>OZ012701.1:4065363-4231363 GCA_963942565.1 Maea johnstoni
AAGTTCAAAGCGTGATTAACCCAATGTTCGTGTTGGAGTGTAAACGGTCAAATAAGTGACTGGCAACTTTGACACATGCCTTCCGTGGGATTCGAACCCGGGTATTGCTGAGAGCCCTCAAGCAGTCAGTAGCAACACCTAAGGCAACTCAGCCATCAGGACAGGCCCTCAGTGGTGAGAGACAGTAAACAATCGGTAGCAAAGCTTTAGACCACCCAGCCATCAGGGAGAGGCCCTAAGTGGTCAGAGACCTCAAGCACTCGGTAGCAACAACCTAGACCACTCAGCCATCAGGGCAGGCCCTCAGTGGTGAGATAACTCAAGCACTCGGTAGCAACGCCCTAGACCACTCAGCCATCAGGACGGGCCCTCAGTGGTGAGAGACAGTAAGCAACCTGAAGCAAAGCTTTAGATCATCCAGTCATCAGGACAGGCCCTCAGTGGTGAGAGAACTCAAGCACTCGGTAGCAACGCCCTTGACCACTCAGCCATCAGGGCAGGCCCCCAGTGGTGAGAGACAGCAAGCAATCGGTAGCAAAGCTTTAGATCACTCAGCCATCGGGGCAGGCCCTCAGTGGTGGCGATACTCAGTAGCAACGCCCTAAACCACTCGGCCATTGGGGCAGACACATGCTTTGAGGGCAGGCTAGTATACATGTAGGACCCTCTCTCTTCTCACTCACACATACATACACATGTGGGACACATACCTCACTTTTGGCACTTGGTACTCGGGGGCAGATGTCATTTAGTGGCCTAGAAAAGTACTAGCTAAGTGCCTCTTACCTGCTAAAGAGGGCAGACGCTCAGAGCATACACCTGACATACTGATCACAGGTATACGCTGGTTCCCACACTGAACTAAATAAGTGTTAAGCCTAGTCTCTCTCTCTCTCTCTCCTCCCCCTCGCTCTCTCTCCCTCTCTGTCTCTCTGTCTCTCTCTCTCTCTCTCTCTCTCTCTCTCTATCTATCTATCTATCTATCTATATATATATATATATATACACACACACACAGGTGTATGTGCGTGTAGAGTAGTATGAATGTATATGTTTTGTTTGTATTTATGTATGTAATATGTATGCATGCATGTGTATGTATATATGCATGTATGTATGTATGCATGCGTGTGTGTATGTATGTATGCGTGTGTGTATGTATGTATGTATGTATGCATGTGTGTATGTATGTATGCATGTATGCATGCATGCATGTATGCATGTTTGTATGTATGCATGCGTGTGTGTATGCATATACGTATGCAGGCGCTGCCTGAGTGTGCCTTCGCAACTGAGAGACCCATTAGCATTTTCGTAAAGCGAAGGGAATTTCTGAAAGATGATGGTTCCTACCTCCTCTAGTTATGATCAGAGCTTCGGGAAAATGACAAAAATATGAAAAAAGACAAAACAGAACGAGAGAAAAAACCTCTACCTTCCCTGTAATATACAGACCATATCATGCTTTCCCCATGGCTCATTGCAACTCTTTGAAAAATGCTTTTAAATGAATCTCATGATCCTATGCATTGTGCTATTGCGTGACTCTAATTGCGGCTGTATCAGCCCAGTCGACTGTTAGTCCCATCTCCCTGCCCCGGGGCACAACATTTTATATTTTTGGCTTCTTCTTACTTTTGAAAAGTCATCCCCCGTCAGTCATAGCCAGATTTTTGCAGCAGCAAAACATATTCTGTTAGGAAGATTTTATTCACATGGAAAATTAATTTACAATAATTCGAAGATACGTGTAGTTCGTTGAATCTGATAGAACATTAAAGCCTTAATGACTGTTCACCAGGGCACTATGTGTATTTAATGTGGGCCTAAAGGCATCCTGGTCAGACCGGGGGCCGAAGTGAACAGTTATTAAGGTTTTTATTATTGCTGCCCTGCATACGACGTTTCTTGTGGTCTAATTAATAGTATGTTGTGATATATAATGTGCAGACCAACAATAAGCTCTGGAGGGCATTATGAGGTGACATTTAATGTCCTGCGTCACAAGGCATTATTGGGATTTAATGACCGGTCACATGGTACCAATCCTGATTGCTGATTGGCCAATCCAAAGCAAGCAATAATAATGGCTAATAATCACTCGTTATTTACCAGGTGTAGACCGCCTGGGGAAACATACGTTTTATCCCAAGTCACTGACAACATTTAGACAGGCTCCGACCGGTCGTGGGAGGTAGCAATCAGGCAGTGGATGTCCTAATAATGGACCGCATGGCTATCAGGGCTGATGATGTTGTGGACTTGGCTATTAGATCTAGTCCTTGAAAAAAATATTGCCTTTTGAGTTGACCTACAGTTCCGACGTTTAATTCCTGCACTAAACGCGTAGACAGACCGGGCACAATACACGACCGCGTTGATTGCCTCCTAATTTCTTGGGCATGGATGCATGGATGACCTCACAACCGAATGTAGCTTTGATTCATATATGGCCTCTCATGGTCTTCCTATCTCTAATGGATCATACCCGAACATAGCCATATATCCACCTGGTGAGATAAATGTAAAATAAAAACTATCTTAGATACCCTGACCACCGTGGCCTCTGGATGCCTAGTAAGTTGGTAACAGAAGAAAGTGAAGGCAGGCAACGCAAACACATACGCACACATACACACCCATCTGTAATTCTGTTTTGTGAGATCGAATCCTATCTTTACCATTATAAAGCAACTTTTTAAAAAGATATTTGTAAAAACCTTGTCAGATCGCTCTCTCAACGCGCCCATGCTTCAGTTACCACTATCATCACAACTCAAAAGCAAACACACACACACACACATATATATATATATATATATATATATATATATATATATATATATATATATATATATATATATATATATATATGTATATATATATATATATATATGTATATATATATATATATATATATATATATATACATATATATATATATATAAGTATATATATATATGTATATATATATACATGTATATATATATATCAGGGAATTAGTAGTAATTACCCTATTAATAAGATATACTTACCTGTTCATATCATGAAGCTTGCTTCGCCAATCGCTCCCTGACAATCGCCAAAAGTTTTAATTCCCCGTGATGTCCGTAGATGGCGCCTCCGCATGGCCTCCAATCACGTGACGTCGCCATCTTGTTTAACCCTCTAAATGTCAGCGCTCGATCGGGAACACGGAACGATAGGGGTCGGATGGGTGGGGATATAAACAGGTAAGTATATCTTATTAATAGGGTAATTACTACTAATTCCCTGATTAATTATGATATACATTACCTGTTCATATCATGAAGCAGTGTACCACCGTCAAACAAAAGCTGTGGTATCGTTTCAAGGTTTAAAGGTGCCTGCCGTGGAAAGGACCGCATTGCCAAATTTACCCTTTTGATTAGGAAGATCTTTGAGGTAAAACTTAGCAAAGGTTACAGGGGTGCTCCAGGCTGCTGCATTCATGATTTCCGGAATGGACACCCCGGCTGCTCTAGCCCAGGATGCCGCTACTCCTCTAGTGTCATGGGCTCTAATGTTCATAGCTAGACGCTCTTCCAAGGGAAGGTCGCGATATGTACCAGCTATGGCTTCTTTAACCCACCCAGCAATAGTCAGTTTTGCTGCTTTTGAGTGGGGCTCCTTTAAGGAGATAAAGAGAGCCTTCTCTTGGCCTCTAATGGTCTTAGTTTTATCTAGGTACCATTTGAGGGCCCTGATCGGACAATGTAACTTGTCGTCAGGAGAATGGTCTGATAGGGCTGCTATAAAGACCGGTTCAGGTGTAAAGTGTGCGGATTGGTTTTTGTCAAGTATGAGGGAAGACAAAAACGTAAATCCACCTGATTCTTTACGCAGGTATGCTGGGTCCATGCGACATGCATGGATCCAGCCGCCTCTACGTCCAGACGCCAGTTGTATGAGAAAGGCTGTCTTGACTGAGAGATTTCGCAAAGAGGCTCTAGCCATAGGTTCGAAAGGGGCCTGCGATAGGTGCCCTAGGACTTTGGGTAGATCCCAAACTGGCTTTAACTGTCTGGTTGTGGCTTTGGAATTGAAAATTCCTTTCATGACAGATTGGAGGACTGGATGATTGGATACAGTCACTCCCTCAGAAAAACCAGTATGGATAGCCCCTATGGCTGTCCTATACCCCACGATGGTGTTGTATGAAAGTGAATGACCCGGCTCAGTCATTTTTGCTAAGTCTGACAAGAACTCCGCTATTTGCTGCACAGGGGCAGAATTGGGGTCCAGACTTCTAGTAGTGCACCATCGGGAATAATGGGCGAGACGGGAATCGTAAACCCTATAGGTTGAGGGTCGTTTACCACAGGAGGCGAGTTTAGCAACTGCCTCAGAAAACCCTTGTGCCCGGTAGGACTGGCGGAGATTTTCCACGCAACCAATCGGAGCTTGCTGGGTTCTGGGTACAATTCCCCCGTCTCGGAGTTCTTCAGGAGGTTCCACTTGTCTGGCAACCTCCTGGGGAAGTCCACTAACATCTGGGTTAGTGGGTGGAACCAAATTTGGCTCGGCCAAAATGGGGCCACTAGGATCACCTCCGCTGTTGGGTGGAGTCTGATCTTCCTGAGCACTCTGGGGAGCAGTGCTATGGGGGGGTATGCATACCCGTACAGAGCGTCCCAATTCTGAGTCAGGGCATTGACCCCGCTTGACTCTGGTTCCCTGTATAGGGAGTAGAACATCGGTAGTTTCCTGTTCTTCTGTGTTGCGAACAGGTCTACCATGGGAGTCCCCCAGATTGAGAACAGGGCTCTGAGCGTCGGAGGGTGTAGGGACCACTCCGTCGGGCAGTACCTCCCCCTGGACAGTGCGTCCGCTAGGACGTTGCGTGTCCCTTGAAGATGGACTGCTACTGGTACAATGGCCAGTTGGTCGCACCATTCCCACATGTCCAGGGCCAGGCGGCATAGGGTCAGGGAGTGTGTCCCGCCCTGCCTGTTGATGTAAGAGACCGTGGTGGAATTGTCTGATAGGACTTCCACTACTTGGTTTCGAACCTGGTCCTGAAAATGTTTCAGAGTTAGCCACACTGCCTGGAGTTCCAGCCAGTTGATGTGCTTGCTCTTCCATTGGTCGGGCCAGACGCCAGAAGCCGTCTGGTCGCCCAGGTGACCGCCCCATCCGTAGGATGAAGCATCGGTCACTATTGTCAGTGCCGGGTCTGGAGTTGAGAAAGGAACTCCTAAAGTCAAGTTGGTGGGGTCTAGCCACCACTCGAGCTGGATCCGGGCACTCTGGGTCAGGCGTATCCGGGTTGTGTCCGGCATGTCCTGGGACCATTGGTTCTGGACAAAGAACTGGAGCGGGCGGATGTGTTGTCTGGCTTTTGGGACCAGATACATCATGCTCGCCAGATGTCCGAACAGGGATCTCCACAGACGGGCTGTGGACGATCCTTCTTTCATGACCCGTCCTATCAGACGACGGAGCCGGTCTATGCGGTCTCCGGACGGACGGGCCAGGGCCCTGACTAGGTCCAGGCTGGAGCCTAGGAAGGACGGGAACTGGGTCGGGACCCAGTCCGATTTCTCCTCGTTTATGAGGAACCCGATTTCCTGGACGCAAGTGCGGACCAGGTATCGGTATTGTAGGGTTAGGTCGTATGACCCGCCTACGACGAGCCAATCGTCCAGATATTGGAACAGATTGACCCCGCATGTCTTGAGGTAAGCGCCTACGGCCCGTACCAGACGTGTGAACGTTCTTGGGGCCGTAGAAAGGCCGAACGGCAAGACTTGGAACTCGTAGACGGTACCGTCGTACGCGAACCTCAGATATTTCCTGTCGCGAGGATCTATCGCGACATGGAAGTAGGCGTCCTCTAAGTCTAGAGAGACGGCCCACATGTCCTGTCCCGAGCCCAGCGTATTTGCTGACTGGGATAGGCGGATATCCTCTCCTAGTGAAACTAGGACGGACTGAAGGGTATCCATTTTGAACGACGGGGGTTTTACCGCGACGTTTAATTCCTTCAGGTTTAAAATGGGTCTCCAACCTCCTGATCTCTTCTCCACTAAAAAGAGGGAAGAGTAGAAGCCGGGCCCGTCCAGCAGAAGGTCGACGATCTTCACAGCTCGTTTTTCGAGTATTTTCCGGAGGCCCGTCTCCATGGCGAGACGGTGGCTCTCCTTTGCCGGGATCCTGGTCCACATCGGAGACCGGGTCAGACGGCACGGGCCCGTGAATTTGATGCGGTAACCCGTTTTGATCGTCTGGAGCACCCACACGTCGGACGTGAGGCGCTCCCACTCCAGCCCGAAGGCCTGGAGCCGTCCCCCTACTGGTTTGGGTATCTCATTTCTGAGATGCCCCTCCCCGGCCCCCGCCGCGCCCCCGCGACGAGGAACCACCAGCACCTCCCCCCCCCCTTCCTCCCCTCCTGCTATAGGAGGACTCCTTTTTAGGCGGGTGGCCTTGAGGAGGAGGATCACGGCGGCCGGCGCCATGATCAGAGGTTGTGGGAGTCTTGGCCTGGCCCGAAGACGAACGCTTCCGTCCCTGCGACTTCTTCGGGATGCGGTATCCCGATGAAGAAGCCACCTGTGCAGGCAGCAGTCCCTGGCTCAAGCGCTGGGCTTGGAAAGCGACCTCCTGGGTGTCGGTGGTGGCTTTCACTGTCTCGGAGAACTTGCCCGCGAAGAGAAGGTCTGAGTTCAGCGGCAGCGCCAGGAGATCTTTCCGGTTGTACACCGGGAAGCCAGGCCGTCCGGAGGCGGGGACGACGGACTGGAGCAATCGCGTACGATTGTCCAGCCGGACCTCTGCCTGCATGTGCAGGGCGATCCGGTTGATAGATGCTGTGAGGAATGCTGAGCACTCCATAGCATCCCGGACCGCTTCGGGGGGGAAATCCCCAGACGGAGGAGGAAGATTTCCAAGCGGGTCATCGCGGAGAGCCCGATGGATCGCTTCCTGCTCCAGGAACGCATGGTGCAGGAAGGCCTGCACCTGCACCTGGAAGGCAGAGAGACGAGCAAGACTGGTCGTCCTCTCCTCCACCCTTTTACACAGCCTATCGGCTGCCGCCAGATGGGGTTGTGCATTGCCGAAGGGTTTTTGGGGATTAAAGTCGGGATTAATCCACGACTTTATGTACGCGATCGCGTCCGGGTCGATTTTCTGGGGAGTGAGACACTCCCTTTCATCTCGAGCCGCCATGGGGAACTTCTTCGCGAACGTAGAAGCCCCCAGGGCCGTCGTTGAGCCCCCAAGGATTTCCTTGGCGTCTCTACTGGCAATAGAGACGGTTATAGGGTCCATGGGGACTACAACGTACGGCTTGGCCACGAACTCTGGAACGTCCGCGAACAGGGAACGGGTTTGAGCCGGCCTGTTCGTAGACTCCGGGACTTTGTCCGTCTCTTCGGTCTTTAAACCGAGAGCTTGGACGATCTGTCTCCGGGTTTCCTGAATTCGCGCCGGGACGCGAAACTTGAACTTTTCCCCTGCCCAAGTGGCCCGCCACGCGTTAACGTCGCCCGGAAGGTCGTCCGGGTCGCCCAACGACACTGTGTCCAGTGCTGGCTGCACTGGTACAGGTCTAGGGGGTGGGGTAGGAGCGGGGATCGGTTCTTCTACCTGCATCTCGATGTCCCTGTCCAAGAGACCATCGTCCTGGGCATGCACCTCAAGCCCCGAATGCTCGGAGAGCACCTCCTCATCGTCGGTTGCCTGTGGTTGGGCAGACCGACTGGGTGACCTCGGTAAGGTCCCATGATGAGGAGGGGTGAGCATCCGGGTGATGCTTGGGGGTGCCACCAGCGGGGCTGCACGCAAAAGCATGACAGCCCGCTCTTCCTCCGGGGTGAGCCCCTTCGGAAGCTGGGCTACTGCAGCTGGCGCGGGAGCCGTCGCCGCAGCTGGTCCTTGGCCGGGATAGGGAAAAGGAGGCAGGGCAGTCTTTGCAGTCGAAAACCTGCTAAAGGTTTGCTGCAGTAACTGCTGCAGTAACTGCTCCAGCAACGCACCATCAGCGGGGAGACCCGACCCTGTTGGGCGTGCTGGCGTCGCAGAGACGGAGGCCGTAGGCCGACGTTCGCCACTTCTTGACCTCCGCGAACGGTGTCTAGAGTGGTGACGGTGCCGGGAGTGGTGACGGTACCTAGGTGACGGAGACCTATGTCTACGTCCTCTGTCTGGCGTAGTCCCCGGGGACGAGCCGGGAGAAGAGGACTCAGAAGAAGACGGGGAAGAATACTTCCTCTTTTTCTTCTTATGCGTACGGGACGGACGGGATGTCCGGCGTACGTCCTTCTTCTTCCCGTGCGGGGCCTCAGCCCCGGACGGGTCCGGGCTGTCCAGCACAATAGGAGACGGGACCGGGGGGTACCGGCTCCCGGGCCTTTGCCGGGGACTGGGAACGGGTTTTCCCGGACATAGCCCGGTAATCCCGCTTCTTTTGAAGCTGGAGATCTTTGGCCTTGAAGGCCTTCCAGATCTCCGCCGACCAGTCACTGCACACCGCACAGACGGCGCCTGAGGGTGTGCAGACGAGATGCGTCCCGCATAGACGATGGTGCGTCCAAGGCTCGTCGGCCTTGAACGTCATCGCCCACCGGGAGCAACTCGGTCCAGTGCACCGGGTCCCCGAAGAGGCCCGTGCTGCTGGCTTCGTAGCCCCGTCTGACGCGCCGTCCGAAGAGCGGTCTCGAGCCGGAGAGGGGTTACGGGATTGAGACGAACCTTCCTGAGAAGAATCCGCCATCTTGGATTACACAAGTGTAAACAAGAAACACAAAAACGATAATAAATCGGAAATAAGACAAATCGAAGGGGTACAAAGTATACCCCTAGACGGCTTAAGATACTCAAATACTAATAATTGCGGCGTAAATGCTAGATGCGGCACGAAAACGGAGAAACGGCAGGAAAACCGGGACCACGATCACATGCGTGCTATCGGGAGCGCTGACAATCGCAAGAGGGTTAAACAAGATGGCGACGTCACGTGATTGGAGGCCATGCGGAGGCGCCATCTACGGACATCACGGGGAATTAAAACTTTTGGCGATTGTCAGGGAGCGATTGGCGAAGCAAGCTTCATGATATGAACAGGTAATGTATATCATAATTAATATATATATATATATATATATATATATATATATATATATGTATATATATATATATATATGTATATATATATATATATATATGTATGTATATATATATATATATATATATATATATATATGTATATATATATATGTATATATATGTATATATATATATATATATATATAATATATATATATATATATATATATTAATATATATATATATATATATATATATATATATATATATATATATATATATATATATATATATAATCTAGGCATGTTCAGGAAACCTACGTGCACCCAGATCACCCTCGGTGGCGAATAAAGGGACAGCTACAATAATATCTTTGGACCAATTATTTAAAACCCATACCTTACCTGAATAACAATTTCACAATGATTATCGATATGTTCCTTGTCCCGTAGCTTAAGTCGCATCGATCTCCCAGTCGTCCCATTCACTGCACGTCGCATGCGTGCATGACGCTATATACTCACTTATAATGGACCATTATTATAGCCCTCAGAAGTTGAAAATGCGTTCTTGCAAAACATAGTATTAACTGGTACATGTAGTAAACAATAATGTATTTATGGACTACAGCGCACAACACATTTGCCTTCTGATTGACTGCAAAGCTTACCAGTAATCATTTTTATGCAAATTTTGTATCCTAAATTCCTTTAAAAAAGACAATATGGCAGAGGAAAATAGCTGCACTTTAATGAAAGGGAAGACATCGAGCCCTGCTATTAGTTTTACTATCTAAGGATAGCTAGGTTTATTGATTACCCTGTTGTCTTTTATTTTCAAAAAGGGTCCGCCACCCCTTTTTCAGGGTGGCTTTTTGTATATGCAGACAATACAGACAGCATGAATGATGATATGCAATGAATATAAAACCTCAAAGCAATCTCAACCTATATGATAAAAGGGGGACTGACGATGACGATGAAGAGTAAGAAATGGAGGAATTCGTTGGTTGCCCCAGTTTATAGAGAAATCGAACCCCTACTCGCACCGGCCTGGGATTGAACTCTGGACCCCATGCCTCCCAGCACTCTGGACTGCAGTTTATATGCATGAATACGCGCTCTGGGCTTTACACATTACCCTGTTTTCTCGTGGTATATTCGAAAGAGCATACAAGACAGGCAGAAAAAAAAATCCTTTTTTTTATTTCTGCCTGTCACGTATGCTCTTTCGTAGATATGTTCAGTCCATTTCTAGCTGACTGGCGGTGGCCAGCTTTACCGCCATCTATGATCACCCACAGGTACTAACTCACCTGCAATAAACCAAAATGGGGACCAGAGCAGAGCAAAGCATTATATGAATAGATTGTAGGCATGGAGCTACTCTAGGGTCTTTATTTCACATGACCCAGCTATACGATACCCGTGCAAACTGTGCATGAAACTTTCACTTTAGTACGATGGTGCATGTGTGAAAAACAGATATTGAAAAATGTTGGAATTTTTTCCCCATGTTTTCAAAAAGTGACGAAAAATTATTTAATTTTTTTCTGCTATTCATACCTGTACCATCATAGTTAATTGATGCAGTTGTAAGAAAATGAAAACTGGTCAAAAGGGTTCTTCTTTCGCCGATCAAATACAGAATACATATCGGTATATTACATATATTACTTCCCTTCCCCTCTCATTGCTTGAAGTTTTTGGAGAACTATTTTACATAATTATCTTTAACTATAATTTAGAACTAGTCCTAAGTCGAATGAGATGGGTATATGTATGTATGTCAGTGCGTTTCTGTGTGTGTGTGTGTGTGTGTGTGTGTGTGTGTAAGTAAGAGAGAGAGAGAGAGAGAGAGAGAGAGAGAGAGAGAGAGAGAGAGAGAGAGAGTCGAGTTGGGTTGCGGTTTCTACAAGCTATCTAACAGGAGCACCTTGTTTTGTAAGAAAACACGAACATTCCCGACCCTGAAGAACACTACTGTCCCTGTATGTCAGTGTGTGTGTATGAGAGAGAGAGAGAGAGAGAGAGAGAGAGAGAGAGAGAGAGAGAGAGAGAGAGAGAGAGAGAGAGAGAGAGAGTTGGGTTGCTGTTTCTACAAGCCTGGAGCACCTTGTTTTGTAAGAAAAACACGAACATTCCCGAGCCTGAAGGAGGAACACTACTGTCCTTGTCCGTCAGAGTTCATCTCAGTTATTTTGACGTTACACTTGACCTAGTTTCTCTACTGGCGCGTGAGTGAAATGAATGATCTTCAACGGTTGACACTATTTATTCCTACCAAGGTCGTAGACAGGATTTGTGTTTGTATGTTTACATGCTCATCAAACCATCCGGCATCTAATTTGACATATGATCCAATTCAAATATTAAATATGCCTTTAAGTAAGAGCCAAGGGACGTATTGTTGTTCAGAAATCACAAACACGTGTGTGAGGGTATATATATATATATATATATATATATATATATATATATATATATATATATATATATATATATATATATATATATATATATATATATATGTGTGTGTGTGTGTGTGTGTATTACTGATTCCTCAGGCCACCCCCAAAGCTGAAGTGATAGTGGTCACTGAAGGAGGGGTGCGTTGTGAGATCAATCTCACAATGATTTACAAATATCTTACTTGTTTCTGGTCTGATTAGGGTTACAGTAATATAAGCTCAAAACACAAATAAAAAGTTGCTTTCTGATAGGAAAGATAGGGAACGATCTCACAAATAAAAAATACAGAGTTGTGTGTCTGCTTTTTAGATCATACATTTGTATTATACAAATGACATACATATATATATATATATATATATACATGTATATATATATATATATATATATATATATATATATATATATATATATATATATATATATATATATATATATATATTGTTTAATCACTGTGAACCCCATCTTTTGTTAAACTAAATCTTTGATCTCTGCATGTGTAGAAGTAAAAAAGATGTATGTGTGTTCCATATCTAGTCAATTATTTGATCAGCTTGCAACCCGCCCTTTGTTAACTCGGGTTTAATTTACAATTAGCTTCCAACTTCTGAATATATATGAGAAAAATTATGTGCAATATATTAGGAAACTGTTTAATCAACTTCCCTTACTGAGGTACGATATTATATACATATTTAAAAGGTCTTATGCGTTGCCACTGACTAATAGATGTCTTTCACCACCTCTCAGGTCGACAATCATGGCCAGGGCATGTTAGAAAGTTGCAAGTGACTTAGGGTCAGGCGGTGGTTTTCTCCAGATACTCCTTCTTTCGTCAATCACACTGGATTGTCACAAATTAGTCAAAATATGGCATAATAGTGACGATAATCGAAATTCCAGATTCCACATTTATATTCTTACCTGTCATATATTATTCTCTCTTTGATCACTACTGCCCGGGGCCGCTATCTCGACGGAAGTATGTGAGAAAGTTGCCAGTCAGTGATTTGGGGTCAGGCGTTGATTTTTTCCGGGTCCTACTGTTTACTCCACCCCTTCCAACTGGCCAGTCATGAATTAACCAAAATATGGCAAAAAAATGACTATAATCGATATACCAAATTTATTACCTACGAGCGTTCGTGCATACGTACGTACGTACATGCATACGTACATACATACATATATATTTAATGTTGTAACGTTTTTTCTCTCTGATCACAGGTGTCCGGGTACAGCTAGCGAGGCAAACAAGTCAATGCATGAAGAGAATAAGGGCCCAATCCAGTACAAGTTCCCGGGGGTGGGGATCGAGATTCATGGAACCACCACCAAAGAGCTAAGGAGGGAAATTGCACGTGCTCTGCCCGAGGGACATGAGATTCAGAAGTGGGAACCAATCTCACCATGAACGGTGTTAGAAAACTTGTCAGTGCTCTTGGAGGATTTTGAAACATCATATGGATATTAATATTGACAATCATATATACACAGAGCAAGGGATATTGTCACCAATGGATGCAGCAGAACTATTGAATACAGAGTGAACCCATTAATTCTTAGAAGTTCTTCCAGCAATCATCGTCTGGATCTATGACACTTAATAAAATAACTTTGGAACGGACAATGATTTTTATAAAGTATTTGAAGGAAAGTTGTTTATGATGTCCTGATTAACGTTTCTCCATCAACTACTTCCTTTACTATGCTTTTAACTGCAAATTTGCATAGAAAATTAAAAAGTGTCTGCCTTTGGCCGCTGTAAGCATTAATGGGTTAAAGAGCATTTTCCCAACAGCATGCGACAAAGGCTTCAAATTACACTACAGGCATCTAATTCCTGCACCAGTCGATCGGACTTCTGCCAGTGCCTTGTTATAAAACTCTCATGGATAACATGTCAAGACAAAGTCATTAATGACGCATGTATACGTTCAGTTGGGAGGTTAGACATGCATCCATGCCCATGAAACTTGGTGGAAATCGGTGGTGCGGTCGGGCATTACGCCTGGGTTGCCCACGCATTTAGTTCAGGAATTAAATATTGGCACTGTTATGACAGAACAAATCGTTTTAGCACCGTTGAATTCAGCATAATCTCAGATAGCCCAGCCAGTAGACTTTCCTCTTCATCATTTTCTGTATGTAATAGGTCTGCAACATGTTTTATTCAAGGTGTGAAGTCCATGATTCATTTTCATCAAATATTGACTGATATAGGTCTTTATTCTTGATACGACTGTTTATCTTGTAATAGGTTAACACTTTGAATCTTTTCTTGTACTTTACGAATACTTCAAGCATGAGAACTTCAAGAATTGGTGTGGTCATTGACTGATTGTCTGGAATGGTAAACTTTGACACTCTTGAAGAGTTACCCTTTATCAGAAGAGAACTAACCTGACTGCAAGGTATGAGGGGGGGGGGGGATTGGTGCGCAGGGCTTTCTTATCTTAAGATTCCCTTTATACACATAGTTACTTTGTCTTTAAGCACGTTTATGTTGTCATATGAGATGCTCTTGTAATTTGAAGTTGTATCGAAAAAGCATTACTGAAAAGCATTGGGCACTAACAAATTAAAATTGCTCCTCAAATCTGATAATTAATGATTGCCTGGATGTGAGGATGCGACTGTAAAAGAAATAATAAAACCTTAATAAAACAAGTAATGCAAGAAACAGGTATGTATAATCAAACACTATTGTAGCAGTAGCTTTTTCATTTGAGAACGTTTACATAGAATTCCACCATAATACCAGTTATTCTTAGGCTCTCATAGACTGGTATGCATGGCATATGTGTGGTTTAGGGAGATGCATTTAGATAAGAGTAATGTGTAACTGACAAGTATATAATACACTTATAATACATTATATAAAAGTAATGCGTTAACCATTTGAGGTTGCTTTCAAAGCACAAGGTGTTTCACAATTATACAAATTTTACTTGCGTTGTTGGAAGTAATATATAGTTGGTGATTAATTTGGTGCTGCAGTCAGATTTTTTAAATTTTTTTATTTAAAGATGATCCTGTTTAATCAGTAAATTCTATGTATTTGAAAAAGGTCATGTCAAATTATTTTAAAGACATTTCAGTTTTTTAGAGTGCCCATGCATCGCAACGACCTCTCTTGTATGTCTAATGCTTTACATTGCTCAATTAAGAGGTGAAGGAAATCACCTTTGCCAATTAATATTTTTTGGCTTGTTCTCATTTACAGGTTCCTTTATTTATTTTAACCTATCAGCATATGGAGAGCATACATGGTTTGACACCCTTGACAATTCAATTCATTAAATAGTTTTATTTAAAGAAATATTTAGTGGTTATCAAACCTAAATAAGACTTTCTCCAGAAGAACAAAAATTCCCCAAAATAATTTTGCTTAATTATCATATTGTTAACATTTTAACAGGCTTAGTGTATTCTCCAGTAATGAGAGGGTTAAGCAAGCAATAACATGGCAAAGCTTACCTAATTAACTCAAAACAATTTGTATCTAAGAAAAATTGAAAATTTGGTCAACATTAAGATACCTACTCCCCCTTCAATGGGTTGGCTCAAGTCAGTATTCTTTTGTAAAATGTGAGACATCAAATTTCAGGTGCATATTACCTTTCCTTTACTTCCATTTTGAAGTGGAATCATTGTGACTAGCTCTTTTTTAAGAAGACTTCAAGAATTAGTAAAAGAAAAAAGGTTTCACCTTGTTGTTATTTTATGATTTGTAAGTTAGAGCTAGGTGCTATTTAACCTGAATGCATCAACTATTTGTTAAAGATGGGCAGAACATTGTCAACTTTTAATATCAACAATATTTTGTTATCATTTCACTTAAAGGAATGCGCTTAGAAGTCTACATGTCACACATTAAATGTAGCCACTGTGCTGTGTTTATAAGTATTACGTATTGTTTTGTATTGTGTATACCACACTAACTCCAGACCTTTGTTGAAATTTATTATACTAAGTCAGGAATGAGCTTCTATAAAATACTGCCCATAACTGCATTGATATGTTTAACCGGTATACATTAGACGTGTAGTATATTACATATTGAGTCAGTTCTTTAGCTATAACGATAGGGAAGGGATAGTACTCTGCAAATATGTCTTTAAAAATGCTACCAGTCGTTTATTATAAACTTAATTTCTTGTTTATACTTACTGCTTTCATTTGTTCTTTTTTCGCCCAAGAAATATTTAGGGGTGATCCACCGAGGCCTATTGGTTTCGATGCATAGATCCCTATGGTGCTTGTGTAACTGAAAGACTCCTTGGAACTACTTGTAAAGATTAGAGAATTTGTCCCCAATTCCGGGTGACAATCTCATCGCAATATGACCTAAGCTGTTGAATTCGAAGTAGGAATCAATATCCTCTCTCCGCTCCAAGAAACATGTTGTAACCCTGGGAGTGATGTGAGACATTAATCAGTCATAGTGCAATACCTTATACTAATTAGCTATTGGAGCAGCCCCCACATAGTTTGAATCAATGTTACCTATGTTCTTCACCTGCCAAATTCATGGGTATTGCATTTGTAGAGAACCAGATTCAGCAATATACTTGCATCATTTGTATTTCAGATTACATGAATTACTATTTTATCTCTTTTTATACATTTGGACTTTACCATTTGAATCAACGTCATCTATGTTCTTCACCTGTGAAATACATAGGTATTGCATTTGTTGATAGCCAGTTTAAGCAATATCATACAATTGCAAAATGTGTTCTTTGGGTAACATCACCTTCTTTTATTTGTCTCATTTTATATATTTGAACTTAACCATTTAAATAATGAAATTGACAATAATTAAGGAACCTACAACTGACAGGTCTTCTTTTAAGGAATATAGCATTGCAGACCAACTGCTCACTGCCTCAGGCCACTACCAGATGTTCCAGGAATAAATTGATTCCAACGTCTATGAGAAAGAAACTAATGACTTAGAGATTGATTTAGATTTTCCAAGGAAACACAATTTTTTAAAACCAGTAATCTAAAAATTTACCTATCTACAGAAGAAAAATAACAATTAACCAAATAGGTTGAAGTTTCATTTGACAAGTCAAAAAGGAGATTTCCGTTTGTAAGTGAAGGCAGATGTGATACTGTAAAGTTCGAAATATCAACGTGGAAGTAATATTAGCGACTTTAACGAGTGGGTCCGATTTGTTAATAATACGATCCGTTGATATTTGTTCTATTCTGTATTCAAATTGCCTATCTAGTCACAATTACACTTGGTCAGTTGATAACCATGCGTATATACATAGACACACGCACGTACAACCAAATTTGAATGATGCGCGTAACCACTGTGGATCTGAGTTCCTTAATTGCAAAATAACAGTCAGGATGGGCATTCATCGACATGTGAGTTCAATTAGCGCATAAAATCTGCATGGTTATAAGGAATTACGATTGCAATAGACCCATTTTGACGATCATTCGTACCGTTCATAGCTCAATCTGATAATCTTGAACCCTTAAATTTACTTGTCAGGTGGTTGCGCTTTAATGAATCCAGGTCTAGTCAGTATCTTCGGGCATAAGTGGTAGATAAGTACATGAATTAGAATACCACTACTCAGATGGCGCTTTTGGTGACAGACCAGACGCTAAAATTATGATCCGCTATTATCGGAAAAATGGATCGATTAGCTAAATATAGACTCGCTGATAATTCTAACTTTACAGTATCTCTTTTGGTGGTCCTTAATACCAAAACTCATTTATAATACTATATAAACTAACATGTTTATTAACATGTTCCAGCCAGAATTTGGCAGTGGTGGGAGACAGCAAGCATACAGTAGGTAGGAAGTCAGTAGGTTGGAATATTTAGCTATCAGGGCAGTCCTTTGCTGGATATGAAGGCTCAATAAGTGGGGCATACAATTAAAAAAATATCACATATAGAAGCAAACAATTTTTATTTTCTAATCAGAAAATATTACAACAATAGACAAATATTAAAATTCTACAAAGAGACACTTTTAAGAAAGAATGCAATTCGTTTGTAAGGAGCTTAAACATATCTGGTAATACAACCAACACACATTTGCTTTCTCAACAGAGTAGTCATTCTTTTACATCTTTTAAACCTACCATACACAGAGAATCAAACAACTTCCAAGGACTCACGAGGGAAACCAATAAAAAATACATGGGTTTTATTCAGTTACTTTTCAAGGCAATGAATGGCATTCATCACAGACAAATATAATATCCAAAATTAATACCTGAACATAACATATTTTCATTACAACATAAAACATTTACTAACAATATTAACAACCTTACAGAGCATAATTAATATGTGGCTGGTTTCATTTCTGATAGTTGTTATCCAATACCAAATATCTCACATTTCAAATAAGCAAATAATTAAATAAATAAGTAAGTAGATTACCAAGCATCGATAACTCCCAATTCTTAGTGGATGATCCCTTTTTTACAAAATGTATAAAATCACTGTTATTCTCATTCAAACCATGTCATATTGATCACAAAACAGGTCAATCATGCCAGGCCATCAATGACCTACATAGCAAGCACTAGGATCATAACAAGCTGAACGGAAATACATTCCTACACAAAAAGTATGAAGGATTACTTATTAACAAAAATTTATCACAGGTATATCAACTACATCCATGTATCTGTACTGCTATTTAACCTACAGAAGCAAGGAGACATATGTGTTTGAGGGGTAGGTTCAGAAGGCCAAAAGATAATGTCTGCTGGCTATGAATATGGTACTTGCTCTGCTACCAATGTGACATGGTGTATTTGACAAAAGGCCATTGAACTATCTACCCATATCCCTCATATGGGAAACACAACCTCAACACTTCAAATTTGTTAGGAAAAGTAATAATGCAATAATATATTTTAAGGGTAGCCAGGAAAAATAGACACAAAACTTCAATATGTTTATTATCTGTCAATAGCAGGCTGACAAAACTATCAATACCCTAGCCAAAAGGTAAATCTTATGATCTCGGATGTGGAAGGAATGAAAAGGCAATCACACTCACTTTCCTCTTTCTTTTCTGATCAGAGAAAACTATAGACGTAAATGCTGGCAGAGGAAACCAGTAGTTAAAGAGGTGTGGCGGTTAAAGAAATGCAGAAAAATAGACAAAGAAACAGATGAAGCAAAACACTCCCCACTCAGTGAAGCACCTCGAACAGCCTTAACAGGTAATCCTTTTAGAAAATAACTAGTTTGAAGTAAAATTATTGTAAGTGTAAGGATTATGGTAATTTTTGGATTGGCTGATTCATACAATGTGATATGTGTAGTCAATATAACATGTCCTTAAAAGCAAAAATGTACCACATATTTGGTTTCTACCAGATAAGTACTGGGTAGCTCTATAGGTAAATATACACTTATTCTCACATTAGAATGCCTTTCCAAGCCAATATAACCCTAGTTACACAGACAGGGCATTCTGAACATATTGGTATGAAATCAAATCAAACCATAGATAACTGGCGGATTTCACAAGAAGGAGGCCATTTCTCCACAACTTTCTGCAAGAACACAAGTCTCAATAAGCAGCTGCTGCGAAACAAAATGTATCCATTCAGGTAAGTAAATCCCCCCCCCCCCCCCCTGCACCGCAATTCACTTTTTCATGATTGCTTTACTTTATGTTATGGTTATCATTTCTTACCCTTCACTGTGGCAGTGACTTACAAAGGAGATACAAGAGATAAAGGAGACACACATTCAGATATCTCCTATAAACATATAAGCTACTGACTATGAAAAGCACTATTTAGCATGCATGCTAAATGAATTTACATGCATGCTAAATGAATTTACATGCATCATAATTCATTTATCATGCATGATAAATAGCCCTGTTATTTTTCATGCATCATAATTCATTAAGCATGCATGCTAAATGAATTATGATGCATGGATATCCATTTAGCATGCATCATAATTCATTTAGCATGCATCATAAATCATTTAGCATGCATGCTAAATACCAGCTATTTAGCATGCATCATAATTCATTTAGCATGCATGCTAAATGAATAATGATGCATGCTAAATGAATTATGATGCATCCTAAATGAATTATGATGCATGCTAAATAACGATATTTAGCATGCATCATAATTCATTTAGCATGCATCATAATTCATTTAGCATGCATGCTAAATGAATTATGATGCATGCTAAATGAATTATGATGCATGCTAAATGAATTATGATGCATCCTAGATAAATTATGATGCATGCTAAATAACGATATTTAGCATGCATCATAATTCATTTAGCATGCATGCTAAATGAATTATGATGCATGCTAAATGAATTATGATGCATGCTTAATAACGTTATTTAGCATGCATCATAATTCATTTAGCTTGCATCATAACTCGTACAGTAACTGTCTTTAAAGACAAAGTAGTTCTTAAAGTAGTTCCATAGTAGCCTTTTGATGAAACATATATGCAATCAACAAGATGGATGATAATATTCATGTCAGTACTGCCAGATTGAAGCAGGCTTTAGAAGAAATTCATTCTGTTATAGCTGCAAATGCCAGTTTGGAAGAGATTGACCTCCGTATGAAGTTTGTCAATTCTTTGTACAAACGTTTGCAGCCAGAAATGGAGCCAGATTTACTACATGAGATGCAGGACACCATTCCAGAAATGAATCGTTTGCTGCAGGATGTGAGGCAAGAATCGCATACCAATGGATTTTCAGCAGATAGACCTAAAACAGGTATTATTTTCACACTTCCATATGAGATATGATTGCATATTAGAACCAGAGCTTAGAATTTTATACAGGGAGACAGACATGTGAAAACCTCATTGAGCGATAATTGGGAGTTTTGCATGGTTAAGTAGTCCTTAAGTAATTTATTTAGCATGCATCATAATTCATTTAGCATGCACGCTAAATGAATTACGATGCATGAAAAATAGCTGGTATTTAGCATGCAGCATAATTCATTTAGCATGAATGCTAAATGAATTATGATGCATGCTAAATGAATTATGATGCATGCTAAATAACGATATTTAGCATGCATCATAATTCATTTAGCATGCATGCTAAATGAATTATGATGCATGCTAAATAGCTGGAATTTAGCATGCATGCTAGATATGACAAAATAAATCTTCAAATGCAGAAGGATACTGTAATGAACTACAACTAAATAGTACTTTTCTTCAAGTCTGGCTTTTCATCCTGCCCTTAAACTTGTGGTGTTCAAACCTAAACCTGAATCTGAACCACATTAGTTTTAATTAAGAATCCTGATAAATGTTGAACATACGTGATTTATAATGTTTACTTCTCACATAATTAAAAATAGTAATCTTTTTATTACAGGTGCAAGAGGACACCCCAAGGTTAACATCAGTGATGGGCAACTTAGGATATTTTACAATAGAAACTACACAGCTCCACAAATGGCATCACATTTTAAAGACTCAAAAAGATTGATTCACTACCATCTAAGAAGACTTGGACTTAGGGCGAGATTGGAGATTAGGCGCCACCGTATGACGTGCTAGAAGCAATTGTTAAGTGGTCCTCAACTTTACTGAAATTTATAAGTTTAAAGCAACAAAAAACGGGAAATACTTTCCTAAAGCCTTTTGTAAAGGTACCGCAGTTGCTTTTAAACGCAAGGAACCCGTGGATGGGTAGAGAAAGGAGAGATTTGAGACAGATTACATGGTATGTCTGCGTCCAATGTACAGACAAGAAACATGGCTGCATCAACAAAACAGACGGAAGCACAAGTAGGTCTCAACAGTGTTGTACGATACTTAACCAAGGCTGTGGCTGCGGAGGGCAAGAACACGAAGCAAAGAACAGTTTCACCACCTGTTCGAAAAACGCCAAAACGCAAAACGAAGCAGCAGAAAGGTAAAACCAACAAAAAAAATCCTAAAAGTCGACCTGAACAAACGGAGGTAGAGATGATTCGTGAAGAAAACAACTCTGAATCGGAGGTATTCAGTGAATCAGACACGGGAGATATAGAACCAGTCTCGGATAGTGTATATAATACATTAACAGACTTAGAGGGAGATATAAACACTGAACTTGATTCCGGAACAATTAGTTTAGGAGTAGAATCACAACCCCTTCTACTTCTGTCTCTACTAAGAAAATTGAAAAGTTAGAATCAAAACAGGAACTGTTAGAGGAGGAAAACAGAGACTTGAAAACTTCTCTAGAATTCAATATGAACAAAACCACAGATTTAGAGATTGAGATGGCAAACTACAAACATGTTAACCCTTTATCACTCAATGACGCAATAACTCGTAACATGAGTGCAGCTGCACTTCCTCAGTAGCGAGTTATTGCGTCATTGTATTTGTGCACTTATTCCTACGAAGCGAGTTTTGGCGTATTTTGGGTACCACGATCTTAGATCGCTGGTACACAAATGATTGTTAAATAAAGACACAATATTATTGCTCTTACCTTTTAATTGTAATCTATAGTTATTTAATGCTTATTTTCGGACTCGAAGTCCGTGATTTTCGGCAGGAAAACCCCCTCCAAATATGGAAGTCATGGGGAATTCCCGCCAGTGACGTCGTCGTGTTGTGGCGTCCTTAGCAACACACAAAACCATTGATATTCTCCCGTGTTTTTTCGTTGTTTCTGCCATCAAATGGCTAGTTTAAACCAGGATAATTCCGAAGAAGAGTGGAAGAGGATCGACTATCGTCCCCTTCACGATCCATGGGAATCAGACGATGATATCCCACTCATTTAACCACTCAACGAAGACGAAACTTGCCGAGGTGCGTTATTGACAGTGCGTCAAGCGCAAAATCAGACAAAAAATCAACTTTTAAGTTAATATATTCTAAACACAAATAATATCATATTTAACGAAATGAAAGATACAAATAAAAAATGGAAATTATTCGTTTTATTTTGTTTAAAGCACTGCTCCCTATGCACTGCAGTGCACTACGCACTGCGCAACAATGTCTCTGAGGAGTAACCCCTCATGCAGCGCAGGGGACATGGCAACATTGTTGCGTTGAGTGATAAAGGGTTAAACTTAACACTCAAAATAAAC
Source organism: Maea johnstoni (assembly GCA_963942565.1). Classification (NCBI taxonomy): domain Eukaryota; kingdom Metazoa; phylum Annelida; class Polychaeta; order Spionida; family Magelonidae; genus Maea; species Maea johnstoni. The sequence goes on from OZ012701.1 coordinate 4,088,015, forward strand.
TGGAAAATGTGAACGAAGCAAACACCAAGTTGAAAGAGAAGTCAGTAAAAGCTGAGGCATACAGTAGAAGGAATAACCTAAGATTCGAAGGGATTAGGAGTGAACCAAACGAAACCCAAGACATGTGCAGATTCAAAATCTACTCAATTCTAGTCAAAGAACTTGACATAGCTGATGCAGAAAGTAGAATTGTGATAGAAAGATGCCACCGCAATCAGCGTCATTCCAACCACAATCCTGCCTCAATTCTGGTGAGATTCTTGTCGTACTGTGACAGGGATGAGGTCTGGCAGAAAAGAGACTTGATAAATAGGAATCAAGGGAGTAGGTTGTTCATGAATCAAGACTTTCCCCCGTTGGAAAAAAAGGGCCTTCCTAAGGGTATATGTCAAGGCAGTATATGCATCCAACCATAAGGCAGTCCTTGTGGGGGATATGATCATGGTTGATGGCAAGAAGTATGCTACAACAGAGGTAGAACTACTTCCTGAGGATATGGGTCCCGATAAAGTAGCTATTCAAGAAAAGAATGACAACATGTTGTTCTACCGCTCAGATGCTTATTTGAGTAACTTCTACAGCGCACCCATGATCATCGAGAACGTAGAGTATCAATGTGTAGAACAATTCTTCACCTCAGAGAAAGCACGTACCTTTGGCGACCACATCACAGTGAGCAAAATCATGGACTCTGATAGCCCTTCTGAAATGAAATTTCTAGGTAGAAATACCAAAGGGTTCTCTCAAACAACATGCATCCACTGTTATGCTAGCAGGTCTGAGATGTAAGTTTCACCAGAATCCAAAACTGCTAGACACACAAGACAAAACACTAGCAGAGGCATCGAAAAATGACAAAGTTTGGGGTATAGGTATGGCAATGTCTGACCCCAATGCCTTTGATAAAGAAAAATGGCAAGGGAAAAATCAGTTGGGTAATTTACTCATGAAAGTGAGAGACGAGATTAGTAGAGGCAAAAACAACTACCACTACTGGCGCAAAACGTCGTGAAAAAGTCGTGAAAATCTCATGAGTATATACCTTTGTACTAACTCATTTTCACGACTTTTTCATCAGACATCACGAAAATGGGTCATGAAAATATGTTGTGAAAAGCCCGTGAAAATGTCGTGAAACTTTCCGATTACTGAATTTGTCGTGAAAATATGTTGGTCGTGAAATATGTCGTGAAACTCTTGTTAAAATACATTCATCTCTTGATGAAAATGTCGTGAAAAAAGATTCATTTTTCACGACGTCGTGAAAATAGCATGATGAAAATGTCGTGAAACTGTTGTGAATTTGTCATGAAAAACTACTGGCACTAAACGTGAAAAAGTCGTGAAAATGTCGTGAAAACGTATATAAGTACCATCATTTTCACGACTTTTTTCCTCGGACGTCGTGGAAATGTCTTGAAAAAGTCGTGAAAATGTCATGAAAATGTGAAAATGTCGTGAATTTCCATTGCTTTGAAATGGTTGTCACAATTGTATATAAAAATAGGTAAACATCTTTAATTAACACCTGTAATCAACCTCAAGATGTACTATTTTGTTGCACGTCATTGTCTAGAATTCATTCTATATTCCCTAAGGTTTCTGTTGATATGTCACTTGCCTCAATTGATGGCCTATGTCCTCATAAAACACCTTCAAAACATTTTAAACCTTAAAACATAAGGACATTTTGATGCCATCTATATGTGGTTTCATGAATAATTGACATTCATGAGCTCAAAAAAACATTTTAGTTATCAATTCTTCATTAAATGCTTTCCTGTCTATTCTATATATGTTCATCTAACTTTCCTATACATATTTGGAACAAAGCTCAGCAGGGAAAATGAAAAATCTTACATTTTTGATGAGCAGATGTCAAAATGCCGTCTTTCACGTTTGGAGAATATGTGGGGTCTACACTTAGTATTAGAGGGAGGCCCTTATTTGTATATCCTATTTCATGAAATTTTCACGACATCAAATTTTTTCACGACCTTGATTTTCACGACGCTCACCTTTTTTTACGACATACGCCTTTTTTCAGGAGATTTTCACGACGCTCACCTTTTTTCACGACACTGGAAATTTTATGCCGTTTTAATCTGAAAATTGTGATTTTTTTCACGATGCTGTTTCACGACATTTTCACAGATCTATGAAATTTCACGACGTTTGCCGCCAGTAGTGTACTAATCTAATAGAGGCAATCTGGGAGACTTACATAAAACTAACTTGTGAGGCATCAACAATCCGAACACTATATTCTTCTGCTACCTTTAATCAATTGTTACTACAAAGTATTGACACTATGAAAGTCGTGTGGCGATATATGATATACAACTATTTTAATATAAGACAATTGCCAACTTGATCGTGACACAATTCAAAAAAGAAAAAGAAATTTCAGATAATATATAACATTTCACAATTCCTACCTGTGTGCGTGTGTATTAATCACTGGAACTTTTTAATATACCCCGCTAGTCCGTGGTATTCTTGATCCATCAAAAGAAATGACTTAATCCAGTGTCTTCTATATTTATGATTATGCTTCATGATGAGACCACAACACCGCATGCCGGCTATGTTATTGTCTGGACAATCCAAAATTCGCAAATGTTCATGAACGTCGAACCGTTGTGTATCATGCAACATTATATAATTTTTCGGAACATTAACTGTTAATACTGCTATTCGTCATATAAATGCATATACATCGAAAAATAATACAATATAAACCATTATCCTGAAGTTTATTTAAAGAAAAGCGATTGTTTTTTACTTAAATATTTCATTGAACGATAAATACACAAAACGCTGGAAAACGTTATACGAACGTTAGAGCTCTCTGAATCGTCCGAGCGCGCCTCGCTTTGAATTAACTTTTACCTCATGCGCACATGTAGGAAAATTCTCAGAGCCTTAGGCAAAGTTTTGCAGCTTGACTCAACGAAACAGCTACAATGGCAGAGAAAACTTCTAAAAGTCTGGTTGACTTCCAAGTAATCAGTGGAGAGTACGAGAAAAGGATGCAGAAAACACACTTGGAGATGGGACAGGCCTGGTTGAAGTTTATGGAAGATCACCGATCGCCAATCGAGAAACGTCGACGGGAAGTCTTGGGTGTTCTAACAGACTTAATTCCCACTTGGAGAGAGATGGCTGGCAGTCCTCTAGATCACGACCCGCTCTACATCACCATCAACAAGGTAAATTGGCCAGCCCCGAGTCCCGGAGACTTCACTCTTGTTACTAAAGAACTGCTCTGTCTGATGCAACGCATGGGTCGACAGATAGACGAGGATGCCAAACGTACATCGCACGAAGCCGAAGTGATGGAAGAAATGCTTGCCTAGTACGTGTATACATTTGGCAAGGAGGACAATCGATCGGATAGTCCATCAACATCCGATGCATGCTCTTTCAAGATGGCCGGTGACCATGATAGCGACGACTGCGAGGAGTGTGCAGCAAGACTATAACCTCAAGAAAGTGAATGATGTCTACTAATCTGCTTGGCGTCCCGCCGAACATCGCCAAAGTCTTCTATGTATAAACCTAAAATTGTGTCTATAAGCCTTCAGTGGCATAGTGGGTGTCTATAATCACCATTCGTCACCACGATCATTTATGGCCTACACCTTCTTGTGTAAGGCCTGTCACTTCGTCGTCCGTTAACAAAACTCTTCAAGACAACACTCAATCTGTGGAAAATATCATAGTGGGTGTCTATAATCATCTGTCTTCTTCAAGATATCTTATGGTCTTCACCCTCTTGTGGAGGCAAATCAATCAACTTTTTCGCTGTCAGTGAACAACACTCTTCAAGACAACACCTTATTTGTGAAAAATTATGGCTGTGAGAGTATGAGCAATTTTACTTATGCTATTTATTGATATATATGCTCTTAAAACTTTCACAGCTGTTATGATAAAAATTCACCAACCTATGAGTTCATATATTTTTTAAACTCTCATAGAACTCTTGCCCCAGTAGGAGTATGAGGAAGATCAAGTTTACATCAGCTATACACCATTAGAACTTCATAGAACTCTTGCAAAAGTGAGAGTATGTTTACATCAAAAGACAAGATAAAAACACACTCATAGAACTCTTACTGTGGAGGGATTGTGTGAACACCATACCAAGATGTTATTGTGCTACTATGAGAATATGATAACAAGATTCTATAATTCAGTGCAATGTAGCATGTCTCTTAAACTCTCTTAGTGGCTATATATACACATAGTAGAAGCAGTCTCTTTCACCCCCCTCCCAACACAGTGAGAACATGAGTGAACACAGTTTACAAGATCAAGTGCAATCTATTCTAAATAGCTCTTAAAAGCTATTATCTATACATTGTGAGTGTTGATTTGGAATGTGCATTGATGTAACATGGATAACATAATTAATTCCTTCAAAAACTAACAAAAAAATAATGAATATTCATCACTATTTTTCCAAGTTTTGGCTTACACATATATTTGTTACCAATTTTATAAGTCATATTCTCTGAGAATACATGAATGCATTGAATACTTGAAAAATTATGTGGAAACACTATGTCTGTTGGATACAATAGGAAACTATATCAAAATCTGAGAATTCACATATATCTTATCCAAAGCCTATTCAAAGGTTAATAATATTAGACCAACATTTATTTACTATCTACAATCGAAGAATATTGACACTTCTCGGGCGGGCGGTGAGCCCAGTCGGACCCAGGGTGGGGGCTCGTCCGAAGAACAGTCGGGCAACCGGGGCTGCGGTCGCCGGTGTGCAGCTGCTGCTGGACGTGCCCACGGCGGGTTCAGGCCGCATGCGTGAGGTAGCCGAGCGCTGGAGGGAACCCGAGCGGCGGGAACAGCCGACCGAAGGGCCGTTGGTGCCCCGATCGGCCTATGGGGGCACTTGGACGCCCGACGGGCTCTATATAGATTGGCAGGGCGTCCAATGGGAGTTCAAGTGGGGTTGGTATAGGTGTCCGGTGGCGGCCTGCCTGAGGAGCTTTAGAGTTTATAATACCTGGCAGGCGTTGGGACGCCACTGGGTGGCCCTGCATGGGTCTCAGGCCCAGGCCGTGCAGTGGTATTGTGGTTGGTGTGGGATGACTTCAAATCGCCGAGATCGGGTTCTGTCTCACATCGGGCAGTATGGACATGGGCAGTATGGCATACAGTAGAAGGAATAACCTAAGATTCGAAGGGATTAGGAGTGAATCAACGAAACCCATGACATGTGCAGATTCAAAATCTACTCAATTCTAGTCAAAGAACTTGACATAGCTGATGCAGAAAGTAGAATTGTGATAGAAAGATGCCACCGCGATCAGCGTCATTTCAACCACAATCCTGCCTCAATTCTGGTGAGATTCTTGTCGTACTGTGACAGGGATGAGGTCTGGCAGAAAAGAGACTTGATAAATAGGAATCAAGGGAGTAGGTTGTTCATGAATCAAAGACTTTCCCCCGTTGGAAAAAAGGGCCTTCCTAAGGGTATATGTCAAGGCAGTATATGCATCCAACCATAAGGCAGTCCTTGTGGGGGATATGATCATGGTTGATGGCAAGAAGTATGCTACAACAGAGGTAGAACTACTTCCTGAGGATATGGGTCCCGATAAAGTAGCTATTCAAGAAAAGAATGACAACATGTTGTTCTACCGCTCAGATGCTTATTTGAGTAACTTCTACAGCGCACCCATGATCATCGAGAACGTAGAGTATCAATGTGTAGAACAATTCTTCACCTCAGAGAAAGCACGTACCTTTGGCGACCACATCACAGTGAGCAAAATCATGGACTCTGATAGCCCTTCTGAAATGAAATTTCTAGGTAGAAATACCAAAGGGTTCTCTCAAACAACATGCATCCACTGTTATGCTAGCAGGTCTGAGATGTAAGTTTCACCAGAATCCAAAACTGCTAGACACACAAGACAAAACACTAGCAGAGGCATCGAAAAATGACAAAGTTTGGGGTATAGGTATGGCAATGTCTGACCCCAATGCCTTTGATAAAGAAAAATGGCAAGGGAAAAATCAGTTGGGTAATTTACTCATGAAAGTGAGAGACGAGATTAGTAGAGGCAAAAACAACTACCACTACTGGCGCAAAACGTTGTGAAAAAGTCGTGAAAATCTCGTGAGTATATACCTTTGTACTAACTCATTTTCACGACTTTTTCATCAGACATCACAAAAATGGGTCATGAAAATATGTTGTGAAAAGCCCGTGAAAATGTCGTGAAACTTTCCGATTACTGAATTTGTCGTGAAAATATGTTGGTCGTGAAATATGTCGTGAAACTCTCGTTAAAATACATTCATCTCCTTGATGAAAATGTCGTGAAAAAAGATTCATTTTTCACGACGTCGTGAAAATAGCATGATGAAAATGTCGTGAAACTGTTGTGAATTTGTCATGAAAAACTACTGGCACTAAACGTGAAAAAGTCGTGAAAATGTATATAAGTACCATCATTTTCACGACTTTTTTCCTCGGACGTCGTGAAAATGTCTTGAAAAAGTCGTGAAAATGTCATGAAAATGTCGTGAATTTCCATTGCTTTGAAATAGTTGTCACAATTGTATATAAAAATAGGTAAACATCTTTAATTAACACCTGTAATCAACCTCAAGATGTACTATTTTGTTGCACGTCACTGTCTAGAATTCATTCTATATTCCCTAAGGTTTCTGTTGATATGTCACTTGCCTCAATTGATTGCCTATGTCCTCATAAAACACCTTCAAAACATTTTAAACCTTAAAACATAAGGACATTTTGATGCCATCTATATGTGGTTTCATGAATAATTGACATTCATGAGCTCAAAAAAACATTTTAGTTATCAATTCTTCATTAAATGCTTTCCTGTCTATTCTATATATGTTCATCTAACTTTCCTATACATATTTGGAACAAAGCTCAGCAGGGAAAATGAAAAATCTTACATTTTTGATGAGCAGATGTCAAAATGCCGTCTTTCACGTTTGGAGAATATGTGGGGTCTACACTTAGTATTAGAGGGAGGCCCTTATTTGTATATCCTATTTCATGAAATTTTCACGACATCAAATTTTTTCACGACCTTGATTTTCACGACGCTCACCTTTTTTTACGACATACGCGTTTTTTCAGGAGATTTTCACGACGCTCACCTTTTTTCACGACACTGGAAATTTTATGCCGTTTTAATCTGAAAATTGTGATTTTTTTCACGATGCTGTTTCACGACATTTTCACAGATCTATGAAATTTCACGACGTTTGCCGCCAGTAGTGTACTAATCTAATAGAGACAATCTGGGAGACTTACATAAAACTAACTTGTGAGGCATCAACAATCCGAACACTATATTCTTCTGCTACCTTTAATCAATTGTTACTACATAGTATTGACACTATGAAAGTCGTGTGGCGATATATGATATACAACTATTTTAATATAAGACAACTGCCAACTTGATCGTGACACAATTCAAAAAAGAAAAAGAAATTTCAGATAATATATAACATTTCACAATTCCTACCTGTGTGCGTGTGTATTAATCACTGGAACTTTTTAATATACCCCGCTAGTCCGTGGTATTCTTGATCCATCAAAAGAAATGACTTAATCCAGTGTCTTCTATATTTATGATTATGCTTCATGATGAGACCACAACACCGCATGCCGGCTATGTTATTGTCTGGACAATCCAAAATTCGCAAATGTTCATGAACGTCGAACCGTTGTGTATCATGCAACATTATATAATTTTTCGGAACATTAACTGTTAATACTGCTATTCGTCATATAAATGCATATACATCGAAAAATAATACAATATAAACCATTATCCTGAAGTTTATTTAAAGAAAAGCGATTGTTTTTTACTTAAATATTTCATTGAACGATAAATACACAAAACGCTGGAAAACGTTATACGAACGTTAGAGCTCTCTGAATCGTCCGAGCGCGCCTCGCTTTGAATTAACTTTTACCTCATGCGCACATGTAGGAAAATTCTCAGAGCCTTAGGCAAAGTTTTGCAGCTTGACTCAACGAAACAGCTACAATGGCAGAGAAAACTTCTAAAAGTCTGGTTGACTTCCAAGTAATCAGTGGAGAGTACGAGAAAAGGATGCAGAAAACACACTTGGAGATGGGACAGGCCTGGTTGAAGTTTATGGAAGATCACCGATCGCCAATCGAGAAACGTCGACGGGAAGTCTTGGGTGTTCTAACGGACTTAATTCCCACTTGGAGAGAGATGGCTGGCAGTCCTCTAGATCACGACCCGCTCTACATCACCATCAACAAGGTAAATTGGCCAGCCCCGAGTCCCGGAGACTTCACTCTTGTTACTAAAGAACTGCTCTGTCTGATGCAACGCATGGGTCGACAGATAGACGAGGATGCCAAACGTACATCGCACGAAGCCGAAGTGATGGAAGAAATGCTTGCCTAGTACGTGTATACATTTGGCAAGGAGGACAATCGATCGGATAGTCCATCAACATCCGATGCATGCTCTTTCAAGATGGCCGGTGACCATGATAGCGACGACTGCGAGGAGTGTGCAGCAAGACTATAACCTCAAGAAAGTGAATGATGTCTACTAATCTGCTTGGCGTCCCGCCGAACATCGCCAAAGTCTTCTATGTATAAACCTAAAATTGTGTCTATAAGCCTTCAGTGGCATAGTGGGTGTCTATAATCACCATTCGTCACCACGATCATTTATGGCCTACACCTTCTTGTGTAAGGCCTGTCACTTCGTCGTCCGTTAACAAAACTCTTGAAGACAACACTCAATCTGTGGAAAATATCATAGTGGGTGTCTATAATCATCTGTCTTCTTCAAGATATCTTATGGTCTTCACCCTCTTGTGGAGGCAAATCAATCAACTTTTTCGCTGTCAGTGAACAACACTCTTCAAGACAACACCTTATTTGTGAAAAATTATGGCTGTGAGAGTATGAGCAATTTTACTTATGCTATTTATTGATATATATGCTCTTAAAACTTTCACAGCTGTTATGATAAAAATTCACCAACCTATGAGTTCATATATTTTTTAAACTCTCATAGAACTCTTGCCCCAGTAGGAGTATGAGGAAGATCAAGTTTACATCAGCTATACACCATTAGAACTTCATAGAACTCTTGCAAAAGTGAGAGTATGTTTACATCAAAAGACAAGATAAAAACAGACACTCATAGAACTCTTACTGTGGAGGGATTGTGTGAACACCATACCAAGATGTTATTGTGCTACTATGAGAATATGATAACAAGATTCTATAATTCAGTGCAATGTAGCATGTCTCTTAAACTCTCTTAGTGGCTATATATACACATAGTAGAAGCAGTCTCTTTCACCCCTCTCCCAACACAGTGAGAACATGAGTGAACACAGTTTACAAGATCAAGTGCAATCTATTCTAAATAGCTCTTAAAAGCTATTATCTATACATTGTGAGTGTTGATTTGGAATGTGCATTGATGTAACATGGATAACATAATTAATTCCTTCAAAAACTAACAAAAAAATAATGAATATTCATCACTATTTTTCCAAGTTTTGGCTTACACATATATTTGTTACCAATTTTATAAGTCATATTCTCTGAGAATACATGAATGCATTGAATACTTGAAAAATTATGTGGAAACACTATGTCTGTTGGATACAATAGGAAACTATATCAAAATCTGAGAATTCACATATATCTTATCCAAAGCCTATTCAAAGGTTAATAATATTAGACCAACATTTATTTACTATCTACAATCGAAGAATATTGACACTTCTCGGGCGGGCGGTGAGCCCAGTCGGACCCAGGGGGGGGGCTCGTCCGAAGAACAGTCGGGCAACCGGGGCTGCGGTCGCCGGTGTGCAGCCGCTGCTGGACGTGCCCACGGCGGGTTCAGGCCGCATGCGTGAGGTAGCCGAGCGCTGGAGGGAACCCGAGCGGCGGGAACAGCCGACCGAAGGGCCGTTGGTGCCCCGATCGGCCTATGGGGGCACTTGGACGCCCGACGGGCTCTATATAGATTGGCAGGGCGTCCAATGGGAGTTCAAGTGGGGTTGGTATAGGTGTCCGGTGGCGGCCTGCCTGAGGAGCTTTAGAGTTTATAATACCTGGCAGGCGTTGGGACGCCACTGGGTGGCCCTGCATGGGTCTCAGGCCCAGGCCGTGCAGTGGTATTGTGGTTGGTGTGGGATGACTTCAAATCGCCGAGATCGGGTTCTGTCTCACATCGGGCAGTATGGACATGGGCAGTATGGCATACAGTAGAAGGAATAACCTAAGATTCGAAGGGATTAGGAGTGAATCAACGAAACCCATGACATGTGCAGATTCAAAATCTACTCAATTCTAGTCAAAGAACTTGACATAGCTGATGCAGAAAGTAGAATTGTGATAGAAAGATGCCACCGCGATCAGCGTCATTTCAACCACAATCCTGCCTCAATTCTGGTGAGATTCTTGTCGTACTGTGACAGGGATGAGGTCTGGCAGAAAAGAGACTTGATAAATAGGAATCAAGGGAGTAGGTTGTTCATGAATCAAAGACTTTCCCCCGTTGGAAAAAAGGGCCTTCCTAAGGGTATATGTCAAGGCAGTATATGCATCCAACCATAAGGCAGTCCTTGTGGGGGATATGATCATGGTTGATGGCAAGAAGTATGCTACAACAGAGGTAGAACTACTTCCTGAGGATATGGGTCCCGATAAAGTAGCTATTCAAGAAAAGAATGACAACATGTTGTTCTACCGCTCAGATGCTTATTTGAGTAACTTCTACAGCGCACCCATGATCATCGAGAACGTAGAGTATCAATGTGTAGAACAATTCTTCACCTCAGAGAAAGCACGTACCTTTGGCGACCACATCACAGTGAGCAAAATCATGGACTCTGATAGCCCTTCTGAAATGAAATTTCTAGGTAGAAATACCAAAGGGTTCTCTCAAACAACATGCATCCACTGTTATGCTAGCAGGTCTGAGATGTAAGTTTCACCAGAATCCAAAACTGCTAGACACACAAGACAAAACACTAGCAGAGGCATCGAAAAATGACAAAGTTTGGGGTATAGGTATGGCAATGTCTGACCCCAATGCCTTTGATAAAGAAAAATGGCAAGGGAAAAATCAGTTGGGTAATTTACTCATGAAAGTGAGAGACGAGATTAGTAGAGGCAAAAACAACTACCACTACTGGCGCAAAACGTTGTGAAAAAGTCGTGAAAATCTCGTGAGTATATACCTTTGTACTAACTCATTTTCACGACTTTTTCATCAGACATCACAAAAATGGGTCATGAAAATATGTTGTGAAAAGCCCGTGAAAATGTCGTGAAACTTTCCGATTACTGAATTTGTCGTGAAAATATGTTGGTCGTGAAATATGTCGTGAAACTCTCGTTAAAATACATTCATCTCCTTGATGAAAATGTCGTGAAAAAAGATTCATTTTTCACGACGTCGTGAAAATAGCATGATGAAAATGTCGTGAAACTGTTGTGAATTTGTCATGAAAAACTACTGGCACTAAACGTGAAAAAGTCGTGAAAATGTATATAAGTACCATCATTTTCACGACTTTTTTCCTCGGACGTCGTGAAAATGTCTTGAAAAAGTCGTGAAAATGTCATGAAAATGTCGTGAAAATGTCGTGAATTTCCATTGCTTTGAAATAGTTGTCACAATTGTATATAAAAATAGGTAAACATCTTTAATTAACACCTGTAATCAACCTCAAGATGTACTATTTTGTTGCACGTCACTGTCTAGAATTCATTCTATATTCCCTAAGGTTTCTGTTGATATGTCACTTGCCTCAATTGATGGCCTATGTCCTCATAAAACACCTTCAAAACATTTTAAACCTTAAAACATAAGGACATTTTGATGCCATCTATATGTGGTTTCATGAATAATTGACATTCATGAGCTCAAAAAAACATTTTAGTTATCAATTCTTCATTAAATGCTTTCCTGTCTATTCTATATATGTTCATCTAACTTTCCTATACATATTTGGAACAAAGCTCAGCAGGGAAAATGAAAAATCTTACATTTTTGATGAGCAGATGTCAAAATGCCGTCTTTCACGTTTGGAGAATATGTGGGGTCTACACTTAGTATTAGAGGGAGGCCCTTATTTGTATATCCTATTTCAAGAAATTTTCACGACATCAAATTTTTTCACGACCTTGATTTTCACGACGCTCACCTTTTTTTACGACATACGCGTTTTTTCAGGAGATTTTCACGACGCTCACCTTTTTTCACGACACTGGAAATTTTATGCCGTTTTAATCTGAAAATTGTGATTTTTTTCACGATGCTGTTTCACGACATTTTCACAGATCTATGAAATTTCACGACGTTTGCCGCCAGTAGTGTACTAATCTAATAGAGACAATCTGGGAGACTTACATAAAACTAACTTGTGAGGCATCAACAATCCGAACACTATATTCTTCTGCTACCTTTAATCAATTGTTACTACATAGTATTGACACTATGAAAGTCGTGTGGCGATATATGATATACAACTATTTTAATATAAGACAACTGCCAACTTGATCGTGACACAATTCAAAAAAGAAAAAGAAATTTCAGATAATATATAACATTTCACAATTCCTACCTGTGTGCGTGTGTATTAATCACTGGAACTTTTTAATATACCCCGCTAGTCCGTGGTATTCTTGATCCATCAAAAGAAATGACTTAATCCAGTGTCTTCTATATTTATGATTATGCTTCATGATGAGACCACAACACCGCATGCCGGCTATGTTATTGTCTGGACAATCCAAAATTCGCAAATGTTCATGAACGTCGAACCGTTGTGTATCATGCAACATTATATAATTTTTCGGAACATTAACTGTTAATACTGCTATTCGTCATATAAATGCATATACATCGAAAAATAATACAATATAAACCATTATCCTGAAGTTTATTTAAAGAAAAGCGATTGTTTTTTACTTAAATATTTCATTGAACGATAAATACACAAAACGCTGGAAAACGTTATACGAACGTTAGAGCTCTCTGAATCGTCCGAGCGCGCCTCGCTTTGAATTAACTTTTACCTCATGCGCACATGTAGGAAAATTCTCAGAGCCTTAGGCAAAGTTTTGAAGCTTGACTCAACGAAACAGCTACAATGGCAGAGAAAACTTCTAAAAGTCTGGTTGACTTCCAAGTAATCAGTGGAGAGTACGAGAAAAGGATGCAGAAAACACACTTGGAGATGGGACAGGCCTGGTTGAAGTTTATGGAAGATCACCGATCGCCAATCGAGAAACGTCGACGGGAAGTCTTGGGTGTTCTAACGGACTTAATTCCCACTTGGAGAGAGATGGCTGGCAGTCCTCTAGATCACGACCCGCTCTACATCACCATCAACAAGGTAAATTGGCCAGCCCCGAGTCCCGGAGACTTCACTCTTGTTACTAAAGAACTGCTCTGTCTGATGCAACGCATGGGTCGACAGATAGACGAGGATGCCAAACGTACATCGCACGAAGCCGAAGTGATGGAAGAAATGCTTGCCTAGTACGTGTATACATTTGGCAAGGAGGACAATCGATCGGATAGTCCATCAACATCCGATGCATGCTCTTTCAAGATGGCCGGTGACCATGATAGCGACGACTGCGAGGAGTGTGCAGCAAGACTATAATCTCAAGAAAGTGAATGATGTCTACTAATCTGCTTGGCGTCCCGCCGAACATCGCCAAAGTCTTCTATGTATAAACCTAAAATTGTGTCTATAAGCCTTCAGTGGCATAGTGGGTGTCTATAATCACCATTCGTCACCACGATCATTTATGGCCTACACCTTCTTGTGTAAGGCCTGTCACTTCGTCGTCCGTTAACAAAACTCTTGAAGACAACACTCAATCTGTGGAAAATATCATAGTGGGTGTCTATAATCATCTGTCTTCTTCAAGATATCTTATGGTCTTCACCCTCTTGTGGAGGCAAATCAATCAACTTTTTCGCTGTCAGTGAACAACACTCTTCAAGACAACACCTTATTTGTGAAAAATTATGGCTGTGAGAGTATGAGCAATTTTACTTATGCTATTTATTGATATATATGCTCTTAAAACTTTCACAGCTGTTATGATAAAAATTCACCAACCTATGAGTTCATATATTTTTTAAACTCTCATAGAACTCTTGCCCCAGTAGGAGTATGAGGAAGATCAAGTTTACATCAGCTATACACCATTAGAACTTCATAGAACTCTTGCAAAAGTGAGAGTATGTTTACATCAAAAGACAAGATAAAAACAGACACTCATAGAACTCTTACTGTGGAGGGATTGTGTGAACACCATACCAAGATGTTATTGTGCTACTATGAGAATATGATAACAAGATTCTATAATTCAGTGCAATGTAGCATGTCTCTTAAACTCTCTTAGTGGCTATATATACACATAGTAGAAGCAGTCTCTTTCACCCCTCTCCCAACACAGTGAGAACATGAGTGAACACAGTTTACAAGATCAAGTGCAATCTATTCTAAATAGCTCTTAAAAGCTATTATCTATACATTGTGAGTGTTGATTTGGAATGTGCATTGATGTAACATGGATAACATAATTAATTCCTTCAAAAACTAACAAAAAAATAATGAATATTCATCACTATTTTTCCAAGTTTTGGCTTACACATATATTTGTTACCAATTTTATAAGTCATATTCTCTGAGAATACATGAATGCATTGAATACTTGAAAAATTATGTGGAAACACTATGTCTGTTGGATACAATAGGAAACTATATCAAAATCTGAGAATTCACATATATCTTATCCAAAGCCTATTCAAAGGTTAATAATATTAGACCAACATTTATTTACTATCTACAATCGAAGAATATTGACACTTCTCGGGCGGGCGGTGAGCCCAGTCGGACCCAGGGGGGGGGCTCGTCCGAAGAACAGTCGGGCAACCGGGGCTGCGGTCGCCGGTGTGCAGCCGCTGCTGGACGTGCCCACGGCGGGTTCAGGCCGCATGCGTGAGGTAGCCGAGCGCTGGAGGGAACCCGAGCGGCGGGAACAGCCGACCGAAGGGCCGTTGGTGCCCCGATCGGCCTATGGGGGCACTTGGACGCCCGACGGGCTCTATATAGATTGGCAGGGCGTCCAATGGGAGTTCAAGTGGGGTTGGTATAGGTGTCCGGTGGCGGCCTGCCTGAGGAGCTTTAGAGTTTATAATACCTGGCAGGCGTTGGGACGCCACTGGGTGGCCCTGCATGGGTCTCAGGCCCAGGCCGTGCAGTGGTATTGTGGTTGGTGTGGGATGACTTCAAATCGCCGAGATCGGGTTCTGTCTCACATCGGGCAGTATGGACATGGGCAGTATGGCATACAGTAGAAGGAATAACCTAAGATTCGAAGGGATTAGGAGTGAATCAACGAAACCCATGACATGTGCAGATTCAAAATCTACTCAATTCTAGTCAAAGAACTTGACATAGCTGATGCAGAAAGTAGAATTGTGATAGAAAGATGCCACCGCGATCAGCGTCATTTCAACCACAATCCTGCCTCAATTCTGGTGAGATTCTTGTCGTACTGTGACAGGGATGAGGTCTGGCAGAAAAGAGACTTGATAAATAGGAATCAAGGGAGTAGGTTGTTCATGAATCAAAGACTTTCCCCCGTTGGAAAAAAGGGCCTTCCTAAGGGTATATGTCAAGGCAGTATATGCATCCAACCATAAGGCAGTCCTTGTGGGGGATATGATCATGGTTGATGGCAAGAAGTATGCTACAACAGAGGTAGAACTACTTCCTGAGGATATGGGTCCCGATAAAGTAGCTATTCAAGAAAAGAATGACAACATGTTGTTCTACCGCTCAGATGCTTATTTGAGTAACTTCTACAGCGCACCCATGATCATCGAGAACGTAGAGTATCAATGTGTAGAACAATTCTTCACCTCAGAGAAAGCACGTACCTTTGGCGACCACATCACAGTGAGCAAAATCATGGACTCTGATAGCCCTTCTGAAATGAAATTTCTAGGTAGAAATACCAAAGGGTTCTCTCAAACAACATGCATCCACTGTTATGCTAGCAGGTCTGAGATGTAAGTTTGACCAGAATCCAAAACTGCTAGACACACAAGACAAAACACTAGCAGAGGCATCGAAAAATGACAAAGTTTGGGGTATAGGTATGGCAATGTCTGACCCCAATGCCTTTGATAAAGAAAAATGGCAAGGGAAAAATCAGTTGGGTAATTTACTCATGAAAGTGAGAGACGAGATTAGTAGAGGCAAAAACAACTACCACTACTGGCGCAAAACGTTGTGAAAAAGTCGTGAAAATCTCGTGAGTATATACCTTTGTACTAACTCATTTTCACGACTTTTTCATCAGACATCACAAAAATGGGTCATGAAAATATGTTGTGAAAAGCCCGTGAAAATGTCGTGAAACTTTCCGATTACTGAATTTGTCGTGAAAATATGTTGGTCGTGAAATATGTCGTGAAACTCTCGTTAAAATACATTCATCTCCTTGATGAAAATGTCGTGAAAAAAGATTCATTTTTCACGACGTCGTGAAAATAGCATGATGAAAATGTCGTGAAACTGTTGTGAATTTGTCATGAAAAACTACTGGCACTAAACGTGAAAAAGTCGTGAAAATGTCGTGAAAACGTATATAAGTACCATCATTTTCACGACTTTTTTCCTCGGACGTCGTGAAAATGTCTTGAAAAAGTCGTGAAAATGTCATGAAAATGTCGTGAAAATGTCGTGAATTTCCATTGCTTTGAAATAGTTGTCACAATTGTATATAAAAATAGGTAAACATCTTTAATTAACACCTGTAATCAACCTCAAGATGTACTATTTTGTTGCACGTCACTGTCTAGAATTCATTCTATATTCCCTAAGGTTTCTGTTGATATGTCACTTGCCTCAATTGATGGCCTATGTCCTCATAAAACACCTTCAAAACATTTTAAACCTTAAAACATAAGGACATTTTGATGCCATCTATATGTGGTTTCATGAATAATTGACATTCATGAGCTCAAAAAAACATTTTAGTTATCAATTCTTCATTAAATGCTTTCTTGTCTATTCTATATATGTTCATCTAACTTTCCTATACATATTTGGAACAAAGCTCAGCAGGGAAAATGAAAAATCTTACATTTTTGATGAGCAGATGTCAAAATGCCGTCTTTCACGTTTGGAGAATATGTGGGGTCTACACTTAGTATTAGAGGGAGGCCCTTATTTGTATATCCTATTTCATGAAATTTTCACGACATCAAATTTTTTCACGACCTTGATTTTCACGACGCTCACCTTTTTTTACGACATACGCGTTTTTTCAGGAGATTTTCACGACGCTCACCTTTTTTCACGACACTGGAAATTTTATGCCGTTTTAATCTGAAAATTGTGATTTTTTTCACGATGCTGTTTCACGACATTTTCACAGATCTATGAAATTTCACGACGTTTGCCGCCAGTAGTGTACTAATCTAATAGAGACAATCTGGGAGACTTACATAAAACTAACTTGTGAGGCATCAACAATCCGAACACTATATTCTTCTGCTACCTTTAATCAATTGTTACTACATAGTATTGACACTATGAAAGTCGTGTGGCGATATATGATATACAACTATTTTAATATAAGACAACTGCCAACTTGATCGTGACACAATTCAAAAAAGAAAAAGAAATTTCAGATAATATATAACATTTCACAATTCCTACCTGTGTGCGTGTGTATTAATCACTGGAACTTTTTAATATACCCCGCTAGTCCGTGGTATTCTTGATCCATCAAAAGAAATGACTTAATCCAGTGTCTTCTATATTTATGATTATGCTTCATGATGAGACCACAACACCGCATGCCGGCTATGTTATTGTCTGGACAATCCAAAATTCGCAAATGTTCATGAACGTCGAACCGTTGTGTATCATGCAACATTATATAATTTTTCGGAACATTAACTGTTAATACTGCTATTCGTCATATAAATGCATATACATCGAAAAATAATACAATATAAACCATTATCCTGAAGTTTATTTAAAGAAAAGCGATTGTTTTTTACTTAAATATTTCATTGAACGATAAATACACAAAACGCTGGAAAACGTTATACGAACGTTAGAGCTCTCTGAATCGTCCGAGCGCGCCTCGCTTTGAATTAACTTTTACCTCATGCGCACATGTAGGAAAATTCTCAGAGCCTTAGGCAAAGTTTTGCAGCTTGACTCAACGAAACAGCTACAATGGCAGAGAAAACTTCTAAAAGTCTGGTTGACTTCCAAGTAATCAGTGGAGAGTACGAGAAAAGGATGCAGAAAACACACTTGGAGATGGGACAGGCCTGGTTGAAGTTTATGGAAGATCACCGATCGCCAATCGAGAAACGTCGACGGGAAGTCTTGGGTGTTCTAACGGACTTAATTCCCACTTGGAGAGAGATGGCTGGCAGTCCTCTAGATCACGACCCGCTCTACATCACCATCAACAAGGTAAATTGGCCAGCCCCGAGTCCCGGAGACTTCACTCTTGTTACTAAAGAACTGCTCTGTCTGATGCAACGCATGGGTCGACAGATAGACGAGGATGCCAAACGTACATCGCACGAAGCCGAAGTGATGGAAGAAATGCTTGCCTAGTACGTGTATACATTTGGCAAGGAGGACAATCGATCGGATAGTCCATCAACATCCGATGCATGCTCTTTCAAGATGGCCGGTGACCATGATAGCGACGACTGCGAGGAGTGTGCAGCAAGACTATAACCTCAAGAAAGTGAATGATGTCTACTAATCTGCTTGGCGTCCCGCCGAACATCGCCAAAGTCTTCTATGTATAAACCTAAAATTGTGTCTATAAGCCTTCAGTGGCATAGTGGGTGTCTATAATCACCATTCGTCACCACGATCATTAATGGCCTACACCTTCTTGTGTAAGGCCTGTCACTTCGTCGTCCGTTAACAAAACTCTTCAAGACAACACTCAATCTGTGGAAAATATCATAGTGGGTGTCTATAATCATCTGTCTTCTTCAAGATATCTTATGGTCTTCACCCTCTTGTGGAGGCAAATCAATCAACTTTTTCGCTGTCAGTGAACAACACTCTTCAAGACAACACCTTATTTGTGAAAAATTATGGCTGTGAGAGTATGAGCAATTTTACTTATGCTATTTATTGATATATATGCTCTTAAAACTTTCACAGCTGTTATGATAAAAATTCACCAACCTATGAGTTCATATATTTTTTAAACTCTCATAGAACTCTTGCCCCAGTAGGAGTATGAGGAAGATCAAGTTTACATCAGCTATACACCATTAGAACTTCATAGAACTCTTGCAAAAGTGAGAGTATGTTTACATCAAAAGACAAGATAAAAACAGACACTCATAGAACTCTTACTGTGGAGGGATTGTGTGAACACCATACCAAGATGTTATTGTGCTACTATGAGAATATGATAACAAGATTCTATAATTCAGTGCAATGTAGCATGTCTCTTAAACTCTCTTAGTGGCTATATATACACATAGTAGAAGCAGTCTCTTTCACCCCCCTCCCAACACAGTGAGAACATGAGTGAACACAGTTTACAAGATCAAGTGCAATCTATTCTAAATAGCTCTTAAAAGCTATTATCTATACATTGTGAGTGTTGATTTGGAATGTGCATTGATGTAACATGGATAACATAATTAATTCCTTCAAAAACTAACAAAAAAATAATGAATATTCATCACTATTTTTCCAAGTTTTGGCTTACACATATATTTGTTACCAATTTTATAAGTCATATTCTCTGAGAATACATGAATGCATTGAATACTTGAAAAATTATGTGGAAACACTATGTCTGTTGGATACAATAGGAAACTATATCAAAATCTGAGAATTCACATATATCTTATCCAAAGCCTATTCAAAGGTTAATAATATTAGACCAACATTTATTTACTATCTACAATCGAAGAATATTGACACTTCTCGGGCGGGCGGTGAGCCCAGTCGGACCCAGGGGGGGGGCTCGTCCGAAGAACAGTCGGGCAACCGGGGCTGCGGTCGCCGGTGTGCAGCCGCTGCTGGACGTGCCCACGGCGGGTTCAGGCCGCATGCGTGAGGTAGCCGAGCGCTGGAGGGAACCCGAGCGGCGGGAACAGCCGACTGAAGGGCCGTTGGTGCCCCGATCGGCCTATGGGGGCACTTGGACGCCCGACGGGCTCTATATAGATTGGCAGGGCGTCCAATGGGAGTTCAAGTGGGGTTGGTATAGGTGTCCGGTGGCGGCCTGCCTGAGGAGCTTTAGAGTTTATAATACCTGGCAGGCGTTGGGACGCCACTGGGTGGCCCTGCATGGGTCTCAGGCCCAGGCCGTGCAGTGGTATTGTGGTTGGTGTGGGATGACTTCAAATCGCCGAGATCGGGTTCTGTCTCACATCGGGCAGTATGGACATGGGCAGTATGGCATACAGTAGAAGGAATAACCTAAGATTCGAAGGGATTAGGAGTGAATCAACGAAACCCATGACATGTGCAGATTCAAAATCTACTCAATTCTAGTCAAAGAACTTGACATAGCTGATGCAGAAAGTAGAATTGTGATAGAAAGATGCCACCGCGATCAGCGTCATTTCAACCACAATCCTGCCTCAATTCTGGTGAGATTCTTGTCGTACTGTGACAGGGATGAGGTCTGGCAGAAAAGAGACTTGATAAATAGGAATCAAGGGAGTAGGTTGTTCATGAATCAAAGACTTTCCCCCGTTGGAAAAAAGGGCCTTCCTAAGGGTATATGTCAAGGCAGTATATGCATCCAACCATAAGGCAGTCCTTGTGGGGGATATGATCATGGTTGATGGCAAGAAGTATGCTACAACAGAGGTAGAACTACTTCCTGAGGATATGGGTCCCGATAAAGTAGCTATTCAAGAAAAGAATGACAACATGTTGTTCTACCGCTCAGATGCTTATTTGAGTAACTTCTACAGCGCACCCATGATCATCGAGAACGTAGAGTATCAATGTGTAGAACAATTCTTCACCTCAGAGAAAGCACGTACCTTTGGCGACCACATCACAGTGAGCAAAATCATGGACTCTGATAGCCCTTCTGAAATGAAATTTCTAGGTAGAAATACCAAAGGGTTCTCTCAAACAACATGCATCCACTGTTATGCTAGCAGGTCTGAGATGTAAGTTTCACCAGAATCCAAAACTGCTAGACACACAAGACAAAACACTAGCAGAGGCATCGAAAAATGACAAAGTTTGGGGTATAGGTATGGCAATGTCTGACCCCAATGCCTTTGATAAAGAAAAATGGCAAGGGAAAAATCAGTTGGGTAATTTACTCATGAAAGTGAGAGACGAGATTAGTAGAGGCAAAAACAACTACCACTACTGGCGCAAAACGTTGTGAAAAAGTCGTGAAAATCTCGTGAGTATATACCTTTGTACTAACTCATTTTCACGACTTTTTCATCAGACATCACAAAAATGGGTCATGAAAATATGTTGTGAAAAGCCCGTGAAAATGTCGTGAAACTTTCCGATTACTGAATTTGTCGTGAAAATATGTTGGTCGTGAAATATGTCGTGAAACTCTCGTTAAAATACATTCATCTCCTTGATGAAAATGTCGTGAAAAAAGATTCATTTTTCACGACGTCGTGAAAATAGCATGATGAAAATGTCGTGAAACTGTTGTGAATTTGTCATGAAAAACTACTGGCACTAAACGTGAAAAAGTCGTGAAAATGTCGTGAAAACGTATATAAGTACCATCATTTTCACGACTTTTTTCCTCGGACGTCGTGAAAATGTCTTGAAAAAGTCGTGAAAATGTCATGAAAATGTCGTGAAAATGTCGTGAATTTCCATTGCTTTGAAATAGTTGTCACAATTGTATATAAAAATAGGTAAACATCTTTAATTAACACCTGTAATCAACCTCAAGATGTACTATTTTGTTGCACGTCACTGTCTAGAATTCATTCTATATTCCCTAAGGTTTCTGTTGATATGTCACTTGCCTCAATTGATGGCCTATGTCCTAATAAAACACCTTCAAAACATTTTAAACCTTAAAACATAAGGACGTTTTGATGCCATCTATATGTGGTTTCATGAATAATTGACATTCATGAGCTCAAAAAAACATTTTAGTTATCAATTCTTCATTAAATGCTTTCCTGTCTATTCTATATATGTTCATCTAACTTTCCTATACATATTTGGAACAAAGCTCAGCAGGGAAAATGAAAAATCTTACATTTTTGATGAGCAGATGTCAAAATGCCGTCTTTCACGTTTGGAGAATATGTGGGGTCTACACTTAGTATTAGAGGGAGGCCCTTATTTGTATATCCTATTTCATGAAATTTTCACGACATCAAATTTTTTCACGACCTTGATTTTCACGACGCTCACCTATTTTTTACGACATACGCCTTTTTTCAGGAGATTTTCACGACGCTCACCTTTTTTCACGACACTGGAAATTTTATGCCGTTTTAATTTGAAAATTGTGATTTTTTTCACGATGCTGTTTCACGACATTTTCACAGATCTATGAAATTTCACGACGTTTGCCGCCAGTAGTGTACTAATCTAATAGAGACAATCTGGGAGACTTACATAAAACTAACTTGTGAGGCATCAACAATCCGAACACTATATTCTTCTGCTACCTTTAATCAATTGTTACTACATAGTATTGACACTATGAAAGTCGTGTGGCGATATATGATATACAACTATTTTAATATAAGACAACTGCCAACTTGATCGTGACACAATTCAAAAAAGAAAAAGAAATTTCAGATAATATATAACATTTCACAATTCCTACCTGTGTGCGTGTGTATTAATCACTGGAACTTTTTAATATACCCCGCTAGTCCGTGGTATTCTTGATCCATCAAAAGAAATGACTTAATCCAGTGTCTTCTATATTTATGATTATGCTTCATGATGAGACCACAACACCGCATGCCGGCTATGTTATTGTCTGGACAATCCAAAATTCGCAAATGTTCATGAACGTCGAACCGTTGTGTATCATGCAACATTATATAATTTTTCGGAACATTAACTGTTAATACTGCTATTCGTCATATAAATGCATATACATCGAAAAATAATACAATATAAAACCATTATCCTGAAGTTTATTTAAAG
Organism: Maea johnstoni; assembly: GCA_963942565.1. Lineage (NCBI taxonomy): Eukaryota > Metazoa > Annelida > Polychaeta > Spionida > Magelonidae > Maea > Maea johnstoni. The sequence continues at coordinate 4,111,268 of OZ012701.1, forward strand.
AAAAGCGATTGTTTTTTACTTAAATATTTCATTGAACGATAAATACACAAAACGCTGGAAAACGTTATACGAACGTTAGAGCTCTCTGAATCGTCCGAGCGCGCCTCGCTTTGAATTAACTTTTACCTCATGCGCACATGTAGGAAAATTCTCAGAGCCTTAGGCAAAGTTTTGAAGCTTGACTCAACGAAACAGCTACAATGGCAGAGAAAACTTCTAAAAGTCTGGTTGACTTCCAAGTAATCAGTGGAGAGTACGAGAAAAGGATGCAGAAAACACACTTGGAGATGGGACAGGCCTGGTTGAAGTTTATGGAAGATCACCGATCGCCAATCGAGAAACGTCGACGGGAAGTCTTGGGTGTTCTAACGGACTTAATTCCCACTTGGAGAGAGATGGCTGGCAGTCCTCTAGATCACGACCCGCTCTACATCACCATCAACAAGGTAAATTGGCCAGCCCCGAGTCCCGGAGACTTCACTCTTGTTACTAAAGAACTGCTCTGTCTGATGCAACGCATGGGTCGACAGATAGACGAGGATGCCAAACGTACATCGCACGAAGCCGAAGTGATGGAAGAAATGCTTGCCTAGTACGTGTATACATTTGGCAAGGAGGACAATCGATCGGATAGTCCATCAACATCCGATGCATGCTCTTTCAAGATGGCCGGTGACCATGATAGCGACGACTGCGAGGAGTGTGCAGCAAGACTATAACCTCAAGAAAGTGAATGATGTCTACTAATCTGCTTGGCGTCCCGCCGAACATCGCCAAAGTCTTCTATGTATAAACCTAAAATTGTGTCTATAAGCCTTCAGTGGCATAGTGGGTGTCTATAATCACCATTCGTCACCACGATCATTTATGGCCTACACCTTCTTGTGTAAGGCCTGTCACTTCGTCGTCCGTTAACAAAACTCTTCAAGACAACACTCAATCTGTGGAAAATATCATAGTGGGTGTCTATAATCATCTGTCTTCTTCAAGATATCTTATGGTCTTCACCCTCTTGTGGAGGCAAATCAATCAACTTTTTCGCTGTCAGTGAACAACACTCTTCAAGACAACACCTTATTTGTGAAAAATTATGGCTGTGAGAGTATGAGCAATTTTACTTATGCTATTTATTGATATATATGCTCTTAAAACTTTCACAGCTGTTATGATAAAAATTCACCAACCTATAAGTTCATATATTTTTTAAACTCTCATAGAACTCTTGCCCCAGTAGGAGTATGAGGAAGATCAAGTTTACATCAGCTATACACCAATAGAACTTCATAGAACTCTTGCAAAAGTGAGAGTATGTTTACATCAAAAGACAAGATAAAAACAGACACTCATAGAACTCTTACTGTGGAGGGATTGTGTGAACACAATACCAAGATGTTATTGTGCTACTATGAGAATATGATAACAAGATTCTATAATTCAGTGCAATGTAGCATGTCTCTTAAACTCTCTTAGTGGCTATATATACACATAGTAGAAGCAGTCTCTTTCACCCCCCTCCCAACACAGTGAGAACATGAGTGAACACAGTTTACAAGATCAAGTGCAATCTATTCTAAATAGCTCTTAAAAGCTATTATCTATACATTGTGAGTGTTGATTTGGAATGTGCATTGATGTAACATGGATAACATAATTAATTCCTTCAAAAACTAACAAAAAAATAATGAATATTCATCACTATTTTTCCAAGTTTTGGCTTACACATATATTTGTTACCAATTTTATAAGTCATATTCTCTGAGAATACATGAATGCATTGAATACTTGAAAAATTATGTGGAAACACTATGTCTGTTGGATACAATAGGAAACTATATCAAAATCTGAGAATTCACATATATCTTATCCAAAGCCTATTCAAAGGTTATAGACCAACATTTATTTACTATCTACAATCGAAGAATATTGACACTTCTCGGGCGGGCGGTGAGCCCAGTCAGACCCAGGGGGGGGGGGGGGGGGCTCGTCCGAAGAACAGTCGGGCAACCGGGGCTGCGGTCGCCGGTGTGCAGCCGCTGCTGGACGTGCCCACGGCGGGTTCAGGCCGCATGCGTGAGGTAGCCGAGCGCTGGAGGGAACCCGAGCGGCGGGAACAGCCGACCGAAGGGCCGTTGGTGCCCCGATCGGCCTATGGGGGCACTTGGACGCCTGACGGGCTCTATATAGATTGGCAGGGCGTCCAATGGGAGTTCAAGTGGGGTTGGTATAGGTGTCCGGTGGCGGCCTGCCTGAGGAGCTTTAGAGTTTATAATACCTGGCAGGCGTTGGGACGCCACTGGGTGGCCCTGCATGGGTCTCAGGCCCAGGCCGTGCAGTGGTATTGTGGTTGGTGTGGGATGACTTCAAATCGCCGAGATCGGGTTCTGTCTCACATCGGGCAGTATGGACATGGGGACCGGCCGCCCCTGAAGAGGGTGGTGCCGGCATAAATCCCAACGTCGATAATTATGCCGAATGAGCGTCCCCCGCGGGGAGAGAACGCGCCGCCAAAGGCGGAGGGAGGGGGTCGGGCGCCTGGTGCTGGGGCACGGGCCCCGGACAGTGCCATGAGCTCTGCGGGTGCCGGCATGGCGGGGAGGGGGGTCCCAGTGGCCAAGGAAGAGCCACCCCGAGGGTTGGGCCGGGGAGTCAGGTTTACGGCAGGAGGGAGCCCGGAGAAGGGGTCAGAGGGAGCCCGGCCAGGGGCCGGAGCGGGCCAAGGGAGCGGGAGCGACCGCACGGGGCCCGCAGGAGGGGGCCAGGGGAGGGCACTGGCGTGTGCCGGGTGTCGCTGGAGGGACGAAGAGATACAAGCACTTTTGCTGAGAATAAACAGATTAGAGGAGGGTAGCCGCCGGTTAGCAGAGTGCTTGGGAGGGCTCCTGGGGGCGCGCTCCTAGGAGACTTGCCCCCCAGGGTGCCGTGTAAATAGTTGTATATAGTTAGTGAGAAGGGGGGGTGGACTGCAGTGATTTTTGAGTCCATCCTTCGTATATTTTAAAAACTTTATTGGAGGTGTAGGCTGGCAGGCCCAGCGGGCCAAAGGCAGCAGGCTTTTAGAAAATTTTATAGGGCAGGGCTTGGGGGTTCCTATGGGGGAGGGTGATGCCAAATGGGGAAGGGGTAGTGCATGGGGGGAGTATATATTTATTTATTAAACTAAGAAAAAAAAATTGAAAACGGATCAGATATGGCTGTTATAAAGAAAAGAAGTTGTGGGGAGCCGGACTGGTAGGGAGTGAGGGTAGGAGGGTGTGGCCTTGGAGTCCCGCTCAGGAGAGGATCAGAGCTTTGATGAATATTTATTAGTAGTGTAGGTAGTTTGGGGAGGCGGGACAAAGCCCAATCCCAAGCCCCATAGTAGTCCCTTTTTAATTAGTTTTTTTATGGGAAGGGTCCTGTGGTTGGTCAATAAGTGTGGTGGGTCCCAGGAGGGGTTTAAGCTTTGAAGGACCCGAGGGGGGAATGTTTTTTTTGTCTTTTTCGGATGATTAGTATTTTTCTAGTGTACAAAAGTTGGCCCGGGGAATGAATAAAGACATCTAATACCCAAAATATACACAAAAAGAAAAGAAGTTTTAATTTAGTTTTTAGAGAGGTCCCACAGCCTGGAGTAGAGTAGGTGAATGGTTGGGCTTTGGAGGCTGTGGGCTCAGTAAGGTAGTGTTAGGTAGAGGCCAATCAGCTCAGATCACCCAGTTAGTCCCTTTTTGGCAGGTAATTCTATTATTTTTGGGCAGGGGAGGGGGGTCCCAACTAGACGAGGGCGTCTAGTGCAAGTGGGGGGGTGTGTAGCAGGGGAGCCCGGGCGGCGGGAGAACCCTGTTGGTGAGGGTAGAGAAGTGGGACAGCGGTTGGCCTTGGGAGGGAAGATAGCGTGGGGGGAGAAGTGGAGTAGGGCACTAGTTGGCAGTGACGACTTCCTGTAGGGTCACGTGAGAGAAGGTTGGGAGATTTGGAGAGAGCAGGTCACGTTGCGAATGGTGCTGCGGATTGGAGAGAACTTCCATTGAAATTGTGAGGGCGACCGCTGGAGCGAATCCTACTCCTGACGAATAGAAGTCCCAGAGGGTGGGCAGTGGACCGCAAGCGTGGTGATCCGGTCAAGCAGAAACTAAAGGTGAGTTTGTTGTTCTTTCAGGATTGTATGTAATTCTATTTCAGGAATTGTGGTTAGACAAAAGTGGGGTAGTTAGGTGTAGGGGGAATTGGGGGAGGAAGCACATGGCCGCCGCGGGGAGGTGGATGGTGACCAGTAGTGTTGTTGTTTGCTGATATGATTACTGGCCTTTATCAGCTGGTATGATATAAATAACCTTACCAGGCACTGCACGTCACGGCCTAGTGTTAAGTGTCCTGCGACAATAGCGATAAATTCCCTATTATCGCTCAATGCTTTTCCCCCGAGTATTCTTACAAAAAGCGCTATTTCTCTGGCCTGTGTGCTCCGATTTCTTCCAAATAAAGTTTATTGAAAAGCTGGGTTTCTCTTCTAGGTATTTCCTGATATTTTGTTGTGATATCTGTTAATTACTGAGAGCGACGGCGAGTTGTCAACATGCGTCGGTAGTGGAAACACTCCCTATTGCTCATTGCCTTTTCCCAGCAATTCTTATAAAAAAGCTTTGTTTCTCTGCGATGGATGCTCCGATTTCCTTCAAATAAAGTTTATTGAAAAGCTGATGTTCGTAACTATATTCTGCATGAATTTTGGGGTTGATATCTTTTAATGCGTCAGAGCAGACGGCGAGTTGCATACAGGAGTGTTTATAGTGATAAATTGCCTAGTATAGGTCAATGCCTTTTCCCCAGTAATAAGTATAAAAAAAACACTGTTTCTCCGCTATGTATGCTCTGATTTTCTTCAAATACAGTTTATTAAAAGCTGGGTGTCTCATCTATAAAAGTCGCAAATTGTGTGTTGATATCTTTTAATGCCTCAGAGCGGTGGAGAGTTGCAAATAGCAGGACTGATTTTAATGGGTTTTTAAAGTGTTTTGAACCAGCTGAATGTTCTCTAATTGCCTGAATCAACAGCAGAAACATTCCACTTGCTGCCACTAAGTCAATAATTATGAATGCGCATATACTTCATGGATTACAAAGCCGAGCCCAATTAATTGCCGGTTGCTTGCCTATTGAACACAGTTTCATGAGTAATTATCTGCACTGTCAAAAAATCTTTAATATTCTGTACAAGGTTTTTGGCAGTATAATTGGCAATTAAATAGCCTAAAGGGACAAAATACTAGTCACCGATAGCAAAGCTCATGCTGCATGGACTTCTCAGAGAATATGCGCACTGTGTTGTGCATGAGATAGCATCGTGAGAGATTTCGCACTACACAAACTACCAGACAGCTCGATGCACTTCTGGATCGAGCTGTCTGGTTGGGCTGCAGCTGTGTTTGTTCCGGTCTCGGAGGAGCCTCCTACCAAATTTGTTCTAATAATCCTTGTCATTCATCTGGTCTTATGAGAGGGGGTATGCTAAAACTAACTTACTGTCTAGAAGACAAGCATGTCAGACAGGAAATGTGAATAAAAGCGTTTATTTGGGTATTGTCAAATAAGGTGGTGTTTTTTCCAAACTAGTATTGAAACGTGCTACCAGTACAATCGATATCCATGTGTTTTTTGTGGAATGCTAGAGAAAAGTTATATCCAATTACCAGATACTTAAAAGGGATCTTCAAGGCCTTGTGTAGGAAAAAGCTCTAATGATTGACTCATCGGTGACTCAGCAGCAGCAACATAGCTTTAATATTTCTGCTGCCTCATGTTTGTACAGCTGTTAGTGCTGGGACGATTAATCGATTCATTGCTTGTTTGGCAACCGTAGACGAGCGCTCGTGTCTGAAAAATCCAGCTCGAAAATCAGCGCTCACTGCACAAATGGTTCTCCTGAGGACCTGACATCCGTCAGCACAAGATTTACACATGTACAAATAAAATTCGCAATCAAATACATCTTCTTGTTGTTTCCAACCTTTAGCCTAGCTATTCTTGCTGCATTTGTAGTTTTACATGTTTATGCTGTTTTTATCCAGCGCAGTAATGCAATCAACATGTCTGCTGATCACCGTGCTTGGTGTTGTTGTAGTGCGCGCGCATCTGCCTATACTTCCTGTCAAAGGGACCGGCCAGCATTTTTAGTAAGTTTAGTTTAAATTGTGCAATTAATCCATTATAATGTATTAATTGGTGGCAAAGTTTCTCGAGCACTCGAGACGATTATTTGTCACGATTCCCAGCACTAACAGCTGTGCGGCAAGTTAATTCATGCATGTATAGAGAAATGAACTGTTTTACAGACGAAGCAGTTTGCAACTAGTTAATTGAAGCGAACGGTTTGGTCACCCCTTGAAACTGGTTAATGGTATCCCTACCTTGTAAGCCCCAATTTTGTCACTACCAATCCTCACTACCAACAACTCCCTTGGAGCCCATTACCTGAAATTTCCATATAGCAAATTCCATTATTGAAAATCGTTAAATTCAGATTAATGAAAACTGTTAATCGATTGACATGAATCAATTCATGAATATGTATGTTTAACCAATTTTTTATATTTCATGTAATTTCAAAGATATTCGACGCTGTAAGGTGTAGTTCCACAAGCACACATGACGTGCACTAAGGTGATGAGGTTTTTGGTGCTATGAATGTCTTGGGAGTCATAGCAAAAAGTCATCCTATTAGTTCACTAGTATTTCCTGCACCATCTTTTGGCAAGTGCCAAACCAACTAAGACAAGTCATATAAAGGTGCCATGCTCCTTAATTCATATTAAGCCACATCAAATTAAGTTGATTTCATTTACTGCCAAAATGATTGAATTTTTTACTGTGCTTATTTGTAGAGTAAACGCAGGAGATACTCTCAAGAAGAGGTGCAAGCTTTGACTGAGGCATACAACAGTGGTATGACAGGGACAACCCATCCTAAAGTCAAAGATCTTGCCCAACAGTTGGATATTGGGGAGGACTGTGTAAAGCCTGGATCACGCAGGGAAGACAAGGTGTCAGAACACTGCTAGGACCTGCCACGACATGGAATTTCGTTCAAATATTTCGTTCAATTCCACATCGTGGCGGTGTCCTAGGTGATGTCCTAGCAACGTCAGGGTTGTCCTAGGTGCATCCCCGATGTAGGCCACATCGTGGCAAAAACTTGTACATGTGCAAGTATTTGCCGAGACTTGGCAGCTCAAGCAGGACATAAAAAAAGTCGGTGACATGTCCTAGCAGCGTCCGCCACGTGTCCTAGGACAGTCTGCAATGTCCTGACCGTGTCTTGAGGTTAGAGGTTGCGGTTTCCGCCGACCCTGACACACCAAGATCTACTCCGGACGGTGTCAGGACGCTGCTGGGACACTTTTTGCCGTGGCCTGATCATGTGACAGGGTGATTCCCCGAACGAAAGCGAGGCCATATCCATCATGGCGCGCACCAAAACAAGTAAGAGAAAGACACCTGCCACCAACAAAGTGGCTACTTTAGCAGAAAAAAAGCAGATACCAGTGAACATTCATCGTCCAATGGAATCCGCGAGTGATATAGGAGACGTAGAAGCGGAGGACACCCCGTCTCAGCAGCTATCAACTCCAAGAGTCAGCTTAGAAGATATCTCAACAGCAAAAGGGACACCCAAGCTGAGGAAACCATCCACTCCGACCGCCACATGGGACAGGCAGACGAATCAGATGATTCTTAGATTGTGGACACCCCTACGAGTACCCGGAAATCTCTCGATGCTACTCCTGGCTCTCAAGAAACATCGTCAAACAAAAGGAGGAAGCGATGCGAACCATACACCTTCACAGATGAGCAAGAATCAGATCTTTCCGAATGGTACCAGCTTCACCCTCTCTTCTATGTTAAAACCGAGAAACACTACAAGAATTCCTCCAAAAAGAATGGCCTCCTCGACGAGAAGGGAATCACCATGACTCCGAGATGCTCCTCTAAGTAAATCTACCTTAAAAATACATTTTAATTGCTACTAGATGTATATTTTTAGCTATAATTTGTTTATGTATTAAGGTATATTCCGACACATGTTCTAAGACTTATTTACATTACATATTTCCTACACATTTTTGCTAAATATCATTAAGCTGTAGTTGTTGTATCTCTTCTTTCTTTAATTCCACTGAACCTTATTTATTCCTGTATATCCATGTCATGCTTTAAAATCTTTCATGCCACACATTATGAACTGCAACTATACTTTATTTTATTTTTATTTCAGTAACTCAATTGAAAACATTCTTCGAAAAGATGAGAACACGATTTGGCAAGATCTCCACCAAAAAGTCTGGACAGGGTTTGAAGCATCTCTCCCACCGCGAGAAATTCATCTACAATAATTTTCGCTTCCTTGCCACACACATCAAAAGGACCACCAGCAGGCAGTCAGACACTGTGAGTATTGCCTAGACATTTCCATTTAACATTAAATAACTCATTTCCACAAACAATTTAGCAGTACTCCACATAGAAATGATACACTATATTAAAATCGTTTCATTTTAAATTGGACATAGTTAAACATACATTTCACTTCCTACTGGACATATATAGTGTCTCATTATTTGCATGCTCTAATACCCATACCTATTGGTCCCAATTACTTTGTTATGGATTTGGAGTAAGTTATGTTGATTGTAAATATGCTATGTCATATCATCCTTACTTTCATATGCAGTCATTATGTAGTTATTAATTTGGTAAGCTCCATAACATATTAGTAATTGTTAATCAATAGCTGCTTGTATGTGTGGAATTTATGAATCCTTGTTCACCTTCATCAGTCACTCTCAGTTTTTTAATCTCCCTGAATTTTGTTCGCCTTTTGTGTGGTTTCCTATATGTCCTGACCTGTATCAACCCAATTCAATTACTAAAATATTATACAAATTGTGCTTTATTTACAGTTCTCCAGGAAGAAGTCCGTGCCATCCTGCAGCGACAGTGATCATGAAGAGGAGGTTTGCTGCATCTCAGATGGATCTAGCTAACAAGAGGACCCCACAATTACTTCCCGAAAGAAACTTTTCAAGGGAAAGGGCAAGGGAAGTCCTCTGCAAAAGCTTCCATGAAAGGAAAACAACATCTCGACATTGCCCAGAAGGTAAGAATGAATTTTATTTTATACATATATATATACATAAATCAATAGGATGTGCAGCAATTTTAATATAGGATACATTTAAGTTGCTATAATTTACAAAGTTATATATACAGCCATTACAATCAATTTATCCATTCCATTATCTACCTACCTACATTAAACACACTTACGAATGTATGTTATATTTGTTTCAAGTGTAACATGTTAAACAAGTAATTACATAGTAAATTCTAAGAACTATGCTGCATTGTACTATATGGAAATATTTGAGACATGTATGTTTGAAAGTAATGCTTAATCAATTATAAGTGTTCCATAACATATTACATATTACTATAAACATACATATGTTTGTAAATGGTATCATTTCAACACTGAACATAAGAAATGTAATATTTTAATAGAGATGTACAATTTATATTTGTCATGATGGTCATATTAAGGTTTGCATGCGAAATTTGGAAGGAAGTTGAAACTTCCAGCCAGATATGCAGATGAGTTCTAGAGAGTCAACCAAGCCCAGGAATGGAAGCAATTCTACTGGAAGAAGGGCTTTTTATTGAAACTATGTGCAACAGTTTCACACATTATTCAATGACATTTCTCTTGCCAATAGTCTCTCAACTATTACGAAACGAATACATACAACTGTAAACGATGAGATCATAGGTGATATTATACGTGAAATTCAAGATTGGAAGGTTTCCAAGTTTGTCTTGTGACAGTGATAGTGATGAAAATGTCAGTGACATTTCAGAAAACACAGATTTGAGTGATGATGATTAATGATAGGATAACATTTTATGCAGCCTGGAAAATAAACCTAGAAATCAATGAATACCATAAGGTTGTTCAGACCAGACCATAACGTATCATTCATATTCACATACCATTACGTAAATTCAAAACTGGATCTTGAAGCAGAAAATATGGGATATACATAACTGATTATGATGAATTAGAAACATTCCATGTTAGGAATTGAAATGAAAATCAGCTCATTTTGCACGAAAAACTATCCAAAAATCTCAACTACAAATATATTTTCTTTTATGAAGTGTGATTTAAGTTGAGATGGTGCAGAAGGTAAAAACACCCATTTGTGGTGTGCCATTTCCCTTCGCCACTTCAAAGTAAGGAAATTTGTATGTTTTTTCTTCTTCTTTATAGAAATAAGTCATCGAAAAATAAACACTATTTTTACGCCCCAAAATCTTGTAGATTAAAAAAAGAAGAGGGAGAAAAAAATGAATTATGGGGGAGGGGGTCAGAATGAGTGTATATGCAACGTTTCATGAATGTTTTGTTTTAAATAAAGAGAATTTAATACTGTAACATGTGTTATTGTTTCTTCAACATAGAAAAGAAATGGCCATCAGGGCACGCCCACAACTTCTCTTGAATTTTATATTCGATATTTCACATGTAAAGACTCCCTCAGCAAACAAAAGATGGTGCTCTTTTATTGATATTAGAAAATCATTTATTAATATAAGATAATCATTTATTAATATTAATAAATGCTCAACATTTATTAATATTAATAAATCATTTATAATTATTAAGAAATGATTTATTAATATTAAGAAATCATGCCGTTTCTTAATATTAAGAAATGATTTCCTATTATTAAGAAATGATTCATTAATATTAGAAAATCATTATTAATACTAATAAATCATTTATAAATATTAAGATATGATTAATTAATATTAAGAAATCATGCCATTTCTTAATATTAAGAAATGATTTCCTAATATTAAGAAATGATTTATTAATATTAGAAAATCATTAATTAATATTAAAAAATCATTTATTAATACTAGGAAATCATTTATTAATATTAGAAAAACATTTAGTAATATTAAGAAATCTTTTATTATTATTAAGAAATGCTCTTTTTGTCCACTTTGGCCTTCCATATAACAGTGGCCTAAAAAAGGCATAAATAAAAAGGGTATTTTCATTCCATAGAAAAGGCTACTCAGGGGGGCACAACTATGATGATTGCATTGCTTTTATCAGTATAAGCTGGAAAGATTTGGTTTCCATGGCAACGAATCATTTTCCTATATCATTTTTAAAAGGGATTCAGAGAGTATTCCCTTATAACTGGTGCCAGTATAGAAGTGATGGGATATCATTTTAACCCTAGCCCTTCTTCTCAGGGTGAACCCAAAAAAGGATAAATTTCAGCATTTCCTCTAGTAACTTGCACAATCAACATAAGGAGTAAAGGAAATTTCAATCAAACTATCATAACTCTGCCAATTGGAGTGTTAGCTCCTCTAAATTTTCAGATCAGGTAACTGAAGGACCCCTTTACCCTATCTGTTTCAAAGTTTGAAATTGTGTCACCAGGAGGCGCCACTAGGATGATTTTCATTGCTTTTAACAGTATAATCTGCAATAATTCGGTTTCCATGGCAACTAATCATTATCCTAGATTATTTTTTTAAGAGGGATTCAAAGAGGGTCTTTGCCCTTATAACTGGTGCAAAATTAGTAGCGATAGAATATTGTTTTAACCCTAACCCTAGCCCTTCTTCTCAAAGTGAACCCCCAAAAAGGCTAAATTTCAGCATTTCTTCTCCTCCTTTTCCACTTCATGAATATTACTGCCTGAAGGTTCTTATACATTTGAATTTTGAATTATATAAAGTTTTGAAATTTAAAAAATATGCAAATTACACGTTTTGATATCTTACCCTAGCATATATGTGTTCCCTCCTCAAATTTCATGAAATCAATTAAATCATGCTAGTGGCGCCCCCTATGGGAAAGTTTTCAAACTATATACTGGAAATAATGAAGGGCCTCATCAGTTACTTGATCTGAACATTTGGAAAGGCTACCATGTCATGAGACCGAGATATGAAGGTTTGCACAAAATTTCACATCTAGGGAATGCATGCTGCGTAGAAACATCTATGACTTCTAGTGACTTACACAATCAACATAAGGAGTAAAGGAAATTTCAATCAAACCATCATAACTCAGCCAATTGGAGTATTAGCTCTTCCAAATCTTCAGATCAGGTAAGTGAAAGATCGTTTTTCAAGAGGATGGGGTAATTTTAACAGGACACTGCACGCGCATGGCTTGTTTAGGAGAGAGCTGCTCACATCTCACTGCTGTTTTCTTTGCAGTTGAGACAGGTGTGTGCAATTGTAAAGATATTGCATGCACCCCAAGGCCATGCAGCTGGACACCTCCTTCATCATCTGCATCTAAGAAAGTGAAATCTTGCTGGGATTGACTACTTAAGTCCAAAGAGGAAACATGACTTAATCTTTTCAATAATAACAAAGCTTAACAAGAAGAAATACCACTCTTGTCTGCAGGAAAAACATCTATAAAAGAACTATAAAATAAATTGATATTTTCAAATTCTAAGAGTGGGATTTAGGCATTGTACCAGGACACTGTAAGAAATAGTCATTCTGTGGAATTGCATCATCCTTTGCCATTCCAACTCAATCGTATAATCCAGAATATCTTGAGTACTGATGGCTGCCTCAATGCACCTGCTGTGGAAAAGGGGTGCTAGAGAAATAATGTCCATATTGCAAGAGAAATGAGGGCCGGACTGAAAAAAGTCACATAAACTGTTAAGAGACAGATAGTGATGGCAATTAAAAACAGAAAAAATCCCATTCAAGTGCAGGCACAAATGATTCTGACCCAGTCAAAGCATTCAGATTTTGTGTAGGGACCCAAAAAGATATTCATATTGAAAGGATATATGTTGATAGGATATGTATTAGTTCCTTCACAGACGTAATTCATTTCTACAAATATGGCATTTTACTAGAAATGCTGGGTAAGTGATGAACACAAAATCCCCACCTTCCTGAAGAAATGCTAGTAGAGAAAACCTATACTGAAGCATGCTGCTACTGCGGGCCTAACTCTCGTGGAATGTAAGACAGGAAATAGTCCAATACTTAAATACCACCTTCAGTGCCACAGGTTAAAAAGTGTGCCTTAAGGCAAGTGGCTTTGCCCAGATTGTAAGCAAGTGAAATGGGCACAAGCTGTAGTGTGCTCTGCACATTTCAATGGAGATGACTACAAAAAATCACTATCAGGACGGAAAATTCTCAAACCCGGTGCAAAACCACACATATTCACATGGTTAAAGGATACCCCTACTAGAAGAAAAGAACCACATTCAAGACGACAAGTGGATTTGGCATCACTCCCTATTACAAGTATTGGAACCCCCAATTCCTCTGTGCCCCAGTACAATAGTCAACCTCATCCTGATCATGACTATATCTCAGCATCATACCCAAAGAGGAACAATTGGAGAATGCCCAAATAGAAATAAAGAAAAAGAGTTAAGACTCTGCAAGATTGGAGATATTTGGCATCCAACGATTCTCCAAGGAATCTGAGAAGATCAGGTTTTACACTGGATTCTAAAGTTATGAACTATTTAGAACATTTCTTCTTGCCATCCAGCCAAATGCTGTCAACATGACTAGATGGAATCAAGTACTGAGAACCAAAAGAGGACAAACAGAAGTAGCTCACATTCATACCTTTCATAATGAGAGACTACTTCTTATTGATCAGTTTTTCTTATATATGCATAAGGTACGCCTTGGTAGTTTTGACAAGGAATAAGGAGATAAATTCAATATTTCACAATCAACAGTAAGCCGCACTGTTACCACCTGGGCAAATTTTCTATATTTCATTTCAGTCATAGAGACGATATTGTATTCACAAGTTTTCATTGCAAAGTTCTACCTTTATTGTTGTTTGTTGTAATAACGTGTACCACAAGGCTTCGGGATTGATTACACATTTACGTATGAAACACTAGTTGTATATATCAGACTTCGTACATTTTTCTTGTTTAATAAAAGTTTGTTTTTCTTTAAAAAACAAATACAGGGGCACGGCCAAAGGTAGTGCGAGGGGCAGCCGAGATTGCGGTCGAGGCATTGCGGCCCCTCTTGGACGTGGCCACTGAGGGCTCAGACCGCATGAGGGAGGTGGTGGAAGGATGGCGGAAGCCGGAGGGGGGAGCCCATGGGCCGGGAGGACCAGGAGTACCTCGTTCCGCCTCCGGGGGAACTTGGACCTATGACGGGCTGTATATCGATAGCCAGGACATACAGTGGGAGGTACGCTGGGGCCTATATCGGTGCCCAGTTGAACAATGTAGGAGGAGCAATAGCATCTTTGGTACGTGGAGCTCCCTTGGGAGGCATTGGGATGCCTACCACGGGACTGGAGGAAATGCATTCCATTGGGAGTGTACCGACTGTGTAATGAGGTCCAACCATAGAGACCGGGTGCTTTTGCCCTTAAGGGAGTACGGGCACAGAGGGGCGCCACTGAAAAAGTTGGTGCCGCCAGAGATTCTAACGACCATAAAGTGGCCGTAAACCTTTAGTATTGGTAAGGATGTAATTGTGCTGAATGAAGATTTGTGTTTCAGAATTTACTCAACTTTGGTGAAAAGCCAGAGGAGGGCTGTTTTTTTAGGAGGAAAGGTGGCAGCGCCTGAAGTAGGGCTTTCCCAAACTGTTCGCAAGCTTAAGAGAACTCCACCTCCGGCCAAAATCAAATACTTGATGGATGGCCTGATAATGCCCTGGAAAAAGGCTTTCAGGGGTAGTGCAAAGTTCTTTCCTATCCGCAAATTAGGACATCTGCTGAATCCTTTCTATCAGGTAACCTCCTCAAAATGGGACTTGCATAAGCCGGATAATCTCCTCAGCCAGATGAATATCTTGGAACCATTGCCTGGAAATAAGGTCAATTTTTTGTTACATAAGCCAGATTTTAAGCTGGACGAGTAGGGGAGTGTGCCGGTTCCGCACTAGTGACTGGTCCCCCCATGTGCAGTGTGCCCCTTACCCAAACAGAACAGGATAAAACAAGACCAACTTCTCCTATAGGGGCCTCCTCACTGCCAGAACCCGTGGGTACATACTGGGGAATTAGTCCCAAAGGAAAAACTCTCAGACTTTATGATTTAGACACAGAGGTGAATGTCCATGATAGGAGAGAGAAATTACTTGACTTTGTGGCTACAGAGAAATTAAAAAGGACTTTGCATTCCAAAAATGAAATCACAATGAAATGGTTTCATAGAGACATCTCACAGGTCCCCTCCAACTCCAAAGCTATTCCAAAAAGAAATTTAAAAGTCCAAAACCTGTTGGATTCACATGCTACAAATTGTGAACCCTATGATGACTCCTCAGATGTAGAGCTGATAGAAGTCAAACGGCCTATCTCACCAATAGACGTGTCTGGTAATATCCTCCCACTGGTTCCTGATTTCACAGGTTTCTAAGTAATCCTGAGGTGGACATTTCCTCCTTAAACCTCTCAAATGCTGATAAGGAGAGAACTCTCTCAGAACTTTCGGACAAAACATCCAAGACCACTCACAGAAGCCTGGGGCAATGTCTTCCAAAGGACATAAGAGACAAAATGTGGCCAGTCACATCTGATAGTGACTCTCTTAACACCTCAAATACAGATACCTCAGATGTTAAGAAAATATCTATTCAGCCCAAACAATCCCCAGTAGCTAGTGTTTCAAGTGACAGATGGGCGGCCACCATGAAGCACAATTTAAACGTTCTTAAAAGGAAACCCCTGGACCCAGACAGATTGTCAAATTTCAGAGAAACAGTCAGAGTTGGTCTAGGCAACATGGTTTTGGAGGAACCCTTAGTCAAAAAGGTTAAAATTGATAAGATAGTGTGGGACCCGAAGGAGGAAACAATGCCGAAAGAGAAAGAGGACCTTTGTGATGTCCTAAGTAGGAGGATCAAGCGAATCAGAGTCATGAGTGACCAATCCTCAGAAGATCAGTCTCCCATTAAGAGAAGATTAGGATGGAGAGACAACACCACCACCAACCAATCTTCAGAACACTCATTCTCACTTAAGTGGTCCAATTACCAATTTTGCTTGTCTTACCTCCCTAACCACCATGAAACATATGCACAGGCGGTGTTACTATGTGTGAGTTGAAGGGTAGGGGTAAGGCCTAGGAAATGAAGCGAAAAAATTTTGGAATTTACTTCTTTTTTTAATTTTTCAAGATTTTTTTCATATTAAAATGTAACGCACGTGACGTGTCCCCAAAAAATTCTAAAATTTCAGCTAAGTCGAAAACACTGAAAAAGTACAAACCTGTGCAACATTCATGGCTCATTTGATTTGGAATATATTCTAGTTTGACACATGGGTAACGAAAATTGGCCACACATCTTAAATATTTTTTTGGCCAGCCATGAAGGTCGTGGTATCAGTTCTCGTTAGTTGGTTACAGCGCTCCTTAGGAGCTCCCTAGGGGTACTCAGATGAATTTTAAAAATATCAAAAAAAGCATTAAAATTACCTCGTAGGTGTTCTTTATCCATATGATGCATGAAAATGACCTTAAAAAAATTTTTGAAATTTTTTTTTTGGTCACTAGGGTATAAAGTGGGTGCGTATCGATAGCATGGTAACAAACTTAACGGGCTCTGGCCCAAGTTACAGAAAAGGTAGAGAAATACTATTTCAGGGCCATGTAGCCTCTAGGGTACAGTATCGATAGTAACTAAAACCAATGTCAAGGGATCAATCATTTCTGAGTAATCTGAGTGAAACTATCAAAAACCTGATCGTAGGTTACACGCTCCCAAACTCCGAAAAAATGACTTCTCCCCACAAATCTGACCATAACAGACGATGCAAGTACATCCGGGTCCTATTACTTCGCACCTGCGCAGACAAGCGACCACAAGCCACGCTGCAATTGTTTACCGGAGCCTACAAGAGGTAAATATGTCTAAAATCACTTCTTAAACTTCATGAAATTTTCTAAAATTTGGCCAAAATGTAGACTTAGGTATATAGACTTGGGGGATATAGTTGCCATATGTCATTTTTACGTGTTTTTTGAGTTTCAGATGATAGTTTAGTTACGTACAGTCAAAGTGAAAGTGATTTGGGGCTTGTTTGAACCTGTTTTCTGGTGTATAGGTGTCGCTCTAAGCAGCTATTATGTTTGTTACAAATTTTGTCTCACTTTTACCTTGGTTTACTTTGCAGTCCACCACGTCGAAAAGATTGCCAGGGAAGAGTCAAAACTTCTACAATCAGAAGGGAACAGCATAGGGCGGCAAGGAAAGCCAGTGGAACGGCTATTGGTGGGTATTTTCATATATTTATTCACCTCCAAAGTTGAAAAAAATAGAAATTGACTTTCAAAAAAAATATTTTTTTTCAGGTTTGGCCGTCGGGTTCATATTTATTGTATATTTCTGAAACATGTTAGTGTTTTATTTAGCAGAGAACTATATTGTAAATATTTTAGAACTTTTTCAGGCAGTATTTAGTGCTTCCTTTGTAATGTTTATGGTCTTGAAAGTTCTGTTACGTATGTTTCGAAATATCACTTATGTTTACTTATGTTTTGTTTGTTGATTTTTCAGTCCAGCCATGTATTCCCTTCGTCCCCGGCCAATGCCCATGACAAATGCTGAACGCCAGGCCAAGTGGCGAGCAAAGAAGCTGACCAAGGATGGTGACACCTTCAGAAAGAAAGAGGCAGAGAGGATCAGGGGGTATTACACAAAGGTAGAGGATATGACGGTGGCCCAGAGGACAGTCTTCAGGACAAATACAAGACAGCGAGTGCAACGTCATCGAGCAAGGAAAAGGGCAGCTGCAGCAGCCGTGCAAACCTCGGACGAGGATGACAGTGATGATGATGAGCTTGGGGACTCTGATGAAGATGATGATGATGATGGTGATGAGGTGGAGGTATACAGCTCAGAGGAGGAGGATGGTGAACCCACAGTGGTTTTTAGCAGGAGGCGCAGCGGTACTCAAGGTATGTATCAATTGATGTCTAGAGTAAATTATAGAACATTTATACATGTCTGTCTCTCTGCTTTTGTTCCAGCTTGTCTGTATGTACTTTTAGACATTTGAAAATGTTTGATGGATGTTTGTACTCACCTGAAAAATCCTTGCTAAGTCTTACTTCTTGAACAGTAATATTATTGCCCTTAAGTTTTATTTGAATTCTTTCAACTGGAGATATTGAACAATGATATATATATATATATATATATATATATATATATATATATATATATATATATATATATATATATATATATATATAATAATAATGATATATACTTACCCGAGTTATTTTGACTGACCAGTACTATTTAAATGAAAAACTTTCAAGGCAAATGCACTTACCTTTTTCTTTATTTTACAGAGCTGAAAGTGAAGTGGGGTTCACCCTCAAAGAAGTCAGGTCAATTGGCCAAGAAAAGAAGACAGGCCAAGGCTGTCTCAAGCCTGAACAGGCTGGTCACCAAGAAAGATAAATCACTGAAAAGGATGACAACACTGAAAAGGAAATACCAGAGGAAGTGTGCACGACTTGAAGAGCAAGTAAAGGAATCTCAGGTCCAAGCAATTCCTACACCACTTCCTACATCACCAGCTCCGAGTACACCTCAACCGAGTTGTTCAAGAGCCTCCTCCAGTGTTGCAGGTGCGTAGGAAGAAGTGGATGAGCCTGGACAAACCAGTCCAGCTGGAAGCATCTCCCCCAGAAAAGAGACTGTCAACTGTATCAAAGAAGCTGGTCTGACTCCAGAGCAAGTACCCATATCAATTCGTCGGGAGCTGGAGTTTGGTAAAGTGCTCCAGAGTGAACTGAAGCAGGCGGCTCTGAAGAGCCCGGAGCATATGAGGGTTGTCACTTCCCTCCTCAAGGGTGAGCATGTTAAAAAATACAGAAAGAAATCAAGTCTTAAACAAAAGATGTCTTTATCAAAAAGAGCCATACAAAAAGCAAAGCATAAGTGCCTGACAGTAGAAAAGAAGAGGAGGCTTGTGAGTGTTCACAGCCAAATTAAAGAGGATGTGGAAACATTTCTATGTAGAGATGATAACTCCAGAGCAAACCCTGGAAAGCAGGACTGTCTCACTGTTGATGGCCAGAAGCTGCAAACAAGAGTGCTCACTGACTACATGTACATTCTGCATGAAAAGTTCATGTCTGAAAACATTAGATCTAAAGTCAGTAGAGCGACATTCTACAGACTTCGACCAAAGCATGTGAGATTCTCAAACTTCCTAAAAAACAAGAACTGCCTGTGTCAGATACATCAGAACACTGCCCTGATGCTGCAAGCTGTAAAGAAAGCCTTACCTGTGACTGAGTCTAAGGTGACAACTAGTCCAGATGTCTTCATTGACACCTACACAACTTCAGGAGCTGTTAAGGATGTGCTGGATAAACTTACCTGTCTGAATCTTGATGTCCCTCAGTGGAAGAGAGTTAAAGACAAAGATGGCAAAGAGCGTACAAAAATTGTCACTGAAAGCATGCAGACAGGAGAGTTCTGCAAGAAGTTCTTGCAAGATGTGGACTGCAAGTTTCGGGAGCATGCAGCAAAAGTGAGAATCCAGTACAGAGAAGTTAAAAGACTGAAAGAAAACTTACCTGCTGACCACTTATTAGTTCAAATGGACTTTGCCGAAAACTATGGGTGCACAGCATCCACTGATGCCGTGCAGAGCTCCTACTGGAACCAAGCAGGAGTCACCATACACCCTTGTGTTGTCTACTTTAAAGACGATGATGGGGGAATACAACACAAAAGTGTCGCCTATGTATCTGATTGCAACCATCACAATTCAGGCATGGTTTTCGCAATCCTAAGATCCATGCATGCCAGGGAACTCCAGTCCCTAATCAAGCAGCGAAATGTTAAGTTTATTCATTACATTACAGACAGTCCATACTCGCAGTATCGGAACAAGCTGATGTTTTATTTGATAGCAAATCACAAGGAGGTCTTTGGAATAGATGGTTGTTGGGATTATTTTGAGGCCGGCCACGGCAAGGGGCCATGCGATGGAGTGGGGGGTAGTATTAAACGACAAGCTGACCAGGCGGCCAAACATGGAGTGGCAATGGCTGACGCAGAGGACTTCTACAGGTGGGCCTCATCAACACCAGGTACTGTTCAGTTTGCCTGGATTGACAAAGCAGCCTATGACACTTGCCAAGAACAGGTCACTCAAATCCAGCCTATCCTTTGCCCTGTGAAAGGAACTGCCACCCTCCACGCCGTACGGAAGGGAGCGGATAGAACCAGTGTCTTATGGCGTGAAACATCATGCAATTGTGCAAATTGTCTTGCACATGATCCATCTTCATGTGGATGGAAAGCAGCTGCCTTACTGAAATCTAAGGCAAAGAGGCCAAAGTGCTGTGCAACATGTCCACTGGTTTGTATCTGCACAGCTCCCCAGCAACCTCCAGAACCTCAGGCTACAGTGGTAACACAGGCTCCAGAACCGCAGGCTCCACTTTTACCACAGGCTCCAGTTCTGCCACAAGCTCCTGAACTGCCTGCAGTTCTACCACAGGCTCCAGATCTACCACAGGCTCCAGATCTACCACAGGCTCCTGAACCGCCTGCAGCTCTACCACAGGCTCCTGAACCGCCTGCAGCTCTACCACAGGCTCCTGAACCGCCTGCAGCTCTACCACAGGCTCCTGAACTGTCTGCAGTTCAGGCTCCAGAAACACATGCTCCTGCTGAGCAAGAGGCACCATATTCTGTCGTTGATACATCTGCCCTGGTGAATGGAGTTTTTGTTATCTGCAAGTATGATATGGTAACATACCTAGGCACAATCATTAATAGTGATGATGATGAGGATGAGGTTGAGATCTCATTCATGACAACTCATGGTAAGGAAGGGTTCCTGTATTTCAGGTGGCCAAAGAGACCCGACACTGTATGGTTCCAGAAATCAGCTATCCTTGGTGTGGTTGATGCTCCAGAGGCTGGGAAGAGATGCTACAAGCTGAATGCAGCCTCAATGGACGCTTTTCTAGAGGCTAAGGCTACAGATGCCTAGATAGTTAGAATGTTTTAAGGGCAAAGATATCCCTTACTTATTGATTGACACCAAGGTTCTTGTTTTGTGTTGAGGATGTCATTCAAATTACTTTTTAAGAACTTTTAAAGTTTTAAACAAGTGCCAATCAGGTACTTTTAAGTTTTAAGGATGCTGTAAACATTTTAAGACATTTACAAGTATTCCATGATATTTGTATGTAATATTTTTGATATATATCTGACCAGAAGTGAGTTTTAGTTTTAGAGAAACTTACGTAACAACAGTACTGCTAGAGTTCATAAGGGTACAGGATGCACATAAGTACTCATGAAACATTATTAATGGTGCCAAAGACCATATCTTAGTGTAATTACGTTATATGGGTGTAAGTTGTATGCCTTTCCAGCAAAAAAGATGAGTTTAGCTTGGCAAATACTCAATGTATATGATAATTTATATAATTTTTAGATAAAAGTGGTTTGTAATTGTCATATAACTGTGCCAAAGAGTTCAATATTGTACCCTAGAGGGTGCTTAAGTTGTAAAGTGCCATTTTAAACCTAAAAAGGTCTTAAGATTTCCTTAGTTGATTGACTACTTAGTCCAAATTACAGGTATGTGAAATTGGTAACGAACATAACAGAAATGAATGTGCCTTTTTTTTGAGGTTTTAACTGTCAAACATGCCTAATTTTGATTGAAAACAGTCTCTCATGACTTCCTAAGGTGGTTAGAAGCAATTATTTGCAAAATTAGAAAAATTCATATTTCTGCCAAATTCTGTGGATTTGTGTATCATACATAACAAGAATTAAAGTCTGAATTTCTCTGACAAGGTTGTTTGTTACTCTTTCATCTCTTGATATGTTATAAAGAACCCCTTGGGCTGTAGATTCAGTGGTGATAGGACTTCCTTACCTGGCAGGCCTTAACTCTACATTTAAAGTTAGACAATACTTTTGAGATTTATGGAACTTTCAGGAACTTACCAGGTCTTAAAGGGTAAAAAAACAAGACAAAACACATTCATCTGAGGAAACTTGGTGGTTTATTTAGAAGAACAATCATCTGTGCATGAAATAAAACCAAAACAGTACACATTGAGCAATATTTTACAAACTTAGAGCCCCTATAATGCAGGGAAGTCTTACTCCGAACATACATAACACACTTCAAAAGTACATATTATCAATCGCAAAATTTTTTAAGTTCCCGGTCGAAGTTGATGTGAATATTTTGGAATTAATAACTCAAGACATATTAGTTTCTGAAAAAATAAGTTTCATTAAGATTGGCGAAGGTGAACCCCGTGACCAGATTCTCACCCCAATTGGACCACTTAAGTGAGAATGAGTGAGAAGATCAGTCTCCCATTAAGAGAAGGTTAGGGTGGAGATATGATACCACTACTAATATAGATCACTCCACTATGGCTCCACCTCGTAGAGTGATAAAGACTGCCATAAGAAAGTCCCCCTTGGACACAAAGCCTATAAAGGAGGAAATAATAAACCCTTCAGATAGAATTAAATTATCTGCGACCCGAAAAAGCTCATCCTTTAGGAGATGTAGGATTTGTGGAAGTAACGAGAAAAATCTTAGAAGTCATGTCGGTCTGGAACACTTAGGAAGTATTTGGTGGGGTGTTATGGGGGACCTCACATGCTGGAACTGTCAGAGATATCATACGCCATCAGAAATCACCAGATGCGAGGGATCTTACATCCCACTCTTTCACAAAGAGACTCTGGTTGAGCGTCACAAGGACTTTATTAGTTACCTTATGGAAGAATTTGGTGTGCTAACCCCCCGTGCCGTCCTGCTCAAGGTTAAGGAACTAGGCCTCCACACTAAATGTGGTTCCGATTTCACAGACAGAGAGACAGTATTCCTGGAGACCCTTGACCAGCATTATGGGTTAGCAAAAAAGTCTCGTTACTCAGCCAGATACCCAAACAGAGTGGTAGAACTTCTTCACTGGAAAACGATCTCAGAGATTTTCTGCTCCCTTAAAGAGGCAGGCAGAATTAGTGGTAACCGTCACTGCACTCACAGTGCTTCAGTGGTAGATACGAGGTGTGACATTTTCACTCTGTATTCTCAGGAGAACCACAAGGGTCCGCTCAGTACCCTACCCCTCATTCAGAAGGACTTAAGGGAGTCCAAAGTGAACCTAGTGATAGGAGAGGTGCATGACCCAGCAACCCCAATTGCAGACATGATGGTAATCATGAAGGACCCCATGGTTCGCCTTGCAATAGGAGTAAGCCCCCAGAATGCACACCAAGTCAAAGCTGGATACTATGTTTTCTGCGAGCACCAAGTAAAACGCAACAATCTAGTAGCCATAGGAGGTCTGGGTTTAGATAGCAGCTTGATGACATCAAGCTTGGCAAAGCAGAAATCTGTGATGATGGATTTTATGGATATGGCAAGAGAGAGCAATAAAGCTGTGAGGTTGCTCAGCACTGGAGACTTTCTCGGCACCATAGAGGTGGCCAAAGACAAACTCCTTAAGAAACACCCAGTGCACATCTTAAATTATAATGGTGGCCCGGAAGACATTCAAGACTTTTTAAGTCATTTTGAGAATGGTTTCATTGGTATATCGTGCAAGGCTGCAGATCCATCTCCTCATCTTCTGAGCACCGTAGAGAAGATCCCCATTAACAGACTGGTGCTTGAGTCAAACTGCCCTCATCAGGTGGTGACATACCAGGCAACCCCTAAGAAATGATTTAAAAAATTGGCGACCATTAACACTTCTAAATTCTATCTATAAATTTTTCTCTTCCATGGTCGCCAATAGATTAAAAGTATGCTTACCAAGTATTATTAATGAAGACCAAACCGGGTTCATTTCCGGACGCTTTATTGGAGAAAACACCAGAATGGTGTATGACACAATAGAGTATTGTGACTCTCATGATATACTGGGCTTGTTGTTAGTGCTTGACTTCTCGAAAGCATTTGACACCATTGAATGGAAATTTATTAACGAAGCTCTAGAAATTTTTAATTTTGGCAATATTTTCATTGAGATGATTAAATTATGTCAATATAATTCCACCTCAAAAGTGGAGCAAAATGGTTTTCCTTCAAGCCCCATCATTCTGGAAAGAGGTTGCAGACAGGGTGACCCCCTGTCACCATATATTTTTGTAATTTGTGCAGAGATATTGTCTCATGTCATCAGGGAGATGGATGTCATTCGGGGGATTAAGATGCATGGTGAGGAATCAAAGGTGTCTCAGTACGCTGACGACACAACATTATTAGTGAGAGAGGATATTCAAACAATACCAAATATCATCAGAGTTCTGAAATGGTTTAAGGATATCTCGGGTCTTGACATAAATAAAGAAAAAACCAAAGTGGTAAAGCTTGAAGCCTTAAGAGACAGCAACATAAAATGGCAGGGCAAATTCAGTTTCCATTGGTCAACTAAATTTGAGATCTTGGGGATCCATTACGATATGACTAACTTAAATGCAATTACAGACCTTAATATACAGCGAAAATTGGGGGAAATCCAGCAGCTAATTCGAATCTGGAGTTCAAGGAATTTAACCCCTTATGGGAAAGTTACAATAATAAAGTCATTATTGATCCCCAAGATAACTCATATGTTGCTGTCTCTACCAAGCCCGAGCCCCTCTTGCTTCAAAGAGATAAATGATGTTATCTCAAAATTTTTATGGTGTGGAAAGCCCCCAAAGTGGCAGAAAGAAATCCTGGAGGGTGAAATACCCCATGGTGGTTTAAAATTACATGATTTGAATTTATTTGACAAATCACTCAAATTGAGTTGGTTGAAAAGATATCAACGTTCTACAAGCAAATGGACAATTTTTCCAAATAACTTTGAGTTATGGGAGGTATTCACCTATGGGCCCTATATTCTGAACAAACTTAGAGAAATAACATCAAATAAATTTTGGCTGGATGTCATAGAAAGCCTATCACTTCTTTGGAAATCAGAGGCCATGACTGAAAAACCCTTCATTAAAAATACTCCCATATGGCTCAATCCTACTTTTTCATTTCCCATTAATAAACAATGGTTTAAAAAAGGTATTACAATGGTGTCTGACTTTCTGGGAATTATGAATGTAGTAATGCCAATTGACACATTCATGGAAACCTATGGTCTGAAAACCAACTTTTTGGAATACCATCACATTTCACACAAAATAAAAAAGTTTATTGTATGGAGAGATATGCCTTTGTATGAGGAAGACCAACCCAAAAATAGTTCCTTGAATGTTTTCTTAAATCAAACGGTAAAGGGTGTCTCAAATATTTACAGTCAAATAAAAAACACTTCATCTTCAGTGTTAGACACAGCAGTTGAGAAATGGTGTGCAAATTCAGAGCTTGACTTCAACAATTTTGATTTAAGTAGATCATTCCAGAAACACCATTTAATTTATAAAGACACTTATTTAAAATACATTCAATTTCGTACTCTCCATCATAGATTCTTTACCAATGAGAAATTATTTAAGATGGGCATTAAAGACTATGTGGTTTTTGTCATATTCATAATGACTCCATTGAACATATGTTCCTGTATTGTGAAATTTCGAACCATCTGTGGAATGAAGTTCAGGAATGGATTCATACTTTAGGTATGGATAACTATAACCTCTCTCAGTCAACAATCATTCTCGGTGACTTGGAAAATGCAATGTCAATAAACACAATAATATTGTTGACTAAGAAGGTTATATACAACTCTATGAGAAAAGAACAAAGACCACATATATTAAACATTAAAAATGAGGTAAAAAAGTTTTATTATGAGGAAAAATACAGATGCCTCCTAAGAGGTAAAGGTCCGCTTTTTGAAAAGCAATATCACTTACTATCAAATATATATGTCAACCCTGTAACATAATATTATTGTCATTTATGCATACTTTTGTCGTGCCATACCATGCATCATTATTTGTACACTTTATGATTTATGAAGGAAAGGAAATAAAAAAAAGATTTAAAATTTAAAAAAGCTTTATAGAAGAAAGTCGGAAAGGACAAAGGAATGGTGTTGTCCCTGAACACAAGGTTAGGGCAGATGAGCCTGATGCAGATGCGTACAGCTTCCGCACCCTCCGGATGATCATTCCAAAGCTAGTGACAAAAGACAACATTCATTACTAGTTGAAGTCAGGCATCACAAGATAGTGAAGCGGTACCTCTGGGCGGTACCACACTACAAACTGGTGTGGTTGCCCAAAGATGTACCTTTCCAATCCCCCAATGACAACAGGATGCATGGGACTCGTCTGAGTGATAAGAACTGCCGCGTAATATACAAAGGCTACCTCAACAGAGATGTCACAGCAGAGGATCTCCATGTTGCTCGTACAGAAAAGGCACAGGAAGTTCCTCTGGCAGATGATGGGGAGCACATGTCTTTGAGTGCTGAAGTAGCGAAAACAACAGAATCACAGCCAGAAAGTCGGCCGCCATCAGAGATAAGGGAGGAGGGAGCGGATACACAGAAGACAAAGGTAAGAATCTTGTTATTGCAGGTGGAGATATATTTCCTTTCAGAGTTGCATGTTTAGAGGGGATTAAGTCAGTTAGGCGTGGGGGGTTAGGTGCCAGGTAGCACATGGCCGCCGCAGGCATCTATGAGGGTGCATAGGTTGTTGTTGGTAAATAGGATTAATCATGGTTCTAGGTCATCACAGCTAAAAATATCAACATGAGGCTCAACACGTCACGGCCAAGTGTATTGAGTCCCGCCACACAGAGGAAGTGCTTGAGGGAATATGGAAGACTCCTACTGAGTATGTGGAAGCTAAGTTGCAGACCTATTCCTTACTTGGATCCGACTTCCAAAGTCTACAAGGCACACTACTTATCAATGACCAGGTCATCAATGCATACCTGGTGCTTTTGGCTGGAAAATCTAAGTTGAAGGCAGCTGTCATCGATACCTTCATGTTGACCAAAATTCTGACAGGCAATTCCAGAATTGCCTTGCCCAAGCTTGCGATCAATTCCAAGGATGTTATTGTGGGTGCGGTGCATGAGCCTGGCCATTGGTCACTGATGGTTGTGTTCCCAAAGCTTGAGAGGCTGGTGTATGTTAACCCTTTGGTTGAACCTGAGGATTTGTGCAAGGCCTACCTGAAAAATTTGAGCAAATACATGAGAATGAGGAGATCAATCAATCTTGATGGTGGTATAGCTGCAGACTACATGATAGGTACTGTCCGGCATCCGAAACAGTACAAGTTGAGGGCTGTATGTCATGATGTTTACCGAACACTTTCTTGAAGGCCACAGCAACCTCCAGTCATGCAAGATAAATGTCAAGGCCATTGAGAATATGAGGAAGTAGCACTCTCCCTTCTGGCAAAAAGAGGAGGAATGGATAACCATTGCTACATCTGTGGCTGTGATGAAGTAACGAAAGAGGATGAGAGCAAAGAAAATGATGACTGGGTAAAGTGTGCAGACAGCTACTTTCGCTGGTTTCACAGCTTATGCGCTCTGTACCCAGGCACAGGTCTCTTCGTTTGCCTGGCTTGTGAGGACAAAGGTATTCCTCATGTCCCAACAAAGAAAAGAACACAAAAACAAACAAGAAAAGGAAAAAAGAAAAGGACCATCTAATCCCAAGCCATCATGTCAGGCCTTTGGATATTGGAAATGATGATCCAATATCTTCTTAGTGATATGTATGCCATATGAATAGAGATTCTATATTTTAAAAGCCTGTATTGGTTTATTTTTGAAACACTGCGATCTTAGGCCATAGAGTGTGATATCTAACAAAAACTGTTATATATTATTTCTAGTCGGATAACTCAGGGAAGTATATCTGCATGTATTTTTGTTGTCACACCCATTGCCAAGAAGTGTATTACAGTCATAAGTTTTTGGTTTTAAGCAGGACTTATCATGACTAAAAGTTGTTGGGAGAAACTGGTAATATAATCGTGAGAGATGTTGACAAATATTTAGTTCATTACCATGACCTCTTATTTTCATTTAATTTTGTGGACAAGCCTTCTGTTCTTGGCATGATATAGGCCACATAGTGTTGCATCTAGCCAAAAGATTTTTGTATGTTATTTCTAGTCAGGTAATGCAAGGAAGTATATTTGCATGTATTATTTTTGTCACACCCATTGCCACGAAGTATATTGCAGTGAATTCTTTTGGTTTCAAGCAGGACTTATCATGACTCAATATGTTTTGAAAGAACTGGAAATGTGTTCTAAGGAGAATTTTGTTTTATTGTTAACCCACATGTATGGCATCACCATTGAAGTATTGCCTATTAAGTTGTATGTTGTATGTTGTCAAATATTTGGTCCATTTCTGTAGCCTATTAATTCCATTTTAAATTTGTAGACGAGGTGTCCGTCCCTTGGATGATATAAAAAGCTAGCTCCGGCGACAGAAAATGAGGCATTTTGAAATTTTAAAAAAAAGTTGAAAAACGTGTTTGTTTTTTTAGCGAGATATTTCTATCAGCCTATTCTCAAGATGATCATCTCAATACTAGTTCGAGAATTAATGGTACTTAGCTTTACACTTGACAACTCATAAAACTCCCCAAAATGTAGAACTACTTCTCAGAGTTCCTAGGCAGCGGCAGCGCAAGCAACACTGACCTACTTGAAGATTGTTATGAAGGCCAGTTCGATTACAAAGACCGGCAGGCAATTAATGGTGTTCACGCATGCTGCTTTACCATAATAGGCACATTCGGTACAAAGGGGAATGTCATCCGAATGCAGTTTAACATGCGGCGGCCAGCCGATAAAAGAAATTCATCATTCATGTGTATGTCTTTCTCCCCCCAAGTACTTGTCAACCCCAATTTACTAGGGGCTCTCACAAGCAGGTAATGCGCAGATAATAATAAACTATATATCTGTAGAGGGAGCCTATGGAACGCCCAGTGTGCCAAAACCACGTTTCTGAAACATGTGAGATGTTTAGGAAACATCACGATATTTCAACAAACATCCTACATGTTTACAAGATATCTCTTAATTTTTTGAAGTGATATCACCTAATTGAAAGATGTTTCGCAAATATCTCTCTTATTTAATGGATATCTCTCACATTATAGTTTTGGCACAATTGCGTCAGGTCCGCCTGACGTGTCAAAACCACATATTTCTGAAACATATGAGATGTTTACGAAACATCTCTGACTTCGAGAAATATCACCTAATTCATTTTGGTGATAGCGCGATATCACATAAAGCTAAGGTCTCACATAAATTCGCACAAATTCGACTTTATGTAAATGATATGGTAATGAGGAAAACCCCCAAATTTTGAGTCGTATGCGAGTTTTCGGAAAAGCTCGCATTCGATGTTTGTCCAGAGTTAGGCAATTCAAAAACGAGGTTCTTTTTGGCGGCAAATTTCAAGTCGAATGCGACTTTAGAATTGTACATGTTAATTTCAATAAGTCGAATGCGCAAACAGGTTGTGCGCATGCGACAAAAACAACTATATTCCCACGGTCGTTAAGTCGAATGTGCATGATGTATGTCGAATGCGACTTTAAAGAAGTCGAATTCGACTTATGTTATGCGCATTCGACAACTTAAATGTCGAATGCGACTAAATGAAAGGTCGAATGCGACTATTAAGTGTCGCATTCGACTTCACAAATGTTGAATGCGACTTCACCCAGCCTATAAAGCTTGGGGAAGCTGGGGAGCTCTCTCACTTGCCAGCAGAGCTTCTTGCTGTCTCTGGTTCGACAATGCCGTGGAGCTTGGTATCTTAGAGGAAGATGGGACCTTCATTTCTTCAAAGATCAACCCCCTCTACAAGTGGTTTCTGAACATCAGGACCAGGCTGAAATGCACCAAACCATCTGGCTCATCAGGAAGGTCCCGGTTGAGGGAACGTTTTCTTCAGAGCAAGTTTGGGTTCATCCTCGCAGCTGCAGTTGGTGGACATCAGGAACGCCAAGAAAGGCAACCGATCAGCTACAAGAAGAAGCTTGCGACACCTTCCACATCCCAACAACAGGCAAGAGAGGGGGAAGTCCACGACACTGTAGCCACAGCAGAGAATTCAGCGCTTGACGACCTTGAAGTGGCTGACGATATCCTTGAATCCCTTCAGATGGAAAGTACAGTGCCTGCTGCATCAACGACACCGCCAAGGACCTCCAACACAGCCTTGTCCCAGA
The DNA here is from genome assembly GCA_963942565.1 of Maea johnstoni. NCBI lineage: Eukaryota > Metazoa > Annelida > Polychaeta > Spionida > Magelonidae > Maea > Maea johnstoni. The sequence continues at coordinate 4,141,495 of OZ012701.1, forward strand.
TGATTCGTCAAAATCGCCAGCTGTCCTCACAGATAAGCAACCTTCTAGACAAACACACGCAGGCGCAGTCTGGCAGCGGTGTAAGAGCAGCTGCGGGAGCAACCTTCGCCGCATCTCTTATGACAGAAGTTCATCCAAGCCTTCAGATAGCTATGCAACAGCATGTCCTCCACACTGTGTTTCAGTACATCAGGCGAACAGACGAGATCCTTGGACACCCCCAGGAACAGCCGCCTTACCAGTACCTGCAGGAATCCACTGGATTCTTCCCTACTCCTTTACTCCATCAGCACATCAACAATCCATACCAGATGCAACAACACTTCTCTATGGGTGCTCCTCAGATGTCTTCTCAGCAGGTGGCTGGACCTTCCCAGATGTCTTCTCAGCAGATGACTGCACCTCATCAGATACCTCCTCAGATGTCTTCTCAGCAGATGACTGCACCTCCTCAGATGTCTTCTCAGCAGATGACTGCACCTCCTCAGATGTCTTCTCAGCAGATGACTGCACCTCCTCAGATGTCTTCTCAGCAGATGACTGCACTTACTCCTCTAACCTACACAACTCTTCAGAATGCTCCTTCCTTCACTTCGAGATCATCCTCCGGTGCTGGAACATCTAGCGGCTTCTGGGGCCAAGCAATAGGTCCACCCACACTTGTGAGGGCTACAACTGGCACATCTCCGGGTTCAAACATGTCGACACCACAGAATGTTTCTACTCCTGAGCCTCCACCACTCTGCAGTCCAGCGACAATAGATGCATTGGAAGGCATGTTGCAGTGAACATTTTATAACTAAACTCTATTCCTAATTGCAGTATCTTGGGAAAATATATTTTTGATCAAACTTTTATTTACTTGTTACACTTGCATTTGAATGTACCTTCTCCTGCAAGTAAATTGTTGTATCTATTGTTTTCTGTTCATAAATAGATATTTTATATGAGATATACTTGGAATAAAACTTGAAATATTTATTAGCTTTAAAATTGCCTGACTTCTATGAAGTTCAGGTAGTTTTTATGCTAACAATTATTTTACAGTTGTTTATTAAATAATCCATTGTATCAATTTATGTACAAAATCTGAAATATATTTATTCAATTGATATATAGTGATATCTAATGTATACTATTGTTTTTTCCAGATGCACTTGACGCATCCCCGGAACCCACCAAAACAAGGGAGACCAGGAGCAGGGCAGCGAAGAAGTAGTAGCTGATATTTGTGCATTTTCTGAATTCAATATATTGTATATATGAAATTATATTGTATTTTACAATAAAGTTATTGAATAATTTTGTAATACTGAAATGAAATAAATCTAAAAATGTGATTTTCACAATACATCTCTCAATTAAGTGATATCACGAGTGATATCACTTAATTGAGAGATGTTTCTTAAATATCTCTGACTTTATTGATGATTTCTGTCAGACAAATCTAGTAATCCGCGATGTTTCTGAAACATCTCTCATGTTTAGGAGATATCTCTGCATTTAGGTGATATCTCATCAATATGGCGAATGATGTTTCCGAAACATGTACATGTAACATCTCTCATGTTTCAGAAACATGTGGTTTTGGCACACTGGGCATTCCATAAACGCCATATTATTGGAATTATTTGAGGCATCATACGAGTTGATGAATCCCATACAATTCAAGGATTACTACAAGAGGTTGCGAGAAGAGCTATGGGAGATTGTGTCAGGGGAAAAGCCAACCGTGCTGAAAGTCAGGAACTTGTTAAAACCTTCAGGTAGTTGTGACTCACTGAATGTTCAGCGCTATGCAAGTTATCCTCAAAATGTGAAGGCTGGTGACTTGAAAAGGTGTGAGAACACATCAAAAACCCTACGTAATGCTGAGAAGGAATTAGAACTACTTACTGGGCAAGTAGAAAGGAAGAGGGCTGCATTATTCAATCAAGAATCACAGATGGTGGAATTGCACTGTGCCCTAGAACTGAAAAACTATGATGCCATCCTTTCTTCCCTGAAGACCTGTCAGAAGGATCTGATCTCTGTCATCAACCAAATATCTCATACACAGGATGAGCTCAGAGCTAAAATTTTCCCTGCATTAGCCAACGAGCAGGAAGATCGCCGTAAAAAACGACAGGATAAAGAAACTCGCAGGAGGAAAAAGAACCGTGCAGTACTTCGGAGGGTGGACAGTGCAAGTCGGGTTTCACAACTACTTCTGAAACAAAATGTTGAGGTAACATCCTGCAAAGCCGCCTTCTCTCACCCATAAGTTTTCAGTGGATGCACTAAAGGGATTTGACTACATTCTCATGAAACCTAAGAAGCATCTGCATGGTATGGAACTGCTGCTTGAACTAGGAGCTTTTCCTGAAGAAAGTCAAGGTGTGTTCAAATCCATCATCTCGGTGCCTTAATTGAAGCAGAGGAAAATTGAAAAGAAGAAAAAAGCCAGTCCCTGTCCAGAAAAACACTCTGTTTGCCTGAACGCGGCAACTGTTCTAAGGAGGATGCTGCCAAAGCTTGCCATGAGAGTAGTGAATCAGCATCTGAGGATGATGGTGGCAGCAGCTCTTCAGAAAGTGATTAACTCCTTCGCTCCTGGTGCTATTTTGGGCGCACGGCGCGTATTTACAATATATTGACCTAAACTGGGTGTAGAAGCCACCCCAAGGCCTAATACATGCCATACAATTAATAAATATATGTTTACTTACCTATCTTGGTGATTCCAGCTTGTAAATCACCACAAAGTCCATGCCCGTGGTCCTCTTTTGACCCAGCGCGGGGGCAGAGCGGCTAGCTCAGGCCCGCGTGTTTCGACGCTACCGGGGATAGGCCGGTCCGCACGTGCAGCGCTGTTTGACGTGTCTATGGCTGAGTTAAACATCAATCTTTAGATCAATGAGTTAATACTACCTCATGTCAATACTCTATTTTTGACATTTTTCTCAATCCTCTAGTCTGATATTGGAATAGAGAACATTCCTGACCCCTGGATATCAGGGAATTTGTAGTAATTACCCTATCAGTCAAAGCATAAGGGTCACGTGACAGATAGGTTAGGAGATTTGAAGAGAGCAGGTCACGTTACGAATGGTGCTGTGGATTGGAGAAGAACTTCCATTGAAATTGTGAGGGCAGCCGCTGGAGCGAATCCTACTCCTGACGACTAGAAGTCCCAGAGGGTGGGCATTGGACCGTAAGCGTGGTGATCCGGTCAAGCAGAAACTAAAGGTGAGTTTGTTGTTCTTTCAGGATTGTATGACATTCTATTTCAGGAATTGTGGTTAGCCTAAAGTGGGGTAGTTAGGTGTAGGGGGAATTGGGGAGGGGAGCACATGGCCGCCGCGGGGAGGTGGATGGTGGTAGTGTTGTTGTTTGCTGATATGATTACTGGCCTTTATCAGCTGGTATGATATAAATAACCTTACCAGGCACTGCACGTCACGGCCTAGTGTTAAGTGTCCTGCCACAATAGGACATGTATTAGTTCCTTACCAGATGTAATTCATTTCTACAAATATGGCATTTTACTAGAAATGCTGGGTAAGTGGTGAACACAAAATCCCCACCTTCCTGAAGAGATGCTAGTAGAGAAACCTATACTGAAGCATGCTGGTATTGCGGGCCTAACTCTCGTGGAATGTAAGGCAGGAAATTGCCCAATACTTAAATACCACCTTCAGTGCGACAGGTTAAAAAGTGCGCCTTAAGGCAAGTGGCTTTGCCCAGATTGTAAGCAAGTGAAACGGGCACACGCTCTGCACATTTCAATGGAGATGACTACAAAACATCACTATCAGGACGGAAAATTCTCAAACCCAGTGCAAAACCACACATATTCACATGGTCAAACTATACCCCACCTAGAAAAAAAGAACCACATTCAAGACTACAAGTGGATTTGGTATCACTCCCCAGTACAAGTATTGGAACCCCTAATTCCTCTCTGCCCCAGTACAATAGTCAACATCATCCTGATCATGACTATATCTCAGCGCCTATACCCAAAGAGGAACAATTGGAGAATGCCCAAATAGAAATAAAGAAATCAGAAAAAGAAAGAGTTAGACTCTGCAAGATTGGAGATATTTGGTATCCAATGGTTCTCCCAGGATTCTGTGAAGATCAGTTTTTACACTGGATTCTAAAGTTATGAACTATTGAGAACATTTTTCCTTGCCATCCAGCCAAATGCTGTCAACATGACTAGATGGAATCAAGTACTAAGAACCAGAAGAGGACAAACAAAAGCAGCTCGCATTCATACCTTTCATAATGAGACTTTTTTCGTATTGATCAGTTTTTCTTATATATGCATAAGGTACGCCTTGGTAGTTTTGATCAGGAATTAGGAGATAAATTCAATATCTCACAATCAACAGTAGGTCGCACTGTTACCACCTGGGCAATTTTTTTATATTTCATTTCACTCATGGAGGCGTTATTGTATCCACAAGTTTTCATTGCAAAGTTCTACCTTTATTGTTGTTTGTTGTTATAACGTGTACCACAAGGCTTCAGGATTGATTACACATTTACATATGAAACACTAGTTGTATATATCAGACTTCGTACATTTTTCTTGTTTAATAAGTTTTTTTCTTTTAAAAACAAATACAGCTGAAGCACGGCTGTGCTGATCGTAAAATTAGCATGCAACACCATCAACGCGTTGCCCAGGGGCGAAACTAACTTTACAGATTTTCAGCAAATTTTACGTGGAACTCAAAGGAATTCATTAGCATCGCTTAGATAATATGACAAATTGATTTGAGCCAAGGGTTTACCCTCATTGTTTTGTGTTTCTATTAGCATGAGTATTGTAAATTAATTCTTGGAGAGGCTAGATCAACATTAAAACAGGAAACCCAGGATTTCAAATTGAAAGATTTCAAGAGTTTTTGTATTCAGCATTCATCATTCACTAATAATGAAGCATATGCTTACTTTTTATTTCTCACTTGGGCCACTAGTTATCTGGTCCTCCAGTTGCTAAGAGTTTTTGCACATCAAAAGTAATTGCGCATAGCGTTCCCTGCTGGAAAATAATCTATTTTATTGCACGCGCAGGGGTCATCTTGAAATCTTTGAATTTGAAATTCTGGGTTTCCAGTTTTTAATGTTGATCTTTATATCTGTTTTCAGCAATACTGTACTGGAAGACACAGATGCACACACATTAGCAGAATGTAAGCAGAAAACACATGGAAATTGAAATGAAACATGTAACAGACGTAAGATTTAAAAACAGATTCACACATTGGTTCTCAGAATTCACCATGGGTTCAATCCCTGTAAAGTTTTGTATAGGGGAAGGTGGGGGTAAAACTTCCCACCTAAGGTTTATTGCTGTGCCCACCCATTGAGACTCAATCATGATAATAATTAAACTGCTAAATGGCTTATAGGGCACATAATTAACTTTATTAATAGTAGAAAGAAATACTTAAGATCGAGCTCCAACATGGAACCTTCAGATCAAGCTAGAGCAATCAAAACACTTTGATAAAATGTTTGAGAAACTGTCAGATAAACTTGAAAGGAAATTTGAAGATAATAAATCTCAATTGAAGAGAACAACTCTCATCTTCTTGAAAAAGTAGAAATGAAGACCAAAGAGGGCCGAATGGAGGATAAATGAGGGAGCGTCTTCAACTTCTTGTTGATGTTGCCCTTCAGAGAAGGCGGCCAAATAAGGCCGAATCCATACTGCCCATGCAGTAATTTCCCAAGTAATAATAATAATAATAATTGATATTTGATATAGCGCCCTTTCCACCTATAATGTTCAAAAGCGCTTTAAGTACTCCTACCATTTACATCCAGAAATGTAAGGCCTGATGCCACGGTACATCAGATTCCATAAATCATGAGATTCCTCTACAGAAAGTGTGAGGCGCTTAGCATTACGAAAATTCTAACATGGTACCAACAACCACATTTTATTCCCACATGTAATATGCTCGCACTAACTTAGTAAAAACTTCTTGCACCTTCTAGAAGTGAGGAATCTAGAAAGGCAACCAATGCGTAGGATTGGATTCGTGCCCCATGCAACTCTTGCATGGCTGTACCTTGCGGATGGTGAGAGAGAGTAGGCATCCCCCGGATAGAGCAATGGCCACCTTTGTCCAGTGTGCCAGGTGCAATTCATGGTACCACCCTTAATCACAGGTGAAGTATAGCAACAACTGAGATGCCAAACTTTTTCTGTTGCCCAAGGGAACCTTTCAATTTCGTAGACATGCCACACACACCATACTTCTTTAACATATGTATTGAAATGAGATAGTAGTAGTGCGCATTACAGTTCATCATGTTACTTACTCTGTATAATCTAATATATATGTTTCTCCTCAGCAGTTTTTAACCCAGGCAATAGGTTTTCTTACTTGAGAGCATGGATGGCGTTTCAGACTACCCAAAAATCAATGGACTTCATTATGCTTTACTTATTTCTACTATCACTTTTAACATGCTTCCTTTAAAACACTAAATCTACTAAAAAAAATCTTGATATGTGGATTCCTGAGAATCAAGAAAGAAAATGTTGAGTATCAAATCAATTTCAATTGATGTGACAAAGTGCAGTTTACAATTACGTTACCTTATGTTTACCCACATCAAGGTAACTCCGCGAAAGGTTTTACTTTTTTACCAGCCACAAAGACAGTATCTACATCAATGATAAAAAGCAGTGGATGTAGCATGGAGAATTTGCTTCAAAAGAGAAGGATTGGCTAATGCTGAAGGAATTCCAAGAAATGCATGCAAGTATTATCAAGGCATATCCATGCACATTGGGATTGACGAAATACTTAATTTCAACTGGTGCAACTAGTTGTTCACCTGATGAACTGAGGCCGCTAATTCTAATGCTATCATCTTTGTCTCCAGTGTGTGCATCACTACCCTTTGGCTGCAAACCAATAGCCATGCAACCTAAAAGTGAACACGGACGCTTGGAATCTCATTTCAGAACAACCAGATTCCATTTTTGAGCAGTATCATACCAGTTCGGCCGACACTCCTGGACATCCTCAAACTAGTTCTTTACCATATGATTGAACTAGCACAGGCTGGTAACATCAACCAAGATACAAGACTTTCTCTGTTGCCCAAGGGACTCTTTCAATTTTACAGACATACCACACACACTACTTCTTCAATATATGTATTTTTTCTCCGCTTATTTCTTAACCCAGACAACAGGTTTTCTTCCTTGACAGCATGCAGGGCATTTTGGACAACCCAAAATCTCAGTACAACTCTCTTACAATAAAAGATGAGGCTAAAAAATATTTTTCTAGAGACCATTTACCAATTGATCTGGAAGCAATTGATAACTTGGTAGCATCAGAAAAGGGACCAGAAAAGCATAGGCTGAAATAACAGCTGAATGCAAGCATCCTGAGAAGTATCAAGTCCCTAAACGGACATTTAAACAGCTTTTAACACAATGACAAAATCATTGAACATTAACAGTTTTTAATTGCCTACTTATTTCGTTCACCAGAAGTATTTGCTGGTTCTTGCTTTAAATGCACACAGAACCCACACAATAAAGCAAGAAGACCTGAGCAGCATTTATTGATGTAAGGAATGAAGAAATTATAAATCAACTACCATAAATGAAATTAATGAAATTGTTCAGCATTTTAACGTAAACCTACAGACAGAACCAGAGTATCTTGTCAACCGTAGAACCACTCTTCACAAAGTGCACACCTTTGCTTAGGGAGAAGATTCAGGGAGCACAAAGGTATCAGAAAAAATACTATGACCGGAATGTCTTCCAAAGCAAGTTTGAGGAAGGAGATGTAGTCTTGAAGCTGAACAAGATGACAAAACTGGTCAACCTGGGAAGTTGCAACCTATTTGGAAGGGACCATTTCTTGTAACTCAGGTCATATCTCCATCACTTCTGCGGCTTAGAGGTAGAAAAAAAGCTCTGTAGTCCATCACGACATGGTGAAAGTATGTGGAGATCGTTCACTACCAGTTTGGCTTTGTCGTCTACGAAGTATGATACTGAGTGGAGATGACACGGTTGAGCCTCCGATAGATAGGATCTCTTTGATGTTAAATGATGAGGATGATGAAGACCTTGGTATTGCACCGCTGTTTGGTGGTCAACATCCTCTTGAAAGCACCAGCATAGCAGATGTTCCTGGTTCGAATGACTCGGAGGCAGTCGCAGAACATAACCAAGGGCGTACAACTCGATTTGGAAGGAAGTTGAAACTTCCAGCCAGATATGCAGATGAGTTCTGGAGAGTCAACCAAGCCCAGGAATGGAAGCAATTCTACTGGAAGAAGGGCTTTTTATTGAAAACTATGTGCAACAGTTTCACACTGTATTCAATGATATTTCTCTTGCCAATAGTCTCTCAACTATTACAAAACGAATACATACAACTGTAAACGATGAGATCATAGGTGATATTATACGTGAAATTCAAGATTTTGAAGGTCTCCAAGTTGGCTCTAGTGACAGTGATAGTGATGAAAATGTCAGTGACATTTCAGAAAACACAGATTTGAGTGATGATGATTAATGATGAGATAACATTTTATGCAGCCTGGAAAATAAACCTAGAAGTCAATGAATATCATGAGGTTGTTCAGACCAGACCATAACATATCATTCATATTCACATACCATTACGTAAATTCAAAACTGGATCTTGAAGCAGCAAATATGGGATATACATAACTGATTGATGAATTAGAAACATTCCATGTTCGGAATTGAAATGAAAATCAGCTCATTTTGCACGAAAAACTATCGAAAAATCTTAACTACAAATATATTTTCTTATATGAAGTGTGATTTAAGTTTGGATGGTGCAGAAGGTAAAAACACCCATTTGTGGTGTGCAATTTTCCTTCGCCACTTCAAAGTAAGGAAATTTGTATGTTTTTTCTTCTTCTTCATTGAAATAAAAGTCATCGAAAAATAAACACTATTTTTACGCCCAAAAATCTTGTAGATTTAAAAAAAGAAGAGGGAGAAAAAAAATGAATTATGGGGGAGGGGGTCAGAATGAGTGTATATGCAACGTTTCATGAATGTTTTGTTTAAAATAAAGATAATTTAATACTGTAACATGTGTTATTGTTTCCTCAACAGAGAAAAGAAATGGCCATCAGGGCACGCCCACAACTTCTCTTGAATGTTATATTCATTATTTCACATGTAAAGACTCCCTCAGCAAACAAAAGATGGTGCACTTTTATTGATATTAGAAAATCATTTATTAATATAAGATAACCATTTATTAATATTAATAAATGCTCAACATTTATTAATATTAATAAATCATTTATAATTATTAAGAAATGATTTATTAATATTAAGAAATCATGCCATTTCTTAATATTAAGAAATGATTTCCTATTATTAAGAAATGATTCATTAATATTAGAAAATCATTATTAATACTAATAAATCATTTATAAATATTAAGATATGATTAATTTATATTAAGAAATCATGCCATTTCTTAATATTAAGAAATGATTTCCTAATATTAAGAAATGATTTCCTTATATTAAGAAATGATTTATTAATATTAGAAAATCATTTATTAATATTAAGAAATCATTTATTATTATTAAGAAATGCTCTTTTTGTCCACTTTGGCCTTCATTATAACAGTGGCCTAAAAAAGGCATAAATAAAGAGGGTATTTACATTCCATAGAAAAAGCTACTCAGGGGGGCACCACTATGATGATTGCATTGCTTTTATCAGTATAAGCTGGAAAAATTTGGTTTCCATGGCAACCAATCATTTTCCTATATCATTTTTAAAAGGGATTCAGAGAGTATTCCCTTATAACTGGTGCCAGTATAGTAGCGATGGGATATCATTTTAACCCAAGCCCTTCTTCTCAGGGTGAACCCAAAAAAGGATAAATTTCAGCATTTCCTCTAGTAACTTACACAATCAACATAAGAGTAAAGGTAATTTCAATCAAACCATCATAACTCTGCCAATTGGAGTGTTAGCTCCTCTAAACTTTCAGATCAGGTAACTGAAGGACCCCTTTACCCTATCTGTTTCAAAGTTTGAGATTTTGTCACCAGGAGGCGCCACTAGGATGATTTGCATTGCTTTTAACAGTATAATCTGCAATAATTCGGTTTCCACGGCAACCAATCATTATCCTAGATTATTTTTTTAAGAGGGATTCAAAGAGGGTCTTTGCCCTTATAACTAGTGCAAAATTAGTAGCGATAGAATATTGTTTTAACCCTAACCCTAGCCCTTCTTCTCAAAGTGAACCCCCAAAAAGGCAAAATTTCAGCATTTTTTCTCCTCCTTTTCCACTTCATGAATATTACTGCCTGCAGGTTCTTATACAACATTTGAATCTTGAATTATATAAAGTTTTGAAATTTAAAAAATATGCAAATTACACGTTTTGATATCTTACCCTAGCATATATGTGTTCCCTCCTCAAATTTCATGAAATCAATTAAATCATGCTAGTGGCGCCCCCTATCGGAAAATCTTCAAACTATATACTGGACATAATGAAGGGCCTCATCAGTTACTTGATCTGAAAATTTGGAAAGGCTACCATGTCATGAGACCGATATATGAAGGTTTGCACAAAATTTCACATCTAGGGAATGCATGCTGCGTAGAAACATCTATGACTTCTAGTGACTTACACAATCAACATAAGGAGTAAAGGAAATTTCAATCAAACCATCATAACTCAGCCAATTGGAGTATTAGCTCTTCCAAATTTTCAGATCAGGTAAGTGAAGGATCCTTTTCTAAGAGGATGGGGTAATTTTAACAGGACACTGCACGCGCATGGCTTGTTTAGGAGAGAGCTGGTCACATCTCACTGCTGTTTTCTTTGCAGTTGAGACAGGTGTGTGCAATTGTAAAGATATTGCATGCACCCCAAAGCCATGCAGCTGGACACCTCCTTCATCATCTGCATCTAAGAAAGTGAAATCTTGATGGGATTGACTCCTCAAGTCCAAAGAGGAAACAAGACTTAATCTTTTCAAAAATAACAAAGCTTAACAAGAAGAAATACCACTCTTGTCTGCAGGAAAAACATTATAAAAGAACAATAAAATAAAAAGTTTTTTTTTAATTCTAAGAGTGGGATTTAGGCATTGTACCAGGACACTGTAAGAAATAAATTCTGTAGAATTGCATCATCCTTTGCCATTCCAACTCAATCGTATAATCAAGAATATCTTGAGTACTGATGGCTGCCTCAATGCACCTGCTGTGGAAAAGGGGTGTTAGAGAAATAATGTCCATATTGCAAGAGAAATGAGGGCCGGACTGAGAAAAGTGACACAAACTGTTAAGAGACGGATAGTGATGGCAATTAAAAACAGAAAAAATCCCATTCCTATTATATTCAAGTGCAGGCACAAATGATTCTGACCCAGTCAAACCATTCAGATTTTGTTGTAGAGACCCAAAAAGATATTCATATTGAAAGGATATATGTTGATAGGATATGTATTAGTTCCTTCACAGACGTAATTTATTTCTACAAATATAGCATTTTACTAGAAATGCTGGGTAAGTGATGAACACAAAATCCCCACCTTCCTGAAGAGATGGTAGTAGAGAAACCCTATACTGAAGCATGCTGCTACTGCAGGCCTAACTATCGTGGAATGTAAGGCAGGAAATTGTCCAATACTTAAATACCACCTTCAGTGCCACAGGTTAAAAAGTGTGCCTTAAGGCAAGTGGCTTTGCCCAGATTGTAAGCAAGTGAAACGGGCACAAGCTGTAGTGTGCTCTGCACATTTCAATGGAGATGACTACAAAAAATCACTATCAGGACGGAAAATTCTCAAACCCGGTGCAAAACCACACATATTCACATGGTCAAACTATATCCCACCTAGAAGAAAAGAACCACATTCAAGACTACAAGTGGATTTGGCATCACTCCCCAGTACAAGTATTGGAACCCCTAATTCCTCTCTGCCCCAGTACAATAGTCAACCTCATCCTGATCATGACTATATCTCAGCACCTATACCCAAAGAGGAACAATTGGAGAAAGCCCAAATAGAAATAAAGAAGTCAGAAAAAGAGTTAGACTCTGCAAGATTGGAGATATTTGGTATCCAATGGTTCTCCCAGGATTCTGTGAAGATCAGCTTTTACACTGGATTCCAAAGTTATGAACTACTGAGAACATTTTTCCTTGCCATCCAGCCAAATGCTGTCAACATGACTAGATGGAATCAAGTACTAAGAACCAGAAGAGGACAAACAAAAGCAGCTCGCATTCGTACCTTTCAAAATGTGACTTTTTCGTATTGATCAGTTTTTCTTATATATGCATAAGGTACGCCTTGGTAGTTTTGATCAGGAATTAGGAGATAAATTCAATATCTCACAATCAACAGTAGGTCGCACTGTTACCACCTGGGCAATTTTTCTATATATCATTTCAGTCATGGAGGCGTTATTGTATCCACAAGTTTTCATTGCAAAGTTCTACCTTTATTGTTGTTTGTTGTAATAACGTGTACCACAAGGCTTCAGGATTGATTACACATTTACATATGAAACACTAGTTGTATATATCAGACTTCGTACATTTTTCTTGTTTAATAAGTTTTTTTTCTTTTAAAAACAAATACAGCTGAAGCTGGCTGTGCTGATCGTAAAATTAGCATGCAACACCATCAACGCGTTGCCCAGGGGCGAAACTAACTTTACAGATTTTCAGCAAATTTTACGTGGAACTCAAAGGAATTCATTAGCATCGCTTAGATAATATGACAAATTGATTTGAGCCAAGGGTTTACCCTCATTGTTTTGTGTTTCTATTAGCATGAGTATTGTAAATTAATTCTTGGAGAGGCTAGATCAACATTAAAACAGGAAACCCAGGATTTCAAATAGAAAGATTTCAAGAGTTTTTGTATTCAGCATTCATCATTCACTAATAATGAAGCATATGCTTACTTTTTATTTCTCACTTGGGCCACTAGTTATCTGGTCCTCCAGTTGCTAAGAGTTTTTGCACATCAAAAGTTATTGCGCATAGCGTTCCCTGCTGGAAAATAATCTATTTTATTGCACGCGCAGGGGTCATCTCGAAATCTTTGAATTTGAAATTCTGGGTTTCCAGTTTTTAATGTTGATCTTTATATCTGTTTTCAGCAATACTGTACTGGAAGACACGGATGCACACACATTAGCAGAATGTAAGCAGAAAACACATGGAAATTGAAATGAAACATGTAACAGACGTAAGATTTAAAAACAGATTCACACATTGGTTCTCAGAATTCACCATGGGTTCAATCCCTGTAAAGTTTTGTATAGGGGAAGGTGGGGGTAAAACTTCCCACCTAAGGTTTATTGCTGTGCCCACCCATTGAGACTCAATCATGATAATAATTAAACTGCTAAATGGCTTATAGGGCACATAATTAACTTTATTAATAGTAGAAAGAAATACTTAAGATCGAGCTCCAACATGGAACCTTCAGATCAAGCTAGAGCAATCAAAACACTTTGATAAAATGTTTGAGAAACTGTCAGATAAACTTGAAAGGAAATTTGAAGATAATAAATCTCAATTGAAGAGAACAACTCTCATCTTCTTGAAAAAGTAGAAATGAAGGCCAAAGAGGGCCGAATGGAGGATAAATGAGGGAGCGTCTTCAACTTCTTGTTGATGTTGCCCTTCAGAGAAGGCGGCCAAATAAGGCCGAATCCATACTGCCCATGCAGTAATTTCCCAAGTAATAATAATAATAATAATTGATATTTGATATAGCGCCCTTTCCACCTATAATGTTCAAAAGCGCTTTAAGTACTCCTACCATTTACATCCAGAAATGTAAGGCCTGATGCCACGGTACATCAGATTCCATAAATCATGAGATTCCTCTACAGAAAGTGTGAGGCGCTTAGCATTACGAAAATTCTAACATGGTACCAACAACCACATTTTATTCCCACATGTAATATGCTCGCACTAACTTAGTAAAAACTTCTTGCACCTTCTAGAAGTGAGGAATCTAGAAAGGCAACCAATGCGTAGGATTGGATTCGTGCCCCATGCAACTCTTGCATGGCTGTACCTTGCGGATGGTGAGAGAGAGTAGGCATCCCGGATAGAGCAATGGCCACCTTTGTCCAGTGTGCCAGGTGCAATTCATGGTACCACCCTTAATCACAGGTGAAGTATAGCAACAACTGAGATGCCAAACTTTTTCTGTTGCCCAAGGGAACCTTTCAATTTCGTAGACATGCCACACACACCATACTTCTTTAACATATGTATTGAAATGAGATAGTAGTAGTGCGCATTACAGTTTATCATGTTACTTACTCTGTATAATCTAATATATATGTTTCTCCTCAGCAGTTTTTAACCCAGGCAATAGGTTTTCTTACTTGAGAGCATGGATGGCGTTTCAGACTACCCAAAAATCAATGGACTTCATTATGCTTTACTTATTTCTACTATCACTTTTAACATGCTTCCTTTAAAACACTAAATCTACTAAAAAAAATCTTGATATGTGGATTCCTGAGAATCAAGAAAGAAAATGTTGAGTATCAAATCAATTTCAATTGATGTGACAAAGTGCAGTTTACAATTACGTTACCTTATGTTTACCCACATCAAGGTAACTCCGCGAAAGGTTTTACTTTTTTACCAGCCACAAAGACAGTATCTACATCAATGATAAAAAGCAGTGGATGTAGCATGGAGAATTTGCTTCAAAAGAGAAGGATTGGCTAATGCTGAAGGAATTCCAAGAAATGCATGCAAGTATTATCAAGGCATATCCATGCACATTGGGATTGACGAAATACTTAATTTCAACTGGTGCAACTAGTTGTTCACCTGATGAACTGAGGCCGCTAATTCTAATGCTATCATCTTTGTCTCCAGTGTGTGCATCACTACCCTTTGGCTGCAAACCAATAGCCATGCAACCTAAAAGTGAACACGGACGCTTGGAATCTCATTTCAGAACAACCAGATTCCATTTTTGAGCAGTATCATACCAGTTCGGCCGACACTCCTGGACATCCTCAAACTAGTTCTTTACCATATGATTGAACTAGCACAGGCTGGTAACATCAACCAAGATACAAGACTTTCTCTGTTGCCCAAGGGACTCTTTCAATTTTACAGACATACCACACACACTACTTCTTCAATATATGTATTTTTTCTCCGCTTATTTCTTAACCCAGACAACAGGTTTTCTTCCTTGACAGCATGCAGGGCATTTTGGACAACCCAAAATCTCAGTACAACTCTCTTACAATAAAAGATGAGGCTAAAAAATATTTTTCTAGAGACCATTTACCAATTGATCTGGAAGCAATTGATAACTTGGTAGCATCAGAAAAGGGACCAGAAAAGCATAGGCTGAAATAACAGCTGAATGCAAGCATCCTGAGAAGTATCAAGTCCCTAAACGGACATTTAAACAGCTTTTAACACAATGACAAAATCATTGAACATTAACAGTTTTTAATTGCCTACTTATTTCGTTCACCAGAAGTATTTGCTGGTTCTTGCTTTAAATGCACACAGAACCCACACAATAAAGCAAGAAGACCTGAGCAGCATTTATTGATGTAAGGAATGAAGAAATTATAAATCAACTACCATAAATGAAATTAATGAAATTGTTCAGCATTTTAACGTAAACCTACAGACAGAACCAGAGTATCTTGTCAACCGTAGAACCACTCTTCACAAAGTGCACACCTTTGCTTAGGGAGAAGATTCAGGGAGCACAAAGGTATCAGAAAAAATACTATGACCGGAATGTCTTCCAAAGCAAGTTTGAGGAAGGAGATGTAGTCTTGAAGCTGAACAAGATGACAAAACTGGTCAACCTGGGAAGTTGCAACCTATTTGGAAGGGACCATTTCTTGTAACTCAGGTCATATCTCCATCACTTCTGCGGCTTAGAGGTAGAAAAAAAGCTCTGTAGTCCATCACGACATGGTGAAAGTATGTGGAGATCGTTCACTACCAGTTTGGCTTTGTCGTCTACGAAGTATGATACTGAGTGGAGATGACACGGTTGAGCCTCCGATAGATAGGATCTCTTTGATGTTAAATGATGAGGATGATGAAGACCTTGGTATTGCACCGCTGTTTGGTGGTCAACATCCTCTTGAAAGCACCAGCATAGCAGATGTTCCTGGTTCGAATGACTCGGAGGCAGTCGCAGAACATAACCAAGGGCGTACAACTCGATTTGGAAGGAAGTTGAAACTTCCAGCCAGATATGCAGATGAGTTCTGGAGAGTCAACCAAGCCCAGGAATGGAAGCAATTCTACTGGAAGAAGGGCTTTTTATTGAAAACTATGTGCAACAGTTTCACACTGTATTCAATGATATTTCTCTTGCCAATAGTCTCTCAACTATTACAAAACGAATACATACAACTGTAAACGATGAGATCATAGGTGATATTATACGTGAAATTCAAGATTTTGAAGGTCTCCAAGTTGGCTCTAGTGACAGTGATAGTGATGAAAATGTCAGTGACATTTCAGAAAACACAGATTTGAGTGATGATGATTAATGATGAGATAACATTTTATGCAGCCTGGAAAATAAACCTAGAAGTCAATGAATATCATGAGGTTGTTCAGACCAGACCATAACATATCATTCATATTCACATACCATTACGTAAATTCAAAACTGGATCTTGAAGCAGCAAATATGGGATATACATAACTGATTGATGAATTAGAAACATTCCATGTTCGGAATTGAAATGAAAATCAGCTCATTTTGCACGAAAAACTATCGAAAAATCTTAACTACAAATATATTTTCTTATATGAAGTGTGATTTAAGTTTGGATGGTGCAGAAGGTAAAAACACCCATTTGTGGTGTGCAATTTTCCTTCGCCACTTCAAAGTAAGGAAATTTGTATGTTTTTTCTTCTTCTTCATTGAAATAAAAGTCATCGAAAAATAAACACTATTTTTACGCCCAAAAATCTTGTAGATTTAAAAAAAGAAGAGGGAGAAAAAAAATGAATTATGGGGGAGGGGGTCAGAATGAGTGTATATGCAACGTTTCATGAATGTTTTGTTTAAAATAAAGATAATTTAATACTGTAACATGTGTTATTGTTTCCTCAACAGAGAAAAGAAATGGCCATCAGGGCACGCCCACAACTTCTCTTGAATGTTATATTCATTATTTCACATGTAAAGACTCCCTCAGCAAACAAAAGATGGTGCACTTTTATTGATATTAGAAAATCATTTATTAATATAAGATAACCATTTATTAATATTAATAAATGCTCAACATTTATTAATATTAATAAATCATTTATAATTATTAAGAAATGATTTATTAATATTAAGAAATCATGCCATTTCTTAATATTAAGAAATGATTTCCTATTATTAAGAAATGATTCATTAATATTAGAAAATCATTATTAATACTAATAAATCATTTATAAATATTAAGATATGATTAATTTATATTAAGAAATCATGCCATTTCTTAATATTAAGAAATGATTTCCTAATATTAAGAAATGATTTCCTTATATTAAGAAATGATTTATTAATATTAGAAAATCATTTATTAATATTAAGAAATCATTTATTATTATTAAGAAATGCTCTTTTTGTCCACTTTGGCCTTCATTATAACAGTGGCCTAAAAAAGGCATAAATAAAGAGGGTATTTACATTCCATAGAAAAAGCTACTCAGGGGGGCACCACTATGATGATTGCATTGCTTTTATCAGTATAAGCTGGAAAAATTTGGTTTCCATGGCAACCAATCATTTTCCTATATCATTTTTAAAAGGGATTCAGAGAGTATTCCCTTATAACTGGTGCCAGTATAGTAGCGATGGGATATCATTTTAACCCAAGCCCTTCTTCTCAGGGTGAACCCAAAAAAGGATAAATTTCAGCATTTCCTCTAGTAACTTACACAATCAACATAAGAGTAAAGGTAATTTCAATCAAACCATCATAACTCTGCCAATTGGAGTGTTAGCTCCTCTAAACTTTCAGATCAGGTAACTGAAGGACCCCTTTACCCTATCTGTTTCAAAGTTTGAGATTTTGTCACCAGGAGGCGCCACTAGGATGATTTGCATTGCTTTTAACAGTATAATCTGCAATAATTCGGTTTCCACGGCAACCAATCATTATCCTAGATTATTTTTTTAAGAGGGATTCAAAGAGGGTCTTTGCCCTTATAACTAGTGCAAAATTAGTAGCGATAGAATATTGTTTTAACCCTAACCCTAGCCCTTCTTCTCAAAGTGAACCCCCAAAAAGGCAAAATTTCAGCATTTTTTCTCCTCCTTTTCCACTTCATGAATATTACTGCCTGCAGGTTCTTATACAACATTTGAATCTTGAATTATATAAAGTTTTGAAATTTAAAAAATATGCAAATTACACGTTTTGATATCTTACCCTAGCATATATGTGTTCCCTCCTCAAATTTCATGAAATCAATTAAATCATGCTAGTGGCGCCCCCTATCGGAAAATCTTCAAACTATATACTGGACATAATGAAGGGCCTCATCAGTTACTTGATCTGAAAATTTGGAAAGGCTACCATGTCATGAGACCGATATATGAAGGTTTGCACAAAATTTCACATCTAGGGAATGCATGCTGCGTAGAAACATCTATGACTTCTAGTGACTTACACAATCAACATAAGGAGTAAAGGAAATTTCAATCAAACCATCATAACTCAGCCAATTGGAGTATTAGCTCTTCCAAATTTTCAGATCAGGTAAGTGAAGGATCCTTTTCTAAGAGGATGGGGTAATTTTAACAGGACACTGCACGCGCATGGCTTGTTTAGGAGAGAGCTGGTCACATCTCACTGCTGTTTTCTTTGCAGTTGAGACAGGTGTGTGCAATTGTAAAGATATTGCATGCACCCCAAAGCCATGCAGCTGGACACCTCCTTCATCATCTGCATCTAAGAAAGTGAAATCTTGATGGGATTGACTCCTCAAGTCCAAAGAGGAAACAAGACTTAATCTTTTCAAAAATAACAAAGCTTAACAAGAAGAAATACCACTCTTGTCTGCAGGAAAAACATTATAAAAGAACAATAAAATAAAAAGTTTTTTTTTAATTCTAAGAGTGGGATTTAGGCATTGTACCAGGACACTGTAAGAAATAAATTCTGTAGAATTGCATCATCCTTTGCCATTCCAACTCAATCGTATAATCAAGAATATCTTGAGTACTGATGGCTGCCTCAATGCACCTGCTGTGGAAAAGGGGTGTTAGAGAAATAATGTCCATATTGCAAGAGAAATGAGGGCCGGACTGAGAAAAGTGACACAAACTGTTAAGAGACGGATAGTGATGGCAATTAAAAACAGAAAAAATCCCATTCCTATTATATTCAAGTGCAGGCACAAATGATTCTGACCCAGTCAAACCATTCAGATTTTGTTGTAGAGACCCAAAAAGATATTCATATTGAAAGGATATATGTTGATAGGATATGTATTAGTTCCTTCACAGACGTAATTTATTTCTACAAATATAGCATTTTACTAGAAATGCTGGGTAAGTGATGAACACAAAATCCCCACCTTCCTGAAGAGATGGTAGTAGAGAAACCCTATACTGAAGCATGCTGCTACTGCAGGCCTAACTATCGTGGAATGTAAGGCAGGAAATTGTCCAATACTTAAATACCACCTTCAGTGCCACAGGTTAAAAAGTGTGCCTTAAGGCAAGTGGCTTTGCCCAGATTGTAAGCAAGTGAAACGGGCACAAGCTGTAGTGTGCTCTGCACATTTCAATGGAGATGACTACAAAAAATCACTATCAGGACGGAAAATTCTCAAACCCGGTGCAAAACCACACATATTCACATGGTCAAACTATATCCCACCTAGAAGAAAAGAACCACATTCAAGACTACAAGTGGATTTGGCATCACTCCCCAGTACAAGTATTGGAACCCCTAATTCCTCTCTGCCCCAGTACAATAGTCAACCTCATCCTGATCATGACTATATCTCAGCACCTATACCCAAAGAGGAACAATTGGAGAAAGCCCAAATAGAAATAAAGAAGTCAGAAAAAGAGTTAGACTCTGCAAGATTGGAGATATTTGGTATCCAATGGTTCTCCCAGGATTCTGTGAAGATCAGCTTTTACACTGGATTCCAAAGTTATGAACTACTGAGAACATTTTTCCTTGCCATCCAGCCAAATGCTGTCAACATGACTAGATGGAATCAAGTACTAAGAACCAGAAGAGGACAAACAAAAGCAGCTCGCATTCGTACCTTTCAAAATGTGACTTTTTCGTATTGATCAGTTTTTCTTATATATGCATAAGGTACGCCTTGGTAGTTTTGATCAGGAATTAGGAGATAAATTCAATATCTCACAATCAACAGTAGGTCGCACTGTTACCACCTGGGCAATTTTTCTATATATCATTTCAGTCATGGAGGCGTTATTGTATCCACAAGTTTTCATTGCAAAGTTCTACCTTTATTGTTGTTTGTTGTAATAACGTGTACCACAAGGCTTCAGGATTGATTACACATTTACATATGAAACACTAGTTGTATATATCAGACTTCGTACATTTTTCTTGTTTAATAAGTTTTTTTTCTTTTAAAAACAAATACAGCTGAAGCTGGCTGTGCTGATCGTAAAATTAGCATGCAACACCATCAACGCGTTGCCCAGGGGCGAAACTAACTTTACAGATTTTCAGCAAATTTTACGTGGAACTCAAAGGAATTCATTAGCATCGCTTAGATAATATGACAAATTGATTTGAGCCAAGGGTTTACCCTCATTGTTTTGTGTTTCTATTAGCATGAGTATTGTAAATTAATTCTTGGAGAGGCTAGATCAACATTAAAACAGGAAACCCAGGATTTCAAATAGAAAGATTTCAAGAGTTTTTGTATTCAGCATTCATCATTCACTAATAATGAAGCATATGCTTACTTTTTATTTCTCACTTGGGCCACTAGTTATCTGGTCCTCCAGTTGCTAAGAGTTTTTGCACATCAAAAGTTATTGCGCATAGCGTTCCCTGCTGGAAAATAATCTATTTTATTGCACGCGCAGGGGTCATCTCGAAATCTTTGAATTTGAAATTCTGGGTTTCCAGTTTTTAATGTTGATCTTTATATCTGTTTTCAGCAATACTGTACTGGAAGACACGGATGCACACACATTAGCAGAATGTAAGCAGAAAACACATGGAAATTGAAATGAAACATGTTACAGACGTAAGATTCAAAAACAGATTCACACATTGGTTCTCAGAATTCACCATGGGTTCAATCCCTGTAAAGTTTTGTATAGGGGAAGGTGGGGGTAAAACTTCCCACCTAAGGTTTATTGCTGTGCCCACCCATTGAGACTCAATCATGATAATAATAAGAACTGCTAAATGGCTTATAGGGCATATAATTAACTTTATTAATAGTAGAAAGAAATACTTAAGATTGAGCTCCAACATGGAACCTTCAGATCAAGCTAGAGCAATCAAAACACTTTCATAAAATGTTTGAGAAACTGTCAGATAAACTTGAAAGGAAATTTGAAGATAATAAATCTCAATTGAAAAGAACAACTCTCATCTTCTTGAAAAAGTAGAAATGAAGGCCAAAGAGGGCCGAATGGAGGATAAATGAGGGAGCGTCTTCAACTTCTTGTTGATGTTGCCCTTCAGAGAAGGCGGCCAAATAATCCATACTGCCCATGCAGTAATTTCCCAAGTACTCCTACCATTTACATCCAGAAATGTAAGGCCTGATGCCACGGTACCTCAGATTCCATAACTCATGAGATTCCTCTACAGAAAGTGTGAGGCGCTTAGCATTACGAAAATTCTAACATGGTACCAACAACCACATTTTATTCCCACATGTAATATGCTCGCACTAACTTAGTAAAAACTTCTTGCACCTTCTAGACGTGAGGAATCTAGAAAGGCAACCAATGCGTTGGATTGGATTCGTGCCCCATGCAACTCTTGCATGGCTGTACCTTGCGGATGGTGAGAGAGAGTAGGCATCCCGGACAGAGCAATGGCCCCATTTGTCCAGTGTGCCAGGTGCAAGTCATGGTACCAACCTTAATCACAGGTGAAGTATAGCATCAACTGAGATGCCAAACTTTTTCTGTTGCCCAAGGGAACCTTTCAATTTCGTAGACATGCCACACACACCATACTTCTTTAACATATGTATTGAAATGAGATAGTAGTAGTGCGCATTACAGTTTATCATGTTACTAACTCTGTATAATCTAATATATATGTTCCTCCTCAGCAGTTTTTAACCCAGGCAATATGTTTTCTTACTTGAGAGCATGGATGGCGTATCAGACTACCCAAAAATCAATGGACTTCATTATGCTTTACTTATTTCTACTATCACTTTTAACATGCTTCCTTTAAAACACTAAATCTACTAAAAAAATCTTGATATGTGGATTCCTGACAATCAAGAAAGAAAATGTTGAGTATCAAATCAATTTCAATTGATGTGACAAAGTGCAGTTTACAATTACGTTACCTTATGTTTACCCACATCAAGGTAACTCCGCGAAAGGTTTTACTTTTTTACCAGCCACAAAGACAGTATCTACATCAATGATAAAAAGCAGTGGATGTAGCATGGAGAATTTGCTTCAAAAGAGAAGGATTGGCTAATGCTGAAGGAATTCCAAGAAATGCATGCAAGTATTATCAAGGCATATCCATGCACATTGGGATTGACGAAATACTTAATTTCAACTGGTGCAACTAGTTGTTCACCTGATGAACTGAGGCCGCTAATTCTAATGCTATCATCTTTGTCTCCAGTGTGTGCATCACTACCCTTTGGCTGCAAACCAATAGCCATGCAACCTAAAAGTGAACACGGACGCTTGGAATCTCATTTCAGAACACTCATCTTTAACCAGATTTCATTTTTGAGCAGTATCATACCAGTTCGGCCGACACTCCTGGACATCCTCAAACTAGTTCTTTACCATATGATTGAACTAGCACAGGCTGGTAACATCAACCAAGATACAAGACTTTCTCTGTTGCCCAAGGGACTCTTTCAATTTTACAGACATACCACACACACACTACTTCTTCAATATATGTATTTTTTCTCCGCTTATTTCTTAACCCAGACAACAGGTTTTCTTCCTTGACAGCATGCAGGGCATTTTGGACTACCCAAAATCTCAGTACAACTCTCTTACAATAAAAGATGAGGCTAAAAAATATTTTTCTAGAGACCATTTACCAATTGTTCTGGAAGCAATTGATAACTTGGTAGCATCAGAAAAGGGACCAGAAAAGCATGGGCTCAAATAACAGCTGAATGCAAGCATCCTGAGAAGGGACATTTAAACAGCTTTTAACACAATGACAAAATCAATGTACATGAAGTTTTTAATTGCCTACTTATTTCGTTCACCAGAAGTATTTGCTGGTTCTTGCTTTAAATGCACACATAACCCACACAATAAAGCAAGAAGACCTGAGCAGCATTCGTTGATGTAAGAAATGAAAATATAAATCAATTACCATAAATGATATTAATGAAATTGTTCAGCATTTTAACGTAAACCATTAATCAAGATTTCGCTCACTACTTAATAACAGAAGGGAAGTATGTTCTGGAGCAATGGCATGATGCAAAAGATGAGATTTGGCTACATGAAGTTTGAGCTGAAGAAGTTAATGATGAGGCTACATGGTACCTCATTGATCAATATTGTCTTGCCTATTAAAATGGCAAAGGGAAGAAGTTTGTGATCCCTGTCTTAATATCCTCTTTTTCAAGCTATAACTCAGCTGCTCCAAGAGGATTTATTCCAGGCTCAAGCACCACAGATGGCAACTGCTTATTCATCAGTATATCCAATAGCTTGAGAGCTAGTCAGGACATGACTCACTACCTGCAGCTTGGTGCAGCATGGTATATTTCCATGCACCTGGACCATTACATTAAATATGTAAGTGGACGAATAACTCAATCTGAGGTTCTGACTGCACCGCTCCTGTTTGTAATTACTGATAATGAGAAACAAATTTGAAGAGACAGTTTCTTGAGTGCTTAGCAGTAACGAACCTGCTTGACTGCTGAGCACGATATGACTCGCTACCAATGACTGATTGCTGTCATTCCAAGAAAAAATTCTCAGGCCAATATAATTATTATTTTTTACTTAAGCGGTATTAGAAGTATCATTCTCTCAAGTTTCAGACAAATGCTGCGACATATACGCCTCTAGAGCGTAGGCTCGAGCCGCATGCGGGAGGTCGCTATGCGGTGGCGAGAGCCAGGGGAGGGAGACCGGAGGCCGGAGGGGCCCTTGGTACCTCGGTCGGCATACGGGGGCACATGGACCTCCGAGGGATTGTATATAGACTGGCAAGGAATCCAGTGGGAATTCAAGTGGGGCTACTACCGGTGTCCTGTAGCGCAGTGCCTGCAGAGTTTCCGCGTGTTTAACGCGTGGCAGGCGCTGTGTCGGCACTGGGAGGCCTATCTTTTTCAAATGTTTATGTATTCCCCACAACTACAACAACATGTTGAATGCTTAAGACCTTTATTCATGTGTAACATCCATGCAAATACATATTGCCTACCAGAAGGCACAATCTACTAGATATTCATAACATGACAAAATATTCACACAAACAAAAGCTGACTAGTGGCGCCAATGACTAGTGGTGCCACCATTCTAGTTCCGTTGTGGGGATAATTACCATTTTTCAAATGTTTATGTATTCCCCACAACTACAACAACATGTTGGATGTTCACACAAACCAAAGCTGACTAGTGGCGCCAATGACTAGTGGCGCCACCATTCTAGTTCCGTTGTGGGGATAACTACCAACGGATCTAGGGCCCAGGCAGTACAGTGGGAATGTGCCTGGTGCGGCATGAGATCAAACAGAAGGGATAGAGTACTGTCACATATAGGTCAGTTCGGGCACGGGGACAAACCACCCCTACAAAGGGTGGTGCCCGCGGAGATGCCGACGACTATTAGATTGCCCAATTAGCGTCCCCCGAGGAGTGAAAACGCACCGCCAGAGGCGGAATCAGGGAGCCAGTGGCCACGTGCAGGGGCACAGGTCCCGAGCAGCGCTGGACAGCTAGTCAGGACATGACTCAGTACCTGCAGCTTGGTGCAGCATGGTATATTTCCATGCACCTGGACCATTACATTAAATATGTAAGTGGAAGAATAACTCAATCTGAGGTTCTGACTGCACCGCTCCTGTTTGTAATTACTGATAATGAGAAACATATTTGAAGAGACAGTTTCTTGAGTGCTTAGCAGTAACGAACCTGCTTTACTGCTGAGCACGGTATGACTCACTACCAATGACTGATTGCTGACATTCCAAGAAAAAATTCTCCGGCCAATGTAATTATTATTTTTTACTTAAGTGGTATTTGAAGTATCATTCTCTCAAGTTTCAGACAAATACTGCGACAGATACGCCTCTAGAGCGTAGCAGCACTGTACCGTTCTTAATGCCGTGATGAGTTCAAGTCCTATGACTTCAGTGACTGAGGGACTGGAACCATTTAAAAGTGATTATGCAGGAGTCACAGTTGACCTCAAATAACTACTCCTACTTGTGTTATGGAATAGAAATAAAAACAAACAAGTTTAACACTACTGACTTTTTCAGGATTCTTGTAGATGCTCCTCACCGCCGGGTTCATTGGGATGAACATTCAGCAATTCCCTTGCTTATGTACCTTGCGGATGGTGAGAGAGAGAGTAGGCATCCCGGACGGAGCAATGGCCACCTTTGTCCAGCATGCCAGGTGCAAGTCATGGTACCACCCTTGATGCATTGGTATCACAGGTAAGGTGGTAGCATCAACTGAGATGCCAAACTTTTTCTGTTGCCCAATTTTACAGATATACCACACACACATGCTACTTCTTCAATATATGTATTGAAATAAGATACTAGTAGTGTGTATTTAGTTTATCATAATACTAAACTCTCTTTCAATAAAAGATGAGGATAAAAAATACTTTTCTAGAGACTATTTACCAATTGTTCTGGAAGCAATTGATAACTTGGTAGCATCAGAAAAGGGACCAGAAAAGCATAGGCTGAAATAACAGCTGAATGCAAGCATCCTGAGAAGTATCAAGTCCCTAAAGGGACATTTAAACAGCTTTTAACACAATGACAAAATCAATGAACATGAAGTTTTTAATTGCATACTTATTTCGTTCACCAGAAATATTTGCTGGTTCTTGCTTTAAATGCACACAGAACCCACACAATAAAGCAAGAAGACCTGAGCAGCATTCATTGATGTAAGGAATGAAGAAATTATAAATCAACTACCATAAATGAAATTAATGAAATTGTTCAGCATTTTAATGTAAACCAATAATCATGACTTCGCTCACTACTTAATAATAGAAGGGGAGTATGCTCTGGAGCCAATGGCATGATGCCATAGATCAGATTTGGCTACCTGAAGTTTGAGCTGAAGAAGTTAATGATGAGGCTACATGGTACCTCATTGATCAATATTGTCTTGCCTATTAAAATGGCAAAGGGAAGAAGTCTGTGTTCCCTGTCTTAATATCCTCTTTTTCAAGCTATAACTCAGATGCTCCAAGAGGATTTATTCCAGGCACAAGCACCACAGATGGCAACTGTTTATTCAGCAGTATATCCAATTGCTCGACAGCTAGTCAGGACATGACTCACTGCCTGTAGCTTGGTGCAGCATGGTACATGTCCATGCACCTGGACTATTACATTAAATATGTAAGTGGAAGAATAACTCAAATTTAGGTTCTGATTGCATTGCTCTAGTTTCTAATTACTGATAATGAGAAAAATATTAGAGGAGACAGTGTTTTGAGTGCTTAGCAGTAACGAACCTGCTCGACTGCTGAGCACGGGCCACTACCAATTACAATTGTCAAGATAGCAGATATGGTTCAGAGGGTCCACCTCCTTTAAATGTCAAACCTGGTCAAGATGGAGGATATCGTCCAGATGGCACACCTCTTTCAGATGGCTCACCTGGTCAAGATGGAGGATATGGTTCAGATGGAACACCTCAAATAAATGTCAAACCTGGTCAAGATGGTAAATATGGTCCAGATGGCACACCTCATTTAGATGGCTCACCTTGTCAAGATGGCAGATATGGTCCACATGGCACACCTCATTCAGATGGCAGATATGGTCCAGATGGCACACCTCATTCAGAAGTCAAACCTGGTCAAGATGGCAGATACGGTCCAGATGGCTCACCAGGTCAAGATGGTGGATCTGGTCCAGATGGCACACCTCATTTGAGGACAAACAAAAGGTAATCATGTGAACAATTATTTTGGTGATCTAGCCATGCTACGTACATAGCTGAAGCATTAGTAACAGAGCAGAGATTTTGAAGTTAGCAAATTTTAATCATTGAAAATCTCATCATTCTCAAAACATAGTTAGCTCTTTGCCTGTTGTAGGTAGTCGGGTTATTATAAGGCCAACCATATTCTTGCAAGAAAGTGTCTCTTTCGCAATCATACTGTTGGTCCATCCCCATTAACCCCCAAATTAACAGGTGTCTTAGACATGTGCAACCTTTTTCCTTTTACAGACCCAAAGAAATGGGCAAGCACAGGCTAACCCTGCTGTCTGTGGCAGAGAAGTACATAATCCAAAAGAAAGATCCTTCCTTTGTCAAGAAAATATGGATTGATGATGATATCCGTAAGTATCAGGGACCAACATTAACTTATGAAGGCAATTGCCCATTCGAGCGCAGGAGCGATCCAAAGTTTTGCTTGCCCGAAAAATTTAACCTGCCCCCAAAACTATATTCTATTTTGCAC
Source organism: Maea johnstoni (assembly GCA_963942565.1). Classification (NCBI taxonomy): domain Eukaryota; kingdom Metazoa; phylum Annelida; class Polychaeta; order Spionida; family Magelonidae; genus Maea; species Maea johnstoni. The sequence goes on from OZ012701.1 coordinate 4,169,396, forward strand.
TTATAAGTGTTACTTATCAACAGTGACATCCTTTTTTGGATGAACAGAGTGACATCCTATTTTGGATGCTTCTTTAGCGAATTTTTATGAAAATAAATGGTTGTGGGTGTGAAAGAAATCTTGGACAGTTTTGCAAAGGGAAAGTGGGAATATTGACTTCTCCCACTCTGAGGTGTATTTTACAGTTAAAGATTTGTGGTCTCCAATGGGTGTTCTTCAACGGGGTCAAAAGGTCAAACTAATGTAATTGTCCAATCAGATCCATCAATTTCAATCAATGGGTCACTGCTGCTGGGTCAAAGGTAGATCCAACAATAGCGCGCGTGGATTTGAACAAGCGTCACGTACGTGATCTGGCGCCAGTTTCTGAGGAAACAAACGGTGCACGTCACAACAAACGCGTATTACCATTGTTGAACTAGTGCGCGGGTGACCTTTGGCTGACCTAGTTTAGCTAGCTAACTTCATGGTAAAACGTGTAAATTTCTCCTTTTTATCGTGGGAGAAACAGGTTCTATCACTCGTGGATGGAAAGAGGAGGAATCTTGCACTCGTGAGTGATTTTGTCTCTTGGGACTCGGCAAGCCTCGTCCCAAGACACAAAATCACTCACTCGTGCAAGATTCCTCCTCTTTCCATCCACTCGTGATGGAACCTCTATTTCCCTGTTAGGGCTTTTAGATCAGGCCATGAACTTCCCCAAAACTGTGTTTTATACTGTCGAACTTGCCACGGGCAACCGGGCAAGCCTTAGTGTCGTACCCTGGGTATATCCATTTTTAGCCTAACGCACAAAGATTCATGCTATCTAATACACTACCTACAAATAAATATTAAGTGCATGTGAGTCTTGAAAAAATTGGAAATATAACATTTCAAATTTTCAGACTGGGGAGTCATTGCCACCCAGGACCTATATAATGGGGATTTCATTTTGAAATACCGTGGGTTACTGCTGGAGGAAGAGCCTGGGGAGCAGGAGAAATATGTATACGAGTTTTCCCACAAAGGGAAGAGCTATAGGTAAGTTCTAAATGTTCCTTTCATCTCTAAATACCTAACTGCTAATTCTGCAATCTCCTTTACTTGCTCCTAAACCCAAAGAGGCAGGCTCTTGTTTGAAAATCCTAGCCTTGTAGAAGATGTGAGGGAATCGGCTTGGCCTAGGGTTACGATGCCTGCATGGCTCCAGTGGGATGGCCTGGGTTGCTATATGAATGCGGGCATTGTGGCGGGCTCTCTATTGTTCTCCAACTGAAAGATACCTTGGAACTGTTTGTAAAGAGAAGGGACTTTGTTTCCGGCTATGGGTTTCTATCTCGTCCCACACTCCCTTGACTTGCACAGCGTTGTCTAATATGAGCTGGGACCTGGCAGGGAACCCTAAGCTGGTGTGGCACCCTGCTTGCCATGTAAATGAATGGGCCACTACCTGCAGCTTGGTGCAGCATGGTATATTTCCATGCACCTGGACCATTACATTAAATATGTAAGTGGAAGAATAACTCAATCTGAGGTTCTGACTGCACTGCTCCTGTTTGTAATTACTGATAACGAGAAACATATTTGAAGAGACAGTTTCTGGAGTGCTTAGCAGTAACGAACCTGCTTGACTGCTGAGCATGATATGACTCACTACCAATGACTGATTGCTGACATTCCAAGAAAAAATTCTCCGGCCAATATAATTATTTTTTACTTAAGTGGTATTAGACGTATCATTCTCTCAAGTTTCAGACAAATGCTGCGACAGATTCGCCTCTAGAGCGTAGCAGCACTGTACTGTTCTTATTGCCGTGATGAGTTCAAGTCCTATGACTTCAGTAACCGAGGGAATTGAGACATTTAAAAGCGATTATGCAGGAGTAACAGTTGACCTCCCATAACTACTCCTACTTGTGTTATGGAATAGAAATAAAAACAAACAAGTTTAACACTACTGACTTTCTCACTACTGATGCTCTTCACCGCCGGGTTCATTCAGCAATTCCCTTGCTTATGTACCTTGCGGATGGTGAGAGAGAGAGTAGGCATCCCGGACGGAGCAATGGCCACCTTTGTCCAGCATGCCAGGTGCAAGTCATGGTACCACCCTTGATGCATTGGTATCACAGGTAAGGTGGTAGCATCAACTGAGATGCCAAACTTTTTCTGTTGCCCAATTTTACAGACATACCACACACACGCTACTTCTTCAATATATGTATTGAAATAAGATACTAGTAGTGTGTATTTATAGTTTATCATAATACTAACTTTGTATAATTTTATATAGATTTTTCACCGCTTAGCAATTTCTTAACCCAGACAACATGTTTTCTTCCTTGACAGCATGCCAGGCATTTTGGACTACCCAAAATCTCATTACAACTCTCTTTCAATAAAAGATGAGGATAAAAAATACTTTTCTAGAGACTATTTACCAATTGTTCTGGAAGCAATTGATAACTTGGTAGCATCAGAAAAGGGACCAGAAAAGCATAGGCTGAAATAACAGCTGAATGCAAGCATCCTGAGAAGTATCAAGTCCCTAAAGGGACATTTAAACAGCTTTAAGCACAATGACAAAATCAATGAACATGAAGTTTTTAATTGCATACTTATTTCTTTCACCAGAAGTATTTGCTGGTTCTTGCTTTAAATGCACACATAACCCACACAATAAAGCAAGAAGACCTGAGCAGCATTCGTTGATGTAAGGAATGAAGAAAATATAAATCAATTACCATAAATGATATTAATGCAATTGTTCAGCATTTTAACGTAAACCATTAATCAAGATTTCGCTCACTACTTAATAATAGAAGGGAAGTATGTTCTGGAGCAATGGAATGATGCAAAAGATGAGATTTGGCTACATGAGGTTTGAGCTGAAGAAGTTAATGATGAGGCTACATGGTACCTCATTGATCAATATTGTCTTGCCTATTAAAATGGCAAAGGGAAGCTGTGTTCCCTGTCTTAATATCCTCTTTTTCAAGCTATAACTCAGCTGCTCCAAGAGGATTTATTCCAGGCACAAGCACCACAGATGGCAACTGCTTATTCATCAGTATATCCAATAGCTTGACAGCTAGTCAGGACATGACTCACTGCCTGCAGCTTGGTGCAGCATGGTATATTTCCATGCACCTGGACCATTACATTAAATATGTAAGTGGAAGAATAACTCAATCTGAGGTTCTGACTGCACTGCTCCTGTTTGTAATTACTAATAATGAGAAACATATTTGAAGAGACAGTTTCTGGAGTGCTTAGCAGTAACGAACCTGCTTTACTGCTGAGCATGATATGACTCACTACCAATGACTGATTGCTGACATTCCAAGAAAAAATTCTCCGGCCAATATAATTATTATTTTTTACTTAAGTGGTATTTGAAGTATCATTCTCTCAAGTTTCAGACAAATGCTGCTACAGATACGCCTCTAGAGCGTAGCAGCACTGTACCGTTTCCATTGCCATGATGAGTTCCAGTCCTACGACTTCAGTGACTGAGGGACTGGAGACATTTAAAAGCGATTATGCAGGAGTCACAGTTGACCTCCCATAACTTCTCCTACTTGTGTTATGGAATAGAAATAAAAACATACAAGTTTAACATTACAGACTTTTTTCAGGATTCTTGTAGATGCTCTACACCGCTGGGTTCATTGGGATGAACATTCAGCAATTCCCTTGCTGATGTACCTTGCGGATGGTGATAGAGAGAGGGCATCCTGGACGGAGCAATGGCCACCTTTATCCAGTGTGCCAGGTGCAAGTCATGGTACCACCCTTAATGCATTGGTATCACAGGTAAGGTGGTAGCATCAACTGAGATGCCAGACTTTTTCTGTTGCCCAATTTTACAGATATACCACACACACACGCTACTTCTTCAATATAATTATTGAAATAAGATACTAGTAGTGTGTATTTAGTTTATCATAATACTAACTTTGTATAATTTTATATAGATTTTTCACCGCTTAGCAATTTCTTAACCCAGACAGCATGTTTTCTTCCTTGACAGCATGCCAGGCATTTTGGACTACCCAAAATCTCATTACAACTCTCTTTCAATAAAAGATGAGGATAAAAAATACTTTTCTAGAGACTATTTACCAATTGTTCTGGAAGCAATTGATAACTTGGTAGCATCAGAAAAGGGACCAGAAAAGCATAGGCTGAAATAACAGCAGAATGCAAGCATCCTGAGAAGTATCAAGTCCCTAAAGGGACATTTAAACAGCTTTTAACACAATGACAAAATCATTGAACATGAGCAGTTTTTAATTGCCTACTTATTTCGTTCACCAGAAATATTTGCTGGTTCTTGCTTTAAATGCACACAAAACCCACACAATAAAGCAAGAAGACCTGAACAGCATCCGTTGATGTAAGGAATGAAGAAATTATAAATCAACTACCATAAATGAAATTAATGAAATTGTTCAGCATTTTAACGTAAACCAATAATCATGACTTCGCTCACTACTTAATAATAGAAGGGGAGTATGCTCTGGAGCCGATGGCATGATGCCATAGATGAGATTTGGCTACCTGAAGTTTGAGGTGAAGAAGTTAATGATGAGGCTACATGGTACCTCATTGATCAATATTCTCTTGCCTATTAAAATGGCAAAGGGAAGAAGTTTATGTTCCCTGTCTTAATATCCTCTTTTTCAAGCTATAACTCAGCTGCTCCAAGAGGATTTATTCCAGGCACAAGCACCACAGATGGCAACTGCTTATTCATCAGTATATCCAATAGCTTGACAGCTAGTCAGGACATGACTCACTGCCTGCAGCTTGGTGCAGCATGGTATATTTCCATGCACCTGGACCATGCACCTGGATTTCTTTCAGGTGGGGGCAATGGACGAGGATGAAGAGAAAGATGATGGCGGCCCGGGAATGAAGAAAGTCCCGCCGGATAAACCTCCCTCGGAGGTTTTGAGTGATATTGCGGATAGCTCTCCTGAAAAGGAGGAGCTAGTCACCTCCGCACACATTCTGGGAACAGAAAAGGATGTCTCGAGTTCAGTTAAAATCGGAGAATTGGTTGACCCGGCGGTAGTAGCTTCTGAAGGGGTTTCTGCTTCTGAGGTGGCCATTACTTCGTGCCAGTCCCACTCATGGGCTAGGCCAAAATTAAAAACTGGGGTTCGAGTTGACCCGGGGACGGTCGCTTCTGAAGAAGAAGCGTCAATATCCGAGGTGGCTCTGGCCTCAGAACCGTTTCACTCAGAAGCGGGTTCTGATTTAGATATTTTAGACGCTCTTTTGGACTCGGACACAGCGAGTGTAGCCACTGAAGAAGAGGCTGCACTTAATCCTGTGACCATGGCACAAATTAGAAGAAAAATAAGAAGAGCTGGAAGGACAACCCCATCAAGCACTGGTGAGGGATTGTCTTCCTGCCCACTGGTTGACTTGGATGCATCGTCTCTGTCAAGCACCCCTCATCAGGTGCGAAGCAGAATGATGTATCTGAGTGGTCCACTTGGTGGATTCGACACCACTGCAAAAAAAGTGGCAGCTTGTGAAAACGAGCTGAGCGACATCCTCCACGTGGCGCAACTCAGTAACCAGCATGCCTTCATTTCGGAAGTCCGAAGGCTGCATGGTTGGGCCGAACTTGGTCTGCAAGACTTCGTTTGGGAACACTTTCGAAACCCTGGTGAGAAAGTAGAACCTAGACAGAGGTTAAGCAAGACGGGTCCCCCAAGAAGACAGCAACAAGCGTCTTCAACGGTAACGGTGGGAGGTTACCAATTGCAGCGTGATGTTCGGGTTTTGGAGGGTCTCCTTCCAATGCCTAGCACATCTGCTAGTAAAGGTGCCCCTACCTCACCGGAAACAGTAGAGGAGATGGACATTGGTTCCCCTAGGCCAGGTCCAAGCTCTCTACCTATAAGAGGAGAGGTTGCTATGGTGACTGATGAATCATCTCAGGATTCACAATCAACTACCACTAGCGAACCGTCGTCAGGAAGCTCCGCTTCTCGGTCAGGTCCTTCTGAAGAAGGGGGTTCCATGGCTGAGCAGCAGGACAACACAGGCGAATTTGCTCCTCAGCTGACTTATTCTCAAAAACGTCAGCTTAAAAGACAACAAAGAGCTCTTCAGGCAGGTCAGGCAAAAACAAGCGAGAAGCCGAGACAGATGTCCGAAGGGCTATCAAAATTCTTAAATAAGTTGCCCGAGGAACCCAAGGGTAAAGATTTCCGAATGGCGCGGAAAAACATGCACGATAAAATAGATCGTCTTGTTGAATTAGATAGTCTTCCAAAAACGCCAGAAAGAGTAGCAGAAACAAATCAACTTAAACGAAGTTTGGAACATCAATTTAAGTCTACTCTTGGAATTTCTAATCCAAAAACCTCTTCTGCTCAGTCTTCTCGACCTCAACCTTCTGAGCGAAAAGGAAATCAAAGGACGACTCCTTACCCAAAACCTCGTCCTCAAAATCCTCGACAAGGGGGCTATCAACAAAGACCTCCGCTCGGGTATCTTCCATACCCAGAGCCTTATCACAGGGAAAGAGAATTTCCTTCTCTCCCGAGTGTTTCAAATCCACAAGGACCAAGGTTTAGCACACCTGGATCCTATGCGGCAGTTTCTAGTCCGGTACCTGGACCGCCTAGAATTCCACCAACTGCCACCGTGTCGACTCCCCGTCTTTCGACTTCTCTAACTGGGGGAGCTTCAACTTCTCAAGAAGACTCAGACCGCCCTATGGTAACTCCTGACGGGGCAGGACATTGTCCTCTTTGCAAGGTAGATGAGCCTGACCTTCGTCGCCATGTGTACGAATCTCATTTACCTTGGTACATGGATCCTTTCAGGGCATGTTGGACCTGGCATCCCTTCATCTTTTGGTCCACGAGCGCACTCTGTATCCAGAGTGTCTCGTAAATCTAAATTCATTCACCGCAAACGAACTCGACCTTTTCAATCAAGTCGACAAGAATATTTTAGGCCTTGGGACGCCAATTCGTCACAAATTCTCTCCACCAAAAGGTGTCATGAGCTTGACGCATTGGACGATCCTTCTTTCTCTCCTAGATCTCCTGAAGAAGGAGGATCAGGACGAGTTTCAAAACTACTGCATTCCAAAACTCCCTTCAGGTGAAGATGTCCCGGAAGCGGAAGAGGTAGCTGCCGCAGCTCCTCCTCCACCGCCCGAGGAGGTTCGCCTACCTTCATTAATCGACTCGCATATGCACCTGGACATATGCTTCAGAAGACTGGAAGGGCCACCGGTACCTCCAGAGGACTCCTCTTTAGACCTTTTAGAGTCCAGAGTTGGCATCGAAAACGTAAACGTTAAAACTGTTATTGCCAACTACGTTTTTCCAAAACAATGGAGTATGGCTCGTGGACACATTTTAAATGATCAGGATAATCGTGTCTACGCCACTTTCGGCATCCATCCAAACGCCGCCTGGGAATGTGGCGACGATAAATTAGACGAACTAAGCCGGTTGCTTACAATCAAAAAATGTGTAGGCATCGGCAAGGTTGGCTTAGACTTTTTGGAAATGTGTCGTTGTCATCTAAAAAGAGGACCTCGATGCAAGTGTGTCGACGCCAGACAAGCCTCCCAGAGAAGGATCCTTCCGAAACTTCTCTCCTTGGCATGCCAACATAAAAAAACGTTGGTTATCCACACTCGTGGCAAGAACGAGGGTTCTGATGCTGCCGATGAAACTCTTCATTGCATTCGGCGTTTCGGCGCATCTAACCTAAGGATCCACCGCCACTGTTTTCAGGGCTCAGAAAAAGAAGTCCGAGAATGGATGAATTTCCTACCCTTTTGCAGGTTTGGCATCACTGCAAAAAACCTTTTCAATTCAAAATTTCGAAAGGTCATCGCAGAGATACCCCTAAAATGGATTCTCTTGGAGACTGACTCCCCTTTTTTGATTCCCGAGGGGACGGATTCTCAAATTAATACCCCCTGGCATCTCTCCATTGTTGCCAGAGAAGTAGCTAAAATTAAAGGAGTTGATCCTTGCGAACTGGTGCGTCAATGCAACAGGAATGCAGAGGAGACATATCAACTCCCCACAAACACTTACAGATAAATAAAATATCTGTAAAGGAATGCCTATTTTGACCAAGGATATTCCTTATCAAGAATTTCGGCTTTATACTGTTGAGATTTACCAGGGCTGAAATACCCGAGGTTATTCTTACTCTCAACCAAAAAACATGAAAATTGTCCTGTGACTTCCTTTCTTTAACTCATAAAATTAAAAGATCATACTGTTTTGACAGTAAAACTAAGTCACAGGGTAACACTATTTCCCTTGAGCAGGCGCCCTGAAAAAGCTTCATGTACCTTTCAGGACTTCTGCTCGAAGATGAAGATATATCATTCATACCATTTATTGGGTAAATATAAATGGCATAAAGTACTATTATTTTTCATATTTTCATATCTTCCTATTATTTTCCATATATAAAATCTTTTCCCCAGGAAGGGCTTCCAAAAAACAATAAGGGGAGGGATGTAGCACTTTTTGGAGAGTATTAATCTCCAACCCAAACAGTTTTCTGGGTTTTACCGTCTGCTGCTGCCATCTATTGGCAGAGCAGACAACTATTTTGATACACACGTGATCTAGCGAGATCAATCAGATTGCCGCCCATCACAACAAACTACAGACACGTCTACGAAGCTAAGGTAAGTGAAAATACTTAAACTGGCTTAATGTCTGTTAAATAAGGCTGTCTCATTCCTGAAGCACCAGCAGTCTCTCGGTCACTTCACAGCCAATTAAACATGCTGCTGAATGTGCTTCAAATGGCGCCCCTACCATTTACACCCAGTATTGTAGGGCCAGACGAAATGGTTCTACAGAAGGTTCTAACAAGGTACAAACAACCAGATTCGATACCCAAAACTTAGTTACATGCTTCGGTTTGTCTTCATCTTTCACATAAATTTTAAGAAATTATGTTTCTTTGTTTTAGGGTCACTAAGTGAGGAAGAATTATCAGACAAAGATGTGATTCTGACAACACCCAAGACTCTGGCGAACCTGAAGATTCCCAGTCTGAGCTTGAGTGGTACGTTGATGAATACGGGATTCCTGGTTTGATGCCGAAGAGGAATCTCCAGATAGTGGAGACATAAATTATGATGAACCAATATATCATGGACATTCAATGACTCTGGAGACAAGCCTCATCTTGATTTGGGTGTATGCAGTGGTTCACTGTATTACTGGTTGTCAGCTGGCTGACCTGTTAACCCTAATAGGTGCCCATTGTCTGTATGAACACCCAGTGTATACAAGCTTAAAGAGGTTTAAATCATTTTTTGCGAACCTCAAAACACAAAACACTACTATTGCAGTTCCTGTTTAGAACCTGCAACTCAAGATGATCAAGTGTGTACAAATACATACTGTTCTAAGGATTTAAAGGTTAATGGAAATAAGTCATATTAATGAAATTGTTAAGCATTCTAACATTAGTCAATACTCATTGTCAATACTTATTGTCTCGCCTATCAAAATGGCAAAGGGAAAGAAGTTAGTTCTTCACCAGTTCATCTTCGCTTGTTATAAGTATGGCCTGCCCTCACAGGTCAGATCATGGAACAGAGAATATTCCTCATCATGCAGATGAGCTTGACAGTGTACAGATGAAATGGAAGAAGGGGTATTACACAGCCCAAGATGGACATGTCGTGCCGAATACAGCGTTCTACCCGTCCAAACACCCATGGACCGCCATTGATGATCCTTCATTTCACGCTCGCCAAGGGAGTTGGAAGAAGAAGAGTACAGGAGGCATGAAGAAGCGGCGACGGTACACAACCCTCACGTGTGGATGAATTCTGCCAATGGCCTGTACCGACATGAGACAAGAAAGTTCCATGTGGGGCACCGCCACGTAAATGCTCCAGGACACCTTCACCCACCCGTTTCAGAAGAGATTCTCGTGAAGCAACAGAGAGGCAGAGGGGGGCCAGCGACAGAGAGTCACACCACAGCTACGGTGGCGGAGACTACAGGGGTCGAAGCCGTGACCCCGGAACAGTGGGAGGCTACCCTCGAGACGGGGGTTGCCGCCAAGAGCAACCCATACACATACGCTACGAGGCCAACACTGATAGAGCTAGGAAAGCCGAGGCAGAGAGGGACGAGCTGGCTCAATGCCTCCAGAGAATCGAGGAAGAGTTATCCCAGTCGATGCGACCGGTAAAATTGACTCCTACCGCTGAAAGCGACACACAGCTACTGAACGCCTGAGTGACCACCTTTAAAAAAATTTTTTTATGATAATTGTATGTGACGTCACCTTGATTGGAATCTTTGATGTCTGATACCCAGGTAGCCATCCACTCTACATTCCGGCGCTGGCTTTCTTCGATCTCCTCTCCACTAGCTCAATCGTCTGCTCTCAATCAATCGCTCGTGCCGGAATCACTTAGAATTCACGTGCATATGACAAAGCCAGCGAGAGAATGTGGAAGGTACAGTTAGTTACTTGCGTGTCATAAATAATTCCTACTAATTACAGATTGTTCAGTGAAAGGATATATAGGGAGTGGAGGATATATAGGCAGTAATGACACTCAGGATATAGCCAATGAACTTGTTCCATTTTCCTATCATGAATAATATTCTCAGACCATGTTGAGTATGCTCTCATTGGCTTTTGAACAGTAATCTACTTAAGTGCTGCAATAGTTTGACATCTGAAAGGATTCATTAGTGGTTGTCCCAATGCCTATCAAGTATATACCTGGTAATTTGGTTTGAGGTAGAATAGGATGGGACCAAGGAGGACTACAGTATATACCATACCAGACTCATATATATATATCATACTTGAGTTCCAGACAGCACACAAAAGGCTGATATGTGAGACAGGAGACAGTTAAGAGAAATGTAAAAGTTCACTCTACATAAAAGGACAATTTAGAGCTTGGGAGAAATATAAAAGTTAACCCTACAGAACATGACAATTTAGAACTTGGATTCCTATTAGTGTTTTAACCCATTTACACGCAGAGTTACTTCATGTTTTTCCAGATTTTTTTATTGACATTTAACTATTGTTCAAATCTTACTGTTATATATTGCTCCTCATTGTCTGCAACTGTAATACTTAAGAAAATAACTTAAATGAAAGTTGAAGGTTGTTGCTTGGCCTGTGATCAACATCTCTCCTAATAATGTCTTCCAGAAAATGTTTCTGTGAGTACAATATATCCCAAATTGCCAGGCCTGTTTTAGCTGCTCTGAGTGTTAATGGGTTAGATGGATTGTGCCTTTCACTAATAACATTGATTCTAACATGTAAAGACAATAATTGATCTTCTTGATAGGGGAGAGTGGAGAGCCACTACTCTAAGAACAGGGAGAGAACATGTGAGAATGGTTTTCTCATCTTCACGCATGTTCATGTTAATCATAAGGCGACCCTTAAATGATTTGTAGGTTCCCAGATCTTTCCCGAACCATTTTTGCAGAGTTGATAGGGAGGTAAATAAAGGTAAAATTAAAATTCTGTGTGTTCATTTCTTCCGGAGTGGGGAACCAAAATAAAAATAGAAGTTCGAGTTGACATTTAAAACATATTCTTTTTACTTGATACTCACACATTTATGAACCGTACTTTCACAGCGGCATGGAACAGGTGTGAACACTGGCGGGAAATGGTCATATGGTTTATTTCATGTTTTTCCAGTTTTTTTTATTGACAATTAAATATTGTTTAATCTATTCTATCAAAAATTCCGCTGCTTTATATTGCTCAATAATGAAGAACTTGAATGATTTTTTTCCCCCGTCGGGTGGGTTATTTTCAGTATGGCGGGTCCGGGAAGCTACAATTTAATTGGTACAGGTCACCTAATGAATATAATACAGTATCAGTGTCTGACGTACAAGGTAGCCCTACTAGTCTGGACTAGTAAAAATGTGAAAAGGGGCCGGTAGGGCTAGTAAATTACTAACCCTTGTAGCCCTACCAGACTAGTACAAATTTACCAGTCATGATAAGATTGATTATTTGACATGTTGAAATTTTGGTTGGTGCCTTTAGGAAGATTTAGATTAATAGCATATTTTCTTGCATATTTAGATAATAAAAGGGGTCAAGTTTTAATGATTATTTGGATTTTCAGGTAGGGCCAGTACAGGTTGGAGTAGGGCTAGTACATTCCATACGCCACTAGCCCTACCAGGCTTGTAGAGTTTTCTGGTTATTGTCAGACCCTGAGTATGATACAGAAAAATGCTTCAAACATTTAGAAGTGTGCCTTCCGTGTGCTATGATTGATTAAACATGATTATACAACACAAATTGGCCTACTTGATGCATACATATAACGCTTGCCCGGTTTTCTGTACACACCACATTTTTATATAGAAAATGGCACAAATACCTAGAAAAATGCAAACAATGCATCACAATAAAAGGAAAATGGATTTCAAATCATCAAATATGTGTAAAATAATAGATACCATTCTAGCATATGTTGATCCAGAATAAATCAAATTCTCACAGTTGTTCTCCATAAGAACAGGACACCTTTTGCTTCTTACATATTGCAACTATCAAGTTTCAACAATTAATATTCCTAGCATTTTGCTGACTCGGTCAAACATCATGGTTTGAGTTTGACTTGGCACTTCTGTGGCCACCCAGGACAGGTTTCACAACAAACACAGCTCAGCTAGGATCTATTCCTATTATAATATGACTGGTCTTTTAAAACAGGTGGTATCTTGTGCAGATGTGATTACAGTGGATCTTACTGGGACTTAACCAGGACCGTCCTGCCTGTCTTTTGGACAGGCAGTTTCATTAAAACCTCCTTTTTAGCCAGGCAGAAATTTATATAAAGAATTTCCAATTTTGACTGTGGGGAATTAGCCAGGACCCGGCCTGCCTGTCTTTTAAACAGGCAGAATCCTTTAAACCTCCTTTTGAACAGACAAAAATTTCTATGGAAAATTTCCAATTTTGACTTTTTTGGGGTAATAACCAAATATTTTCCTTACAAGCCATATTTAAAGACAGCTGAAGTGTAAATTGGCTTTTTTGACACAAAAAGCTATTAAATGTAATTAGTATAAGGATATGAAGTAGATAGGTAGCAAAATCTGGACAGGCAGAGATTGGAATTGCTGTTTTGGACAGACACTTTTCGAAATCCTGGCTAAGACCCTGCAGTGAAATCTCATAGATGTGAACACCTTAGAACTAGGGCAAAAGCATTCACATTACAGGTGTTCACACTTCATTTATTTTAGAATTTTCGATTATCAACACTTTTTCCCTCAAATTGAGACTAAATCTTTACTAGCTATATATAAATTGTTGAGGAAACTGAAGTTATTGTGAAAACTGATAATCATCACTTTTTCTGCCAAGGTTAGCATAAAATCATTACGACCCATTTGTTCAAGAAAGCATAGTATCAAGTGAGATCAACACATAACCTAAGTAGTCATCTTATAGTGAAAAAGGTACATACGGGACAGGAAAATTGTCTTCACAGGCCTCAACACTAACCCAGAATGTTACTGGCACTGTAGGACCAGTAACACCTAGGATATATTGGTCCTGCAAAACTTTACTGGCCTGGGGCCAGCGGTTCACTGTTACCATCAAACCCTGGTTCACAATAGCTGTTCACATCTTTGAAGTGTTTACAATGAGAGGTTTCACTGTACTCCATATAACCCTTTGTGTCTTTACTACACATAAACATATAAAACATAAAACAGACCCTGTTTCACATACATAAAAATGGTCCCACATTGTCATAAATAAAAACATGCTGTACAAATAAATAAAACTTATGTTGACACATCAGTGTCTAGGTCTTGAGATATGGAGCTGGGGGAAGACCTGGACATTATTTTCATTGCTCCTTTTTCTCTTGTTCTGTAGGAGGTAGAATGCTGTCAGACCTGAAATGGACAAGAATTTGTAAGGAATTTTGGAGGTTACATTCTTTGGACATTCTAGGATGAAACATGACAAGCCAGTGATCTGCTGGCCCCAGTCCAGTAAAAATTCCAAAAAATGGCTTAGGGCCAGAAAAAAAAGACCTTAACTGGTCCTACATGGCCAGTAAACATCCGGGGACATTCTTGTTTTCACCCACATCAGGCACATCAATACCATGTAATATTAACCCTTCCAATGCTGAGGCTACTTTTGTCCAAACTACAAGAACGCAAAAATTTTTGAAAAACATCTAAACCCTGTCTTGTAGGTATTCATTGGAGAGCTCTCACCGAGTACTCTCAGATGAGTACCCATTTGCCAGGGTTTCAGTCATTTTTCAGGATGTTTGCATCATTTTGTATTGGTCAAAGCAGCCACCAGCAGTATAAGGGTTAAAAGAAAAAAATTGTAAGACCAGTAAAAAATTTGCATGACCAGTGTATCTTAGGTATTACTGTTCCTACAGGCCAGTAACTATTTAAGTTAATATCAAGGTCTGTCGATACAGGCTTAAAGTAACCTTAAAAAATATCCACTAAACCACTAAAGGATCTCTAATCAGCCAGAAGGCACTTTTGTATAAAAGTGCAAATCCCTATATAGTACTGCGATCATTTTATTATACCAGTTTTTGTGCTGTCATCATGCATACTCGTTTTCATTGGAATAAAATTATAAAAGAAACCTCAAAAAAATCTATACTTCATTGAATCTTTGATGTGAAGGAAATAACTTGTCAGGCCTAAAAAAAGTTGTTTGTTTCCTGTAACCCTATCCTAACAAGTTTTTATTCAAAAATATCCCTACCCTAAAAAATTTTCAGCCTTTCCAACTCCCAATCAACGTAAAACATGCATAAAACACACATTTTTGACCAAAAAAATAATGAAAAAAAAAAGATTACCGACCTACCTAGCCTATTTTTTTGACTGTTGCAGGAAACAAACAATTTCTTTTTTTAGGCCTCATCGTAAAGGAATGAAACATTGAAATAAAAGCCTACCAGCTGACCTTATTTTAGGCCTTGAGAGATGGGGGAAGACCTGGACATTACTTTCATTGCTCCTTTTTTTCCTCTTCCTCTGTAGGAGGTAGAATGCTGTCAGACCTGAAATGGAAAGGAAATTGTGAGGAATTTTGTATGTTACATTCTTTGGACATTCTAGGATGAAACATGACAGGCTGGCCAGTGTAACCAGTCTGTATTGTGTAAGGGACCTGCCCTGACTGCTGTGTGGTCTAAGGCGTTGCCACTGACTGCTAGCTGTCTCTCACCACTGAGGGCCTGCCCTGACGGCCGTGTGGTCAGGCGTTGCCACTGACTGCTAGCTGTCTCTCGCCACTGAAGGCCTGTCCTGACAGCTGTGTGGTCTAGGGTGTTGCCACTGACTGCTAGCTGTATCTCACCACTGAGGGCCTGTCCTGACGGCTGTGTGGTCTAAGGTGTTGCCACTGCCTGCTAGCTGCCTCTCGCCACTGAGGGCCTGCCCTGACGACTGTGTGGTCTAGGGTGTTGCCACTGACTGCTAGCCGTATCTCACCACTGAGGGCCTGCCCTGACGGCTGTGTGGTCTAAGGTGTTGCCACTGCCTGCTAGCTGCCTCTCGCCACAGAGGGCCTGCCCTGACGGCTGTGTGGTCTAGGGTGTTGCCACTGACTGCTAGCTGTCTCTCGCCACTGAGGGCCTGTCCTGACGGCTGTGTGGTCTAAGGTGTTGCCACTGCCTGCTAGCTGCCTCTCGCCACAGAGCGCCTGCCCTGACGGCTGTGTGGTCTAGGGTGTTGCCACTGACTGCTAGCCGTATCTCACCACTGAGGGCCTGCCCTGACGGCTGTGTGGTCTAAGGTCTTGTCACTGACTGCTAGCCGTATCTCACCACAGAGGGCCTACCCTGACGGCTGTGTGGTCTAAGGCGTTGTCACTGACTGCTAGCTGTCTCCCACTACTAAGGGCCTGCCCTGACGGCTGTGTGGTCTAAGGTCTTGCCACTGACTGCTAGCCGTATCTCACCACTGAGGGCCTGCCCTGACGGCTGTGTGGTCTAAGGCTTTGCCACTGACTGCTAGCTGTCTCTCACCACTGAGGGCCTGCCCTGACGGCTGTGTGGTCTAAGGTGTTGCCACTGCCTGCTAGCTGTCTCTCACCACTTTCTGGGTTTGAATCCAGTTTGAATCACATGGGAAAATTGCACAGGTACCCTCGTTTCCTCCACCAGTTACAACTAGGTAGTCAAGACTTAGCCGCCAGTTGTAACTGGCAAGTCACGAGTTAGCCGCAATGCGGCAGAAAATATTAAGATAAAACGAAATTCCAAATTCTAGGCATTTCTTTTTTTGAAATCTTACAAGTCAGTGCTTTTGTTACAGACCATGTGTGTTCCACAATATTTGATAATGTACATGTGGCCAAAACGAAAAAGAACTCCAGAAATATTTAGGATGGCATTTTTTCGTGTTCACTCATGCTCATCTCTACATAAGGTTGGTGTAGGGGTGGATGACAAGAAGGATTTTACCCAGCTTAGTCTTAGCCAGCAGGGCGTATGGGTGTCATTTGGACACCGAAACTCTCAAAATTCACCCTTTAGGCCACCCAAAAATTTGGTGAGGGATTTCTAAAAATTTCATTTTCAAGCACATAAATGAATAATTTTCACCACAATATAATTCCTTTGGCCTTGTATATGGACAGTATGCTTTATTCCAATAAATAAATACATGTTTATGGTTGTAATCTTAGTATATTGATGTCTACCTTGAAAAATTGGACGCCCAGAGATTTTTCAATTGCCAATTTTGGACATCATCTTTCTAAATCCTGGCGAAGTCAGTTTTTGCTGCATAAAAGAATTTCTGTGTTCCATTATACAAATATGCCATGCAAGTGTGGGTATCCTGATGGAATGTCTCCCAGAGGGAGGATGGTTTTCACGAGGGCGGAGCCCAAGGGAAAACCATCCTCCCAAGGGGAGATATTCCATCAGGATACCCACACTGGCATGGCATATTTGTTTTATTATACCGAACAAACCCCAATTTGGTAAAATATCAATGAAAACAACAATGACTGCCGGTAGATCCAGTGAGAACGGTGGACGTTTTGCCGGTGGACATTTCGCCGGTTGACATGATGGAATGGCCAACCTTTGTTAGCCAATCACGGCTTACGATTTTTACGTGAGGTATAATAATATAGAATGTTATATTATATTTGATGATGTAAAATCTTACCATTCAAACATCATTGATAGCTTATAGCACAGTCCCAATACTGTCACCAGGAATAAGCCCGCTACACTTGCTCTCCTGAAAGACAATAACAAACACTTAGTAAGTCAGTTTAGGCTTCTTCTTCTTCTTCTTAGGATAGTATCCTCCTATCTAGGAGCTGTATGGGACATATAGAATAACATTAGAATTAAACTTTCTCTTGATTATTTTTGAGTGTTTAATTAAAGTGAATCAGAGTATCTATGTGTACATGATTTTGATGATTGATTCTAATTATCTACTTCCGACAGGGATTTCTCATGAATAATCAGATTTTCTGGTCCCTGACTACGTTTGATATGTAGAGCATAGATGAAGTCACGTGAGATTTCCTTGAGTTGTGCACAAGATCTGGGGAGAATCTGGAGCTCCTGCATCGGCTTAGATGAATAAAACAATGGATAGGTACCAAGAGACTAATTACCATATGCGCTGTAGTGAAGACCTGGCTATCCCAGTGTGATGTCACAAGGGGACAAAGACTGATCAATGAGGGCTCTTGTATCGTTTACGTAAGAGAAAGTTGCGCACCAACATGCACAGAACGCAACTTATGGGCTATTAGCCACAGTCCGGTTGTTCAGGGAAACCTACCGGTTGCATATACATTTGTCGTTAAGGCCAAAAAAAAATCCTTAAATAAGGACAGTTTAATAGTAGGCTTTTATTTCAATTTCAATTTTTCATTTTTTTTATGACTACAAATTATTCTCTTCTTATCGACGATTTTATGGTGATTTATAGTTATTGTTGATGTTCCTTTTATTTTTTGCATGTATCCATTCAATAATACCTCAAATAAAAGGATCAAGAGTCATCATTATGATGGTTTAGGCAAGCCAGGATTTCATAAATACCTGTCCAAAACAGCAATTTTAAAATTTCTGCTCTTCCAGATTTAGCTATTTATCTGCTTCAACCCTTATATCAATTACATTTAAAAGCCGTTTGTGTCAAAATGGCAATTTACACTTCAGCTATGTCTGAAAAGGATTCTTTATAAGAACTTTTGCCTGTCCAATAAGGAGGTTGTCAGGAAACTGCCTGTCCAAAACAGTGCTGAAAACAGTTTGCTAAGCCTTAGTGGTCAAACGGTCCACCAAAATGAAAAGTTTAGTGGTCCACCAGAAAGAATTAGTGGTTCATATCATTCAATATCCAAAATGTTAGGCAACAGCAATTTTATAACTGAACGTTCATGGTTAATTGTGCAAAATTTTTGAATTGTGACAGTTATAATTTAATGTAGAAGAAATGTGAAACTGGATATGATGCTCACTAAATTAATGTGGTCAGAATTTTTAGTAGACTTTCTGGGCAAGTAAACAGACTTTTACCAGCCGATTTAAATTTTTGGTAGAAACGGACCGGTGGGCTACTGTCTATTTTCACCACTGCCAAAAGACAGGCAGGACAGGTTCAGTCTGAGTCCCTGTAGGCAAGACGAAAAAACTTTTCAAAATATATTTACTTGCAAGGCTGGCCATGTCTCTGAGCAATGTACAAGACCCCGGCACTAACATTAGTACTAGCCCGCTTGCCCCGGCAAGTGATTTTTTGAAAAAAGGGCTTTCGGGCAAGTACATTTTAGTTTTCACTTGCCCGAATGTGAATGTCCCAAATACCCAGAGATATGCAAACAATGCAACACAACTGAATAGAAAATGGTAGTTAAATCTTCAAATCCATGATAAACAATACATGCCTTTCTAGCATATGTTGTAATTTTTTTCGGGCAAGTCAAAAACTATTTCGGGCAAGTCAAAACCATTCACTACTTGCCTGGGATGGCAAGTTAGTTCTGAAAATTATGTTGGTGCCTGAGACAATACAAATCTTATGATCGATGAGGTTTCGAAAGGTCTTATGAGTTACATAGATATTTTTGATAAGGCCTAAAAAAAGTTGTTTGTTTCCTGTTACCCTACCCTAACAAGTTTTTATTGAAAAAAGTCCCTACCCTGAAGTTTTTTCCGCCCTCCCAACTCCAAATCAATGTAAAACATGCATAAAACACACATTTTTGACCAAAAAAATAAAGCAAAAAAAATTAATTTTGCCGACCTACCTAGCCTATTTTTTTTCGGACCGTTACAGGAAACAAACAATATTTTTTTCTTGGCCTAAGGTTGATGCAATACCCCCAGATATCCAGATATCACAGGGACAAAACGCATTCCATACAAAAATGCCATTTTAAGACGTTTATAGGGTTTTTGTTGTGTTAGACTAAAACAATACAATGTTGTTGAATCTAGCGAGATTTTTCAATTGAAGTGAATCAAAATATGACTAAATATAACAGCGTCTCGACACGTGAAATTTGCCCAGCGAATAGGTTTGTGTAATGAAATCCCCAAGTTACCAATTTGTGAAATATTTTCAGATTCAATTACTTGTGAAATATAAACATATATATTTATACAAACAAGAGGGCTGATGTGTCGTTAGCTGTGTATCTTTATTCAAATAAAAATGAGTATAACAATACCTACATGATTGAGTAACCTGATAATATCATTAAGGTTCCGTATTCAACAGGATGCCGCACCCTTTTAAAAAGATATTTGTGACCGTCCACTTCTCGCGCCATGTTAAAATTCTCTCCTACAAAACAATGGGAAAAGAACAATGGCAAAAGAACAATGGGAAAAGAATGTTGAAAGAACAATGAGAAAATAACAATGGGATAAGAATATTGAAAGAACAATGGGAAAAGAACAATGGGATAAGAATGTTGAAAGAACAATGGGATAAGAATGTTGAAAGAACAATGGGAAAAGAATGTTCAAAGAACAATGGGAAAAGAATGTTGAAAAAACAATGGGAAAAGAATGTTCAAAGAACAATGGGAAAAGAATATTCAAAGAACAATGGGGAAAGTATAGGAAAAGAACAAAGAAAAGAATAATGGGTAAAGATCAGTTAGGAGTGAAAATGGGAAAAGAATGTGGAAAGAACAGAGAAAAGTACAATTTGAAAAGAATGGGAAAAGAACAATCGCGCAATGTTAATTCTAATAATAGAATAACATAAAATATACATCATAGTTCATGGAATTGATCAAATAAATGATTCTGACAGCCACTTGCCTAATTTTTGAGTTATATAGTTTTTTTTTAGATTGGCCAGCCAATATCTTCTGTAAATGAATTTGATAATCTCCCACGCATACATGCATGCATAGTTCTCTAGTTTATGTTACGATAAACGCGTACATGTGTGCACTGTTCTCGAGTCTATGGTCTTAGCCAGCAGGGCGTCTGGGTGCCTTTTTGGACACCCAAACCCTTGAAAAGAACCCCTCAGGACACCCAAAATGTTTTGTGTGGAATTTCTAAAAATCTCAATCTCAAGCTTATAATTGAATTTTTTCATCTCCTTATAATTCCCATGACATTGTTTAATGATATCATGCCTTATTTTGATGAATTTACACATGTTCATGGTTGAAATATGAGTAAATTGTGATCCTCCTTAGAAATTTGGACGCCCAAAAATTTTACAACTGCCAATTCTAGGCACCCAGTTTCTAAATCCTGGCTAAGACACTGCTCGAGTCTATGTTACCACAAACCCATACATGCATGCATGGCAGTGAAGGGGTTAATCAAGAGAAGCCTGTATGACCATTCCTCTGCTCTTCACCAAAAACCAAAAAATTCCATTAATAGGGGAAAACGATAGGAACAAAAGAAAATAATCACTTGTTTTTGCTATAAAGCTAAGTGACCAGTTGGCTATAAGCCATTCGCGGAACACCATTAAATAGCAATTGTATGTTGGAGCGTTTCCAGCAAGAGTTGATTGACATTAACCCTTGTGAGTCCCAATTGTGCTTTTTAAACCCAATCATCCTTGTTGTGGGGAATACAATTGGCCAAAATTCAGTACTAGGTAGTTTATGTTTGACGATCTTAAATACAGGTGAACTTGGATATGACAGACTCATTGGGACCGGGAAAATGGTCCATCATATGCAAGATCCGTCATATACATGTGACACATAGTTGGTATGCATAGGACTGGGACCAAGCGCATTGTCTGTCATAGACATAAGTCCGTCTTCCAGTGGTTCGTCATAGCCTGTACTGTATAACTAGAGTGCTTTACAGGCATTTAATTTTCGCTATTTCTGCGCTCCCGGAAGAATAACATCCTTTAAATAGATATCTATAAAGTAATAAATACATAGTTTGAGTGCTTAAATGCGCAAATTTAAAGTAGCACAAAATATCCCCAGCATGGCTGTTAACCCTTCCAATGCCGAGGCTACTTTCCTCCAAAGCACAGAGGCAATTATTCAAAAAAAACATCTAAACCCTGTCATGTTGGTATTCATTGGATAGCTCTCACTAACTGCTCTCAGATGAATACCCATATGCCAGGGTTTCCGTATTTTTTTAAAGGATTTTTGCATCATTTTGTATTGGCCAAATCAACCATCAGCAGCATAAGGGTTAAGCGTTCTTTTTAGCAATCCAAATGAAAGCAGTATATAGAAGTGCAATACTTACCATAAAACAGTGAAAAGAAGCCAAATTTCTTAAAACCCAGCATGATTAAAATAAGTCCGAAGAAGACAAGCGCATAACCAGACCACAGAATGGAGTTTTGGCGCATGAAGTACCAAGCTGGCTGAGAGGCAACCGCTCGCGAGAAGACGATCGTGCGATACAGACTCAGAGAGAGGCCAAGGGTGCAGTATACGGTGAAGGAGATCGCGGGGGATCTAAGGAGACGAGAAAGACCCCTGCTTCGTCGTTCCCACATAGCAATCTGAAAAAATAAAACAAGAAAATGTCAATGGATATTCAATTGTTGTCATGTTTTTCTGCCATATTGAGGGAATTCAGGAGACAGGAAAAAACTATATGGTTTCATCGCTCCCAAGTAGACTCAGCATTGAAAGCAGGCTCAAAATTAGGGATACCGGACGGCTCCGACTGGAAAGAAACAATTATCAAGGGGCACGTTATACATTAAGATAGCAGTATTGAATTGAACTCTGTTAATGAAAGGTAACCATTTTAATGTTTTAAAGAGAGCTCTGCTTGGATAAGAGTAATCCGCATCAAGTATATATCTTGCAGATTTCTTCTGGAGCTTGAGCATTCTTGTCTGGATTTCAGAACTAGAATGGCCCCATATAGTATTGCAGTAATCAAAGTGAGGAAGTATGTAAGCATTAAAAAGAAGGTTTCTTGTTTTAAAATACATGTATAATTTCAGTTTTTTTAATGCGAAAATCCCTTTGGATATTTTCTTACATACATGGTCGACATGTTTGTTCCAATTTAAAGTATTACAGGGTTCATACTGGTTGACCACAATAAAATTCAAGCACTTTCAAGGACATTTTCAAGGAGCAAATTCTACTTTTCAAGGAATACACGGGTCAAAAATAACTAAGTTTTTTTACCTGAAAAAAAATTGGGCAGAACTCCGGTGTGTGTGATGGTAATCTCATTTGTAAGAATGAGATCCCATCACTTGTTTAAATCCTCCCCCTTTCCCGCCACCTACATATCAGGGCAGGGGTAATAAACATGCATTAATTTTACCTTAAAACCCATGTTATGTATGACAAAATCTATGGACCCCCTGGTGGCATCCCAGGTTAGTGATATAGTAAATAATCTTACTTTCTGCCTCTGTTCCAGATGACTGGGTTAGGCTTGAGAAGTACCTCAGTGTTGCCTCTGTTCCTTTGCTTTGCAAACGTATCATGAAGTTTGATAGTATGAACACAATTTGCATGCTCTAACATCACAGTAGTAACGATCTCTCACAAACACAAGAGGTTGTATAAATACTTGAATAGGCAAATAAAGTGACTTGACTCAGTTTATTTATTGTTTTGCAACCTGCTGATAACTACGCAATTAGCGCTCACAACTGCAACACGGCAGCGGGCAGCGGCATCGTCGGCAACATGGCATGCTTATCTGCTTTAAATCCCCCAAGAGGGCCGGGTGGTGGTTAATGGGCAGTTGAACGCTGTTGGGAGTGTTTTGTCTATGCTTTGTCTATGCTGATCGCAATCGCTGGACACGGCTCTGTTCATCTTGTTTATTTCACGGTTTTTCAAGGAGCTATCGTAAAATTCAAGCACTTTCAAGGTTTTTCAAGGAGCGTACGAACCCTGGTATTAGTCACTAAGATACCCAAAAGTTTCTGTTCAGTGACATTTTTTAATTTTGAGTTATTCATAATGAGGTTGAGATTTAAATTATCAATAGATCTTGTTTGTTTCTGTTTGGTAGATATCACCATAGCTTTTGTTTTCTCCACATTAATGATCATTTTGTTTACTTGGCACCATTTCTCAATATTCTTAAGATCACTTTGTAAGCTTGATTCAATAGTTGACAGTTTATGACCGGCAAGTGATATTGTAGAATCATCTGCAAAAAAGTCAACATCATTTTTTATAACCAGAAAAAGGTCATTTATGAATATAAGGAACAATAACGGTCCAAGAATTGACCCTTGAGGTACCCCTACATAGGTGTGCTGTGGACCTGACAGAGATGGCCCTATAGAAACCTTCTGAAAAGGTTGGAAAGATATGAAGAGAACCATTTAAGTGAACAGCTACCAAGCCCATATGTTTGAAGTTTCTTCAGTAAAATTTCATGATTAACTACATCAAAAGCTTTCCTAAAATCTAAGAAAATAACTCCAATAATTTTGTGGTCATTAATTGCACTTAGCCAGGTATCTATCATGTTGGTTAATGCTGTTTGACAAGAATGTTTTGGTCTGAAACCAGATTGAAAAACATGAAATAGGTTCCAATCAGAAAAATATTGATAAAGTTTATCATGGATATGTCTCTCTAACACCTTTGATAATGTACTTAAGATAGAAATAGGCCTGTAATTGTTCAAATCACCTGGTTCTCCACCTTTGTGGAGGGGGGTAATCTTAGATCCTTTCCATTGAGATGGGAAGATGCCACTCAAGATGCTTTGATTAATAATACTAGTGATAATGGGAGATATTACATTAGCACTCATTTTTAGGTATTTAGGAGAGATTTCATCTAGTCCACATGCTTTGTTTACATCTAAGGAGCTGAGAAATTTATGAACAAAATGATAACTCACGGTTGGTATATCGAAGCTATTCTCTAAAGGCATTTTGGTTTTGACATAGTTATCAAGATTGAATGAATTATATGGCAAGTGAAAGTCATTTTCAGATAAGAGTTTTTGTGGAATAGAGGAAAAATAACTATTAAAGCTGTTTGCCACATTTGAGGATTGTGTGTTTTATGCATGTTTTGCATTGATTGGGAGTTGGGAGGGCGGAAAAAACTTAAGGGTAGGGATTTTTTTGAATAAAAACTTGTTAGGGTAGGGTTACAGGAAACGCACAACTTTTTTTAGGCCTTATAATCAGGGATCATTGACCCTGATGGTCATCTTAGAGGCATTTCCCCGGAAGCATGTGATTTTGCTACCAAGTTGTTAAATTATAGGAGCCAAGATTAAGAATAGACATTATCAAATCAATTATCAACCACATAGTCTTAGCCAGCAGAGCGTCTGGGTGTCATTTTGGACACCCAAACCCTCAAAAATCTCCCTTCAGGACACCCAATTTTTTAGTGAGGAATTTTTGAAATGTCAATTTTAAGCATATAATTGAATTATTTTCACCTTAATAGATTTCTCATGGCATTGTATATTGATAAAATACCTTATTTGAATAACTAAATACATGTTTATGGTTGTACTCTTGAGTATATTATGATTTCCCTTGAAAATTTGGACGCCCAAAAATTTTACAATTGCCAATCTTGGGCACCCAGTTTCTAAATCCTTTTTCAAGAGTGCTATATCCTTCAAAACACGCTAGTACCGAACCCGGAAGTACCGTATTTTCGCGCGTATAAGACGCACTATTTTACACAAATTTTTACACTCAATACGGGGGTGCGTCCTATACACAAAGCTAGAAATCTAGGGTGTTTTACATCGAGTGCCCAGGCCATACCGAGATCACAAATCGATGACCAACCATTACCGCAACCAATCAATTACGGTTCGGGTATGATTTGATTTCAATTGTGTTTCTAACATGTTTAGCACGTCTCTAACTGTTCAACTGTTGTTTGTTATATCGGACCTGTCCAGCCGGTTCTATTTTAAGCACAATAATTACAATACACTGCATGAATGTCCAAGCCCCTATTACAATCAAAGTAATGTTTGTCCGAATCCAATGCTAGTTAAAGAGATGACCTCCAGTTCTTTCATTTGTAATTTGAAAATAGCTAGAGACATGGGTCGAAAGGGGGGTGCGTACTATACACTAAGCTAAGGTCTATACATCTTTTTAATGGCCTGAACAAGGGCTGCGTCTTATATAAGGGTGCGTCTTATACGCGCGATAATACGGTATAGCGAAGTATAGCGTGGAAACGGCGACAGCGCCATTTTGAAAATCAGTCTTGTCAATACAAGTATAATATGCAACGTAACCTGGATGCGGTGGCGAGAATAGACAAGAAACCCACTGATAAGGTAGGCAAATTTCTTTATTAACATCTGCAGCAGTGGAATGATTAGTCATTTTGGTGGTAAATAAGTGTTTTGTGGAGAAAATTACGTTCTTGTATACAAAGTGAGCGATGTGGGCGATAATTGGAAATAATCGATTTTCCAAAACTTGACTCGACCCAGTCGAATATTTTGCCGATCCGACCGACTTTCAAAGTGCCCTCAAGGCAGAACTCCCAAAGAGCCTTTGGCGACTAATTTTTCAAAGCCTACAATGGAGGTTAGGCCAAAAACAGTTTGGTGTCTCAGGCAGGATTTAGAACCTGGCCGGATGAACAAAATTGGTTTAAATAATTGTATGATTTTAAGGCGTCATAGTTTCAAGAGAGGCCACAATATACTCAGATTACAACCATAAATATGTACTTACAAGTGCTTGGACGATAAATCGAAATATCGCCTTATTGATCATTGCGCCACGATAGTAGCGCTATCGCTAACTCAAGGAATTATCGATAATGCAGGGCTCGACGACCCCTAGAAGGACCAGGTAGGCTGGCGGGGCTAGCTGAACCAAAAATCAGGTAGTCTCGCCAGCATTTTAGGTTGCCCCGCCATTTATTCTAAAAAGGCAAAAAGGTTCTTTTTCCCCCTTTTCATGTTATTAATGGTACTTATGCTTTTTACTTAAATATTTTGTAGGTTGCATGCTAAAGGGATGCTATATTATTATTTTTTTGCTACTATTTTGTAGCATTTTAGTGGGGAACTTCCCCAGGATTCAGGTAGTCCAGCGGGACTACCTGAATCCAACTTTAGGTAGCCCGACAGGGCTGTTTTTGGAATTCAGATCTCCCGGGAGATGGGACTATGCTATTTGTCGAGCCCTGTAATGAACGATAATTCACGTCCAAAATAAAAGCACATGTAATGATTTGAAATTAAAAATAATGCACGCTAACTACTCACCAAAATGCCACTTCTATAAATTTGATATACCGGTGGTGCCTTCCGGTAAATAGACCGCCATTTTAGACATCAAAATCACGCTGATGATCCCGCTACAAACGTTATTTTGGTCAATTTTAAAAATGGCGGATGTTGTTTACCAGAAAGTATCGCTGGTATAACGAGCCATCAGGAATGTGGGTAAGTTCCGTGTCGCCTCAAGTTACCAAAATATTGTTTTTTATACCAGGGGGGGTCTGGTCAGTAAATGGCACCTGTAGTTATAGAGTTAACGAGATATTATCAAAATAGTCATGCGGGTTTAGGTGCTACAGACGTAAATGAGTTTAGGTCACACTATCAGATCAATGGAATATTACCGCTTTTGGCCCGAGAATCAAAAGCACTAAAAAGATGATTTAATGCAGCCACTTCCTCTGAAGTACCTCACAGCATCATGAATTAATAATAGTGAACAATTTTAACACCAGGTGGCCAAGTAACCCTGATAATTACAGGAATAATTGACAGTTCTGAGAATAATTGGTGATAGAAATGTTCATGAAATCTCATTAAAGTAGCTTTTCATGCTGAAAAAGATTATTATCAAAAATAGATTATTGATTATGTACATTACTTAAAGAAAATGAGTTGTGCGGGTATGAACTGTCATAGTGCGGTAGTATATGTGTTAATACCTCCAAGGCAGTAATCCTCTTTATATGGGATCCTAACTCAGACCAGTATTCTACTGGAAGCCGGCACAACTGGAAGTGTTCTCAAGTTCCTCTCTCTGAGAGATCATATCCATATCCAACACAGGGCTGTCCATTCTAGCTGAGCTACCACACAGGCAGTGCCAGGTATGTTCATTCTCTGAAGGCATTTTATATCGTATGTTGAAATTTTTTCTCTGCATTTTTTTATTCACACTTATCAAAAGTGGATAAACACTTGTTTATCCACTTTTGCTCTTATACTCTTATCAAAGAGGTGATGATAATAATAATGATGATAATAATAATAATAATTAATTTTAATAATAAAAATATTATCATTATAGTTATAATGATAATAAAAATAATAATAATAATAATAATAATAATAATAATAATAATAATAGTAATAATAATAAAAATTCTTACTCTGTATTTTTTTATTCAAAAAGGTCTTTGGTAGGCAGGAAATATTAAGTTTGTCGTTAAGATACCCTATTGTTAAGGAATTTTTTTTTTATCATATCGTGAACATTCTTAAGGTGCCAATCCCTCGATATCTTTTTTTAACTGATCAAATTAGAAATAGATACTTAAAATAGAAAGGTGATTTCGGGCTTCACAGACATAAATTGGTTAAAAACTTTTTTTTCTTGTAGATTTCAAATTCCACTACATTTACAAAATAACGGGCTGACTTTTGGTATCATGGCTTCTGAGGAGAAGGAAGAAGGTAAAGCGAAAAATCCGACCAGTCGCGCGAGAGCAAGCAGTCGGGTAAGCCAGAAAATGGGAATCCGAGGATCGAGCCGTCTCGAATCGGTGACACGGACAGACTACACCAGTTCTCCCGAAGGACGCACTTCAACGAGCCTGTTCGGTAACCTACGGCATCTAGCGAGTGCCCGTAAAATCGGAATGTCCAGCACATGTAGGTTGTTTTCTTTTTTCCAATTGAGTCTGCATGTAACAGTTTGAGGGTTGTTTCACATACCCAACCATTAAAACAAAGTCTGATGCATATATAGTCTTAGCCAGCAGGGCATCTGGGTGTCATTGGGACACCCAAACCCTCATAAACTGTGCACCCTTAAGGACACCCAAATATTTTGTGTGAGGAATTTCTTGAAATGTCCAATAAAGCATATAATTGAATTTTTGTTCACCTCAATATAATTCCCATGGCATAATGTTATATGGATATTATACCTTATTTGAATAACTAAATACATGTTTGTTTTTTGCCGGGCAAGCGGGCCTAGTACTTATATCGGCGCCCGCAGTGACATATTACTTAATGAGTTGACCCACTAGGCTTCAGTAGACTATCGAAGCCAGGTGAGAATTACACAATAAAGAGTTAGTATCATGGTAATAAATAATAATATTAATATTGTAAGGCATAAAAAAGTTGTTTGTTTCCTGTTCTACCCTAACAAGTTTTACTCAAAAAAATACATCTTGGGGCTACCTGCAGAAATCTGAGGGAGCCCAGGGCTTAAAAAAAAAAATTCAGGGAGCCCAATAGATAAGTACATCTTTTGGCTCCCTGCAAAGATTTTAGGGAGCTGAAGGAGAATTCAAGGAAGCTCAGGCTCAAACTCAGGCTCACGTCTCAACTTGATTGTCTACAACAATATCACCTATTGTTGGAGACAATCAAGTTGAGACTTGAGCCTAAGTTTGAGCCTGAGTCACGTTGGTGCAACTGGCCCCTGGGCTGCGGGCTCAAGCTAATTTTAGACCCTGAATATAGCATTTGATATAGAAATAAGTTAGACTTACCAGGTTCCAGTAGAGCATGGCTACCAGGGTCCATATCACAGCCAGCCACAGGTGAGAATCACTCCATCTGATAGGAAGGTCAGGTAGCGCCATCTATAGGGCAAAAAGAAAACAAATTATAATGATAATCTGTCATGAACCAATTCTCTCTCTCTCTCTCTCTCTCTCTCTCTCTCTCTCTCTCTCTCTCTCTCTCTCTCTCTCTCTCTCTCTCTCTCTCTCTCTCTCTCTCTCCAGACTAAGAGTTTATTCTTGAGTAAAAAATATACATCCTAAATACCATTGGAAATGCCTCATTGATATATTGTCACCTCGGGTTTTCAAGCCAGATGTATTATTCCTCAGGATGGGCAGTTATTGCTGTTGCTATTGCTCTAATTGAATAAAAAATAAATAAAGGGTCATGAATTTCCTACAGACCCTACACATAGACGCCTGTGAGTTAGTGCTATCAGGAGAACTGATACAGTTTCAAAAAGGTTTGGCAGCCAACCTCATCTAGAAGTGTACAAATAGCATTTCCTTCCTGAAGGTCATACACACTCTCATGGGCAATTATGATTTTTAACACATATTTTTGGCACATATAAAAGGACACAGGGCACGACGTTAACTTTTGCAGCGACTTGCCCCGTAGGGCAAGTGCGATTCAATTTTCACTTGCCCTACTCCAAATTTCATTTGCCCTTTGTGTATAACAATTTTATAATATTTCATTTAAAATCAAGTAGAACATGGTTCTGGCATGTGAAAGCATATTTTGTAGGACAAGCTTGGATGGCAGACCACGAAACTTGCACACATTTCAAAAGTAAACCTGAAATATACAAAACGTACTTTCCCAGTGGGGCAAGCTAGATGCAGTTTTCACTTGCCCCACAGCTATAATTTACAAATTCTACTTGCCCGGGGCAATGGGGCAAGCACCAATGTCGAGCCCTGGGACACTGTCTACCCAGGAGATGTGTTGGATTACAGGGTTCGATGCCCCCATATGCCCCTAGATTCTGCTGTGGGCCCCTAGATTTTTCAGACTAAGGGTCCAAAATAGCATGTATATTTATAATAACCAGAGATGCTGTTGACCACTATCTTTTATCAAAAGCCTAAAATCTAAGTGTCAGACCTGCAGGATTACATGGTTACTTCCTGCATGAGTACAGGCATCAACCTTAACTCAAAATGTTACTGGCCCCATAGGCATCTAGACATCTAGGCTAGGCTAGGGCCTTGATCACAAATTTGTTTTTCTCATTCAGGCCATAAAAATGCTGGGCAGCCCTGTCACTTTCAAATCTCAACAGGGGTTGATTTACATAGGCCTCAACAGCTCTTCAAGGTCAGCAAGTGCAAGAACAGAGGGGTCTCTGATAAGAAGGCTAATGGCACTAGCAGAAGTCATAAATTTGGTTTCTGGTGAGAACCCTCAACACTGAGTCTGACACACAATGGCCTGTGTGAAGCTGGGAGAAAACATTGCCTTAACCCATTCACACTCAGAGTTCCACTAGAAGGTATCGTCTGCTTCTCATATAATTTTGAATATAACTGGAGAATGAAGCATAAGTTCACTTTTACCATTTGAAGGAGAGTTGTTGTTTCAAACTTGTTTGGCTACTGGTTAACATTTCTCCTTCAAATATTTTGCACTCAACACTGAGTCTGACACACAATGGCCTGTGTGAAGCAAGGGGAATTGTAGACTAGGCTCCTAGTCCAGGGTCTGACACTTAGATTTCAGGTTAGAGGCCCGAAAAAGTCTTTTGATAAAAATCAATGGTCAAAAACAGAATTTCTGGTTATTATGCATACTATTTTGGGCCCCTAGTCTGAAAATCTAGGGGCCCACAGCAAGATCTAGGGGCATATGCCCCTGGGCCCCTATGAAATTCGAACCCTGTAGTCCCTGAAAATTTCACATTCCCTTCTGTGTTGACCAAGCACTGTGGTGTGATACCAGGTATGGTAGATACCGGTAGATGGCACCACCTGCTCCTCCTATCTCTATTGGTTCATACTCAAACTGAATCCTGGTGAGATAAGTGTGAACTAAATTGACCACTATGGCCACCTAGAATAGTTGGTGCTTGGTAACAGAAAAAAACATAACAGAAAGATACATATATGACAGCCTAGAAATCTAGGCTAGGAGAGTTGTTGTCTGAACTTGTCTCTCTTCTGATAAGAACTAAGGAATGAAACATTGATTGAAAAAGAATATGAAGGAGAGTAGTATTTTGAGTTTTAATGAAGAACTTTCCATATTTTCTTTTATTTTTATAGATATTGATATTGTTAAAGATATATCACCAAAATAGGCGGGCAGTTTTGGCTGTCACAGTGTGAAATTCTTCTTTAGGGACCAACACATTTTTGGGGATTTTTACTTGCAAAAATAAATTGCCACGCCAAAGTATGCATTTTTTTTCCTGTTACAACAAGATCGAGCATTTAATATACATACATTTTCTGGGTTACATAGAGAAAAGGATTTATCTGGTACAATGAAAAACCGAATGTGAACATCACAGAAATATGCATTCCGATATTTTGATTTATGAACACCATTTCTAGTTGAGTATGTAATAAGATGTGGACACATAATGAAATGATTTGATATTATTTGGTCTAGTAAGATGTATATTACATAGCATTTGGCACACAAAAAATCACATATAAAGGTGACTAGTTTGAGACTATAATGGAGAGTCATAAACTGCTATGCAACATAATTCTAACCAGACACAGAATATATATACACTAAAAGTTAAAAACTTAAATTAATATTTATGTCTGAGTCCTGAGGTGTTCACATTTCAGTATTCAACTACCTACTAAAAGAATAACTGGAGTCAACGGGTTTGCTAGTATATTAAATCTTCTTGTAATATATCATTCATACTCAGGGCTCAACATTAAGAAAAAACTTTACAAGCCCAGCAGGGCTAGTTACCGTAACGTTTATTAGCCCTGAAATATTTTTGCTAGCCCTAATATTAATAATAACATTTTTCAAATAGTGACCAACCCCATAGCCTCAGTTGATAACATGAAAAGAATGCAGTGTATTGTGTTGAATTAATGTTTTATTATCATCCAGGTATGCAGAGCCAAAGGAGGGCTTCATACTTTTTGAAGCGCTGATATTCTATCTAGCCCCTTGGGGCTACTCACAGTTAGAATTTACTAGCCCTGACTCTCAACAACTAGCCCGGGGCTACAGGGCTAGCCTTAACGTCGAGCCCTGATACTGAAGTCACTGGACTTAAAGGATGTATAGGGAAGATATGTTTTTCCTAGTAAAAAACTACTTACTGAAATGGCTGATCTTCAAGAATAATACTGGATGAATAAGTTAAACCTAGAGGAAAAAATTGCTTACTGATGTGACTTGTACTCAAGGATAAACAAAGTAATTTAAATATCAAACAACATAGGTTAATCTAGTATATCTTCTTCTTGAAGTCACTTATCTCAAAGAATAAATAGAACAATCCTTTTTCTAGTAAGTTTACTTATACATATACAAGTCACTGGTCTGCAAATAGAAATGGGCTGAAATAAAGGGTTTATCTAGAATATCGAAATACATAAGTCACATGTCTTCAAGCATAAACATCTAATACTTAATTAATTTATATGGTTTATCTAAGTATCTACTTACTGGAGTCACAGGTACAAATGCACATGCCTGTATCTTCCATAGTCAGTTTCTGGAGAGAGGCACCCACACTGATCGAATCACTTCAGTTGAGTGGTTGGTGTGAGAAATGTTGAGAATACATATGATTTATCTATTTAAAGGACAATTACACCTTCAGGCTAATATATGCTGAGAACATACTTTAGTATGTATACTTTACAGTCCCTGTTCACCTGAATACTGTTTGGCTTCCTTACCTGTGAAATTGCACTTAATTGCCACCCCCCAACCAGCCATTAAGCTTAAGACCATGGGAGCCATTGTATCCCACAATGCACTGCCACTCTACATCTGACAGGCAGTCCAGGCCAGAATAGTTGCACTTCCTGTATGTACAGCACCCAGCATCACACATGAAACCATGACAACACTGTTATGAAAATGGTGATTTTTGCTATTTATTGGATGCTACAACAGATCTGACAGGGGAAAAGGAAAGGGAATTTCCTTTTTCTCCATTTCAAACTCAAAGATTAACCCAGAAAAGAAGGATTTAGCAGAAAGATAACTATTCACTATTGGGACGGAATGGACAACGAAAAACTAATCATTTAAGTGGAGCCCAAAGAGTTTGTCATGAACACTTTGAGGAATCTTGTTTTGAGGCTGAACTACAAACAAGACTTGGATTTAGGAGGTTTAAACACCCGAAATTTAGTGCAGTGCCTACAGTATTCAATGTTGATCCCACACAGAGCCATGTTCAACAAGAGAGAAAAGAAAGGGTCCAGAAATGCTAAAAAAAGATGGCAATATCTGTTATATCAAATTGTTGGAAGACAATTTCTCTTTAAAGGGTGCAATGAAATGGCTAAGAAAGGGAGAGAGATAAAAGTACACTTTACATTTGTTATGGATAAGTTTGCTTCTGCCAAACCCCTTAATTTGCTGATTATTTATTCTATACCCTCAACATCAGAGTCATGTAACTGTATGACAGCTGGGAAAGGTTTGTATCAAATGACTTTCCTTAATAATTTTAAAATCCTAAAACTAGACTTGCAAACCCATCAGGAAAAGTGTGCCTTAGATTTAAAGTACTAGCCAGGTCAATTGCATTACATGTCTGATTGATTAGTAGTTCCCCAGATTCACTTCCTGCTATAGTGATAGCAATCAACAAAATTGCGTTGATATGGCTGTTTCCTTAGCACCTGAAGTCCCCAGGGTGTTTTCAACTCTGGGAAGTGCTTGCAATTGTTGTTATCTACCCAAATTACCATTTCCTGCCTTTTACCAACTACAATGTAAATCAGTAAAAACAAACAAGAATTTACAATAAGTGTACTATCTGAATATTTCTACAGCGATGGGAAGGGTAAATTTTACATTTTTAAATTTTTAAATTCTTACATCTTAAACTTACAGAATCTAGTGTGTCCATGTAAACTCAATAAATATTTCATATGATATTTATCAAGTTCCTACCACTAGAAGGAACAGGACACAATGTATTTGGGGGCACTCGGTCTCCCAGCCTTGTAGATGCAGAGCTCTGCTGGCTACTGCCGAGGTTGTGCAACTAATCTATCATGATTAGATTCAAAATGGCCGCCCCCAGATACATGGCAAAACATGACTTTAAACACAAATAAACTTCTAATGTGAAGGTGGGTAGTTGTGGGGTCTTGGATATGAGTAGAGCATACCCCAAGACACATGGTGGAATTGTCCTTTAAGTATATATCTACTTAAGTTACTAAGTCACTGTTATAAATGCTGACATCCTAGTATCATCCATAGTTAGAGTTACTAAAGAGAGGCAGCCACACAGATAACTCTGTCTTACTGGTTGTTGTGAGATGGCCAAAGGGTTTTATTTAGAATACCTATATATGTAGGATTAATCTAAGTATATACCTACTTACTGAATCCACTGGTATATGTGCACATCCTTGTCTCATTCATGATCAGCTGAGTTTCTATCTGGAGAGAGGCAAAACGAGATCCCTCTCCCTCAGTGGTTGGTGTGAGAATGCTGATTGACTGTTACAAGTCAGAGGTCAGGAAGGACAGAGGGGTATTGTTTTACTCAGGTTAACCCTGTCATGCCTGGAGATCTACTTGATGAGTGACACCTGAACCTTAGATACTTATGACAATAACTATGCAAGCAGGCATTAATCAAATCCACAAAATATTTGTAAGAAGGTTGTGTGTTAGGTTCTGGTCCTGATTCCTCCTTTAGATAATTTCTTTAAAAAAAAGCTCTGATATTGTTGAAGGAGTCAGGGTGTTTTATGCACTACAGGCATGAAAGGGTTAAAGGGGTGTAAAGGACCCATTTGGTATTCAGGGTGGTCACAGCAGGGAGGCTAGCCACCCAAGATAAGGGTTGGCAGGCTGATTCAATGACTGTGAATGATGACCAAGCCACTAGACAGCTATCTTGAGTCATAAAACCCTGGGTGTCATACTCTTCAAGCTGATGGCTGGGGTAGATTTTGAGGATGCCATGTGTAGTCTTCAAGTTTTTGTCACAAGGCATCAAGTGTCAAGTCAGTCAGTGTGATCAAGTTAGTTTACATATATTGTAAAAGTTGGTTGTGGGCTCTGCACAAGATTTCTAGGCTGTCATACATATTGTTTCTGTCATTTTCTGACATCAGGCAGCAAGTGGCCAAGGTGGCAAGATTTATTTACATTCATCTCATATAAAGGTGAATGGAGAATACTGAAAATAAAAGACCAGTGATAGGAGGACCGTATAGTGTCACCTATCTGTCATACACCACATTCAGGTTAGTCAAATCAGAAGAGAATGGTAACTTTTCAGGGACTAGGACCTAGTTAAAATTATAGGTGCAACAGTGCAAGGTGGTTGGGAACTTAAGAGGGACTTTAAGCTTAGCTACTAGGCCCGACTGTATTCTTCCATATCCTTCAAATCTCTGCCTACACCTTCATACAATTTGTAGCCTTAACTGTTGGCCATTTAGTTCACACAATTGCCACATGCCGTGACATGCAGCCCTGGGTTGTACTGGCAGTTACATATTTCCCTCTACCCTCACTAGCATGATACCTAAGGGCCACCTATCCACAAGGGTAGACTTGTGGATAGACATGTATCTAAATATTGCCAAGAACTTAAGGCAGGCTAAAGAACTAGGAGCCTCCAGGAACTTTGCCAGGACTCATCCAGCCTGTCTTTTAGAATTTCTATAAAGAATTCAAATTTTTACTATTATTTTTGGTAATCTTGCTATGTGAATATAATGTGATATTCTGATTACAATCATAAATATTTAATTAACAACAAACCAGTCAAGATAATGCATGGTATTTTCCAGTTCTACACCATTACTATTGATCTTTCTTATTTTTTGTTTAAACATGAGCCAGTAGATGTATTTAGCAAGGTTTACAGGGCTCAATACTATTAAGTGAAAATTCCCAAAAATATAATAAAAACCAAGTTCAACTGGTCCTACAGGGTCAGTAAACATTAGGGGACATTCTTGTTAACATGTTTTCCCCCACATAAGGCACATCAAATGTGTGATAATGTAATGAGTAAAATTTCTAGAACAAGTAAAACATTTGCTGGACGAGTACCTCCTAGGTCCTACAGGGCCAGTGATTTTTTTAAAGTTAGTGTCGAGGCCAGACAGGAAAGGAGAGAGTACATGGTCAGGAAAGAGATTACATGTTGTTTCCTGTTAGGCTGACACACCAAGCACTCATCAC
Source organism: Maea johnstoni (assembly GCA_963942565.1). Lineage (NCBI taxonomy): Eukaryota > Metazoa > Annelida > Polychaeta > Spionida > Magelonidae > Maea > Maea johnstoni. The sequence goes on from OZ012701.1 coordinate 4,205,988, forward strand.
TTAGTTGTTAATTGCAATAAGGATGCCACTTTCCAATTAGTGATAATGGTATAATTGAGTCAACCTGACCCTTGGGACAGGATACCCATCTGATGTTATAGCAAAGGATCTAATTGTGTATGGAGTTACCAATCCCAATACCTCTACCCTTCCTTTACTAGTGGCTTCCTATTGTTCTGCTTTGAATGGTTGCAATAAATGGGGTGTATAGTAGATATGTATAATATGTCACTGGAACACCTAAAATGGCCAAATGAGGCAGGCACAGATTTATGAAGATATCAGTCCAGGGTTTTAGCCAGGAGTTTAAAAATGCCTGTCCAAAACATGTTCTAAAATTTCTGCCCATTCAAATTTAAAAACTCAGCTACATTGAATCTGTACACCAACCACCTTTAATGACCCATTGTACATAAGGGCAATGTACACTTCAGCCATGAGCGAGAAGTTGGTGTTGTTAGGATAAGTTAGTTTTCCAAAATTACCCTGAAGCAGTCAAAATTGAAGATATTTCCCATGAATTGCAGTTATTACCAACTACCAACTTTAAATAAAGATTATCTATCTGTATCGATACTCTCCCCAGGGTCTTGGCCAGGCCCAGGTATGAGAAAATGCAGATCTAGACTAGGCCTAAAAAAGAAGTTGTTTGTTTCCTGTAACGGTCTGAAAAAAAATAGGGTAGGTAGGTTGGTATGCATGTTTTACGTTGGTTTGGAGTGCGGAAAACACTTCAGGGTAGGGATTTTTTTGAATAAAAACTTGTTAGGTTAGGCCTTAGGGTTACAGGATCTATTAGCTGTAGACTCAGCAACTTCAATTCTCAACACCTACATTTAGACCGCCTATGTCAAAAAGAGCACTTTAACCTTATCACTTGTGCGGTCATGTTGTACTTTACGACCTCAATTCTGGTATGCACCAGAATTGTCCAATTCTGGTACGTACCAGAATTGCTGGAAAGAACAATTCTGGTACACTGCAAGTGGCAGGATTGTTCCAACAATTCTGGTTCTAGAATTGTTGGAGCAATTCTGGTACGTACGAAATCCGTTGGCCGTAAGCAATGCACCTATTTCGAATCATGTCTCCATTATATTATTTGCCCAATAAACAAATACAAAATTGACATTGGTAGATAGATATGTGTCTTGGCTTTCGGGAAATATAATATTTATTACAATCCAACCACGGGAAGTATTTATTTGGATTGTGTAAAGTGCGGCGAGGAGACCGCAAAATCTGCCGTTTTCAAAATGGCGGATCTACACAAGTGCGAAGTGATTTCAATTGCACTTGTTTTTAAACGATCGTTTCAACAACATAATAAATTTATTTCGAAAAATAAAGTTCATATTCTTGTTCCCTGACATCCATTTAGTCTAAATATTATCTTTATTGAATTTAGGATGTCAGGAATATTAAGGAATATAATCTATCAGGTCGGTTCAATTATGTCTAAGGAAGGAAGGCAGGACGGACGGCAGGCAGGTAAGAAATTCTCGAACAATTCTGGTACGTACCAGAATTGCCTGAGTAACAATTCTGGTGCATACTAGAATTGCCAGAAGAAACAATCCTGGTACACCGGAATTACCAGAATTGTAAACTTCTCTGAACAATTCTGGTACGTTCCAGAATTGAGGTCGTAAAGTACAACATGACCACTTGTGCCATGTAATGATCATGTATTAAATGTTTGTAAAAAATAGAATCATGATTCATGGTCACGGTTGTTACTCCTAAAATTAAAAGCCTTGATTGAACTTTTTGGCTGTCTAAAAACGTTTAAAGAAAGGAGTTGTTCAGAAAACTGACATGACAACAACCTAAAGACATGACAGCCCCTCTAGTGAAGTCACCCCTATGACACCGTCATGAAAGTCCCCGACTCGAGTGAAGACGCCCCGTGCCCTAATTGCCTCCTGATAAATGCGTCCGAACTTGATCGAAGTGTTTTTTAAAGTCAACAAGCCCTGCGGGGAGTCTGCTGGCAGTTAAATTGCACTCAGAGAATGGAGTTATATTCAAAGGAAAATATGAAATATTAATATCACTGATTCTTCAGTGGCAGGACAACCCTAGAAAAACGATGCGAAACCAATTATCTTAATCATTGGTTAATGCAGGTGGTTAATGTGGGTTAACAATCAAACATAATGTTCTGGTTATGTCAAACCTTTCACAGTAGTCACAAAAAGGCCCTACCATCCAGGTTCATGTACTATCTGCCTAATAAAGGCATACTTTGGGCGAATTTCAAATGGTGCAAATGCAAAAATAAAAACAAAACAACTATTGATTTATAAATTTGTACTTAACTGGAAAGTACCCGTCCTGCAGATAGTTACCATGAAATATTTCAAATTGACCAAAAAGATCAGAGCACCTAGATATCTGATTGCAACATCACTCATGATTAAGTCTAGTTCTATCTTGGGCGTCTTCGCATCGGTTGAGTTTAGATCCCAGTCAGATTTGAGCGTTCCCGGCATGCTTTGCAGTCTAGTGACGTCACTGTCAATATGGGTGCTCGTCATGTCCTCGATGTAGTTCTACCTAGTCCTTTCAGATAAATTTCGCGATTAAACTCAAATATTATCTTTGGCAGCGATATATACGCATATATTGTTCACAGAAGTTTGGAAAATATTCCTTTCGTTTTTATTGAGATCTTTCACCACAAACGTGCTCGACAATGCACGTCGTAGCAGTCGCGGAAGACCGAGCCGGTGTAACGCAGATGCTAAAACTATGTGACTTGTTTTTCAAAAATTGGATTAAAAAGACTTCATTTCAAAATGAATAATATGGCCAAACATATAAAGTAAATTTGTTTGTTTGTCAATATTGTCTTTTATATGCCATTATGAAACTAAGTGTAGCTTTATATGAGCTTTGACCTTCCCGCGGATATCTAATACCGCAAAGCATGACGGGAACGCTCAAATCTGACTGGGATCTAAACTCAACCCTATCTTGTTCGTAATTTCATAACGCTACGAGTATTCTCGAGGGTAGGGTGGTGAAGGTATCGCATTCTACACGAACTACGATCTTGCAGTTGGTAGACCCTGCCTGTGCTGCCGCTCAGGAACACGTTGAGACCAGAATTTGGAATTTCATTTTTTGTCAGTTTTTTCTGCCAAATTGCGGCTAGGGCTTATTTCGGCAGCTGTAACAGGTGGAGGAATTAGAGAAATCTTTTTTTTTTCGTTTGGCAATTCTTTTAATGAAACTACGAGTATTCTCGTGGGTAGAATAGTGAAGGTATCGCATTCCACTCGAACTGCGAACTTGCAGTTGGTAGACCCTGCCTGTGCTGCCGCTCAGGAACACGTTGAGACCAGAATTTGGAATTTTCATTTTTTTGTCATTTTTTCCAGCCAAATTGCGGCTAGGGCTTATTTCGGCAGCTGTAACAGGTGGAGGAATTAGAGAAATCTTTTTTTTTTCGTTTGGCAATTCTTTTAATGAAACTACGAGTGTTCTCGAGGGTAGAATAGTGAAGGTATCGCATTCTACTCGAACTGCGAACTTGCAGTTGCTAGACCCTGCTTACGCTGCCGCGCAGGAACACGCTAAAACCTAAATTTGGAATTTTCATTTTTGGTCAGTTTTTCTGCCAAGTTGCTGCTAGGGCGAATGTAATTAGGTGTGGATGATATGTAGGGAAACCAATCCGCCGCTTGGTTTTATGTCAAAAGCATCCATCTTTCATTCCCCAGCAGGGACTCAAAATTCGGATAGGGACGAGAGACGGCTAGCAGTCGTTGGCAACGCCGTGGTCCAGACGGCAGGCCATGGTCAAGGTCAGTGGAGGGTATCGGGACGAACCACCGACACACCCTCACTCAAAATTAGCAATCCCCTCGCGCTCCCGATCTGATGACAATCGGAAGGGAGACCAGGGAAGCGTAACAACCATCGGTTGTGCTTGCCCTAATATTGCCAATGATGCTACTTATATAGGTAGATTGGAGTACAGTGATGTGCTTAGAGTAGTTGACCTAATTAACTTTTGCAAGTTATTTGATTGAATAAAACTGTTCAACTTTAACTTTATCGAAATTGTAAATAGTTTAGAATATTTCTATTGAAAGAAATATTCATAATTTTGTCACATTACCGAATTAGGTACCTTTTACACCTCTGTGGGTGTATTTGCATCTTGTTTAATCGCCGCTCATGGCTATTAATAGAGCACAGTCCCGCATTTGTCATTCGTCGATCGTGATTGGGTCACATTTTCGAAATTTATTTACTTTGCGTATGTCACGATATAAAAACACATTTGAAGTTAGTTAGTGGTATACTATTTTTATCTATCTATTAAAGGGTTGATAACTGTTGGAATGTAATACTTTTGTTGGGAAATGTTAAGAGCTGGTTCTTCATCTCATTTCAAGCATAACTAAAATGACTGGAGAAGAGTCAGCAGGAACCAGTCGCTTCTCCTGAAAATGTGTTTTTAATATAGAGGGTAATAACAAAAGACGGCAGAGAATGTCAGGTGGCGACCTCTGGCTATCTGAAACTTAACTAAAGTGATTTCATATTTAGTATGGTTTCATATTTATCGTTAGAACTACCATCCAGGTACATGTAATATCTGCCTAATAAAGGCATACTTTGGGCTAACTTCAAATGGTGGAAATGCAAAAATAAAAAGAAAACAACAACTATTGATTTATAAATTTGTAATTAACTGGAAAATACCCGCCCTGTTATTCTCCACAAACTCTGGTCATTCAGTAAAATGTACATATTTGTTCGTAATTTCATAACGCTACGAGTATTCTCGAGGGTAGGGTGGTGAAGGTATCGCATTCTACACGAACTACGATCTTGCAGTTGGTAGACCCTGCCTGTGCTGCCGCTCAGGAACACGTTGAGACCAGAATTTGGAATTTCATTTTTTGTCAGTTTTTTCTGCCAAATTGCGGCTAGGGCTTATTTCGGCAGCTGTAACAGGTGGAGGAATTAGAGAAATCTTTTTTTTTTCGTTTGGCAATTCTTTTAATGAAACTACGAGTATTCTCGTGGGTAGAATAGTGAAGGTATCGCATTCCACTCGAACTGCGAACTTGCAGTTGGTAGACCCTGCCTGTGCTGCCGCTCAGGAACACGTTGAGACCAGAATTTGGAATTTTCATTTTTTTGTCATTTTTTCCAGCCAAATTGCGGCTAGGGCTTATTTCGGCAGCTGTAACAGGTGGAGGAATTAGAGAAATCTTTTTTTTTCGTTTGGCAATTCTTTTAATGAAACTACGAGTGTTCTCGAGGGTAGAATAGTGAAGGTATCGCATTCTACTCGAACTGCGAACTTGCAGTTGCTAGACCCTGCTTACGCTGCCGCGCAGGAACACGCTAAAACCTAAATTTGGAATTTTCATTTTTGGTCAGTTTTTCTGCCAAGTTGCTGCTAGGGCGAATGTAATTAGGTGTGGATGATATGTAGGGAAACCAATCCGCCGCTTGGTTTTATGTCAAAAGCATCCATCTTTCATTCCCCAGCAGGGACTCAAAATTCGGATAGGGACGAGAGACGGCTAGCAGTCGTTGGCAACGCCGTGGTCCAGACGGCAGGCCATGGTCAAGGTCAGTGGAGGGTATCGGGACGAACCACCGACACACCCTCACTCAAAATTAGCAATCCCCTCGCGCTCCCGATCTGATGACAATCGGAAGGGAGACCAGGGAAGCGTAACAACCATCGGTTGTGCTTGCCCTAATATTGCCAATGATGCTACTTATATAGGTAGATTGGAGTACAGTGATGTGCTTAGAGTAGTTGACCTAATTAACTTTTGCAAGTTATTTGATTGAATAAAACTGTTCAACTTTAACTTTATCGAAATTGTAAATAGTTTAGAATATTTCTATTGAAAGAAATATTCATAATTTTGTCACATTACCGAATTAGGTACCTTTTACACCTCTGTGGGTGTATTTGCATCTTGTTTAATCGCCGCTCATGGCTATTAATAGAGCACAGTCCCGCATTTGTCATTCGTCGATCGTGATTGGGTCACATTTTCGAAATTTATTTACTTTGCGTATGTCACGATATAAAAACACATTTGAAGTTAGTTAGTGGTATACTATTTTTATCTATCTATTAAAGGGTTGATAACTGTTGGAATGTAATACTTTTGTTGGGAAATGTTAAGAGCTGGTTCTTCATCTCATTTCAAGCATAACTAAAATGACTGGAGAAGAGTCAGCAGGAACCAGTCGCTTCTCCTGAAAATGTGTTTTTAATATAGAGGGTAACAACAACAAATCAATGACGTGCAAGCCAAGGCACGTCCTTAGCTGTCGTTTTTTGAAACAACGAACCTAAAAGTGGTGTTAAAATCCCCATCAAATACTGCCTTACCTTGCTAAAATCAATCCTGCTTAGCTCATCACAACAAGTGGGAAGATATGAATTCATTGACACCGTATGAAGTCAGAGCTAAGTGATCTTGCGACTTGCCGTCAAATATTCCGCCGCACATGCCGCTCTCGCTGAAATCTCGCGAGAGCGCACTTTGCCTTGTCTGCAGAATTAACCCCGATATAATTATTTAGTGAAATACGCAAAGTATTTTTATTTTAACTATACTTTCCTCTATTTCTTCCATTAGATATATGTATACAATACGTAAATCTGCAAAGAATATGATTCTTATTCCTATATTATGTATGGAATAAGTAATATATTACTTATGTAGGCTGCAGACACCAGCCGGTTGCTAAGCAGTTTTAAAAGAAACAACATGGCGGCCACCTGCTAATTGGTCACTGAATGTTTATTTTTCTATGATTGTTAAAGCATAGTAGGATATAATCATTTCATCATAATGAGCAGCAAACTGACGGCTAAGCATTCGAAGAAGGATAGGCCCCGATCATCTGGTTAGTATTATAGATTAGAGTTTATCTTAAGTGATGCCAAATCTTTTCACTCATCATGATCATGTCAAAAAATTATAAAAAACAACAACTCACAGTCACCTGTCACTTATGTCAGTTCAACTTTCTCTCTAAAAAAATACATAGAACATGTAAGTTTGTGCTCAAATATGTTAATAAGATGTCATATTCTGCACCTAGTGCACCATTGTTTGGTTTGCTATTGGGGCAGCATCTAGAATTTATAGGCCTATCTATACATGTAGACAGAAATATCTGTCCCTACATTGGCCTAGATGCTGATTTTCTATGGTAATTTAGCTATTTGGACATTTATTAAATACATTCAGGATCTCGTCGGCATATGCAGAGACAGAATGCTGGCAGTGTTAAGAAATGACCGCTTGAACCAGCAAAATTACTGCAGATTTTTTTGGGACATCTGCGAGTGTCTACTCACAAAAAAACTGTCCATGTCCATTCTGACCAATTCATGCTCTTATCAGTTATCAGTCAACTAGTGTTGAAAGTGTTGTTGAAAGTGTTTTTCGCCATTTTTCGTGCAGTAGGTTTATGAAATACCTCAGACAAAAAAGGAAGTTCTTAGAGCTTGTGCACTAAATGCTGCCAGCTGCTCTGGAATATAAGTGGTAGGGATCGAAAAGGTTTCTGTGTGTACAGGCCTGCTAGGGAAGGAAGGTTGAGTGAACATTTTGGTGGATACAAGACTATAAACCCATTACCTTTACCTTCAGACAAGTGCTTATTATAAACTAAGTTTTGATCAAATTACCAAGACTATAAACCCATTACCTTTACCTTCAGACAAGTGCTTATTATAAACTAAGTTTTGATCAAATTACCAAGACTTTTTAATGTTGTAAAACTTTTCACATAGATTTTTAGCATGATTCAGGGATTTAGAGTGGTTATTAACTTATTATGTCATGTTAATAAAAATGTATGATTCATGACATGAAAAGGTCTCTTGGTGACAAAATCCCAAGGAACCACTGAAGAGGACAGGTTTAGGGGAAGGCTTATTGGAAAAGTATCATGTACATGTAAAGGCTAATTTTGATAAGCAAAAGTTCCTTATTTGCTAAAAATGCCCTCATGATGTACCAACATGTGTCAGAATAATGAGATTATGTGTATGTTTTAGATGTGAATGTGTTAGTTCTAGCACTGGAAAAAAGAGTTGTTGGTAAAATAGTTGATTGCACAATCCTTCCTGATCCAGGTCTACTGATTGTACTTAAACAGTGTATAATTGCCTGATTATACATACAGATGCAGATCAAGACATAAGGACAAGCTCTTGGGAAATCATTCTAATTGCAGTCAATACTATCTCCTCAGGATCAACCAATAAAACCCGCTCATGTTTGTTGTTGATGATAAATAGTTTATTGTCCAATCCAGATAATACACTTTCATTACATGCAAAACACAAGTCTTAAAACAATTGGTCGTGGAGCACAGAAATATTTGGTGGGCGCTGTGAGACAGTCAGTTTAGATATTGTCATCAGGTGACACTATATAAGGCCTAAAAAAAGTAGTTTGTTTCCTGTAACCCTACCCTAGCAAGTTTTTATTCAAAAAATTCCCTACCCTAAAATTCTTTCCGTCCTCCCAACTCCCAATCAACGTAAAACATGCATAAAATACACATTTTTGACAAAAAAAATAATGCAAAAAAAAAAAAAAATACCGACCCACCTACCCTATTTTTTTTCAGACTGTTACAGGAAACAAACCATACTTTTTTCTTTGTCTAATTAACATTCATTACATGCCAAACACAAGTCTTAAAACAATTGGTCGTGCAGCACAGAAATATTTGGTGGGCGCTGTGAGACAGTCAGTTTAGATATTGTCATCAGGTGACACTATGATATTATAAGCCTCTGTAGCATAGAGACCTAGATCAAACAATGAAAGCAGTTTAAGTGTTTCCTAAATAAAAATCTATTTAAAAATGCAAGTGAAACATCTAGTTGACTCATTTTGTCAACAGGGTTGTACTTTTCCTAAATTTGACCCTGGGCCAAATCTTGTAGGAAAGGGGAGAGAAAATATTTTTTCAGGGGGCAATATTTTGTGGTACGCTGATTGTACAGTTGCATGTTTCACATATACAATATAAATCATTGATGATTGTCCTGTGTTTCATGTCAGAACAGTTTTAATGAACTCAATATGAAAGCACATGAATTATTGATTACAGACATGGTATTATGGTGTTTGATACAATTAACCCATTGATGGCATTGTGGTGCCCAGAAATGTCCTGGCTATAATTTGATGATATCTTTGTAAACAGGGATTTTTTTTGGAAATATTTGAAGGAGAAATGTCGATCAGAACCCAACCTACAACTCTCCTTGAAATCATTCATGAACATATGCTTAATTCAAAAGTTAATTTCAAAAATATCATGAATCCAGAAGACATTTGTCAAGGAGATATCTGGGCCTTAATTACCTTGAACATGCATGAAAATCTATGAAGAACGAAGCTTTGTGGTTTATTAAAGAGAAAATCACCGATCATGACATAGCAACAAGGTGTTTTGACACTAATTACACTGGATACCATGATTAAATAGGAAACTTTTCACAAACAGTGGGGCAGGACTTAGTACTACTGCACTACAAGAAGACTCCTAAACAGAATTCTTATCAGTTATCAGCTTTTTTAAAAATAATCATTCACATCAATCAACGAAAAATTTTAATTGAAAAATCAGAGAATTCTTTTTTTTTAACAATTGAACATTTTCAAAAAATTTCAAAATCATTTTAAAAAGAACCAAATCAATTGATTTGAAACTGAAAAAGGAACTTTGAATTTCATACTTGTTTCTCAAAAGTCCATATTTATTCAAATCACTCAGTCATTGGAGACCATCATTGATTTAGAATCCAAAAAGGAATTTTTTATTCAACATTTGTCTGGATTGAATTAATTTGAGGTTTATCTCAGAATTCTGCACTTAGCCAAATCATTTGACAGAAATCAATAATTCCAGATTGATAAGAATTTTTTTTTAGAATTTGATAATTTTGATATTATATAGAGTTATGGAGTGTGTAGGGATGAAGAATAAGGTGACATTTGGTACTAAGGCGAAGAGAACTGAAACACGGATTAGTAGCCAAGCAACAAACTGTTCACGCCCAAGTGACTTTTTGGGCAGTCAGCAAGGCGGTGAGTTATATGTACATAATTCATATATCATAGTTAATGTTAGGAACTATCCATTTATTCAACTCAATTCATTATTAAGAGTTATGCTCTATTACAAGTACTGGTATAGGCACTGTATTCATCTGATACGGCACACAATGCAGGTTATAGGGAAACTGTCAGAAGTATCAGAGAGAGCGGAGCCAGATGACAATACCTAGGCTAGAGGTGCTCCCAGGGTGTTACCCAGTATTTGGAAACAGGGGGTCAAAATTGAGGATTTTTTTAATTTAGGGGGTCGAAAGTAAGTTACCCAATTTACAAGAATGTTCATAGCAACCCTATATATTGACATGGCAAAACAAAGTATGCTTTTCTACATCATCTAATGCACCTATTGTCTTCTATAAGTTAAACTGTTGAAATATTTCCTTGGACTCAACAAATACAGAAAATTTTACAAAATACAACTGGGTGTCATTTTGCCAATAATCTGGTGTTTGGGAGTCAAAATGACTCCCTGACTCCTGCCTGGGTAAGTCCCTGGGTGCTCCTAAGCCTTAAATGGGGTTATCTTTAAAATATCAGAAAATACACTCTAAAATTGTTTTGTTTGTATAACTTGAAATTGAATCACATTTGACCAGGGCTCAATGCTTACAGTGAACTGCTGGCCCTAGACCAGTAAAAGTCCCTCAAAACGGCTTTGGGCCAGTAAAAAAAAGACCTCAACTAGTCCTACCGGGACGGTAAATATTTTGAGACATTTGTGTTAAATAACTAACAAATTTCCCCTCAAGAATGTCACCAAATGTTTTTGAAATAAATGAAGATGAAATGATTTTTTAAAAAAGACAATGTTTTTTGTATAATGGTCAAAGAAAAATATGTAGGACCAGTAGACCCTAGGTGTTACTGGTCAGTAATGTTTTGAGTTAGCAGTGAGGCCCCTTAATATTTGTGGATACTTTGAAATTTGTTTGGCAAATAAGAAATCTGTTTGAACGCAACATGTTACAAGTTAGTAATAAAACTTGCTTTATCTCACTTCACACAGATATTATCCCATTTGGCAGATAAAAGGCCTTCCATATCTATTTATTGGGGGATATGGTGTGTAGATTACACCTAGTTGCCCCCCCCCCCCCCCCAAATAGTATGATTATAATAACCAAAATCCTGTTTTTGACCACTTATTTTTATCTAAAGATCTTTTTGGGCCCCTAGCCTGAAATCTTAGTGTCAGACCCTGATTAGAGAAATATTAATTGGAATGCTACTAACATCTTCCTTTCAAATATTTTGTCATATCATTGTCAATTGCAAAGTTATTGTCAATTGGTTGTGTTACATCAATTAAGGAAGACATCCTCTTAGAATACCTCAGTGGGTTAATACTTAATAGTGTCTAAAAATAATGCATAATGTATATATACAAAGTAGAAAAAAAACAATACAGCCTAGAGTGTAGGTTAGGAGGCATTACATGTGAGTTGAAGTGGCAATAAGTACCTACTGTTTGCATACAGAGGTCTATAGATAACACAGGGCTGGGGCTTTCCAAGGCATTCATTTTGAATGATAGTGGTGGACAGAGATTTAAGACTGATTCATTCATCTCTCGGAGTTACACATACATGCAAGCAAATCTAAGGAACCTGTGTTAAGTGGAAAGGAGTGGAAATATATGTGTTGTGCATACATGTACTGTGCATAAATCAAAGGATTTGAGTTCACATGGGAAAGGAATGGAACTATATGTTATTTCAACATATTCTGCCAGTCAAAACTGGTAAATGACAAGGATACAGGCATTTGAAGTATCATATGGGAGTTTTGTGTACATTACATGTTCATTTACTGTGAGGAACATTTTGGGTGGCGCATGGCAAAATGAAATGGAAATTCTGGTTACTAGTACTGTAACCTTTTGAGTCATTTAGGAATGACAAATAAATCTTTGGGAGTTTTGCTTACATGAACATAACTTGGAGAAGTTACGCAGTGGAAATAATGGAAATTGTGGTCACCACAACTTTCTTTCTGCCTTTTACGACTTAGTAGTGGACTAGGGAATAGGATTATTGGTATGTGAACATAACTCTGAGGATCTTTGACAGTGAAATGGAATGGAAATATCGGTCACAGCAATTTTTCTCTTAGCAACTTGAGTCCACAGTGGAACTGGAAAGAATTGATTATATTTTGGTTCCTGCAACTTTTTCTGCCATTAACAGCAAGTGGTCAGAGGAATGACACTTATAGGTCTATAGGAGTTGTGTCCTAGTCCTACATGTCCATTACTAAAGGAGACACGGGGACCCAGAGGATTGTGAATGAGTACTGTTGATAATCTTAACTTTTTCTGCCATATAAGGCAAGTAGATGGCAAGGATACCTACATTTATGGTATGCAAGGACACTGAGAGGAACTTGGTAAACTTATTTGGAATGAAATTTATGATCATTGTCACTTTTCTGCTATCTTAGGCTAAAATGTGACTAGTGCCTTACACAAAGTGATAAGATACATTTATTCAGAAAAACAACAACTGAAAATTGCATAAAATAATCATTGAAACCCGAAGGAAATCATGGATGGTTCAAAACCAAAAAAGGTGCAATCTGCCAGAGAACAGTGAAGACTGATGGCAATAATACAGAGAAAAAGTTTACTAGTTCCAGTCAGGCTATGGCACATCTTTGTGGATCGGTGAGGGTTGTGGCGCTCTTAAGTAGGTCATGAAATTGTTGTCTGGATCTTTAATACTTATGAAAATAACTTTATCGTATTTGTATTTGAAAATAGATTTGCAAAATATTTCAAGCAGAGTTGTAGGTAGCATTTTGATTAACAATTAACATGTCTCTTACAAGTATTTTCCCAACTATGCCAATGCCTGAAAGATTTCATTAAATGTGTAAGGCTACCTTAAGCTACCGTGAACATAAATGGGTTACCGGTAATATTCATGCATGTTTTTAGATATTATTATCATTTTTCAAAATCTCAAATTATTTTAGAGTGCAATGGACAGGTCAATTTTTATCCATTCATACCTGCCTAAAAAGGCATAATTTGGGAAAATATAAAAGGAGAAATGTTCATCACAACTCAGCCTTGGACCTTCCTTCAAATGGTTTGTAAAATTGAATTGATTTCATGCTTTATTTGTAAGTTATATTCCAAAATCTCATAGGTTCAAACAGCATTTTCCAAGGAATACTACCATTGAAGGCAATCAGCACAGGAAATCTGCTGGGGGGTGGGGGAGGGGGGGGGGGGGTGAGAGAGATTTTGTGTACACCAGGTTTGGAGGGAGAAAAGATCAATATGTGTGTTCAATCAATTTTATTTGCTTAAACATAAATTTGATTACACAGACCTTACAAAATTATGAATAGCAATGTGAATTCAATATGCCTCATGAATTGGTCAATGTCACATGATTAATATAAACCATTTATATTTTCTAAGATAGTCAAACCTAAACAACCTGGTACCTGATTTTGGCCAAGTTAATTCCCATTGCAAATTTGGCATCATGGATTTTTGGACAAAATTACAATTTGGCCTCATAAGAGTTACAAATCTGTAGATTTTTATTTAAAAGGGCGAATATATGGCAGTCGCAGTAGCTTTGTATCTGGCTATCAGACATGGATTGTTGCTGCGCTTTGTGCTGCATAGGTAAAACAGAGCTATCCAATGAGCACCAACATGACAAGATTTAGGTGGTTTTCGCAATTTTAAGCACAAATGTCATTCCACCAGACACGCAACCAGCAGGTCTCCCTAAAAAACCTGACAAATTGCCCAAAATTGAGTTCTGGGCATGTTGGTGTATAACTTTCTCAGTAATGTAAACGATACTAGAGCCCTCTTTGGTCTTTGTCTCCAAGTGATGTCACAATAAGACGACATTCGGCAAGTTTCAAGACCCCTGGGATAGGCAGATCTTCACTATAGCGCCTATGGTAATTGGTCTCTTGCTACCTATCCATTGTTTTATTCATCTAAGATGAAAGTAGCCACAGCATTGGATGGATTAACTCAATTTCACCACAGGATCTATGTTTAACCCTCATGCTGCTACTGGCTAATTTGGCCATTACCAAGTGATGCAACAACCTTTAAAATATGATTGAAAAACTGGCACATGGGTACTCATCTGAGAGTTTTCAGCAAGAGCTATGCAATGAATACCAACATGACAGGGTTTAGATGATTTTCATAAATCTTTGTATCCTTGTGTGTAAGACGAAAGTACCCTCAGCATTGGAGAGGTAAATACTAAATAGTACTAACTACATCCAATGAATACCAACATGACAGCTGGGTTTAGATGGTTTTCAAAAATCTTTGCGTCCTTGTGCTTAGGACGAAAGTACCCTCAGAATTGGAAGGGGGAAATCCAGGGATTGACTTAAGAAAATCTTTCAGGTCGGTTTTCGGGCGATCTCATATGATAAATGATAGTCAGTCTTGGGTCGGCCAGACAAATTTCAGGGCGTGAATACCGCCCGGACACCCACTTAAGTCAAACCCTGGAATTCTGGTCAATTTCACCACAGGATCTATATTTAGCAGCTTCCACTCTAGCAAGGTCAAAGGTCGCAGTTTCACAAACGACCTTGTCAATTTCATTCCGGTTTCAACATTTTTATCTCCATCGTAGATCTCCATGTTATCTTGAACCACAATCTCCTTAGTTTTCATATCCTGTCCTTCTACATGTTTGTATCTATCCATCTTGATGTGCTAAATATGATATTTTTTTGTTACTGATACTGTCTTAACCCAATAATGCTTAAGAGTTGCTCTCAAAATTGACGTCTAGATATTTGACACCATTTGCATTGACAATACAAAAATACAAAAATTTTGCTTTTCTTGAAAGATTTTTTGCTTTTCTTGAAAAAGGAAATTGTGAACTCAACATGTATTATTTTGCTTCAGTTAATGTTTCTGTCGATATTGTCTGGCTTGACAGGACCTTCCCCAATAGCTGAGTGGCCGGCGTCCTTGCCATTGACGGCTTCTTGGCTCTCACCACTGATAAGGTTCAAATCCTGGCCACGTTGTGTTAGAAAGTTTCAGGTGACTTAGGTTTAGCGTGTTGATTTTGCTGGGTACTCCTGTCTCCTCCACCATACACCACAACTGGCTACTGATAAGGTTCAAATCCTGGCCACGTTGTGTTAGAAAGTTTCAGGTGACTTAGGTTTAGCGTGTTGATTTTGCTGGGTACTCCTGTCTCCTCCACCATACACAACAACTGGCTACTGATAAGGTTCAAATCCTGGCCACGTTGTGTTAGAAAGTTTCAGGTGACTTAGGTTTAGCGTGTTGATTTTGCTGGGTACTCCTGTCTCCTCCACCATACACAACAACTGGCTACTGATAAGGTTCAAATCCTGGCCACGTTGTGTTAGAAAGTTTCAGGTGACTTAGGTTTAGCGTGTTGATTTTGCTGGGTACTCCTGTCTCCTCCACCATACACAACAACTGGCTACTGATAAGGTTCAAATCCTGGCCACGTTGTGTTAGAAAGTTTCAGGTGACTTAGGTTTAGCGTGTTGATTTTGCTGGGTACTCCTGTCTCCTCCACCATACACAACAACTCGCTACTGATAAGGTTCAAATCCTGGCCACGTTGTGTTAGAAAGTTTCAGGTGACTTAGGTTTAGCGTGTTGATTTTGCTGGGTACTCCTGTCTCCTCCACCATACACAACAACTGGCTACTGATAAGGTTCAAATCCTGGCCACGTTGTGTTAGAAAGTTTCAGGTGACTTAGGTTTAGCGTGTTGATTTTGCTGGGTACTCCTGTCTCCTCCACCATACACCACAACTGGCTAGTTGCGATCTTGTTTCTGTTGTTGCTGCAATCAGTTTTACCAACCTCACTCCTTGTATATCCTTCAATTGAATTGCTGTGTACATTGGAGTTTTGCTGTTCTTGAATTAATCTTCATGCAGTGTGCATTTTCACAGAGAAATAGTATTTTTGTTCTTAGTATCTCCAGATGATGTTGATGTAATCTCCAAAATGTTCTACCTAGATAATAAGTCCTTTTAGTGAGTTGGATAAAAATCCTGAGTAGAACCAGAGAAGTTCATTTCAGTAAAATAAAAATCTCTGGTCGAACATTGACATGTAGCTGCAGCCTTCAGTGCGGCTAGCTAGACTCTGCTACGTTAAAGGTGCCTACCCTAGTCCCAGTATGCACAATATAGAGAAATTACATAAGCGTTTGCTGGATTAAGACCTACAGGTATAAGCTTAGGAAATCTGGAGTAGAACGTTGGCATATTGATGCAGCCTTCAGTGCGGCTAGCTAGACTCTGCTACGTTAAAGGTGCCTACCCTAGTCCCAGTATGCACAATATAGAGAAATTACATAAGCGTTTGCTGGATTAAGACCTACAGGTATAAGCTTAGGAAATCTGGAGTAGAACGTTGGCATATTGATGCAGCCTTCAGTGCGGCTAGCTAGACTCTGCTACGTTAAAGGTGCCTACCCTAGTCCCAGTATGCACAATATAGAGAAATTACATAAGCGTTTGCTGGATTAAGACCTACAGGTATAAGCTTAGGAAATCTGGAGTAGAACGTTGGCATATTGATGCAGCCTTCAGTGCGGCTAGCTAGACTCTGCTACGTTAAAGGTGCCTACCCTAGTCCCAGTATGCACAATATAGAGAAATTACATAAGCGTTTGCTGGATTAAGACCTACAGGTATAAGCTTAGGAAATCTGGAGTAGAACGTTGGCATATTGATGCAGCCTTCAGTGCGGCTAGCTATAGACTCTGCTACGTCAAAGGTTCCTACTCTGGTCCCTGTGTTCACAATCTATAGAAATTACATAAGCGTTTGCTGGATTAGACCTACAGGTAGGCTTAGGCTTACCACTGCAGTACAGCTTAACCCTTATGCTGCTGGTGGCCAGTTATGTCACGAATGTCGATCAACGGATACTCAACCAGCAGATCTCGCTCAAAAGCCTCGGTACGACTTTTAGTCCTGGTGTTGACGAGAACCACTTAAGAGATGTGTGTTTTGCACAAGTGTGTGAGCAACTTTCTCTATAATGTAAACAAATATGAGAGCCCTCATTCAAATGCTTTTTGTTAAAGAGTTTTTAGCCACTAAATTGAGGCACAAATGGGTTAAGGAAGTGACCTCCTAATGTTAACCCATAAATACTGACAGGAGGGGAAAGTGGCATTGACATCATTTTTGCTGAAACCTTAATGGTGAAAGCTTTGTTGGGTAAATATTTGAAGTAGAAATGTTAATTAGAACACTACCTACAAATCCCCTTCAAATATTTTGTAAAATCATTTTCGATTCCAAAGTTATTGTCAAAAGTATTGTAGATCCAGATGACAACTTCTGGAGGAAAGCTTACACATTATTTTGGTTAATCAGTATATAATCACCAGCTTAGCAGTCTAAGCCTACCTTCTAAAGAATATGGATGCTTTGTACATATTAGAAGGGGTTGAAGGTAAGAGGGTTTAAAGGAACAGGTACAATGACCTATGAAGTCAAGCCCCGCCCTGTACAGTATTTGTCCGAATAAGCAGACAGACCCCCATTGACCGCACCCCCTCCCACTATCTTATGAAAACTGTTAGAAGGGGCACTGTACTTTATATATTTAAACCCCTTTCTTAGTTGCAATTACCCTTTCCTACACAGCCTAGAAATATTTTTAGAAACCCTTCTATTGCTGAGGCTACTTTCTACCAAAGCTCAAGGATGGAAAGATTTTTGTTTTGAAAACCATCTAAACCCTGTCATGTTGTTATTCATTAGATACATGTAGCTCTCACGGAGTAGTACTCTCAGATGAGTACCCATGTGCCAGGGTTTCAGTATCTATTTCAGGTATTTTGCATCATTTTGTATATTCCAATATAAAGGGAGGATATAAGGTAGTTGTATCAGCTGTGTATCGGCCATGGATTATTGCCACAAATGAGTGAGGTTGAACAGAATTTCGCCAGCACCCTTTTCTGGTATATTCTACTCTAACCTGCATTCGCGCTGTGTATTCATTTGGACGATTATGGTACATTTATTGAATACCTGTCATTTGATTATATTACCCTTCAGTCTTTTGGCTAAAAACGTCAGAATGCTAGTTATAGAACTTTAAAATTGCTTTCAACGACCTGATTGTGAGTCGAATACAGATTTAGCAATTTACTGACTGGTAAAATCAAACCATTCATGCCTGTAGCTTTCAGAACAGCCTGATTAGTTTGTGGGATATCCACATAATAGAAGCAATTTATAGAAAAAAATGAAGGAAAAATGTAGACTAGATTCCAACTCAAAACAAATATTTTTTTGAATCAATGATTGATTCCAAAACCATTATCAAAAGAACCATACCGTAAATTCACAGAAATTTAGACCTCCCTAAGAATTTAGACCACCCTTGGTTGTCATTAAGGGAAATCTGTGCCACTAAATTACTAGATGCTTTGTCTGCATTTTCAGAAAACATGGGCCACTCTCAACCCATGTGAATAATAATTACCCGGTATTAATATGTGTCCCAAATTACCAATAATCTACGGTAGGTTCAGACAACATATATCAAATATAATGTTTGGTTCCTGATTATCCGTGTTTAGTTCGTATCATGGCCATAGGCAGCACTCAGGTCAGATACCTTTAAAAAGAGCTAAAATTACCTGAAGCAAAAATTCCTCGGAAGCTAAATCACCCCAAAAAGGGTAATTTTAATCTTTGACAGCGAAAAAAAACATAGGGTATCTAATCTGATTGTAATTGATCTATTCATGCCTGTAGTGACTAAAACATACTGACTATTTTGCTGATACTTAAATAGTGAGCAGAACATCTTGGGGTAAGTATTTGATGGAGGTAATAATAATAATAATGATAATAATAAATATAATAATAATAATAATAATAATAATAATAATAATAATAATAATAGTTATAATAATAATAATAATGATTTAATTATAATAACAATAGAAATGATAATAATTATGATAATAAAGGTAATGGTAGTAATAGTACTACTAAGAACAATACTTGTAGTGCTCTAGGACTCTGTGCTCTAGGACTCAAAAACTTAGACACCCCTGCTTGTAAGGTGACATTAGGATGCCACTTAAAGCAGGGATCATCCTTAATTTTTGCTAGGTGTCCTTCGGGTGCCTAGCTACAAAAAAAAAACTAGGCACCCACATGTAATATCAGGAGCCCAAGTCTTACATTCAGCTCTTTTGCAATCAGCTGACTGACACCTCCACTCGAAAATATATATGCATATAATAATTCAGACTTACTGTATTCTTGCGATTAACGGCATGGGGCGGGTAGTGGTTGGGAAAATTCTATGTAGAAGAGGTGCTGGCATTATCTTCCATTTTATGGTATTAAGGTGTGTGATTTCACTTTTCTTACTTCTTCTGGGGGGGAAGTTTCACAAGTTTTTCATGAAAGTTGCGCTGGCTGAAAAATAGGCATGTGCGCTTATTTGTCATGTGTACTTAATTGGACGAATACGGTAATTTCAAGGCTCTTAATCTAGCTGATGTCACATTGAAATATGTGGTTGGAAGTGTAGACTATGAACCACATTATAGTCTGACATTTCCAAAACGTGAGCAAGGTACTTACATTCTCTCTGCTCTTGTGAGATTGCTATACCAATCATCAATTCAATAAACAAACTACTGCCTCTTTGAACTCATCTGAGATTATATGTTCATGATCTTGCCATGAAAGTGATTTCTGATAATGTCAATTTAAAGTTAGCGGCAGTTTGTTTACCAGAGATGATACCTGGTATAAATAATGATCTTATATGAATGATATAAAGGTAAGTTCCTTGCCTGCATTTTGCAACTTCAGTCTTAAACATGTGGTTCAGAGTCTAGGTGCGATACGGGCGGCCTATAGGCTGGCATATTCTAGGTGCAGATAGTAACAACAGGTGCATTTGCCCCATTGTGCCTGTTAAGGGTAAAAATCTGCTAATATTTGTTAACCGGCCAATCATCTTTGTACTCTTCCAGATAAGTTGAAGACCAAGAAACGTGATGGCACGCCAGAGAAATCGGCCACACCCAACATGTCCCAGGATGCACTGCAGGAGGAGGAACAGCAGAACAGGAATGTCTTGTTCAACGAGGAAATTGAAAAACTCTCCATCAAACCGGACGACCTGGCAAAGGTAGATGCATTTTATTACAGGGTCCTAGCCAGGATTTTAACCAATTCAAGCGTGGAGATCTACATGACAAATGTCAGCTGGACCTGTCATACTTATGAAAATAACTTTGCAATGAAGCATATGTAAGAAAAAGAAAATTGAAGGAGAAGAATTGTAGAAAAAGAAAAATATGTTGTGACTTAGTGAGTAGATGTGAGTAGATGATAATAATACAATTAAGTCCATTGTATTATGTATATTCAAAATCTTAAATGATACAACGTGGTACTTGCCTCTTTCTATAAGATACTTTTCCCCATTCGATGTTGGCATTTTCAATACACTACTTTTTTTTCCATTTGAAATCGGTATTTAGAATTGCATCACATATCAGTACTAATTTCCCAAATGCTGTATTTCTAAGATATTCTGATAAGTACCACAACTTCTGACGGCAATTTTCAAGGCGCCCTCTACACTTGAATATGTTAATTATTTTTTAGCTGCGAGAACCCAAGCCACCTGTGGAACGAAAGTCTCCTGTCGTCAGCCAAGTCACTGTGCGGAAACTAAAGCCAGTCGCTGAGCGTGACAAACCACCCCTTAAATAGTGAGTAATTCATTAATGCTTGTAGCTCCTCAAAAAACCTGACTATCTTGGTGATATTTCAACCCTTGTGAGTCCAAATTGTAACTTTGCCCATTAAAGAAAACCATATTCATCTGAATAAACGCACAGACCCCTATATTAACTGCACATCTTTTAGTAACCCCCCTCCCCCCCTATTTTATTCTGAAAAACGTTGGAAGGGGTAAGCCACTGGACATTATTTTCTGCCCTTCTGAACCTCCTACCGCAAATGTTTAAGGCAGATATACAACAGTCGCAAGCAACAGTGTATCCGCCCTGGCTTGTTGCCGCATTTGGCACATCCCAGGGGGTGTGGTTATAAACAAGATTTTGCCAGCACTCCTTCATGGGGTACTATTCCCTAACCTGCACCTCACTGTGCGTCTATTCGATTACTTATGTTATTTTGTAAAATCATCATTCATTTGAGTGATAAACGAGCACATATTTAATGGTTATGATAGTAATCAGAATTATTTTCTTCATATATTTTGTAAAATAATTCATTCTAGTGATAATCGAACACTTATCTGACGGTTATGATATTAATTAGAAAATATTTCCTTCTTATATTTTGTGAAATCATCATTCATTCGAGTGATGACTGACCACATATATCTAACAGTTTTATATTGCATTTCAGTGTGAAGTTATTTTGTAAAATCATCATTTATTTGTGTGATAATCCAGCACATGTCTAACAATGATATATTGCATTTCAGTGTTACTTTTTTTGTGAATTCATAATTTATTCAAGTGATAATCAATTAGTTATATTTTACGTTTCAGTGTTACCGTAGCTAAGCGGGCGCCCCCAGATGCCCCAGTGAAGCCCGTAGAATACGGTAGTGTGGCCGGCCCCAGGTTCGATGACGATGGCTACGTCGTGCCGCACAGCATTCTGGGTACTGTGGAGGAATTCAAGGCCGAGGCTCGTCGCAGGGGAGAACTGCCAAAGGTATGTCATTTGATTTTGTACCAATTTCTTTTTCCAAAAAAAAGAATGTCAAATCTCCTGTGTCAATTTGCATTCAACTGTTCACTTTGATATTCAAGTTGTGTATTTTTGTGTAGAAGTTCTAATTTTTGTTAATCATCACCAATAAACTTGATTTACCCATATTTAAAGAATGAAACCCCTTTGAAAATAAATCAAGCTTCTACTGTGAAATTCTATACCCTCCCCTGGTGTCAATTTGCAGAACTATGTGCTTTTTTACCAATTGCGTATTTTCATGTAAAATTAACAAACCCTCATTTAAAGACCGAAACCCCTTTAAAATCAAGCTTCTAGTGTGAAATTCTATACCCTCCCCTGGTGTCAATATGAAGAACTATGTGCTTTTTTATTCAAAATGTATATTTTCATGTAAAATTAACAAACCCTCAGACAGAACCCCATGTAAACATCAAGAATTCTATACGCACTCCCTGGTGTCCATTTGCAGAACTTTCCGACCAGTCGACCGGAGGATTTTCTGCCGAGGGAGCCGACGGTCAAGTACGAGAAGAAGAAAAGGGTGGTGCACCCGAAACAGGCATCGGTAGACGAGTCCAACGCCCTCCTCAACTGGCAGAAAAAGATGATGGACAGAAAGGTACAGCAAGGATACATATCAGGTAGTTATTACAGCCATGCTATGGAATTACAGTGGTGATAATAGACAGTAGCCCACCGTTCCGTTTCTACCAAAAAAATTAATGGGCTAGTAAAAGTATATGTTTACTTGCCCAGAAAGTCTACTAAATATTCAGACCACATTGATTTAGTAGGCATCACATCCAGTTTCACATTTCTTCTACATTAAATCATAACTGTCACAATTCATAAATTTAGCACAATTAACCATGAATGTTCAGTTAAACCAGGTTTAAACTGTTTAAACTGGTTTAAGCATGGTGTATCAACTATATCAGACTTCCTAGGGGACAGAAATACCATCCTTCCCATGGATGACTTTATAGCTAGATTCAATGTAAAAACAAACTTTTTGGATTACAATTATGTCACCACAAAGATAAAGAAATACATTGAATGGCAAGATTTACCATTATATGAAGAAGAATTTCCTAAAAACAGTTCACTCAATGTGTTTCTTAATCTTACATCTAAGGGAGTTTCTCGTATATACAGTCGTATGAAGGATTCTCATACACACATACTTGATAATGCTGTCGATATATGGACTAGTAAACTTGAGGTAGACATCGAAAGTTTTTGTTTGAGCAAATCGTTTCACTTTCATCATTTGCATTATAAAGATACCTATTTAAAATATATACAATTCCGCACGCTTCACCACCGATTCTATACAAATGAAAAATTATACAAAATGGGTATAAAAAGATCAGACAAATGCAGCTTTTGTCTTGAAACTAGTGATTCTGTGGAACATATGTTGATCCAATGCCCTATCATAAGGAATCTGTGGTGATGCGTGCGAGATTGGATAGAAGAATTAGGTATGCCAAATTACAATTTAACAGATTCCAAAATCATCATTGGTGACACAGAAAATGTGCTATGCATCAACTCTATCATATTATTAACCAAAAAGGTGATTTATGGTGCAATGAAGAAAGAACAAAAACCCCATATATCTCATGTTAAAAATGAAGTAAAAAAGTTTTATTACGAAGACAAATATCGACATTATGTACAAGGGAAAGGTCGCTATTTCGATAAGCAGAATAATTTATTGAATATTTTCTATACAACATAGTATTTATTAGAACATATCAACAATATCAACAATATACAACACACTATTCTCATCACTATTTGTACTGTACCGTATTTATTGACATGTGGATGGAGGAAATAAAAAAGGATTGAAAAATAAAAAATGAATGTTCAGTTATGAAATGGCTGTTGGTTACCACTTTGGTTATCAAAGTGATATGGACCGCTAATTTTTCTGGTGGACCACTAAACTATTCATTTTGATGGGCCGTTTAACCACCAAGGCTTAGCAAACTGTTTTTAGCACTGGGAATAGAAAGATTTGAGAGAGAGATTCGCGTGAAGGACCTGTTTGCGTTTCTATTTTTCTTGTTATCTTTGTGCAAAGTGGTAGAACTAGGTTCTCCAAACCGCAAACCAAATGAACAAAACATCTGACATTCAGTGTGTAATCTGTGGCCATTGGGAAATGGCCGAGACTTGTTTTAAATTAGGGCCAAAATTATAATACATCTCATGTCCGAAATTTCATTCCTATAGCTATCTCTTTCAGGAACCTCTATATTAATAATTGTCTGTTGTTTTTGTAGGTCACTCTTTAGGGAACCTCTGCGTTACTACGGGTGAACTTGGATATGACGGACCACTGTACAACGGATTTTTGCATATGACGGACGATATGTTTGGTCCCAGTCCGATGCAAATTATCAAGTATTCGTCATATGTATACGACGGATTTTGCATATGACGGACCAATTTTCCTGGTCCCATTGAGTCCGTCATATCCAAGTTCACCTGTAATTTTGCTGTTGTTTTCGTAGGATTGTTGAGGAAGGCACCTTGTAATGAACCGATCAGATCACTATCGCACCACGCAGGAAGAGAGATACACCTCATGACAGAAATTTCATTCCAATAGCAAGCTCTTTCAGGAACTTTTATATTACTAATTGTCGTTTTTTTGTGCTTCATGTCAGAAATTTTGTTATATTCTATATTTCTAATCTTGCTGTTGTTTTCGTAGGTCTGTTGAGGAAGGCACCTGACCAGCTTGTGATGAACCAATCAGATCACTATCGCACCACGCAGGAAGAGAGACATCTCATCGACAGAACCATCCCCGCCATGGACTACGGCAAGGGATGTAAGTATGCGACAGATAATTAACATAAACCTATTCCTAATCATCATCAACTTCATTGTTATCATAATATTGACTGTAAGCCTCATCATCACCATCAATGTCAGCACAATCATATTGGCATCTGAAACCTTATTTCAATCATCGTTCTTTGAGAATGAATTATTTAATCTCTCTCTCTCTCTCATTCTCTCTCTCACCTTTGTTTTTGCATGTTTTCCAGATCGTGTTGGGAGTGAATTTTGGAATCAGCAGGAGATGATTGGCCATGATCTAAGTGGAGTGCAGTGAGTACCTTTTAACCCTGCTCTTGCTTACACCGGATATATCCTGTGCTACATATCTTGCCTGTGTGACCAACACCGGATATATCCGGTCTTTGGGTACCCTTGCACTTAGCAAAATAAAAACTACATAGGTCGATTACGGGGTATTGAATTATACTAGATATCAAGGTTTTACCTTTTACTATGTTTCTATTTCAGTTTGTGAAGCACATTATTGAAACAGTAATATAAATCTATGAAATCCTTCTGATTTGGTGGGTAGACCCATAATATCCCTGGTCCCAGGGGATAGGTTCTCCCATATGGGGGTCTAGCATGACAAGGGTTAAC
>OZ012701.1:4231563-4254063 GCA_963942565.1 Maea johnstoni
AGGTAGTTATTCCAGCAATGCTATGGAATAGAAAGATTTGTGTGAAGGACCTGTTTGCGTTTACATTTTTCTTGTTATCTTTGTGCGAAGTGGTAGAAGTAGGTTCTCCAAACCGCAAACCAAATGCACAAAACATCTGACATTCAGTGTGTAATCTTTGTAACCTATGGTTTATGTTGGTTAAGGGTTAGGGATCTGAGGGGTGGTTACAGAAGAAGGGTAGGGATGGAAGTATAGATAGTGGATGGTTGGGGAAAGGAAAGGGTTAAATATAACTTAAAGATATCTTCTAATTAAAAATACTTTATTAAATACACTGGAAAATACAATCAATAATGACTAGAAGCACATGAGACCCTATTGCTGCTGCTAACCGCCTTAGATAGTAGTATAACACAATCAGGGAAAAGCCCTTGGTAGAAAGGGGTACTTACAGTAGGAGCTGGAGGGTAGATGGTTCCCTGTCGGCTGCAGCGTGGAGAGTGAGGAAGATACAGGATGTATTTCCCTCACTGAGCATGGGCAGAAGGGTTCCCACATGTGATTCATCCCACATGCAGGAAGTCCCAGACAAAAGGGGCATCTTCACTCCAGGGGGGGTCTAGGGCAGTCGGCGAGAGGGCAGTTACCAGCAGTACAATAGGGCACTGTTACACCCCCCACTGATCAGGGTGAGACACGCCCCCGTGTCTCCAGGTACGCCTCCCACCCCAACCAAGTGGTACAAAATATTGTTCAGTCGAACTTGGGCTCAGTGGCCACACAATCTTAACAGCCAAAACGGTCCAAAAAGATTGTACGGTCACTAAGCCGGAGTCCACTGGACTAAAGAGATACAATGCGTCAAGTTATACAACCGACGGAATCGAATTCAATACAAATTTGGCCATAATAAGGTAAAACCATTAAAAAAGTAAATCCAAAAATCTCGGAGTCCTGAGCCAAATAACTGTTCCCTCAGCTTAACGTGTAAAAGTGAAAAAATACAAAATTCAAGTACCTAACCTCATCCTGCTTGTCAGGCTAACGGCTATCCTAATTAAAATCACAGAATACGGTAAAACGTTTAATGATCGGAATGTACATGCTTCCTCCCTGGAAAGCAATGTAAGAAGAATGACAAAAAAAAAAAACGTTATGTCTTCAATGGGCTGTCGGTTGAGCAAGGCTGTCCAGTCGTCCGGACTGCGCGTGAACAAGATCCCATTGGAGCTTGAACTCACACAGTTCGTCCGGCCGACCAGCCCCCGCCCCCGCGACAGCACATTGAAGATATCCGGTTGCCTGAAAATAAGAAAACAAAAAAAAAAGGAATACTGAAAGAAAAGACATAATAACAATACATGTGAGTGAGATGCCAAAATAGAACCAAACAGAACGAGCGTGAAAAAAAAACAATGCGTGCTGAAAATCTAAAAACAAAAGAAAGAAAATAAAAGCATCTGTAGAACTGAAAGAAAGGGGGGAAAAAAAATTAAGTAATAAAACAAGAAGGGAATGAACGAAAATGGATATTTGGTTTTACCTGGTGGCAACTCACTTACATATAAGAAATAACAATTAGGACTAAAAAAAGAAAACATGGAGTTAGCTTAAAGAGTCCATGTGGCGGAATGCTTAAAATACTCAATCTAAGATGTCGTGTGGTCCTCGGCCATTTCCTGTCGTAAGTCGTCGATATCCGTTGTACTTCTATGGGATGGTCTTTGTGTTGGCCTTGAGACCCGCAACGTACTTCTCCAGGGCCTTCCGCCGGGCCCTCTCGATCTCGAGGAGATGGCTCATGTGGGTCACCTCCTCTTTCCTGAGCTCCGCTCTGGCCTTCCACTCAGCCGCCTCCCGGCGCCAAGTGGTCGTGGAGGCTCCCTCCTGTTGGGTCGCCTCTGTCTGTGTCTCTACCTCCCTGTAGCAGGCACTCTCCTCCCGCACGCTGGAACTTGCCCGCTGGAGACGTTCCACCTCGGCCTTTAGGGGCCGAGTAGGGAGAGGCCTTACATACGGATGGGGCAGAGAGGGCTGAGTGGAGTTCTCATGTGCCCTCATGCGTCGGAGGCGGCGCTTGACGGTCCTGGAGGGCCCTGGTCGATATGGGCCAGTGGAGGAGACAGGATGGGAGGGCAGATGCTGCCAGGCGGGCTCGGTAGCCACGGCCAGGCGGACTGCAGAAGACACTGTCGGAGGCTCAAGGGGAGCCGCTGCTAGGGGCTCAGAATGAGTCGCAACCGGGGGCTCAGAGGGAGCCGCTGCCGGGGGCTCAGATGGAGCCGCAGCTGGGGGCTCGGATGGAGCCACAACCAGGGGACCACAGCAAGCTGGGCCGAAATTGAAGCTTGGCAAGGGCCTAGGGGGGGCCACAGCCAACAATGGCGACCGATGAAATGAAGATCTGGTCTGGTCTGGTCTTTTCGGGATCTTCCAGTGGACAGGGGTAGTCGAGGGCTGACCACCGAAGGACTCGGAAAGAGATGTGTCCTCTTCCAAGAACAGCATCTCTTCGGGCGCGACATGGATTTCGAGTTCGGCCATCTGGAAGGAGATAAGATACAGACTTAAAAAAAAAAAAGAGAGCAGGCATTACATACCCAACAAAACAATTAAAATACATGTACAAATATCTAGGGCCAGCAGTGGACGGCGGAGAGCCTGGACCACCAAGCCGGATGGTCCAGTTTGTACTGCCAATGGGTTGTGCACACCCAAAGGCAGCCCGCCACTCGTGTGGTCAGGTGACCACTAGTCCACGACGGCACGGGGGTAGCTAATCCCGATGCCGTCACTCCATAGATCGCAACGGGCGACCTCCTGCCTATAAGTCACAACGGGTGATCTTATTTCTGATAGGTAACTGCCCTAGATGTTAATTATGTATCTCACTCTTTTATAAAATATAGTCGTCGAACCGAGCAGGCCTGCGACGATTACGTCGGCCCGCCGGCTCGGGTGCATCTTCCACTGTTGGACTCATACACCCTCCATCACCCAGAGAGGGCAACTCTGGACCCTCCCCTACGGGGGGTCGGACAGATAATTTCGGATCTCCGTCATTGGGAGCAGCGGGCTCCGCTAGGGGGCTACCATCTGTAGTCCCCAGTTTAAGCTGCGGCCTGCTTGAGTCGACAACCGGTATCCCAAGATCCGCGGCCTCCCACTGGACAGGTTCCCCAGATAGGAACGGTTTTAAATAGTCCATGTGGACGATCTTTGCTTTGGCCGTGGGGCCGGTCTGTATTTCAACGCTAACCTCCCCTAGGCAGCGTAAGACCTTACATGGGCCTACCCAGGGGGATTTCAGCGATAACTCTTCATATGGCCTATATAGGTACCACACCCAGTCATTGGGTTGGTACCGCTTTTTAGGGCAACCGTTGTCATAGGCCTTCTTTTGCCTCTCTGCACTCTTCTTCAGGAATTTCCTGGCAAAATCGAATGCCTCGGTCATTGCTCCCCGTACCCATTCCACATATTCCACCGGGCAAGCAGGGGCATCAGGGGGCGGGCACCCGACCATAACTTCCACCGGCAGGCGGGCCTCGCGGCCTAACATCATGAGGTTGGGCGAGCAGCCGGTACTATCCTGCCTAGTGGCCCTATAGGCCATCATTACATAAGGGAGGTGGTCATCCCAGTCGTCACGGTGCTCTCCCACCATGGAGCGTAGCATCTGTTTGATCGTTCGGTTCAAACGTTCGACTAGGCCATCTGATTGAGGCCGATAGGGTGCCGTTCGGGTCTTCCCTACGCCCAACAATTCACAGACGGCTGAGAACAGGCGTGACTCGAACTCCCCACCCTGGTCAGAGTGCAGACGCAGGGGGGTGCCTAACCTGGACACTACCTCTGTCACCACAACTTCAGCTACTGTGTAGGTTTGCTTGTCCGGGATTGGGAAAGCTTCCGCCCACTTAGTGAAGTAGTCTACGATCACGACAATGTATAAATTGTCGTTCTTGGTGCGTGGTAGGGGGCCAACAATGTCGACGGCCATCCGTTCCAGGGGCATCCCTACTGGCTCCTGTTGCAGTGGTGCTCGACGGGGCCGGCGGCCAGGTTTAGCCGCTTGGCACTCGACACACCACGAGCACCATCGCTTGATGTCGGCTGCTTGGCCATGCCAGAAGAATTCATTCCTAATGCGTGCCAGAGTCCGATCGTACCCTAGATGGCCTGCTGGGCGAGAGCTATGCAGGAAGTTGAACACTGCCTTGCGGAGGGGAGCGGGTGTGACTAACCGTAGGGTGACTAGCGATGTCGACACTGCGTGTGGCAGGCGTACGTAGAGTAAACCCGCTTCCACCTGCAAGGAGTCGTACCGGTTGTAGAGGGCCCATGCCCCTTCTCCCAGTCCATTCATCTCAGATCGGCTTGGCGCCGGATCTCCTTTAAGCACACGCTCAATAAAGAGAGCAATCACCGGGTCCCGACTCTGTTCTAATTGCAAGTCTTCTCGAGACCATCCTTCCAGCCAAGGGTCGGGGCGTTCCTCATCGGCGGCTCCCCCAACGGCCACTTGGACACCAGCAATACTGCAGCTGGTGGTCGTTGACCACTCTGGCCATCTAGAGGAGTCAGAATCCTCGTCGGATTCACCGACACAATCTGGGCAATCCGGGCGAGCACAAGTCCTACGAGACATACCATCGGCGTTGGCGTGCTTAGCGCCAGGGCGGTGCTCGACTTCGTAGTCGAATGCGGCCAGAGCAGTGATCCACCGGGCCATCATACCATCGGGGTCCTTGAACTTGTGGAGCCATAAAAGTGCCTTATGGTCCGTCCTAAGGAGGAATTGCCGCCCGAGCAAGTAATGCCTGAAGTGTTCACAGAAACGGACAATGGCGAGCAGTTCCCGCATGGTTGTGCAATATCGGCGTTGACTGGCAGATAAAGCCTTGCTCGCATATGCCACAACACGTTCCTCCCCCTCGTGAACTTGGGAGAGGACCGCCCCAATACCGGTGTTACTGGCATCAGTGTCGAGAACGAACATGCCCGTCTCACGTGGATAAGCTAGAATAGGGGCGGAGATGAGGAGCTCTTTGAGTCGCTCAAACGAATTTCGGCAATCCTCATTCCATACGAAGGGGCCTTTCCCAGTCACACCATGGATAGGGCTAGCTATCGTCGAGAATTCAGGTATGAATCTACGATAATAAGAAGCAAAGCCGAGAAAGGATCTGGCCTCGGTGACTGTTGTAGGATGGGCCCAGGACCGCACGGCCTCGATTTTCGCTGGATCACAGCTGACCCCATCCTTGGAGACAACATGTCCCAGGAAGGACACCGACCTACGAAATAGTATACATTTCTTCGGCTTCAACTTGAGATTGGCTTTCCTGAAGCGTTTAAGAACTTCACTAAGGTTTGCTATGGCGTCGTCGAAATCACGGCCAAAGACGATAACGTCGTCCAGGTAGACCAGACAACGGTCGAAAGTGAGCCCTCGGAGCACTAGTTCCATTAGTCGCTCAAAGGTGGCGGGCGCGTTCGATAAACCAAACGGCATCACCCTCCACTGGTATAGGCCGTTCCTCGTTGAAAACGCCGTTTTAGGGCGGTCCTGCTCAGCCACTGGGACTTGCCAATAGCCGCTGGCCAAATCCAGGGTGCTGAACCACGCCGCCCCAGACAGGGCGTCTAGCGAGTCATCTATACGTGGGAGAGGAAACGCGTCCTTGACCGTGGCCGAGTTCAGAGCGCGATAATCTAAACAAAAACGGGGGGTGAGGTCTTTCTTCTTTGCGATGACAATAGGTGACGCCCATGGGCTGTCACTCGGCTCAATCGCCCCCGCGTCTAACATTCGCTGGACTTCCTGATCCACCAGCTGCCGCCGCGTAAATGCCTGGCGGCGTGGGTGCTGTTTGATCGGCTTGGTGTTACCCGTGTTTATTTCGTGCTCCAGTAGATTAGTCAGGCCAAGCTCGCCATTGGGGCCTGCGAAAACATCGCTGAAGTTAATGATAAGCTGTCGGACAGCCTTTGACTGGGCGTTGTCAAGGTCCTTACAAGCTTCCTCTGCCATGGCTAAAAGGTGCTCAGGCACATCATCCTCCTCCCCCAACGGGGGGGCAGGCTCATCATTGTTACCATCAATGGCCGATACTGGCCTAATGATAGCAGCCACCATACCTCGTTGAAGGACTATTGGTTCCTCCCCAACATTTGCGATACGCAGGGGAACCTCGCCATGCTCTGTGCTCACCAGACTCTTTGCCAACATAACGGGGCCATGTTTTGAGAGTTGGTTAGAAGATTCTATTAGGCCTATTGATTCAGACCACCTGCGGTTATCAGCTACCCCTGGTACGATCATTTCCGACCTGGGCGGGATCACTGAAACCCTGGCTATAGTGACCCGTGCACACAAGGAGGCACCCTTGCGATGGAGGACAAGGGTCTTATTATAGTCACTCATGTGTAGGGTACCATTCCGATGGTCGGTGATGGCGCCCACCCGTGACAATAGATCTTCCCCAATGATGCCTATCTTACCGGACAGGTTGCAAACAACCGTGTGATGCTCAACTGTCACAGAGTCAAGTGTAATGGGGAGCAGGACTTCCCCGAACACTTCGATCTGGCGGCCATTAGCCGCAGATAGTTGGACATCACACGGCTTCAAGGTTGGGCCGTCTCTTATAGACTTAAAAACCGCAAAGTCCAAGAGGGTTATCTCCGCTCCACTATCAATCAAAAATTCTGCTGGTCCTGACCCAACAACGGCTGAGTAGAACCAGCATTTTTCACCAGGTACTGAGAGGGTGATAGCCCGCCGCGGCTCGGCGGGGGCTGAATCATCCTTGTTCTCTGGTGAATATTCCGCGGGCTGGCGTCATTGCGGGGCATCAAAGCCCGCACGGCTACCCGGCAAAAATGGATTTTTTCCTTGAAAAAACGGGTTGTTCGCTTGCTCATGGCCAGCATCGCCACGCCCATCAGCAGCATAACCCGGCGGGACCGAGGGGTGTCCTCCCTGCTGGAAGCCCGCGGGCGGGCCATATTGTTGGCCCGCACCGCTTTGAGTCTGGCCCCAGTGTCCCTGGGGGGCAACGGGGCGCCCCTGCTGCCGGTTGCCCGAGTGGGGCTCATACCGGGCCGGGCGGTACTGCATCCCGTTGCCAACACGGGGCTGCCGGCAGTCATTGGACCTATGGCCCTGGTTGCCACAGTTCCAACAAGTTATGCGGGAGTTGCCCCTGCGGTCCCGGGTGGATTGCTCTTGCTGAGAGCTCCTCACCTCCAGGGCCGCTATCCTTGTCAGGAGGTCATTTGTGGCTGTTGCAACCACGGAGGTGTCTTTAGGGGATGCTGCCGCTGCTACCGCTGGTGCCGTCGGATTTGAGTCAGTCTCGTCGAATGTCTCATACATGAGTGCATTCGCCATAGCCTGACTCAGGGTCTTCGGGCACGCCAGCTTCACATACATGCGGCACTCCCGTTTCGGGAGGCCGCGTATGAATTGTCCGATCACCTGCCTGGAGCAAGACAGATCGGGCATTTCGGGGTATGCCCTGTGAGCTAAGTCACTTAGGGCCTGCCCGTACTCTGTCAGGGACTCGCCCGGCAGCCGGACCCGGTTCAAGAAACGCTCCACCCCCGCCTCTCGTTTCTCAAGCGGGTCAAAGTTCTGCTCAAGGGCGGCCCGAAATTGGAAATAGTTCGTCCGCACCTCTCGCGGCAGTGCGAGAGCGAACTTTTGGGCCGACCTGGTCATGCAGGTGGCCAGCTTCCTCGCCATAACCGGTGCGGTCCAGCCGTTCATTTCGGCGACCGCCTCGAACGCCCTAATGTAGTGGTGCCAATCATCTACATTAGAGTCGAATTTGGGCGGCCGCTCCTCATGCCTGACCAGGGGCGAGTTCAGGTACTCGGGCCAGGCGCCTTGGCCATGCGGCCAGCCAGACGGCCCAGTAGCACCCTGATTGGGCTGGTGGCCGATGTGGCCATAGCCCGGTTGCGGTTCCGGGCAACCACGAACGCCCTCAACGCCACTTGGAAGTTGGGGCGGCGCTGGCATGGGTTGCCGGAAGTAGTCCTGGGTTACCAGGTCCTGCCCGCCCCGAGGGGAGGCTGGACCAACCTGGGCGTAATCATAATTCGTCGACCCTCTGGTTAACAGAGGGGGCTGGTTGTCCACATGGGCCCGAGGGGCAACCTGTGGGGTATCCTGTTCAGCGTCAGGTGTGGCCGGGCCGCCCGAAGGGGCAGCCATCGGCTCCGAGGGCTGGCCCATCGTCGAGGCCAAAATATTCGAGAGGAGGGCCATCACCTGGCGCTGATTGCGGTCAACTGTCTGACGAATGTCAGCAATTTCCCGCATTGTCTCTGCAAGATTGGCTTGGCCCGTGGAGCCACCTAGCTGGGCCGTGGACAGGGTCCCAGCAGAGCCGCCAGAGGCAGACCCCATGTCACCCATGGCCACCGGCTCATGTGCTGCCCTCTGGTGGGAGGGCAGGGGTGCAAACCCTGGGGGGCAGGGCCGTGATGTACGGGTCGGCAAAGCGGCCCGCGGGCGATTTCCCAGAAAGAGGGTCGAGTGGTGGTCATCCACCACATTCTGATTCAGGCCCACGCCTGAATTGCCCACCTCATCTGGGTGACCACTCGTGGGTGGACCACTTTTGAATGTCACTTCAGTGACACCCAAAGGGTCTGTCCGCACGGCGGTCATGCCCGGCATGGTAGCTGCTAAGCCAACCCTCTCCAACAACCCTAATGGCTGCTGGGGGGTCTTGGGTCTGGCCCCTTCCCACATGGGTAAGGGCCTATCCTTATGCATAGGGGGCCCCCACAAAGTAGGGGCCAAATCATTACCACCAGCCATCTTCCCTGAAGTAGGGAGGGCTGGGGGCAGCGACATAGTCATGTCTGCCATGGCTTCCACATCAGTCCTCAAACCCATAAGTGGGAGAACTGAGGGAGGCCTGGCTGACCCTGACTGCTGCAAAAAAGATAAGTATTCATTAGACACCACAGTGTTGTCCACCTCTTCCTGCTCCCCACTGGATGTCCCAGGGGTAGCAGTGGGTGGACTCACACTGGAACTAGTCCTAGAGTCCCATGTGCTTTCGGCCATTTTGTTCTTCAAAAAAAATTCAACTAAAAGGATGAATAAAAACAAAGTTTCCTAAAGTAATTTAGATTTACAATTTAACTTCCAAAAGTCCCTTAATGGGCAGCCAGTGTAACCTATGGTTTATGTTGGTTAAGGGTTAGGGATCTGAGGGGTGGTTACAGAAGAAGGGTAGGGATGGAAGTATAGATAGTGGATGGTTGGGGAAAGGAAAGGGTTAAATATAACTTAAAGATATCTTCTAATTAAAAATACTTTATTAAATACACTGGAAAATACAATCAATAATGACTAGAAGCACATGAGACCCTATTGCTGCTGCTAACCGCCTTAGATAGTAGTATAACACAATCAGGGAAAAGCCCTTGGTAGAAAGGGGTACTTACAGTAGGAGCTGGAGGGTAGATGGTTCCCTGTCGGCTGCAGCGTGGAGAGTGAGGAAGATACAGGATGTATTTCCCTCACTGAGCATGGGCAGAAGGGTTCCCACATGTGATTCATCCCACATGCAGGAAGTCCCAGACAAAAGGGGCATCTTCACTCCAGGGGGGGTCTAGGGCAGTCGGCGAGAGGGCAGTTACCAGCAGTACAATAGGGCACTGTTACAATCTTTAGCCATTGAGAAATGGCCGAGACTTGTTTTCAATTAGGGCCAAAATTATGATACACCTCATGTCCAAAATCTCATTCCTATAGCTATCTCTTTCAGGAACCTCTATATTACTACCATATTCGCTTGATTAAGCGCATGGTCCCGAATAAGCCTGATTCCCCCCTATTTTTTGCGGAAATTAGGGGACCAGCAAGCGCCAAATGGTGTCTCCTTATGTTAAATCTCCCCCCAGATGTAACCAAAACACATACCTCTCCTCTTGCCGTGTCTGCAAACCAGCGCTGAATTCCACCATTTCCGCAGTCCCTTCGTGCTCTCACTGTTCATATTCGCTGCATGATTTTACTATTGAACAATTAACAATCTTTTCACATGCAGCAAACGTCTAGAAGAACAGCCAGACCGCAAAGGTGCAATAACGACCAATACACTCTGATCGGCAATCATTGTCTTTTGAGGTGTGCAGTTATACGGATGTTTGACAACACAGAAAATTTTCCCAACCTCTACCCGCACATAGCACTTTATCAAGCCATAACGGTAATTTAATTGTCTATTATTTTTGGAGGTCATTCTTTAGGTAACCTCTGTGTCACTAATTTTTCTGTTGTTTTTGTAGGTCACTCTTTACGGAACCTCTGTATTAGTAATCTTGCTGTTGTTTTCGTAGGTCTGTTGCGGAAGGCACCTGACCAGCTTGTGATGAACCAATCAGACCACTATCGCACCACACAGGAAGAGAGATTATATACCCTATGTCAGAAATTTCATTCCTAAAACCTGTTCTTTCCTTATTAGCTAGCTCTTTTGGGAACCACAATATTCCTAATCGTCTGTTGATTTTGTACCTCATGTCACAAATTTTGTTATATTCTATATTTCTAATCTTGCTGTTGTTTTCGTAGGTCTGTTGAGGAAGGCACCTGACCAGCTTGTGATGAACCAATCAGACCACTATCGCACCACACAGGAAGAGAGACATCTCATCGACAGAACCATCCCCGCCATGGACTACGGCAAGGGATGTAAGTATGCTACAGATGGGCCATGGTCATCATCATCACCATCATCATGACCATCGGTCATCACCATCATCATCATCATTATCTTCATCGTCATCATCATCATCATCATCATCATCTGCATCATCATCACCACCATCATCATCATCATCACCATCACCATCATCATGGTCATCATCACCATCATCATAATCATCATCAT
Source organism: Maea johnstoni (assembly GCA_963942565.1). NCBI lineage: Eukaryota > Metazoa > Annelida > Polychaeta > Spionida > Magelonidae > Maea > Maea johnstoni. The sequence continues at coordinate 4,242,471 of OZ012701.1, forward strand.
CATCATCATCATCATCACCATCATCATCATCCTCATCATAATCATCATCGTCACCATCATCATCATCATCATCATTATCTTCATCCTCATTATCATCATCATCATCAATATCATCATCATCATCATCATCATTGTCATCATCATCATCAATATCATCATCATCATCATCACCATCATCATCCTCATCATCATCCCCATCATCATCACCATCATCATCACCATCATCATCATCATCATCATCATTACAATCATCACCATCATCATCATCGTCATCGTCACCATCATCATCATCATCATCATCATCACCATCATCATTGTCATCATCATCCTCATCATCATCACCATCATCATCACCATCATCATCATCATCATTACAATCATCATCATCACCATCATCATTGTCATCATCACCATCATCATTGTCATCATTACCATCGTCATCATCATCATCATCATCATCATCATCATCATCATAACCACCAATATCATCATCATCATCATCATGATCGTCATTATCACCATCATCATCATCATTGTTATAATTATCTTTGTCATCATCATCCTCACTATAATTATCATCATTCGAATCCTTATCATCATAATCATCATTGTCATCATCATCTTCACTATAATCATCATCATTGTCATCAGCATCATTATAACAATCATCATCATCATCATCATTGACATCATCATTGTTATCATTGCTATCATCTTTGTCAGCATGATCATTATCATTGCAATCGTCATCTTTTTCACCATTATCATCAGTGACTATACTTAACTTCATAATATTCCTAAGCATCATAATATCCTCATCTCTTATAAGGGCTTCATAATGGACAGTGTTGGGAATCGGTTCAAATTTTGAGGACTGATCATCCTTCCACCAGAGTGATTGATGATCAGTTTTTATTTGGAGTTGTTTTTCATGCCCATTGACCCTTCCACACATTATGTGTTGTGCATTTTTCATGAAATTTCAGGATAATACCTGCAGAAACAATTAAGTTAGAAATAATAATGGAAACAAAGAAAGTGTATATTTTGATTAAACATAGATAGGAAAAACAGAAAGTATGGCTTTTAATCATATGCAAATAATCAGAAAAAATGGTCTTCTAAAATTGGGGCTGATCATCAAAATTGGAAATGAAAATAGTGAGATCTCTAATAGATAACCTTTTTTTTTTGTTTTCAGATCGTGTTGGGAGTGAATTTTGGAATCAGCAGGAGCTGATTGGCCATGATCTAAGTGGAGTGCAGTGAGTACCTTTTAATAACCCATGTATGCTTATAATTTTCTCTAGAAAATATCCATCTAAATCTATGGTACTTTTGATAATAAGTATGAAGTTAAGTCAAAATACTTGAAGGTAATGTTCAGAGTAACTTTCCTCTAATATTTTCCCAAATTTGATTTTGCCTGCAAGATTCCCTCCCAATTGTCCTGTGGCTTTTTGCCACCATGAGTATTATTGTTGGGGTTCCTATATACCTCCCTGTTGAGTGTTGACACAGCAAATTGGATATGAATTAGATCAGCGAAACATGTATTTTTTTTATTCCCCCTCCCCCCCCCCCCCCCCCCCCAAACAACTTGCCAAATAGGATATGAATAAGTTTAGTTATTTTGTTTTGTGTATTTCAGTATGACTCTCTCACAGACAGAGAAGGGATACCCTCCCCCAGTGGAACATGTGGGTGTTCCTGAACGCATTCTAGAGGAAAAAGGTAAAAGAAAAGACAAAAGATATTACTAATAATTGGTATTGCGCCCATGCTACCTATAATTGTGTTTACTTTTGAAAATAACAAAACACTAAAAAATCTTTTACAATCATTAGGGAGAATTAGTTTGAAAATATGAAATTGCATTATCAATAATGAAATATTGGGTTATATCATGAAGATTTGTGATCTTAATTGGTCGTGAAAATCACAGAAAGTTAGTTTTGGCTATGGCCACAAGGTGGCATGTTTGGCAAGTTGCCATATTGAATCCTTTTTGTTCTTGTCAATGCTGGGCGGGGCATGTGAGAAAGTTACCAGTGACTTGGGGTTAGTCGGTGGTTTTTGCAGGGTAGCACCATACTCTGTTTTCCTCCACTGGCTAGTCACTGCTTTGCTGCAATATGGCAAGAAAGTGTCCAAAAATCTAAATTCCTTATTCCAAATTGCCAGTGCTGGGTTTGCTATTGCGCTCTTTCGATCTTTAATCTTTTTTTTTTTTGCTAATTTAAAGACTAGTATAATATAAGTTCAATATTCAATCATTCAGTTGATTGATTTCAAAATATAAAATTGTTTCTTTTTCAGCTGATCACTAACCTTTGACCTACTTTTTTTCACACCCATTGTTGCAAACAATGGCAAAACTCCCTTCTTTCGTTACTTATCATTGTTGAATGTGGGAAAGTTTCTGATGGGGTATTGAACCTGCGTCTGTCATATCACTAATCCAACATCAAAATGCTGAACCTGTATGCCGCTGGTGGCTAAATTGGTCTATACGAAATGATGCAAAAAACTGAAAAATTACTGAAACTCTGGCAAATGGGTCTTCATCAGAAAGTACTCAACGAGAGCTTTCCAATGAATACCAACATGACAGGGTTTAGATGGTTATCAAAAATCTTTGCATCCTTGTGCCTTTGAAGAATGTAGCCTTAACTTTGGAAGGGTAAGCAATGCAAACCTCTAATTTATGCAGTGCCCAGTGATTGGTACTTAAAGGATATTCGCAATACAATACAATAGCGATATTTCCTTAATGATATGACACCTTAACAATATTTCTAACAATTCTGCCTGCCTCCAAGACAACTTATTTTGTTAAATTAAGCACTGTCACCTTCGGAAATTTCTCATATATATAGCGAACTTTCTTCACACAATGAGATGTCCAGGTAGCAATTAAGTTAATTTCAAGAATATTTCACATAGGATACGATACTTAACTATTTGATACAATAATTCTTCCCGTAAATTGTTAAATTAAGCACTGTCAGCTTTGGAAATTTCTCTAATATATAGCGAACTTTCTTCACCTGATGAGATGAGGTAGCAAATAAGTTGATTTCAAGTATATTTCAAACCTCAAAGGAAAGGATACGATACTTAACTTTTTAATACAATTATTTTTCCCTTTCAATCATGGTATTTGGTATCTTATGGACTACAGGTACCTATATCCCTAGCAGTGCCACAACACCTAACCATTGTTCTTTTCTATTGTTTTCTTGCATAACAATGCAATCACAGGTGAAATCAATAGTAAGTACCTGACACAGACCACTACCTTATAAGGCACCTATTTCTTCATCTTTTATTGCTTACACTTTGACTACTTCACTATATATCCAAAAGCGTCCTGACCCTATAGGGATATCTTTTGGGCCAGAGTATTTTTCAGGAATATCTGAAGGAAAAATGTTCATTTTGATGCAAGAAACAACTATCCATCAAATATTTTTGCAAACTACATGCCTTAGTACAAATATATTTTCAAAGTATCATAAATGATTTTTTTGCAAATATATGCCTTAGTACAAATATATTTTCAAAGTATAATAAATGCCCAAAGTGACCAAAACAGACCTGACTTGTTCAATGACATTTCTCTAGAACAAACATCTTTTACAAAATATGTGAAGGAGAATATTAACTAGAACCCATCCTTTAAGTTTCTTCCATCTTTTTAACTTTGTGCACTATCATTTTCAAATGTATCACACCCTCTTGAATCGAATGAACTGGTTTAAGGGCTATACCAGAAATTTGAATTACCGTATTCTTCCGATTAAGCACACATTACCGATTAACAACACCCCTCCCCCCTATTTTTCACAGAGAGAGGGCGAAGGGCCAGCACGCCTGATTTACTCCTGATGTAGAACCTCCCCCCAGAAGAAGTGAGAAAAAACAAATCACATACCTTTCCTCTTGGCTTGTCTGGAAACCAGCATTGAATTCTGCCCTGCCTGCAGTTCCTTCACACTCTCGCTGTTCATATTTGGTGCAAAAACATGATCGTGCTATTGACCAATCAACAACCTCGTTACATATGGGGTTGTTGCGCCAAGTATTCAAGCTGAACAGCGAGAGCGCGAAGGTAAGATAATGGCTGATAATCCGTGATCGGCACTCATTTAGGCGTGCGGTTATACAGCAGATTACCGGCACCCCATGTATAAAAAAAAATTACAAAGTCCACCCACACTGTGCGCTTAATTGGAAGGATACGGTATGATTAATCGAACCAAGGAACCAATGTGCAATTTTACCTATTATCCCCCATTATCACCCAATGCTGCTTTTCTATGTATTTGTGCACTCCAAAATCTGGGTATTTTCTCTCTCAAACCCCCTGAATAATCACAGGCGACTTTCCTCATCTCGTTTTTAGGCACCTACTGGCAGGCACCCTCAACCCCGGTACACTACCCTTGGCACAGGGCGCCCTATTTGGATGAGAGAAAGAATCAGCTGTCCAAGGTGATGGGAGAACTGGACCCACATCAGCCGGTAAGTACAAGTGATATACCGAGGGCCGCCTCAAAGGCTGAGTGGTCTAATATACAAATATGACATCCATCTCAGTGCTGTGTGGGATGTACACCAGGAATAACTTCCCAGAGAAAGGATTGTCGCTCTAGGGCATAGCCTGAGGTCATTTTATATTTGTTTTATTATACCAAACAAAATACAAAACACAAAAGGGGAAAAAATTACAAGCAGAGATATTGGATAAAAACTCGCCTTGTTCTCCTACTTTCACCAGTAGGTCACTTGGCAAACTGTGTGGGTGTTCACGGGTATTTGGGCTAGTGTGTGCTAATCAATTAGCTCATGCTGTTGCTGTGAGCAAATAAATTAGCACACGCTGTTGCTGTGTGCTAATCAATTAGCACACACTGTTGCTGTGTGCAAATCAATTAGCACACGCTGTTGCTGTGTGTTATTAAATTAAATAACATCCGCTGTTAAGGACAACAGCCTGTCGCTAAGAAGTGAGTATAACACAACGATTCATAAAGGGCCCTTGGCCAATCTGAATCAAGAATCTTCACGTGAGGTATAATAATGTTAGTTGTCTCTCACTACTGGGGTACAAATTTTGATTGAAAAGGTGATAAGGAACTTGACTTACATCAGCCAGTTTAAGTACTAGTGCCTTCATAGCTGAGCGGTCTAACATTTGCTGTGGTGCAAAAACCCTAAAAAATGACTGGAAACCTGGCACATGGGTATCCATCTGAGTTCTCAGTGAGAGCTATCCAATGAATACCAACATGACAGGGTGTAGATGATTTGCGAAAATCTTTGCGTCTTTTTCCTTTGGATGAAAGTAGCCTCAGCCTTGGAAGGGATAAAGAAAAGAATGACGGGAAGAGTAGACCAGCGGCTAGGCCTAAAAAAAGAAATTGTTTGTTTCCTGTAACGGTCCGAAAAAAAATAGGGTAGGTAGGTCGGTAAAAAGATTTTTTTTACATTTATTTTTTTGGTCAAAATTGCGTGTTTTATGCATGTTTTTCGTTGATTGGGAGTTGGGAGAGCGAAAAAAAATTTAGAGTAGGGATTTTTTTGAATAAAAACTTGTTAGGGTAGGGTTACAGGAAACAAACAACTTTTTTTTAGGCCCTATCAGTTAGTATTTTAATAGTAATATACATAGGGTTGCCTCCACGACTGAGCAGTCTAATGTCAGCCCACTTGGGTTCAATTCCCACTAGCCATTTACTCTTTCTTTGCTCCTAAACAAAGTTCATTTATGAATGTCAGTCACTGTCTTATTCCAACTTACTGTAAATTCTCGGTAATTTGGGACACTTTTTAATAATTACAGTTTTTATGGGTTGGGGGTGGCCCATGCTTTATGAAAGTACTGGCAACCCAGAGTAATAGTTGTCCATATTTTGTGAAATAGCTGCCAGCGATACATCAAGGAAGGTCAATGTTTCCCATATAATTATTTTGCAAAATAATGATAGCGGCCCATATTCCTAGAGTTGTCTAAATTTCCGAGAATTTATGGTAGTATTAGTGCTGCACTTCAGTCTTCATGAGAGGAAATTATTCTCGCTCAAAAATATCCAAACATAAGACGTTATTTTGATTAATTTTTTTGTTGCCATTTTTTCTAGAATGAGTTATACATGTTTTACTATTTGTCACCCATAACAAAGATCAGATGTTGTAAATGGTTGGTATTATCTTCCCTAATGGAAGTGATAACTAAATATTGATGTACTTTTATATACTGTTATATCGCTGTAGCCTAGTGGTTGCGATGCCTGGCTCTCAAGCGTGACATCACAGGTTAGAGTCTCCGCTGGATCCTCACAAGTGGGCCAGCCTGGTCGCTATATAAATGTGTGGCGTTGTGGAGGGATGTCTGTAGTCCTTCTGCAACTTAAAGACCCCTCACAAGTGGGTTAGGCTAGTCACTATATACATGTGCGGCGTTGTGGAGGGAGGACTGTAGTCCTGCAACTGAAAGACCCCTCACAAGTGGGTTAGCCTGGTCGCTATATAAATGTGCGGCGTTGTGGAGGGATGTCTGTAGTCCTTCTGCAACTTAAAGACCCCTTCAAACTGTTTGTGAAGAGCAGGGTATATCTTACCCATTCTGGATTTCTAACTCGTCGCAATATGACCTTAGCTGTTGTATAAATAGACGTAAAAACCCATTCCTTCCTTCCTTCTGTGGTGCGCGGCAAGCAGGAGAATAAAAAAAAATTTAACAGTACATATTTTTTTCATCCTTTTTTGTCTCAGAACTGGAGCCTAAATCGGCCACACATTCAGGTGATTAAGAATACTCCATCCTTTACCTACGCATGCTTAAGAATTTCATGGAGAAATTGTTGTCTGGATCTATAACGTTTTTGTCATTTTTGTCAACAACTCGAGATTTCAGAGTTATTTCATAAAATATTTGAAGGAGAGTTGTTAGTATTGCTCTGATTAACATTTTTCCTTTGAATATTTTCTGAACTTTGCTTTTGCCTGAAAGATTTCACCATAATTGTCAGGTTGCTTTTGGCCACTATGTTAAATGCTTATGTCAATAACATTTAGAGCTAATGCATATGATCTGACAATAGAGGTTTTATTTTGATTGCAAAATCCTTTTGAGAAATATTTTACTGAAAGTTGTTAATCCTATTAGGTATTAAAATCCCTCTTAAAATATTTTTCAAAAATTGATTTATTTTATGAGTTATGTTCTAAGTTGTCAGACCACGTGTATACTCTCCAAATAGAAATAAGCCCTGCATGTGATTGATTTGCAATTCTTTCTTTTTAAAAGTTATGAGTCAGAGTGTGAACCTTACTTATGAACTACTATTGTGAACACAATATCGCTGTTGGGCTTTTTCTTTCACAGGGGTGCCCAATTTTCTTTTTCCGGAGCACATTCAATTTGTCTTGGAGCACAGCAAATTTTGGTGATCGTGGTTTGATAATAGCTATGAATATTGTCACCTGGTGGTACTACTATATTATCCTTATTGCAATAGTTAAGACCAAGACCAATCAATAGACTGTATTACTAAAAGGAGTTAACTGTTTTTTTAAAAACAATTTGTATCAAAAATAATTCAAGTGAAATATCTGATAGGCTCAATTTGTCATTTTTTTGTGAAAATTTCCTAGTTATACCGTTTTTGGTTTGTTGCATGATTTGAAGCCCCTGTCACACCAGCGCTGGTGCGACAATGTGATAGTTGGACAATGGACACCCCTGCTTTGCTTTCATGCTCACGGCTGACCTTTTGTCACCGCCTGTGTTACTGCTAACACGGTATTTGAACCAATTAATCTAAACCAATACCAGCCAAAAATGACCTTTCTTCAGTAATATATTTTTAAACAAAATATTGTTATATTGATAAGCGTGAGTTTATTCCTGTTATTTAGGATATGACTAAGCTTGAGTTTATACCTGTGTTTTCGGATATGACTAAGCTTTAGTTTACTCCTGTGTTTTAGGATATGACTAAGCTTGAGTTTATTTCTTTGTTTTAGGATATCACTAACCTTGCGATTGTTGGGAATCCCAATGACACTGAGCATGTGACGTCTATCGCGTCGGACACGGGACTGTCGGAGAGAGAATTAGAGGAGGAGGATGACGAAAGTAGAGACAAGGAGGGAACATGCGATTCAACCATGCTGTATGTACCCTTATAAAAAAACCTCTTTTAACCCATTAACCCTAATGCTGATGGCTAATTTTGCCAATACAAAATGATGCAAAAAACCTAAAAAAACATGACTGAAACCTTGGTACATGGTACTCATTTGAGAGTACTCAGCGAGAGCTTTCCAATGAATACCAACATGACAGGGTTCAGATGGTTTTCTAAAACTTTGCTGCATCCTTGTTCTTTGGACGAAAGTAACCTCAGCATTGGAAGGGTTAATTAACACCAAATTCCACAAATCTTTCAAGCCTCAGCATAGAGGGGGTCAAAACATTTCCCCTAGAAATACTGTATTCTTCCGATTAACCCTTTATCACTCAACGCAACAATGTTGCGAGGTCCCCAGCACTGTCTGAGGGGTTGCTCCTCAGAGGCATTGTTGCGTTGGGAGGAATGATTGGCAAGTTTGTCCTCTTTGCGCAGTTGCACGAGTGGTTTGTCATCATATATGACTCCCACAGATCGTGCAGAGGACATCTATCATTGCCCTCCCCCTCTTCCTCAGAATTTTCTATGTTAAAAGACGCCAATTATTCTGAGAAACAGGGAAAAAACAAGGGAGACTTTCGATGATTTGCGTGTTGCTAAAGACGCCAAAACACGACAACGTCACCAGGCGGGAATTCCCTATGATTGCCATATTAGGAGAGGGTATTCTCGTAGTTTTTTCATCATAAAAAACGGACTTCAAGTCCAAAAATTGACAAGACCAAACTTCAGGTTACAAAGAAAAGGAAAGCCAAATCATTTAATGTCTTTATTAAGAAAAAAACATGTACATCAGCGATCTAAAATAGTGGGACCAAAAATACGCCAAAAGGCGCTTCGTAGGAATAAGTGCACAAATACGATGCGGGAATTCCCCATGACTTCCATATTTGGTAGGGGATTTCCCGTTGTTTTCCCGTCGAAAAAATCGGACTTCAAGTCCGAAAATAAACATGACAATACTACAGATTACGAAGAAAAGGAAAGCACAATAATTTCATAGCTTTATTAGAAAATCACTTGCACACCAGCGAGTTCAGATCGTGGTACGCAAAATACGCCAAAACTCGCTTCGTAGGAATAAGTGCACAAATACAATTACGCAATAACTCGCTACTGAGGAAGTGCAGCTGCACTCATGTAGCGAGTTATTGCGTCATTGAGTGATAAAGGGTTAAGCGCTCATGCCCAAATAAGCGCAAAGGGTCTATTTTTTATGGTTAGAGGGGGAATGGCCAGCCCAAATGTCATGAAAAACTCGTAAAACTTCCCCCCAGAAGAGGTAAGAAAAGTGAAATCACAAACCTTTCCTCTTGCCGTGTCTGCAAACCAGCGCTGAATTCCGTAATTTCAGCAGTTCCTTCGCGCTCTCACTGTTCATATTCGCCGCATGGTCGTAATACCAATTAATGATCTCACATGCGTGATTGTAGCTGCAAACGTCTGAAGCTAACTGAACAGTGAGGCGCAATAAAGATCGACAATCGACAATCATTGAAGTGTGCTGTTAAATGGAAGATCGTCGATACCCTTACTTCAGAAAAAATTCCCAACAATCTATCCGCACTGTGCGTTTAATCGGAAGAATACGGTACTGTCATAAAAAACACCACCTAAATAGTGGAATATTTTTAAAGGAGCTGCAGGTACAAAAGGCTTGATATTTTGATTTTGGGTTTCAGGGATCCTCTGAGTCAGTACCCGGACGTGCACCCGGCCCCGGTTTTTGGTCCTGCCATCAAGTTTGCCGGGCAACCAGCCCGCTGGACCGGTGATAGCCACAGTTTCCGTGGCGAGGTTGCCATGGAAGCGAGGGTGACTTTTGAAGCCTTCGCTGGGGAACGCATCACTTCCTTCCTGGAAATCTCCAATGAGGGAACCACGACCATATACTACAACTGGAAGGTATGTACCGGTATTATTATTATCATTATTATTATTATTATTATTATTATTATTATTATTATTATTATTATTATTATTATTATTATTATTATTATTATTATTATTATTATTATCACCTCCTTCCTGGAGATCTCCAATGAGGGAACCACAACCATATACTACAACTGGAAGGTACGCTGAATCCTATACTGTACAACTGGTATATTTTACAGGCATTTAATTTTGGCTATTTTTTACCACGATATATTACAACTGGAAGGTACAGTGAATCCTTTTCTGTATAACTAGTATTTTTACAGGCATTTAAGTTTTGCTATTCTCGACAACAAAACATTACAAATAGAAGGTACAGTGAATCCTTTACTGTAAAATTGGTATATTTAACAGGCATTTAATTTTTGCTATTTTCGCACCCCATGATAGCGCCAAAGTAACATCCTCCAAATAAATATCCTGCTTTGTATCTCTGACCTGTTTGAGTGCTTGAATGGGTAAATCTAAAATAGCACAAATACCCTCCAGCAGGGATATCTCCAACGAGGGAACCACAACCATATACTACGAACAACTGGAAGGGATGGTGAATCCTTTAGATTTGATTATACAGGGTCTCAGCCAGGATTTTATGAATGTCTGTCCAAAACAGTAATTCCAAAATTACTGCTCGTCCAGATTTGGCTACTACTCTACTGTATAACTGGTATTTTTTACAGGCATTTAATTTTTGCTATTTTCACGCTCCCCGTTATAGCGCCAATATAACATCCTTCAAATGAATTAATATATAGTAATAAATATATACCATATTCTTCCGATTAAGCGCACATGCCCAAATAAGGGCACAGGGCCTATTTTTCACGGGTAGAGGGTGAATGATCAGCGTAAATGTCACGAAAAACTCAAACACAAAATTACATACCTTTCCTCTTGCCGTGTCTGCAAACCAGCACTGAATTCCGCAATTTTAGCAGTTCCTTTGCGCTCTCACTGTTCATATTCGCCTCATTGTCGTACTATTGACCAATTAACGATCTCATGTGCTCGATTGTAGCTGCAAACGTCTAGCTAACTGAACAGTGAGAGCGCAAAGGTGCAATACGGCCAATGCTCTCTGATCGGCAATCATTGAGGTGTGCAGTTAAACGGAAGATCGTCAATACCTCTACCTCAGAAAATTTCTAGGGATTGGCACCTTTATAATTTTCACGGTATGATTCAATATCAATATTTCCATAATGCTACACTGTGATATGCAATTGCTCTATGTTAATCTTACATTTAATCATTTAACCATTCTTTCATTCATTCATTTTCCTTTAGAAAATTCCAAAGACCAATCCGTTTGATCTCGTAAATGCAAAGGTGCAGCGTTTTTACTTCAATACGAGTAGTGGTGTGATTTTACCTGGAGACAGCATGAAGTTCCCCTTCGTTTTCAAATCGCCCAACGCGGGAGTATTCTCGGAGCAGTGGGAGTTCGAAACGAA
>OZ012701.1:4259063-4265082 GCA_963942565.1 Maea johnstoni
TAGATAACCCTCAAATTTACAAAAAATCCAAAAAACAACTCACATTAAAAAATCCAGAAACATCAAGGTTGGAACTATTTAGTTTTTTTATAGATTAGTTTTAACCCTTTCTCTGCCTGCACTATCTAGTTAACCCTCTCAAGCCCGGATATTCAGAATCCTGCTCCTCTCTGGGATCCAATGGTAAATACAGTGTTCACTCTCACCACTAACCACCACTTCACCCAACCCTGGGCCCTGTTTTTACTGATTAACCGTTTTTTGGTTGACCTCTTTATTTAGTAATATATAGGCAAACTTCCATATGACAGACTCACATTGGGACCAGGAAAATTGGTACGTCATATGCAAAGTCTGTCATATATATATGACACATACTTGATATGCATGGGATTGGGACCAAGCATATCATCTGTCATAGCCAAAAGTCCTGGGCCCTGTTTTTACTGATGAACCGTTTTTTGGTTGACCTCTTTATTTTGTTATACAGACGAACTTGCATATGACAGCATATGACAGACTCAAGAAACCAAATTAAAATGAATAAATCAAATTGGGTTCAATATCAATCACAATTCCTGGGATTAATGAGAAGATCGTAGATGGCATAATAGATAGACGGGGACTTAAGCTCAAAAATTTTAACAAGTTCTTAAGTCTTTTTAAAATCCTTGGTCTGTCATATGCAAAGTCTGTCATAAACATATGACACATACTTGATATGCATGGAACTGGGAACAAGCATATCATCCGTCAAAAGTCTGGAGTACAGTGGTCTGTTGTGCAAGTTCGCCTGTATCAATTGCTACTTCACCCTGGGTCTTGCTTTTACTGCTTAACTGTTTTTTGGTTGACCTACTTGTTAGCTATATCATTGGCTATTTCACCACAGGTCTTGTTTTTTCTGCTTAGGACACTCCAATTTAATTACGTATCTTTACAAGCTTTATTTGGAAAAATAATTCTGCCAGACTCCAAAAAAAAGAAAAAAGTCGACTTTGGTGTCTTACGGACGAAATTGTTTAAGAAATATTCTGTCAGACTCCAAAATATATAAATGAAATAAAGTGCAAGTTTTAAGGATATTCATTGTAAGAGAGATTTAATTAACTACAGGAATTTATCAATGCTTTAGTAAAACCTCAGATTTGAGGATGTATATCTCCCACCCTTCAGGTTACAGGGATTAATTGATTGATTGATTTTATTTAGTTGAGAATAAGCTGTTAGAAACATCTCACTACCAGTGCTAGTCGGCAGACTCTAAAAAAAACAAAACAAAAAAACAAACCTACATTTGTTAACTTTTTTAAATTCCAAAATGGCTCATTTCCTGCCTCCGGAGCTCGTAAGACAAGTAACTAAATTGGAGTGGCCTTAACTGTTTTTGGTTGACCTACTTGTAAGCTGTATCATTGGCTTTTTCACTGTGGGTCTTATTTTACTGATTAACTGTTTTTTGGTTGACCTCGTTATTTTGTTAGCTCATCGGTTCCTTCACCCTGTGCATTGTTTCACTGCTAAACTGATTTTACCTCGTTATTTGTTATACCAATGGCTACCTCATACTTAGAATTGTTCCACTGCTTACTTGTTTTTTGTTGATGGCATTGTTTGTTGTATTGTTTGCTATCTTACCCAGTTACGGTGTTCCAATGCTAAGCTGACCTTAGTTGACGTTTTTGTTTGTTATATCATTTGCTGTCTTAGCCTGAACCTTGTTCCGATGTTCATGTTTTAGTTGACCACACTATTTGTTTATGATTTGCTAATTCACCCTGCCTTTTTCCTCCATAAAACTGTTTATTGGTTGACCTCATTTTAGACTATACAATTGGCTAATAGTATGGGACCTTTTAATAACAAAAGCAAATACCGTATTCGCCCGATTAAGCGCACGGTCCTGAATGAGCGCATCCCCCCTTATTTTTCGCGGAAATTAGGGGACCAGCAAGCGCCGAAGATCGTCTCCTTACGTTAAATCTCCCCCCAGAAGTAACCAAAACCAAATCACATACCTTTCCTCTTGCTGTGTCTGCGAACCAGCGCTGAATTCTGCCATTTCAGCAGTCCCTTCGCGCTCTCACTGTTCATATTCGCCGCATGATCATACTATTGACAAATTAACAATCTTTTCATGTGCGAATTGTTGCCGCAAACGTCTAGGCACGCTGAACAGTGAAAGAGTGCGAAGGTGCAATAACGGTCATTACTCTCCGATCAGCAATCATTGAGGGGTGCGTGGTTATACGGATGTTTGACAAAACCCCTTCTACAGAAAATTTTCCCAACCTCACCGTGCGCTAAATCAGGCGAATATGGTACCTCTATATATATATACATATATATATGTATGTATATATATATATATATATATATATATATATATATATATATATATATATATATATATATATATATATATATATATATATATATATATATATATATTTATATATATATATAATATATATAATATATATATATATATATATATATATATATATATATATTTATATATATATATATATATATATATATATATATATATATATATATATATATATATATATATAATATATATATATATATATATATATATAGCCTCAAACCCTCACTCTTAAGTCTTTCTACAGTGGTTTGTTCTCTTAGGACTCATTTAGAAGCCAATTGTCATAGATAAAATTTGGTAAAGATAAATTCAAATGTCACCAATTATTTTGTCATTTGAAATTGATTTTTAGACATAGTTTATTTTTGCTAAATGAGGCAAGAATGATTCAGATGCTAAAATTCCTGCCAACTTCATACAATGTCTTAACCAATGAGGTGGCTAAGAAAGAGGTCAACCACAAACCTGTTTATGGTTGCAAACACCCCTTTTTGTTCTAGTGTTTCCTGTTGAGGGCAGCTGCATGGAAGACCGTCACATTGTGCATGTCTTTCAACCATGGCGGACTGAACATACAATATTGTCAAACTAATCATGTACCACATGTGCCCCATTTATGTACCCCATGTGAACCACCCATATGTACCACATGAGAGCCGCTTAAGCACCCCATATGAACCCCTTATGTACCATTTGTGAATGACCTATATACCAAATGTCATAAGTACCACATGTGGACTGCTCATGTTCTACCACAAATGAACCGCTCATATACCATATGTGAATGACCTTAATGTACCAACCACATATATACCACATATGGACTGCTTATGCACCCTGAATGAAAACCACATATATACCACATATGGACTGCTTATGCACCCTGAATGAAAACCACATATATACCACATATGGACTGCTTATGCACCCTGAATGAAAACCACATATATACCACATATGGACTGCTTATGCACCCTGAATGAAAACCACATATATACCACATATGGACGGCTTACCCCGTATGCACCCTGAATGAACCCCTTATGTACCATTTGTGAATGACCTATATACCAAATGTCAACCACATACGTACCACATGTGGACTGCTCATGTTCTACCACAAATGAACCGCTCATATACCATATGTGAATGACCTTAATGTATCAACCACATATATACCACATATGGACTGCTTATGCACCCCTTATGTACTGAATGAACTATGTACCACATGTGAACCTCATATGTACCACATGTGGACTGCTTATGTACTACAAGTGAACTGCTAATGTACCACATGTGGACTGCTTATGTACTACAAGTGAATTGCTCACTTATACCACATGTAAACCACCTATGTACCAAATGTTGTCAAATTCCGGTAACATACATGAACTATTCATGTGAACCACTTATATATACCACTTGTGTCCTAATCCCGTCATACAGTTAACCACTCCTACATACATAACATGTGAGTTGCTACTCATTCCTTCACATGTTAACATACCGTAATAGTATTCTTGTTAGAACCACTTATTGTTTATATGTGACCACTCATGTTTCACATGTAAACAATTGTATGTAAACTACTCGTTTAATTTCGGACCACTCATGATTTACATGAGAACCAATGCATGTGAATTACTAATGGTTTACATGTGAAACACTTATGGTTTACATGTAGAACGTTCATGTACCACATTTAAATAAGCCAGTTATGTAAGGTAACCACTTTTGATTGTATCCAGTCTTATTGTGACATGCAACTTTGAAGAAATATATATATATGCACAACACACATCAATAAAATACTATTGACAACATCCATTTATGATAGGTAGATAAACAGCATCTTTGTCATGTACATTTTATATGCATCAGTCTGTATGTTCCACTTTAGCATCATTAAGTAGAGAGAGAGAGAGAGAGAGAGAGAGAGAGAGAGAGAGAGAGAGACAGAGAGAGAGAGAGAGAGAGAGAGAGTGTGTGTGTGTAAATTTGTAAACATCTTTGTATCATTAACTAAATTTATCGTATATTATACAAACAGTGCTTTTTATCTGTAAAACCCATTTTGGCCTAAACAATATTCAATGTTAATTATTTTCTGAACACAGAACACTGGAAAATGAGGAAAAGAAGAAACCCTGACAAATTCTGTTACTCATAATCTGTTCTCCTTATTCCAGTATGTTTTATTTCAATATTTGTGCCTTCTTATATCTTCCTATCTCTCTGTGCATATATATATATATATATATATATATATATATATATATATATATATATATATATATATATATATGTGTATATGTATATGTATATATATATATATATATATATATATATATATATATATATATATATATATATATATATATATGTATATGTATATGTATATATATATATATATATATATATATATATATATATATATATATATATATATATATATATATATATGCATTTCTACTATTTTCTTATATGTTTTATGTTATTCACCACTCACTTTTTTGTTTTCTTCGTTGGGATTATAGGGGACAAATCTTCAAAAGCAAGTAAGTCTAGTGTGCTTTAGACTAAAATCTAAGTGGTACTGGCTAGAACTTTGATAGACAGCTAGAAAAGTCACAACAGGCTTAGACGTGTTTTATCTTAGATAACTCTAGTGGCCTTACAGATATGCTGTATGTTGCTTTAACCCTTCCAATGCTGAGACTACTTTTGTCCAAAGCACAAGAATGCAAGATTCTTGAAAAACCATTGAAACACTGTTGTCTTGGTATTCATTAGAAAGCTCTCGCCGAGTACTCTCAGATGAGTACCCATTTGCCAGGGTTTCAGTAATGTTTCAAGTTTTTTGCATTATTTTGTATTGGTAAAATTAGTCACCAGCAGCGTAAGAGTTTAACATCCATCGTAATAATTTCACTAGTCAAATGGACGACACGGTTTGATTTTTCCTTGTCCAATAGAACAGATTTCCGACATGCATATATACTTATTAACCCTTATTTAGTTAAGCTGGCCTTTTACACCTGACTTGAAAGACTGAAATAGTTAACCTTTACAATGCTGAGACTACTTTCATCCAAAGCTCAAGGATGTAGAGATTTTTGAAAACCATCTAAACCCTGTCATGCTGGTATTTATTGGATAGCTCTCGCTGAGTACTCTCAGATGAGTATACCCATATGCCAGGGTTCCAGTCATTTTTCAGGTTTTTGCATCATTTTGTAATGACCAAATTGGCCACCAGCAGCATAAGGGTTAAGATAGCTCTTAAACTGCATGCTTAGAACGATTATTATTATAGGTAAGATAGCATTTTACATCATACATTGAAAGGTATTACTCTCGATGACTAAAATATTTAGGTATATCTTTATTCCCTATATTCATAGGTTAAGGCTACTAAGATTGCTTTTGCCTTTTTACCCAGAGTGGTTAGGAAAGATGAGATTGTGTTTTATCTTTTTTTTTATCATAATTACTATTTTTATTATTATTATTATTATTATTATTATTATTATGATTGTTATTATTATTATTATTATTGTTATTGATATTATCATTATTATTATTATTGTTATTATTATTATTATTATTATTATTATTGTTATT
>OZ012701.1:4265282-4275282 GCA_963942565.1 Maea johnstoni
AACTTGATTGTGATTGGTGTTCATCTATTTCAGGAAACCACACCCGTGTCAACGCCACCTGCGTATCAACGGAATCGCTTACCTCGACTCCTCAACCTACATCTAATCCCACTCCTACGACTCCTATTCCTCCT
Organism: Maea johnstoni; assembly: GCA_963942565.1. Taxonomy (NCBI): domain Eukaryota; kingdom Metazoa; phylum Annelida; class Polychaeta; order Spionida; family Magelonidae; genus Maea; species Maea johnstoni. Next base: position 4,265,417 of record OZ012701.1, read on the forward strand.
ACCAGTCCTCCTACTACTGGTTCTCTAGCTACCAGTCCTCCTACTACTACTCTAGCGCCTCCTACTACTACCAGCTCGACCACAACTGTTCCTGGACTGACCACAAGCACACAAGCCAACGACAAGACAAGTAAGTACTACCACTACTACTACTACTACTACTACTACTACTACTACTACTACTACTACTATTTCTACTATTACTATTAGGACGACTACTACAACAACTACTACTACTACTACTACTACTACTACTACTACTACTACTACTACTACAACTACTACACACACACACACACATATATATATATATATATATATATATATATATATATATATATATATATATATATATATATGTATATATATATATATATATATATATATATATATATATATATATATATAGTATATATATATATATATATATATATATATATATATATATATATATATATATATATATATATATATATATATATATATACATATATATATATATATATATATATATATTTTTTTTCATGTCCCGGCACTCTCCCATTGAAAATCAATGAGAGGCTACCTGGATACAATGAACACCTGTCTACCTTGAACATTGAACACCAAATTTGGTCCCGCAGGCCATATCTAACCTGTCTGCATTGAACATTTCGCACTGATTCGAAACTTTTCAATGAAAATGAGTTCACATGAGCTGTATAAAATCAGGTTTTTTAAGTGATATTTTTCAAATGCTGGAAATGGGACGTTTTTAACTAAATGAAGAAAGTGAGGTAAAGACATAGTAGATTTTGCAATAAAATGATCATACATGATAAACATGTTTATCTTATTACCCTTGACTTTGTTTCTATTTCACCCGAACTCCAAATACTTAGAACCTGGATACATTGAGCACCTGCGTACATTGAACACTTTTTCATTTCCCGTGAGTGTTCAATGTAGACAGGTTCCACTGCATGCCTACATACATACATACATACAAACATACATTAATATATATATATATATATATATATATATATATATATATATATATATATATATATATATATATATATATATATATATATATATATATATATATATATATATATGTATATATATATATATATATATGTATATATATATATATATATGTATATATATATATATATGTATATATATATATATATATATATATATATATATATATATATATATATATATATATATATATATATATACATACATACATAGAGCTACAGATAGTTGTTTATATTTTGAATTTATCAAATTTGACCTTTACTGTTTCATAATGCCCTTTCATTTCTAGGGTACTCAAATTCTGCCATATTTAGTTTGTCGAAAGGAAGAGCAGCGACTGCAGGCATACTACAGACCATCGATGTTGGACGTCAGGAGGAGTGCCTCGTATTCTGCATGGCCACCGCGAACTGCGTGAGTGTAAACCTCGACCGGCAGGTGGCGCCACTGTACAAGTGTGAACTTGGTGCACTCAGCGCGGAGAACGGAGGCATGGTCGTGGCTAAGCCTGGCTCCGATCATTACGTCAGAGGGTAACTGGAGAGAGAGAGAGAGAGAGAGAGAGAGAGAGAGAGAGAGAGAGAGAGAGAAGAGAGAGAGAGAGAGAGAGAGAGAGGGACTGAGAGAGAGAGAGAGAGAGAGAGAGAGAGAGAGAGAGAGAGAGTGAGAGGAGAGAGAGAGAGAGAGAGAGAGAGAGAGAGAGAGAGAGAGAGCAGGGTTGTATAGATATAGTGCAGACATTTAATTCCTGCACCGGTCGATCGGACATCTGCCAGTGCATAGTTGTACAAACACCAATGGGTAACATATCAAAAAAGATAAGCCCAAAATATTGATGACCCACATAACTGAATTAAAGCTCTATTCAGTTATGAGGTCATCCATGCATCCATGACCAAGAAACTAGGCGGCAATCGGGTGTGCAGTCGTGTATTATGCCGTGGCTGGCAGACCATCAATCCTAGAGCACAGCACTTTCAGAGCGACACAAGGTTCACACAATTTACGTCGGTCGGTAAAATGATATTAGCCTTATATAACTGTTGGGGATCAATGGAAAAACGCTAAAAGTGATGGAATTTTGGTTTGGAATTTCATTAATCCTTTCTGTCATATTGTGGCGTATTTGTGACTAGCCAATTGTAATTGATGGAGGAAACAGTAACTGGAATGCCTTGCCAAAGCCACGACCTAACTCTAGGTCACTGGCAACTTTCTCACATGACCCGGTGGGATTCGAATTTGGACAGTGGTGAGAGACAGCTATCAGTCAGTGGCAACACCTTAGACCATACGGCCACCAGGACAGGCCCTTACAATGATGGAGTACACATATTCAAAGAAATTTGCATAGAATTATACATTCTGACAATGTATAAAACTCTACAGGCCTGGACGAAGTCAGGCAACTTGCTGAGTTTAACAGTGCTTGGTGGATTTGGCCTGTTGCACATTTTGAAGTCTCTGTCGTTAGCTGATGCGACAATGCGACGCTTGGAATTTGGAAATTTTTGTTTTTCGTCGCATTCATGCCAATTGTGGTTAATTCGTGACTAGCCAGTTTTAAGTAGTGGAGGAAACCGGAGTACCCGGCGAAAACCACCGCCTAACCCCTAGTCACTGGCAACTTTCTCACGCTTAGACACCCCTGGGGAGTATGTGTAGCCTATGGGAAATTAAATGGAAATGGAATGAAAATTCAACCCTGGAAGTTTAGTTCATCTCCGTGTCAACCATCAGATAGCGCAACTATACAGTTATCAACCAGGAGAAAAATGCAAAGAACGAACATCTTGAATATTTTTAGCTCCGGCCATTACGTAGAATATGAAAGAACGATGAATCAAAAGGCATGCATTGTATGGAGGACTTTAACCCTTCCAATGCTAAGGCTACTTTTGTCCAAAGCACAATAATGCAAAATCTTTTGGAAACCACCCAAACCCTGTCATGTTGGTATTAATTTGATAGCTCTCGCTGAGTACCCTTAGATGAGTACCCATTTGCCAGGGTTTCAGTCAATTTTCAGGTTTTTTGCATCATTTTGTATTGGGCCAAATTAGCCACCAGCAGCATAAGGGTTAATACTCCAACAGGCTAACTATAATAATCATCAATTAGTGGCGCCACAACGCAGGCGTACAATAGGAGTAAAAGGATATGGAATATAGAGGTATGATTGAGAATTTGACTGTTACCCGTTAAGTAACACGAGACAGAATGGAGATAGAGGTCGTTGTCCCGACTGTCTGCTGGAAATAAATAAATAAGTGTGTATATATACAATCAATAATTTATTAAATGAAAGCATTCAAGAAAATAAAAGCAAATAAGAAACCGAGTGAAATGAATTGTACATAACTTAAGCTTTGAGCTATCGTGTGCTGCCATCTTTTGGCGAAGCGGCAAATTACAATACACAAATGTTATCATGCCTGTAGGCGGCTTTTAAATTAGCTTTAGAATTATGCAAAAAATCCCGAAATATTTCAAGGAATGATGGTTTAAGAATAAGAATACTATACAAATATGGCACTTGGGTGAGTGTAATATATTTTTTTATTGCAAGTTGAGAATTGAGCACACGAACCTGACAGCTCTGAGTCAGAGTGTTGGAAAGTGATATTGCACCCCGATATCACTATGTTAGGTGGTCATATGACCCCGATCTGACCAATCACAGCAGATAATGAGCAGTAGGCATATAGTAATACTGTATAACTGGTTAATTTAGCGTGGTTTTTAATTTGGCTTTTTTTTGTCGAATGCTCATCAACGCCAAATTAAAGATCGCATAAAAATATGTCTACATGAAGATGGCATTGTTCTGACTGCTCCAGACGCCAAAATAATTACAGGGAAAAAACCTCAAGAAACGCCAACTTAAGTACACGCAAATTAACCAGTTATACAGTATACAAATATGGCACTTGGGTGAGTGCAAGCGCCTCGTGCAATATCATTTTTCAGAGTGCAATACAAATTTATATTGCACGAAACCAAAGTGCCATATTTGTTTTATTATATGACTGCTGCTCATTTAAAGAGAATACTTTACTAATGTAAAGAATTATAAAAATGTAAATAGTATTAATGTGTTTTTCCATTTCCATGTTTTACCACAAACCATGGGGTTATCGTAAATTTCTAAGCTGTAATATATTCTTGTGCTTATTCAGTAATATCGCAATCAAAATACTATTAATACCTGAAGAAGTCACACGCAATAGAGTTAGAAATGTAAAGATTTATTTATTTTAATTAAAAGTATGTTTTACTAATCCCCTTCCCAATCATGATTTTACAAGAAGCCCAAACTTTTCTGAGTTCCTTGTCTCAATTCACTTCTTTTGGCTTCTTTTTCAAGGATTGAAGTTGAGAATTGAGCACATGAACCTGACAGCTCTGAGTCAGAGTGTTGGAAAGTGATATTGCAACCCAATATCACTTTTGTAAGATGGTCATGTGATGATCTGACCAATCACAGCAGAGAATGAGCAGTAGGCATATAATACTATTAGTTATCTTTGTTGTGTTCAGACTACCTCGTACGTTCATCGTGCGTCATACATGTACTACAGTTTTATTATACAGTGTAATATAACTATCAACCTAAAAGCTTGTTTACCAAATAAGGTAATGGCAGCCCAGTGTTCAATATATAGTGATGCATGAATGTGATATTTGTGTCAAATGTTCTTTTTACGTCTAAAGAGTTCACTATTGGCTATTATTAGGGGTAATACGGAGAACTACAGAACGCTGATTCACTATGTATTTTGGAAGTGGCCATCTTGAATTTCAAAAAAAGAACCGCCACTTTCTATGCTTGTTCAAAGCTGCGCCATGTAATCTATATCCTCGCTTTGTTTATTGGACACACTTCTGTAACTCTTGTACTGTTCCGGATATCGTGTATTTCTCAGGTGTGACCATAGGTGGCGCAATTGGCTATATATATTTCAACAACAATACTTGTCGTCAGTAGGTGGACCCTAAAACATATTTGACCGCATTTACTTATCATTCAAAGTCTTTGTTTTCAAATTTTCCATTCCGTGCGCTTTGCTGATTGTACAATTAGAATACCTTTTGTTCTGTTTTGATATCATTTATCATTGCATATTATATAAAAATTTGAGGATATGGAACTATATTGTATACAACATACCGGGTACACGGTCAATAAAGATTCATTTTCCAATTCATTCATTCGTTCATTCATTTATTCATTCGAATAATTTGACGGAATTACGAATGTTTACACTGGCTTAGATAATTGCTTTAATAGAGATGCTACCTTGGAGTAATATGAAATGAATTATTGTGCCAACTAAATTATTTACATCAAAAATGGAGTTTGTAGTTTGTTTCCTTGATTCTCCTGAGTGGGGAATAAACAGTGTGCACCCAACCCATTAATGCTTACATGCTTACAACGGCCAACTAATGCCTGAAGGTTTGAGTTAACTCTTTGAGGTCAAGTATTAATTTAAACGAACGTTTAAAGGAGAACGATTATTGAGATAATTAACAAGAGCTCACTGTGTAATCGTTATATATACATATATATATATATATATATATATATATATATATATATATATATATATATATATATATATATATATATATACTAGTATATATATATATTATATATTTATATATATATATATATATATTATATATATATATATATATATATATATATATATATATATATATATATATATATATAGAGAGAGAGAGAGAGAGAGAGAGAGAGAGAGAGAGAGAGAGAGAGAGAGAGAGAGAGAGAGAGAGAGAATTCGAATTTCGAAGCATATTGTACATGTATCGTTGCAAGACGCCAATCCTTTACCTTGTTTCACCAGAACAGGTATAAGAGCGTTTTCTTAGCCATGTGAATCCTTTTCCCTTCCCCCAAAACACATGTGAAACATAGACTGGCGAACAGGCTATCGGTGGCTTAAACACACCGGTATTACAGTACCCTAGCATGACCGTCTGCCAGAAGGGACTGGTAGTAAGTCTATTTGGAATGAGGCAGTGGTGGTAGTCGCAGCAACAAGCGTTAGCAGCCTGCCGCCTGAATACGCTATTCCATTTCCTGGTGAACACCACGGCAGCGTCGGAAAGTGGGCTAGGCCTTTCAAACCAGACACCTACCCGCAAGCATAAATCAAAGGCAGCGACGCAATAACAAGAAACCCACGACGCAAGACATACGTTTCTTGGATAACTATATACGGTCGGCGTTTGATGAGGTAAAGGGTCTGTTTCATATTACATATATGTGGTTAGATAGAGCGGTACCTTGCTTTTTCCGTTTTGCCATTGTAGAGGCGTTAGGCTACACGAAGAAGGTGGTTTAAGGTGAAAATCGAACATGCGCAAAGCAGTCATTCGCACGAGATGAGGTGAGCGCGTGCATCTCTGCTGCAGTTCCGGTCTGATGGTCCACATAAACAGGTCTGCAAATCACCAATCTAAATGTGTGGTTGTATATAGAGGTGTCGGTTGAAACGGTATTGAGAAAACAAAAACAACAACAACATAAAAAACAACAACAACATTTCTTTCAAATATCTAAACAAAGAATTGATATTTAATACATGTACTATTAAATCAAATGAAATATCAATTGTATAGCAATACCGACTATCTTTGGCGCTTTCAACCAGACTGTGTCGATGTTTTACTAGGTATCGAATTTCATGGTGTTGAAAATAACAACATTCTGTTTAAATATTTAGCGTATTGATTTTCGTGATGAATCAAATTACCATTTATCGAGCGTGACAGATTATCCATGCTGCTGCAAACAATTAATGGCTTTTTGGTAGATATAGAATTTCAGGGTGTTGAAAATAACAACATTCATCTTAATTATTCAACGTACGTATTGATTCTCCTAATAAATCAAATTGTCATTTATATAGCAAGACAGATTAACCATTCTGTTGCAAATAACTATTGGCTTTCTTACTAGGTAATGTATGACAAGGTATTGAAAAAAACACATCCATTTTAAATTTCCAAAGTATTGTATGTTTTATTGACTGTACTGGTATGGTACAAAATCATAGCGAATACAAAAAATCATATAGAGAAACAAAATACTACATACATAGCCAAAAGGCTGAACATAATCAAAAGAAAAGTAAACAAAATGATATATAACCTTATAAATTAAAATACATATAAACAGAGAGTAGACCCTTGACTTAAGAGTCGGAGGAAGCAAACATATGAATTAATATATTAGAGTATTCCTCGATTCTTCCGAATAAATCAAATATCAATTGAACTGAAACACAGACTAGCTTTACATTTGCACAAAAACAATGGCTGTTTTACTTTGTCTCGTATGAAAAGGTATTGAGAAATGCACATTTACTTTAAATATTTTAAGTATTCATGGACTTTTCCGAATAAACTAAATATCAATTTAATTGCAAAACAGACTAGCTTTGCCGCTGCAAACAAACGATGGCTGTATTACGCCGTACAACAAGGTATTGATATAAGCACATTTATTTTAAATATTCAAAGTATTCATCGATAAATAAATGAATTATCATCGTCACAGGGAGATGGTAGCAGCAAGGCAGTAACTAGCTTGGCTTTTGCATACGATTATGTGCCAATACGTGTTTGCCGCAGCGCATTAGCGAGTACTGCCAGAAACAGCAGTTTCGAATAAAGGTGGAAAAACACTACTGCGCGTTAGTGAGCAGAATTACACATTAACCCTTCCAATGCTAAGGCTACTTTCGCCCATAGCACATGCATAGATATATTTTTGAAAACTATATCAACCCTGTCGTGTTGGTATCCTTTGGATAGCTCTCGTTGAGTGCTCTCAGATGAGTACCCATGTGAAAGGGTTTCAGTCATTTTACAGCTTTTGCATCATTTTGTATTGGCAAAATTAGCCATCATCAGCATAGGGTTAGCCATACCAATACATCAAGAACAGCTATGACTTGGTGATGAAGCTTAACTGTTAGCCAAGCCATGCCTGTAGCTGCCAATAACCGCCGGACAATGCCGGTGATATCCCTCTAAAAAAGCTATATTTAGAAAATATATGAAGGAGAAGTGTTCATCAGAACTCTGTCTACAACTTACCTTCACATAGTGATTATTGTTGAAGAACAATGACAACGCATAGATATTCTAGGTGAAAGAAGAGGTAGAGTAAAAGCAGAGCCTTCAGATACATTGATGACAAAGGCATATTTTAGATGCAGGGTATCTATAGACAGATCCACACATCCCCCTTCTTTATAAGGCGAGCAGGGTACCCACCAGGGACTTACCCAGGCAGGAGTCAGGGAGTCATTTTGACTCCCAAACACCAGATTATTGGCGAAATGACACCCAGTAGTATTTTGTAAGATTTTCTGTATTTGTTGAGTCCAAGGAAATTTTTCAACTGCTTCACTTTTAGAAGACAATAGGTACATTAAATGATGTAAAAAGCATACTTTGTTTTGCTATGTCAATATATAAGGTTGCTATGAACACTCTTGTAAATTGGGTAACTAACTTTTGACCCCCCAAATTTAAAAAATCCTCAATTTTGACCCCCTGTTTCCAAATCCTGGGTAACACCCAGGACTACCCACCAGCTTAGTATCACCCGGGAAGAAAATATAGAGAAACATAGAGTTACATAGAGAAAAGGGGATATAACATATAACAGAAAGACATACAAATCGCACATTCAAGGAATGCCATTTTCACTATGAACATCGAGTGATCAAGCTACTACACAATAGCATTTCTGACGACTTACCCTGTAAGCTTATCGAGTCCTATAACGTCAATTCATACAATTAATTATCACTTATGATTTATGTTGATTAAATGTCAGATTCGTACATACAAAAATAAAATAACTGCGAGGAAATCCAAAATAGTGGTTTGAAACATAAATGCAGTACCCTAAACCCCAACAGTCTCTCTCTCACACACACTCTCTCTCTCTCACACACACACTCTCTCTCACTATCCCCTCTCTCTCTCTCTCTCTCTCTCTCACACACACTCTCTCTCTCTCACACACACACTCTCTCTCACTATCCCCTCTCTCTCTCTCTCTCTCTCTCTCTCTCACACACACTCTCTCTCACACACACTCTCTCTCACTATCCCCTCTCTCTCTCTCTCTCTCTCTCACACACTCTCTCTCTCTCACACACACACTCTCTCTCACTATCCCCCCCTCTCTCTCTCTCTCTCACACACACACACTCTCCCTCTCTCTCTCACACATACACTCTCCCCCCCCCCTCTCCCTCTCACACACACACACACACAAACACACACACACTCTCTCTCACACATACACACACAAACACTCTCTCTCTCACACATACACCCCCCCTCTCTCTCTCTCACACACACACCCTCTCTCACTATCCCCCCTCTCTCTCTCACACACACACACACTCCCTCTCTCTCACACATACACTCTCCCCCCCTCTCCCTCACTCACACACACACAAACACACTCTCTCTCTCTCACACACACACACTCTCTCTCACTATCCCCCCCTCTCTCTCTCTCTCTCTCTCTCTCTCACACACACACTCTCTCTCTCTCACACACACTCTCTCTCTCTCTCACAAACACACACAAACACACCCTCCTCTCTCTCACACATACACTCCCCCCCCCCTCTCTCTCTCTCTCACACACACACACACACAAACTCTCTCTCTCTCTCTCACACACACTCTCCCTCTCTCTCACACATACATTCCCCCCCTCTCTCTCTCTATCTCTCTCACACACACAACACACACACTATCTCTCTCTCCCCACG
>OZ012701.1:4280282-4295282 GCA_963942565.1 Maea johnstoni
TAAACCTCAAAATTATTGTGGAATCAGACGACCATTTTCAAGGGGAACTCTAGGTATCCAAGGGTATAAACACAGTTCTGATTTTGAAAGGTTTCGTCGAGATCTTTTATACTGTCAAATACATGGGACTTCTACTCGGCCTAGCGGTCTAACTCTAGCGCCAAGTTATTCGAAGCATTGCAATCTCGCTTGCAAGCCTAGACTCCATAAACGAGATGTACTTATTGAATATCAGAGTAAAGAAAGGAGTAGGTTAAGGTGGATCGTCATAGTGATCTACCACTTAAGGCGGATAGCGACAACCTTACTCTAATCGGACATGACCTTGTTCATTTATAAAACATGACGTACCCGGCTATTTTTTGTATTATCATTTGTTCAGTTTAATTTTGTTTTGTGCTTTGTAAACTTTTGTAATATACTTACAGTCAATAAATAATATATATATATATAATATATAATGCTTGTGCCACAAGTCCCGTGCAGATACCAGGGTCACGTATGGGGCAGACTCTCTCAGCTGAGCGGTCTAACTCTAGGGCCAAGTGGTTTAACCCTAATACTGCTGGTGGCAAATTTGAAAAATGAATGAAAACCTGCAAATGGGTACTCATCTGAGATCACTCAGTGAGAGCTCTCTAATGAATACCAACATGACAGGGTTGTAGTTGTTTATCAAAGATGTTTGGGTCCTTGTGCTAAGGGCGAAAGTAGACTCAGCATTGGAAATGTTGTATTAATACATCGCAATGCTTGAACCACACGTCCCGCAAGACAACCCTCTGACTAAGGCTGGTACCATGTATATGGGTTGCCCCCAGTGCTGAGCGGTCTATCCCTAGGGACCAGTGGTCTAACATAATGACTTATCATTTCTTGGTCTAATCCTTTATTGCCCATGATCTGCATCATAAAACGAGAAGAAATTACAAATACAATTTAGTAAAAAAGTATTACATAAAAAATATACAAAGAAAAGAAGGAGAATGTTTGTGCAACAAACCCACAGACCCCACAAAACGTATGTTGGTCGCCCCAGTGCTGAGTTGTCTACCTCGAGGGCCAAGTGGTCTAACGCATTGCAATCCTTCAGCCACAAATCCGCATTAGCGTACATTTACCGCAACTTGTAGATTTCGAACCAATTCTGAAAAAGACCACCATGGTTAGAATATTCCGTTCTGAAATGATAGCGCTGCACCGACTCCAATAAATACCCAACGTTTTTTCGAGGAACTTGTTTAGAATATGGCGCGAAAACAAGTCGCATGTTACGAACTGGCGCATTTGCTTCATTACCTCGGCGCCTGTTGTCGTTTTCCTTTCAAGACGGCGCTCAAAGAAACACGCAACGACATGACATCGTAGCGCGTGCCTAGATTAACTCTTCTATACCCGTAGCGCACAAAACACCTGACCATTTGGTGATAACTTTCACACAAAATCATATCGTGGAAATATTTGACCGGAAAATGTTATTTCGAACTAAAACTACACTTCTCCAACAAAATATGTGTGGAAATTTGTTTTATTCCAAATTTTCTTTTTTTTTAATTCTCTGCATAGCACATGTTGTTTTTTTATTGTTTAAGAGATTCATTTGATTCAAATCAACCAAACACCTTCAAGTGGCCCAATGCATGCATCAACCATTAAAATACTAACATACCGATCATTTATAATGATGGTTTTCTAACTAGGCGCAAATGTCCGATATAAGGAGTAAACATATTTTCATACTTATAAGGATCTTACAAATCATTAGCGATGATGCATTTCCAGTTGTGTGTACATTTTTCCATTTCTGAATCATTGTTGAGAAGAGCCCGATATTCTTCAATTTTCATTTGTTTTAAACCTAAAGATTATCTTAGAACCAGACAATTTCTGTCAACGGGAACTTTAGGTATACACATAGTTTTCCTTTTTGAAAAGTTTAGTCGGGATCTTTTATACTGCTGAAATTAACTAAAGGAGAGGGTGGCATTACAAACAATCTGAAGAGGCTGGTGACATCGATCACACCAGTAACTTTCTAAGGAAAATATTTTCATCTTTTTAATTCGATAATTCGATTATCTATCTATTGATTGAAGCACACACACACACCGCTGGCAACGTTCTCATACGCCCTGAGCTGTGGTTGAACTCGTGTTTTTGTAAAAAGCGAACACAGTCAACCCGCAATGTCCTTTTCCACTTGAATGAACAGGGGGAGGTCCTGGTGCAATTTGAATTTGAATTTGGAATTTCCGTAGCCAGAGACAGCGAGCAGTAAGGGGCAACGCCTTAGACCATTCGGCTGTCAGGGCAAGGCCTTAGTGGATAGAGACAGCAAGCAGTCAGTCGCAGCGCTTTAGACCACTCGGCCATCAGGACAGACCCAATTGGGCGAGAGGCAACTCCTTAGACCACTCAGCCATCAGGGCAGACCCTCAGTGGCCAGAAATAGCGAACAGTTAGTGACAACGCCTCAGATCACCCGGCCCCCAGCGCAGACCCTCAGTGGAGAGAGACAGCAAGCAGTCAGTTGCAAGGACTTAGACCACTCGACCATCAGGGCAGAGCCTCGTTGGCCAGAGATAGCGAACAGTCAGTGGCAACGTCTTGGACCACTCGGCCATCAGGGCAGACCGTCAGCTTTTGCATTTGTATTCATAATTTCATATGATATATATGGTCAATAAGCAATACAATACACTACTACAATGCAGTGGCTAGAGACAGCGAGCAGTTATATATATACATATAAAGGGGCAATGCCTAAGATCACCTGGCCATAGAGGAAGGCCCACAGCCAAGCTCCCGACACAATATAGAAAAGCGATGCCTTATCACTTCAGGCATATGGGATAGTCTTTCCGGAGCAAATATTTACAACAAGTGAGCTAAGTGTTAATTTCCCTTTAGCGGCAACCAAAACAAACGAACAAAGGACGAATATATCGGCAGTAAACATATACTATACGGATGGTTGGATAATACTTATATATTGTCGATTCGAGGAACTGGCGCGGAAATATTAGTCTCACTAGCGCATTTAATTGTGTAAACAGGTATTGATATACACTCTGCTGAGCTATGTAAATACTTATGGAATCGTAAGCAGGTGTAGTGTTTTCGTATGACTTGTATGTTTAACCCTCTAATGCAGAATGGGTCCTGCTAGTCTCGCCTGCGCGTACAATGGTGTAAAAATAGCATCGTAAGCAGGTATAGTACATGTAGTTGTGTTTTCGTATGACGTGTGTATTTAACTCTTTAATAGAAACTGGTACTGTTAGTTTTACCAAAGTATTACCTGACCATTCAATATCGTAAACAGGCATTGAAATACACTCTACTGAGCTATGCAAATACTCATGGAAACGTTAGTGTGTTTAACCCTCTAATGCAGAATGGGTCCTGCTAGTCTTGCCTGCACGTACAATGTAAACATAGCATTGCTATACACTCTGCTGAGCTATGTAAATACTTATAGAATCGTCAAGCAGGTATACTAGTAGTGTTTTCGTATGACTTGTATGTTTAACGCTTAGATACAGACGGGTACTGTTAGTTATACCAAAGTATTGTCTGCGCGTACAATAGCGCAAACATGGCATTATTAGTTACGCCCTGTTGGAAAGTGCGGTACGGCCTGATATCCACCTGAAGTCATCCATATCCCACGAGGAGGAGCCGAGTGGGATATGGATGACTGAGGGTGGATAGCAGGCCGTACTGCACCTTCCAACAGGGCGTAACGAATTTATCACCTGCTCTTTTATGGTAAGAAAAAAGAACAAATACATCTCATACGGTACGGCTGGCTGAATCTTTTTTTTTAAATTTTAATAAAAAAAAAATTCAAACTTTTTTTAAAGTTTTTTTTTATCTATTTATGTATCTTTTAATTTTATTTATTGAATTTATTGAAAAAAAAAGATTTTTCTTAATTTTTTTTTTAAATTTAATTTTTTTTAAATGTTTTATTTCATATTTTTTTTTCATTCTTTTTAATTTCTTTTTTATTTCATATATATATATATATATATATATATATATATATATATATATATATATATATATATATATATATATATATATATATATATTTATATATATTCTTTTTTCATTTATTATTATTTTTTTTGATAAAACCTGGTGACCTCTAGCCTGTCAGAGTGGTGATATCAAATTAAATTTGTTCTCCAAGTGGTGGTATTGAATTCTGCCGTGTGGTATTGAATCTGCAATGGGTGAACGGCTCGAGATCTAACACCTATTGACCAATCAGCATCAAGAATCAAAGCAGAGTAGGTGATAATGGAATATATTCTACTGTGCTATGTATATACTTATGGAATCGTTAGCAGGTATAGTATGTCCATATGACTTATATGATTAACTCTTAAATACAGATTGGTATTGTTAGTTCAACCAATGTGTTACCTGCGCATTAAATAGCATAAACTTGACATTGAAACAAAATCTGCCAAGTACATATAAGTACCTATTAAGTTGGAAATAGGAGTACTATTATCGTAGATATGTTTAACTCTCTAATCCAGACTAGGTCTTGTGAGTCGTCCATAAGTACTTCCTGAGCGTTCAATAACGTAAACATGGCATTCAAATACACTCTGCTAAGCTACATAAATACCTTTACAATCGGAAGCAGGCATAGTACTATTGTATGTAGATGTTAACTCTCTTTTTATTTGCTGTCACAAGCTATCAGTATTTATATTGCCATTTTTATTGATTTAACCTTATACATGCTTTGGGGATAATGTGACTACCGGTACTTGTGGTTGAAATACAATAAAACGACGCATATGTACTTATAGATGCAATATAAATCATCTATTTGAGAATTAACAAAAACTCTCTAATACAGAATAATTCCTGTAAGACTTACATACGTATCACCAGCACGTCTAAAACCGTAAACATGGCACATGCATTTGTATTTGCATCTATATGTTTACTGACTGTTCCTGATAAAGATAAACAATCATACTAGATACATCGTCTTTTCTCATATAATGCACCTATAAAAAAGGAACACATACAAAAAGGCATACAGGACAAGCAATATTATACGTAGTCAAAATAGCGCCAACCAATGGGAACACATTAACATCACATGTCCGAAGTGCAAGAGAGATGTGCTCTATCTAAGATACACAACTTATAATAAAAAAAACACTCTGATAAGTTACACGAATACCCGTACAAACGGAAGCAGGTGTGTTTTTATTGTATATAGGTTTTCACTCTCAATTGCAGAAAAGGTCATGTTAGTCTTACATAAGTATAACCAGCGCTCTAAATAGCATAAAACGGTATTGAAATACACTCTAGAAAGCTATGTAAATACTGTAAATCACTTAAGTATAGCGGGAACAATACGATAGCGATAATAGTGGTCTGCCCATATGCGCTATAATAACATCCCCGTCTTCATTAAATTCTTAATTGAACTTGCTGCTCCTGTTCCCGTTCACCACTACAATTAGATCACGCTATCCATGACAGTGCCATAATTGCGCTATATAATGTTCACGCCATATTTAAGTAATTTACAGTATTGTATTTACACAGCTTCGCAGAGTGTATTTCAATACAGTGTTTATACTATTTAGCGCGCCGGATATACGAATGTCTCCTCAAGATACCACTTTTGATATTTCCCTTGAGCGGTCGCTTAATAGAGGTTTGACTGTACTTATAAAATCGGAAGCAGAAGGAATATTATTGTATTCTAATTTCATTAATGCAAGTATCTGTTTCGAGTTATTTTTATGTTCAACCTTTTGTATTGCCTTATGCTACTTCCTTTTGATTTTTGAATATATTGTATGAATTTGTATTTTCGAATCCTATGAGATTTGGTCACTAAATATACAATACAATACAATACAGTAGGTTTAACTCCGTGTTTGTCTCACATAAGTATAACCATTTCGCTTAATAGTGCAGCCTCGGTATTGAAATGCATCCTGATAAACTATGTAAATTACTATAGATTCCGAAGCAGGAATAATGTTATCATATGTATTTCAATACCCTGTGGTATTTCGTTAGCCTTACCAATGCGTTCAATAGCGTAAATAGGGTATTGAAATGCACGCTGCTTAGATATGTAAATACATGTACTTACGGAAATAAAGGCATGACTGGTATTATCTCATGTTTGTTTTAACCCTTAAATATCGGATGGGTCCGGTTACTTATACGTCAGTATTACATGGGAGTTCCATAATGTTAGCATGGAAATTCACTTTACTGAGCTAGCTAAATACGTATAGAACACGGAACAATATTTTCCGTTATACGTGTATATGTTGACCTTTGTAGTGCTACATATGGTCAAGCTATGTGAGCCCGGGGTTCTAATCCCGGCCAGATCATGTTAGTAGGTTATCAGTGACTCTGGGATAGGCGGTATTTCACTAGGTGAATAAATAGGGAATCGAAGACTGTGAGCCCTAGACTTTCATGTTAACCCTATAGAATCAAATTGGGCGAGGGAGCGCAATACGAATAATGTTAACCTCTCTCTCTAGTAGAGCTGCACTCACGGAGGGAGATCAACTCATGAGCTCACCACCCGTTTGACTCGTGAGCTCATGAGCTCGCGGACGTTCTGATTTTCCAAAAAAGATATTTATTTTCCACCCCAGCTATTAAGAAATAAATATTTATTGGCAGATATTTTTTAACATTGCCATGCTTATTTAATTTCAAAACGTGCTGACGAGGTAAAAAGGTCAGTTTAACACTCAACACCTCTTGAATGTAGACATTGGAGATTGTAATGAAGACATGACAGCGATAAGCAGTTATGTATGCTGATAATGTGTGTTATGTGTCCTGTGTTACGTTTGTGTTCCCAACATTGACGAGCTCACGATTTGAACATTTTAGCTCGAGCTCGGCGAGTTTGCTCCAGGGCTCGAGCCACTCGAGTTCGTGAGTGGTGAGTGCAGCTCTACTCTCTACTACACCTATTAACCCTTCCAATGCTGAGGCATCTTTTTTCCAAAGCTCAAAGACACCAATATTTTTGAAAAACATCTAAACCCTGTCATGTTGGTATTTATTGGAAAGCTCTCGCCGAGTACTCTCGGGCGAGTACCCATATGCCTGGGTTCCAGTCATTTTCAGATTATTGCATCATTTTTTATTGGCCAAATTAGCCACCAGCAGCATAAGGGTTAAACGTCTGCTTTATCGACAGATGTGCATAGAGGTATATACACATACTTAGGTACACTAGACAGTTTTATGATGGTTTGGGGCCCAGTTAACTTTGGACTTGTCAATCCTTTTTAAAGGTGATCAATGAAAAGTAGAGATTCAGTTTTTACGTACAGAATTTGATTGGATAATGTTAGCCTTCTATGGGTTTCTGGGAATTCCGATAAAATGTTCTTCTCACATGAATAGCAATATATCCAATACCAGGGGCACATGAAAAACAGCAGTTGCGAAGTTGAAAAAAACAAAAACATCCGATCAATAAGTATTCTAGTTTAGTCTTTGACTTACCACGAACAATATTTATGTTAGGAATAGATTCTTAAGAACGGTCTTATACATTTCGTACACATGTTTTACGACTATCCTCAAGAACTCACATTGCTGGTCTTTACTGACATTAATAGGGACCTTACCCATTAGTGTCAGAAATACATCGTACTGTGGCATCAGGACTGGGTTATTGCAGGTACGCTCTAGACCCTCAATTATTCGATAGGTCGTAATATATATATATATATATATATATATATATATATATATATATATATATATATATATATATATATATATATATATATATATATATATATATATATGTATATATATATATATATATATATATGTATATATATATATATATATATATGTATATATATATATATATATATATATATATATATATACATATATATATATATATGTAAATATATATATACACACACATATATATGTGTGTGTATATATATATATATATATATATATATATATATATATATATATATATATATATATATATATATATATATATATATATATATATATATATATATATATATATATATGGCCGCTTATCGAATAAGTGACGAGTCTGGGAATCCAGGTCTGGAGACAATGTTTGAGATGCAGGCACAAGTCTTGGGAGGGATAAGATGTTAATCCGATAGTGACTTTAGGAGCATAGGGCTGTTGGCTTAACTAGAATCGATGCTACGTCCTCCTCTTTTATCGCTTAGTCTCCGTCTGTAGGGCACTAAATTAGGCAATATGATACGGCATCAATGGCACACTGCTGCAAAGTGGCTGTAGCATTGAGCTGAATCTACAAAACGAACCATTACTGGACCTCTCTCTCTCTCTCTGCAGACTCGATATCGAGGGCAGGTGACTGAGAGGGCAGGGTTTGGCGTAAGGATAGGAAAACGTGCTGAAAAATCTAAGTGAGTTAAATTTATTCAAATGATGGGGCAAAAACTGCATTAAAAGGTTGCCAAATATGAGGATTACTAATTTTCGATACGACTTACTTATAAAGATGTTTTCTATGAAAGCTAATTTATATGTCTTTTTGTGTAACCAGATTGTGTTTTTTCTTTGTAATTTGTAATTTCATACTGTGCGTGTGGCCGATACATTATTATTAGATATAATTAAGTTGTTTCAATATAAATCATTCCCCACAGTTGTTATGCCAGGAAACATCGCTCGTTCATTTCATATACGAAAGTTCTTAAGTACAGCCTTTTTTTAAGAAGCATCGGCCAGCATGTGTGATAGTATTACGTCACAAGAGATTTTGCCAACCTCCTATATGCAATTGTTGTGTATTACGTCATCATTCCATGCGTATATGACGTAGTAGTAGTAGTAGTAGTAGTAGTAGTAGTAGTAGTAGTAGTAGTACGTTTATTTGCTGTAAATATGTTTTACAAAATCGTACGGTTACATACAAGCATAGAAACATTGAACATGAGACTAAACAAAAATTGGACATAATAGTGCACATGTAACTAACAAATAGGCGCACAACAAGTGCAGAAAAAACACATTTCAATCACATGGCTTACGGGACCTTTTTTTCTCCAAAACTATTATTTTCAAATTGGAATATCAAATGAAGGAGATAACTTGTTTGTATACTGCCATGACCTTGGGAGAGCTCTGTTTTGCCTACTTTGCAAATTAAGATTGATTTATTGCGAATTGATTTAGCCCAATTGTTAATAACTTGATAAGCCGAAACCTAAGCACCGAATTAACGAGATTAAATTAGATATAACAGCACATAATTATAAGCTCGATGCTTCCCAGATCAATTCGCCGGTATAATGGATTTAATCATAAAATGGATTAATTATAGCCAGCCTGCTATCTATGTGTAACAACCGTGGACAAAGAAAATCAGTCACTTTGAGATCACAATGATATTATGAACTGTGCGTTTTGATTAAATGTCATGTATCAAAGCTTTTTATATTTATAAGTAAGTATATATATAATATTATATGCACACACACAGATATATATATATATATATATATATATATATATATATATATATATATATATATATATATATATATATATATATATATATATATATATATATATATACTGTAGAACACACAATGTTAGCGTCTGTTTATATATAGCGTACAAAGCGTGTGGTTCCGCTTCGCTATATATAAAAACGCTGTACTTTTTTCTTACTGTACTGGCGCTGTCAGCGCTGTCAGCGGCGGCTACCGTCGCTAACATAAAGATACGCTATGATGCGAAAATTCCCAAATTCGCTATATTTGGGATACGCGTCATATATGTATTCTACAGTATATATATATATATATATATATATATATATATATATATATACATACATATATATATATATATATATATATATATATATATATATATATATATATATATATATATATATATATATATATACATACATATATATATATATATATATATACGCTATAGATATTAATAGTTTAAGTGCTGCATGTAGAATACAGCGTATTCCTTAATGAGATATGACTGTAATGTTATTCCTCATGGTACACAGGACGTAGATCGTTTAGAGCCTGACAGATGCGACAATGCAATTGCTATTAGGGAGCATTCTGGATTTATATGATGTTCTCTTCAAGCGTGTACTGTATTGACGCGTACTGCACAGTTGGGAATGGAAGTGCCCTCGTTGGTTAATGCTGACGTTTGTCAACTAGAATGCTATCTTCGTATGAGTACATGTGTCAACTCTGATTGACCTGTCAATGTGTTAATGCAGGGTGCTCCTCAATTGCAGAGCGGTCTAATGCATTGTGTATTGATGTTAACCTATTTAATCTTGAACGTATATATGAATTGACACAAGTGCAGCCATTTCGATAAGAAAACAATATTTAGATAAATATTTCATTGAATGTTTCTTTGTTTTGTGCTCTTGTCGTCGTTTGATAACCTGAAGTTAGGCAAATTTGTATTTTTCATTTCCTTTGCTTTGTTAATTTTGGTATGTTTTGCTGATTGTATATTTAGATTTATCGATGTACACATACAGTCAAAGTTGCATATTATTATTATTATTATTATTATTATTATTATCATTATTATTAATATTGTTATTGCAACAGTAATTTATATCATTCATCGACCTTTTCTTTATTGGGGTCATCTTTTAAAAGTTATTGATTATGTTCATTCTATTGTGGTCATCGTTCTTCTATTTTTGTTTTAATTGACATCACCCTAGTCAGAGTCAATGCGGTCATGATTATTATCAATACATGTTATGTTGCTTTTCTTGTTAGAAGTTATTGCCTATTTTCTGAGTTACATTAAAAATCCTCACTAGCGTTCAGTTATTTAGCCGACTGACCATGTAAATATCTGTACAATACATTATCTTTTTGTGTTATTTAAGAGTTTGTTAGTGTGCATTTATTTGTACTCCTTTGTTATTATGTTGCTGTTCACGTATACTTACTTTGTTAGTGCTATTTCGTATTCTCTAAATGCAGTCAATAGAGTACAGTACATCATCGTGATGGTCATTGTTATAGATATCATTATCACTGTCACCATAATTGTCTCTTTTGTTTTCCTCTCCAGAGCTCATCATCGTTCGCAGGGTATTTAGGAGTATATCGATTATTGAAATTGGGCCTGGCAACTAATCCCTAATTAGGAGAAAAACCGGCTTACACCTCTAATACCCGGATGTTAATTTGGGGTCAAGATAGCTCCCAGGCATATCGTATTATAATATGGGATATCATTTTCTTTCTTCCAGAGCTCCGGGGGCATGTGATGGGGTCGCACGGTGATGATACCACTCTGGAGGACTGGGTGAACAGATGGTCGTAAATCTCGAGAAATCTCGTTCCGGTCCGCCTTGATGGCACGAGATTTCACGTGGGCGCGAGATTTTGCACGGGATTTCACGCTTGGCGAGACTAAGAACGAGATTTTGCACGAGATCTCACGTTAGCGCGAGATTTTGCACGAGATTTCACATTGGCGCGAGACTTTGCATTTGTCCACCGCTAGGTGTCGCTCTATGGGTTCTGGAATGCCGGCTTCTAGTAGTAGTCGTCGACGTCGGCTGCCAGCTGAGAGCTTTGATCGTATTCCGCGCACGAACGAGGGACTAGCACGCTCAGTTTCCTGTTCCAGCTCAGACACCCTGCTAGCCGTGCAGGCGCTACAGCAGCAGCATTAGAGCGCAGGATATTCCGACACTTACACACAACCCCTCCGCCCGCATTAATAAAACAGCAGCAGACGAATTTCGGTCCCGCGAGCGGCGGCGGTCTGTTGGAGTTATCACGAATTTACTGTTCGAATGACGTCGACTGCGCAGACTCGGCGCGAGGTGGCTTACAAATCGCATTATTTCATAAATATGGCATAACCGAACCAGTAGTGTGTTGGATTCACCACGTTGTCCGCTATCAGCGGTGTTTTTAACCTTATATGGAAATATTTGCGTGTGCATATTTCGTATATCTGCCGGAGTAGCATACAGGTACACCGTCTCACCACACCGGCTTTTGTAGGATACAACCTCTTGCACATACACACACAGGGATTGTGGATTACGCCCTAATATAGTATAGCATAGTGGCTCGTAAAATACTATATATTACATCTTGTTACACGGTGCATGTAAAACACGGAATCACACCATGGCGGAACGACGAAGGAGTAGTACCAAAACGGATGATAGCAGTAAAAACGGGAACGAACGTAACGGAATGCCCAGGAATGAATGGTTCGACAGGTGGAACAAGAGCATTGTTTATTCAAAAGGTAGGCACTTTTTCACTATGACAATCCATCATTTGTTTTATTCCGTATGAGGTGTTTTGTATGCAGCCATATGTTGATTGCATTGTATTGTACTTCGTATTGTACATTGTCTCAAATGAGACAAAAGTTGCACAGATGCATAGTTCAATATTAGATAGAACAAAACGGTACAGAATATCAATGCATATGAACAGTCTCGCAAGCGAGTTGCAACAAAACGAGGTATGAGTGAAAAGGGAGTCTAAATCGTCGATGATACAAGGCGATTTTAGGGATATAACATGCACGAATATCACGCATTTAATCTTGCGAAAACTTTTTCGAGAAGTGCCATTGACAGGGAAATTTGAGAGCATCGAATAAAATAAACGCTTTCTCCCTTTGAGTAGGTAGAATAGCCTTGCCACCATAGCATCGTCTCGAATCATTGATGATTTAAACACTATGAGTTTGGTGCTCAGCAGGATTCGGATCCAGGATTCGAGAAGGGGAGGTTCATCCTAGTTCCAAACAGTGACACTAAAAAGAAAAAAAACTAAAAACTAAAAAGTTCAACAAGGGGTTAATTCGATGTTAAGGGGGTCACCTTAACATCGACTCGGATCATTGATGATTTAAACCCTCTATGAGATTGTTGTCCCCGCCACCTTACCATCAACACCGATCATTGATGATTTAAATCCTCTATGAGTTGGGTGCCCTGATCACCATAACATCGTCTCGAAACATTGATGATTCGGATCAGTGATGATTTAATCTCTCTGTGGACGGGGGCCAGGACATCTAAACTACACGGATCGTTTATAATTTAAGTACTCTATGAGTTTGGTGACCTGGTCACCTTAACATCGACTCGGATCGTTGAAGATCTATTCTCTGCATGAGTGGGATGGGCACTTTGGAGTACTACAGCGTGAACTGTGGTCATCAAACATTAATACAGAGCTTTTTCCCGAACGGAAACCAAACGCAAATGTTGGCATGAGGAGCGATGCAACAGTTCATTGATTTTAACCCTTATGCTGCTGGTGGCTAATTTGGCCGATACAAAATGATGCAAAAGAAATATCTGAAAAATGACTGAAACCCTGGCAAATTGGTACTCATCTGAGACTACTCAGGGAGAACTATCCAGTGAATACCAACATGACAGGGTTTAGATGATTTTTTCAAAAATCTTTGCATCCTTGTACTTTGGACAAAAGTAGCTTCAGCATTGGAAGGGTTAACTCCGCTGGATCATAGAAGGACAGTAAGCATGGATATTGTCCGAAACTAAATGAAAATCAACCTCCTTTCCTTCAACGACCCCCACTTTTGTCCCAATGAGATAAAATTTACCTATTTTGTTAGACTTGAAAGTCCACATCCCCATTTTTGCGAGAAGTGGGGAGGGCATAAAATGATACCAATACCATTGAAACTCGTCGGGCCAGGGCTAACTCCGACTTAGGACATTAATCACATGAATACAGTTCAGGCATTTAATTCCTGCAGCAGTCGACTGGACGTCAGCCAGTGACTTGTTACACGAACACTCATGTATAACACGTGAAAAAATAAGCAAATCAAAAGTTACGTTCAATTGTGAGGTTATCCATGGCTCAATGCACAGAATACTGGGTGGCGACCTGTTGTGCGGTCGTGTATTATAATTGGGCTGCTCGCACATTAAGTGCAGAAATTAAGTGTCGGCACTGTAGGTTCGCACAGTATATCTACATTGTTAACAAGTTCTTTATCAGCAATCATGACGAATACCAAAATAACATTTCCCATTCAAATAAAAAAATCACTTGTTCTGATATGTGGAATATCTCGATGGCAATATATACGAACTAGTTGTTTGTTTGGGATCCGTTACCGCATTTGTTCCGCGGTCCCACTGCCTAGTGAGGACCTACAGAGAGCCATCTTCCCTCCCCGACCACTCATCACACCCCCGGGACTTTGACTCCTTAGGAGCCCCCTCGCCCCCCACCCCCCCAAACACACACAAGCGCTATTAGTCATGCATCCAGCATCACGACTGTACTCTACCCGTCCTCCCATCCTGCACAGCCGGCACCTAATTCCTGCACTAAATGTGTGGGCAGCCTAGGCATACAGTGCAGACATTTAATTCCTGCACCAGTCGACCGGACGTCCGCCAGTGCCAGGTTGTACAAATATCCATGAATAACATGTCAAAAAATAAGCCAAGCACACCAATGACCCATGTAGCTTGCGAATCAAAGCTACTTTAAGTTGTCAGGTCACACATGCATCAAGGCCTAGGAAACTGGGTGGCAATCGGGCATGCGGTCATGTATAATGCCCGGGCTGCCCACACATTTAGTGCAGGAATTAAATGTTGGTACTGTAATACACGACCGCACGCCCAGTTGCCACTCAGTTTCTTGGGCATGGATGCCACCACAGGTCCATGACGTCACACCTGAACGTAGCTTTGATTCGCAAGCAACGAAGGTCATTGGCACACTTGGTTTGGATTTTGACATGTTATCCATGAGTGTTTGTGCAACCGGGCACTGGCAGACGTCCGGTCGACTGATACTTAAATGTGTGTACGGTACAGATAACGTGCCGTGCGTCTGGTTTGTCCAATCTGTCTTCCCGTCGTACAGATATACTTAAGTGGCGATTAGGTCT
>OZ012701.1:4297782-4316485 GCA_963942565.1 Maea johnstoni
ATGCCCGATTGCCACCCAGTTCCTGGGCCTTGATGCATGTATGACCTGACAAATGAAAGTAGCTTTGATTCGCAAGCTACGTGGGTCATTGGTGTGCTTGGCTTAATTTTGGACATATTATTCACGGTTATTTGTACAACCAGGCACTGGCGGACGTCCGGTCGACTGGTGCAGGAATTAAATCTCTACACTGTATAAATATGACGTGTTATTCCACTATATAGTTTTCCACTATCACTTTATGCACTCCTGTCTTGGCTAGCCCATCCCAAACATCACACGTGCGATTTTTCCCTACTTTGCAAATTCCATTTGTATCGATCCTCCGCAAGTATGCTAAGTGCTAATGGCGATTCGCCAACCGACGCTTTGCATTGCCATATGATTAATTCAAGCATTTGATTTCATTATAAAGAAATTATCGCCTCTGGGGGACACAGAAGGTCAACTAGTCGCATGAAAAAGTTATGACACGGGGGAGAGGTCTCATGTAGTCTTGGATCCAGCCTAAGGCAGTGTATTTTAATTGAGATCTATGACTAAATGGCCGGATGTAGCGTATACATATTTAATCCATTCATACTGGAAAGTATCGTCTGCTACTCTCGTAGTTTTGACAAAAACTTGGAAATAAAAGTAATACTTCACAAAATATTTGAATTAGAGTCAGTTTTGTCTGGCTTATGATCAACGTTTCTCCATCAAATATTTTCCACAGAATGCCGTTGTAAGTAAAATATTTCAAAAATCGTCGGGTCCTTTTTTGGCCATTTATGCTTAGGGTTCGTGTGAAAATTGTCGTCTGCGTCTATGACCCATTTGAGGATAACTCCTGAATAACGCGTTTATTAGGAAAACATTTTTGTAGGAGAGTTGAAGGGTGGGTTCTAAAGAACAATTCGCCTTCAGTTATTTTCCAAAAGCTTCTTTTGTCTGTAAGATATAACAAAAACAAAACAAAACAAGAAAACAGGCCATCTTAGGTTGCCGCAGGCATTAATGGAACAAACAATACTGACAGATGATACTGGCCCTTGATAAAAGTTTAATACATTAATACCCACACATTTCAATAACAGTTATATTCTGAATCCATGATTTCTTTGCATAAATTAGAATGTGCCTAAGTAACAGGGGAAAATGTTATACCTGGAATTTAACATATGATTTTGACCACTATGAACATTTTGGAACACGAGCTTGGTGTACAACGAATTGGTTCCAATAATCCCTTCCAGCAAAGAACCTCTGTATTATGCAAAATCTAAAAAATATATTTAAAGGGGTATTTATTAAGCTTCTGGTCAATATTCCCCTTGTCACGTTCTCCTAAAAATCTCTGGTCCAAAAGATGTCACTGAAATAGTAAACTGTTTTGGACGCTACCGTACAGGATCTTGCGACTGTTCAAGTTTTCACATTTCATGGTTGGGTACACAGGTAAAAGTTGACAGGCCTGTACATGCCCGTTCAAAACATGCCCGTTACATGCATAATGATGCACAGCAATGTAACGGGCCCGCTCAAACAGGCCCGTTACAGGCCTGTAAATTCAAAATATCAAAAATCTAAAAACAAATGGATTTTTTTATTTTTGATATCTACATTTCGCAAGAAGAATGTTCCCAGCATCTTCTGCTGCCAATTGGTCCCAGGCAATCTTTTCTAGGGCAGTTTAGCTTAGTTATTTGTTATGCTGCTGGTTTTGAGGAGGTCACCATGCAACCACAGTTATTAAAAAAGAAACAATGCTTGCAACAAAAAGAATCTGCTCAATTGATTATTTGAGGTATTGAATATATTTAAAACATTTAAAAGAATATTTTCAAAGTCTTATTTGAGAAGAAAAAATATTTGAAAATATGTTGCTCTTTATGATGAAAATATGGCTGCCAGATGTCTGAAGGCCCAACGGGCCTGTAACGGGCCCGTTACGACCCCGTTATGGCATCCTTAAAAAATAAAAGTTCTGGCCTGGCCTTATTATTGTCCATTATGGGCGTATCCTCTGTGGGCTCTGGGCATGGGACCATTCCAGTCCTGATACGGACCCGAAACTTATCGGCACCCACAGAGGCCCTAAAGTTTCACAACGGGCATGTAACGGCCCCATTCAGACGGGCATGTAACGGCCCCATTTAGACGGTACAGTTAAATTGTCTTCAAAGTGTTAAATAACGGGTCCGTAAGCACAATTATGCCACATGGTGCAAAACCAACAATTATGTATATGTTTATTAAATGATGTATCAACAGGCTCCCAAAAAGCCTGTCTCAACATGCCCGTTATATTAACGGGCCCGTTTATACCTGTGCATCATTATGCATGTAACGGGCATGTTTTGAAAGGGCATGTACAGGCCGGTTAACTTTTACCTGTGTAGATATCGTTATTAACCTTTTGATTCTGAAATTGCCATAGGATCAGACACCCATCAACATAACTCATCGCATTAAGAAACACATGAAAATATTTGAACAATGGCTCTTAGAATCAGTTGAGGTTACATCTCTGAGTTACGTATTTATCGAAATATTGCACTTTTTAAACATATATATATATATATATATACATAATCATATATATATATATATATATATATATATATATATATATATATATGTATACTAGTATATATATATATATATATATATATATATATATATATATATATATATATATATATATATATATATATATATATACTAGTATATATATATATATATATATATATATATATATATATATATATATATATATATATATATATATATATATATATATATTAGTATATATATATATATTTCCATATGGGTAAGAGCATGAGTAGATAAACACTCCAGGGTTTCATTGATCAAGGCATTTTATTGACCATATATTCTATGTTTGATTGTCTTGTCCATTTGAAATACTTTGGTTTGATGAACACTAACCAGTGGTTAATAACCAGAAGGTAGTTGTATTGGGTATTCCGACCTCCTCCACCACTTACAACAATGAAGTCTCGACTGGGCCGCAGTATGGCAGAAAAGGTGACGAAACACGAAAGTACAAATAATGTAACTATTGAGTATTCCATTCTGTACGTGGCTATTGACCCAGGATAACACATTTTGTATAACAGATTTCCTTTATCAGTTTCCTGACAATATTTACTGACAATACAGATAGTCAAACACACATGGCAGAAAAAAATAAAAAATATGCTAAACGAGTTTTTCCGAATCGACACATATTGCTATAACCCTAGCCTAGGGGCTATGTCAATCAATCTACCTCTACTTACACCGCTCGCTTCCGCGCCTAATCCATATATTCATCCGCGTAACAGCTTTCTTCCTTTGAAAAGATGAAGCTGTGTCTTCTCTTCACTGTTGTCTCACCAAACAGGAAGAATGAACCTGCAAACATACATGTAGGTATTGCTTATCGCAAGAGCTTTTGTACTCGAAACTACGCGTTGTATTGTATTTTCATGGACCGCACCGATAAAAACACAAATTCATATGTGAACCCAAAGCTGGTCTGCCAATTCAAGTATTCAACTTTCCTTTCATTCCATTTAGTCCTGTGGAATGTCTTCCAATGTTACTCTGCTTCGAGAATAATCCATATGCACCAGGCCATACATCTGAATATTTATTGTCTGTACTTGCATGGAGAAATCATACAAAGTACAATTGTTTGCATCAAGAACGTGTGTACGCTCCAGATGATAAAGGGTTAAATGCGTGATTGTCTACGCACTCTGCTCTTCTAGATGATAAAGGGTTAAGAGCGTGATAGTCTACACACTCTGCTCTTCTAGATGATAAAGGGTTAAGAGCACGATAGTCTACACACTCGGCTCTTCTAGATAATAGAGGGTTAAGTGCACGATAGTCTACACACTCGGCTCTTCAAGATGATAAAGGGTTAAGAGCACGATAGTCTACACACTCGGCTCTTCTAGATGATAAAGGGTTAAGAGCGCGATAGTCTACACACTCGGCTCTTCAAGATGATAAAGGGTTAAGAGCACGATAGTCTACACACTCGGCTCTTCTAGATAATAGAGGGTTAAGTGCACGATAGTCTACACACTCGGCTCTTCAAGATGATAAAGGGTTAAGTGCACGATAGTCTACACACTCGGCTCTTCTAGATGATAAAGGGTTAAGAGCGCGCTAGTCTACACACTTGGCTCTTCTAGATGATAAAGGGTTAAGAGCGCGATAGTCTACACACTCGGCTCTTCAAGATGATAAAGGGTTAAGAGCACGATAGTCTACACACTCGGCTCTTCTAGATGATAAAGGGTTAAGAGCGCGCTAGTCTACACACTTGGCTCTTCTAGATGATAAAGGGTTAAGAGCGCGATAGTCTACACACTCGGCTCTTCTAGATGATAAAGGGTTAAGAGCACGATAGTCTACACAATCGGCTCTTCTAGATGATAAAGGGTTAAGAGCGCGCTAGTCTACACACTTGGCTCTTCTAGATGATAAAGGGTTAAGAGCGCGATAGTCTACACACTCGGCTCTTCTAGATGATAAAGGGTTAACAGCACGATAGTCTACACACTTGACTCTTCTAGATGATAAAGGGTTAAGAGCACGATAGTCTACACACTCGGCTCTTCTAGATGATAAAGGGTTAACAGCACGATAGTCTACACACTTGACTCTTCTAGATGATAAAGGGTTAAGAGCACGATAGTCTACACACTCGGCTCTTCTAGATGATAAAGGGTTAAGAGCACGATAGTCTACACACTCGGCTCTTCTAGATGATAAAGGGTTAAGAGCGCGATAGTCTACACACTCGGCTCTTCAAGATGATAAAGGGTTAAGAGCACGATAGTCTACACACTCGGCTCTTCTAGATAATAGAGGGTTAAGTGCACGATAGTCTACACACTCGGCTCTTCAAGATGATAAAGGGTTAAGTGCACGATAGTCTACACACCCGGCTCTTCTAGATGATAAAGGGTTAAGAGCGCGCTAGTCTACACACTTGGCTCTTCTAGATGATAAAGGGTTAAGAGCGCGATAGTCTACACACTCGGCTCTTCAAGATGATAAAGGGTTAAGAGCACGATAGTCTACACACTCGGCTCTTCTAGATGATAAAGGGTTAAGAGCGCGCTAGTCTACACACTTGGCTCTTCTAGATGATAAAGGGTTAAGAGCGCGATAGTCTACACACTCGGCTCTTCTAGATGATAAAGGGTTAAGAGCACGATAGTCTACACACTCGGCTCTTCTAGATGATAAAGGGTTAAGAGCGCGCTAGTCTACACACTTGGCTCTTCTAGATGATAAAGGGTTAAGAGCGCGATAGTCTACACACTCGGCTCTTCTAGATGATAAAGGGTTAACAGCACGATAGTCTACACACTTGACTCTTCTAGATGATAAAGGGTTAAGAGCACGATAGTCTACACACTCGGCTCTTCTAGATGATAAAGGGTTAAGAGCGCGCTAGTCTACACACTTGGCTCTTCTAGATGATAAAGGGTTAAGAGCGCGATAGTCTACACACTCGGCTCTTCAAGATGATAAAGGGTTAAGAGCACGATAGTCTACACACTCGGCTCTTCTAGATGATAAAGGGTTAAGAGCGCGCTAGTCTACACACTTGGCTCTTCTAGATGATAAAGTGTTAAGAGCGCGATAGTCTACACACTCGGCTCTTCTAGATGATAAAGGGTTAAGAGCACGATAGTCTACACACTCGGCTCTTCTAGATGATAAAGGGTTAAGAGCGCGCTAGTCTACACACTTGGCTCTTCTAGATGATAAAGGGTTAAGAGCGCGATAGTCTACACACTCGGCTCTTCTAGATGATAAAGGGTTAACAGCACGATAGTCTACACACTTGACTCTTCTAGATGATAAAGGGTTAAGAGCGCGATAGTCTACACACTCGGCTCTTCTAGATGATAAAGGGTTAAGAGCACGATAGTCTACACACTCGGCTCTTCTAGATGATAAAGGGTTAAGAGTGCGATAGTCTACACACTCGGCTCTTCTAGATGATAAAGGGTTAATAGCGCGATAGTCTACACACTCGGCTCTTCTAGATGATAAAGGGTTAAGAGCATGATAGTCTATGCACTCTGCTCTTCTAGATGATAAAGGGTTAAGAGCGCGATAGTCTACACACTCTGCTCTTCTAGATGATAAAGGGTTAAGAGCGCGATAGTCAACACACTCGGCTCTTCTAGATGATAAAGGGTTAAGAGCATGATAGTCTACACACTCTGCTCTTCTTGATGATAAAGGGTTAAGAGCGCGATAGTCTACACACTCGGCTCTTCCAGATGATAAAGGGTTAAGAGCGCGATAGTCTACACTCTCGCCTCTTCTAGATGATAAAGGGTTAAGAGTGCAATAGTCTACACACTTGGCTCTTCTAGATGATAAAGGGTTAAGAGCACGATAGTCTACACACTCAGCTCTTCTAGATGATAAAGGGTTAAGAGCACGATAGTCTACACACTCGGCTCTTCTAGATGATTAAGGCTTAAGAGCGCGATAGTCTGCACACTCAGCTCTTCTAGATGATAAAGGGTTAACAGCACGATAGTCTACACACTCGGCTATTCTAGATGATAAAGGGTTAAGAGCGCAATAGTCTACACACTGAGCTCTTCTAGATGACAAAGGGTTAAGAGCGCGATAGTCTACACACTCGGCTCTTGTAGATGATAAAGGCTTAAGAGCACGATAGTCTACACACTCGGCTCTTCTAGATGATAAAGGGTTAGAAGCGCGATAGTCTACACACTCGGCTCTTCTAGATGATAAAGGGTTAAGAGCGCGATAGTCTACACACTCGGCTCTTGTAGATGATAAAGGGCTAAGAGCGTGATAGTCTACACACTCGGCTCTTCTAGATGATAAAGGGTTAAGAGCGCGATAGTCTACACACTCGGCTCTTCTAGATGATAAAGGGTTAAGAGTGCGATAGTCTACACACTCGGCTCTTCTAGATGATAAAGTGTTAAGAGCGCGATAGTCTAAACACTCAGCTCTTCTAGATGATAAAGGTTTAAGAGCACGATAGTCTACACGCTCGGCTCTTCTAGATGATAAAGGGTTAAGAGCACGATAGTCTACACACTCAGCTCTTCTAGATGACAAAGGGTTAAGAGCACGATAGTCTACACACTCGGCTCTTCTAGATGACAAAGGGTTAAGAGTGCGATAGTCTACACACTCGGTTCTTCTAGATGATAAAGGGTTAAGAGCACGATAGTCTACACACTCGGCTCTTCTAGATGATAAAGGGTTAAGAGCGCGATAGTCTACACACTCGGCTCTTCTAGATGATAAAGGGTTAAGAGCACGATAGTCTACACACTCAGCTCTTCTAGATGACAAAGGGTTAAGAGTGCGATAGTCTACACACTCGGTTCTTCTAGATGATAAAGGGTTAAGAGCACGATAGTCTACACACTCAGCTCTTCTAGATGACAAAGGGTTAAGAGTGCGATAGTCTACACACTCGGCTCTTCTAGATGATAAAGGGTTAAGAGTGCGATAGTCTGCACACTCAGCTCTTCTAGATGATAAAGGGTTAAGAGCGCGCTAGTCTACACACTCGGCTCTTCTAGATGATAAAGGGTTAAGAGCACGATAGTCTACACACTCAGCTCTTCTAGATGACAAAGGGTTAAGAGTGCGATAGTCTACACACTCGGCTCTTCTAGATGATAAAGGGTTAAGAGTGCGATAGTCTGCACACTCAGCTCTTCTAGATGATAAAGGGTTAAGAGCGCGCTAGTCTACACACTTGGCTCTTCTAGATGATAAAGTGTTAAGAGCGCGATAGTCTAAACACTCAGCTCTTCTAGATGATAAAGGTTTAAGAGCACGATAGTCTACACGCTCGGCTCTTCTAGATGATAAAGGGTTAAGAGCACGATAGTCTACACACTCAGCTCTTCTAGATGACAAAGGGTTAAGAGCACGATAGTCTACACACTCGGCTCTTCTAGATGACAAAGGGTTAAGAGTGCGATAGTCTACACACTCGGTTCTTCTAGATGATAAAGGGTTAAGAGCACGATAGTCTACACACTCGGCTCTTCTAGATGATAAAGGGTTAAGAGCGCGATAGTCTACACACTCGGCTCTTCTAGATAATAAAGGGTTAAGAGCACGATAGTCTACACACTCAGCTCTTCTAGATGACAAAGGGTTAAGAGTGCGATAGTCTACACACTCGGTTCTTCTAGATGATAAAGGGTTAAGAGCACGATAGTCTACACACTCAGCTCTTCTAGATGACAAAGGGTTAAGAGTGCGATAGTCTACACACTCGGCTCTTCTAGATGATAAAGGGTTAAGAGTGCGATAGTCTACACACTCGGTTCTTCTAGATGATAAAGGGTTAAGAGTGCGATAGTCTACACACTCGGTTCTTCTAGATGATAAAGGGTTAAGAGTGCGATAGTCTACACACTCGGTTCTTCTAGATGATAAAGGGTTAAGAGTGCGATAGTCTACACACTCGGTTCTTCTAGATGATAAAGGGTTAAGAGTGCGATAGTCTACACACTCGGTTCTTCTAGATGATAAAGGGTTAAGAGTGCGATAGTCTACACACTCGGCTCTTCTAGATGATAAAGGGTTAAGAGTGCGATAGTCTACACACTCGGTTCTTCTAGATGATAAAGGGTTAAGAGTGCGATAGTCTACACACTCGGTTCTTCTAGATGATAAAGGGTTAAGAGCGCGATAGTCTACACACTCGGTTCTTCTAGATGATAAAGGGTTAAGAGCACGATAGTCTACACACTCAGCTCTTCCATCGATTTCTATTCCCATGGCGTGGAGCAGCAAAAAATCCCATAAAGCCCCATAAATACACGGTAATAAATATCACAACACCTAATCTAGCTGTTCTATCCCGAATTTACTTCCGGGATGGCACGTTTAATTAAATCCTTCCACTACTTAATCCACGCATCAAGTCAGCCCTTAATTCCCCACGGGGCTCATAGCATGCTTAATGATAAAACGAGATCGGAGGTTGTGCTGTTTACATTGACAACACGCCGCTTGTTAACATTCTGCGCGCGACAGACAATGGCCGACAGTGTGACACCTGGGGCCGGTTAGAGAAATGCCAACCCGTTCTGCAAGTAATCAGCGGCGAAGGATCTGGGTGGCCGGCGTTGTAATGTAATTACACGGACAAGTCTGAGGATTAACTTCGTAGCAGGGGGAGATTTTGCCTGACCCGGTCCAATGGCGGAAGAATACAATCTAGTCAAGCGCTACTTTATTAAAGGGATTATTTCGCCGCGGAAGAGGTTTCGTACAGCTCATATAACTAGCTGCTTATGGCTATAAATAACTCGTGCACGATAGAATCGTCGGCGCGATCTGACAAAAAATATGAATAATTAATGAAAAATAGATGGATTCACAGAAACCCACGAGTGAAAGCTATTTGTTATCTTTCACATACCACATTGTAATTCCAAAAAATAACTATGAAATTTCGCACCAATTATTCTGCAATCACTAGAATTGTCACGCATGGCGGACATCAATTCGCAAATCCGATATACATACATACATACATACATACATACATACATACATACATACATACATACACATAAACACACACACACACACATACATACATACATACATACATACATACATACATACACACATACATACACACATAAAAACGATGGCTCAAAGAGTCATGCCTGTATTGGAATATGGTGCCGACTAGTTGTATCTATAGAATGATAGGAGCAGAATGGTACGCAGCCTAATCCCATGTTACCAGTATGCATTGCTAAACTGATCCAGGGGTCGCCACCGGTCACGTCCCACATGGACAGTCGCCATGGGCGAGTAGTATACTACAGGGTCCCTGTCAGATTCGTTTTTAAAGCTTTCATGCCTTTACAATGAGGAGAATAACTGATTCTTTTGCCCTTGTGCATTATCAAACTGGATGGCCACACGTCCCACATGGACGGTCGCCCAGTCGCCATGGGCGAGTAGATTACTAGAGTGTCCCTGTCAGATTCACTCCTAAAAATGTCATGCCTGTAGCGACCACAATGTGGAGAATAAGTGAGTTGTTGCCCGTATGCATTATTAACCTGATGCAGAGGTCGCCATGGGTCCTGTGTCCCACGTGAATAGTCGGCACAATTGCCATGGTCGACTAGAATACTACAAAGCTCCTAACAAGTTCGCTTTTTAACTCTTTTGTGCTTGTAACGGGGACTATGAGGGTATGTCATTGTATAGAATAGTGGGATTTTGGTAAACGTTATTTACAGCAAATAAGCATACTACAACCTACTCCACTACGACTTCTTCTTCTTCTTCCTCTTCTTCTACTACTACTACTACTACTACTACTACTACTACTACTACTACTACTACTACTACTACTATAACTACTACTACTACTACTACTACTACTACTACTACTACTACTACTGCTACTTCTACTCCTACTACTACTACTACTACTACTACTACTACTACTTCTACTACTATCAAAACGAGGAGATATCCTTACATGGACTACTACTACTACTACTACTACTACTACTACTACTACTACTACTACTACTACTACTATTACTACTACTACTACTACTACTACTACTACTACTACTACTATCAAAACGAGGAGGAATTCTTACATGGACTACTACTACTACTACTACTACTACTACTACTACTACTACTACTACTACTACTACTACTACCAAAACGAAGAGAACTTCTGACATATTTTCAGTATGCATTATCAAACAGATGCAGTGGTCGCCATGTCCACCCATCTCATTCCAATAGTCGCCACAGTCGCCATGGGCGAGTGGAATGATACTGGATCCTGATTGAGTCCCCTTTTATACCGGTGGCGAGTGTGGCATAGATCTAAACTTCAGACCTTTGTCAAAAGATATAGGAGATAATATAATATGACATTGATTATGACTCACGAAAAAAAAAACACATTAATGATAGCGCGCCTTTTAATTATACATGCTTCACGTTGAATTACACGTGTGCGTATATTTACGGAAGCTAAATTACCTTCAAGGATGCTATTCCAATTATGCTGTAGGTCAGTGCTGTAATTCAGTATGGTTGATCCGTATCATTTGGTATTCGCTTTCAAATGCAAGAAAGCAACAATAGCCTGCACCAAAGATGTTATGTTTAAATTTGAGGAGATATTGTTTTTCCTATTCTAAACTATCCATCAGATATGATAGTGAAATCTTTCGTACATCAGTTCAGATATTTTTTATTATTCGTATAGAAATATGTATGTATGTATGTATGTATGTATGTATGTATGTATTTATAATTGTACGATTGTATATTTATTGACTATAAACATTTTTACTATGGTTTTGGTTAACGCACTTATCAACTGCATAGTCATTACATTTCTTTAATGGTTTCATCTGGATCTATGGTACCTTTTCAATATAATGTGAATAGGGTTGAATTCATCAAATATCAAAATAGGAATGTAATGTTTATTGTCCAAATCATATATGTGAAATTACAAATACATTCATTTTCAGATAGGCACAGATCAATATTCTTACCTCAAATGTTTAATAAAACGGTCTGGTCTGAAAGATATCGCTCTAATAGTGAAGATCTTTTTAGGGACATGAATGGGTTTACATATACAAGTGCATAAGCACATTCTTGCACAAATCTTACAAAAAAATGAGACATACTTTGTAAAAGTAGGAAATTGCGAATCGCAACTACAGGCGAAAATCTGATATTTCCAGAATTGCCGAATTGCATTTGTTTCACTGTATTGTTGCTTGCTGAACATTTCTACTTGTAGCGGTGAAAAAAAATGAACATATTGCTATTCCTGTCTCGTCCCGACTCCCGCCGGCCTGTGATCCGGGGAAACATAGTCTTACTGTGAACAATAAAGGCATTATGCAGATTTAGGGGCCGGCTGGGAGGAAGAAGAAGAAAGACGCGGGAAATTAACCAATTCTCACTCGAAGCAGACGATTAATCTGACGAATTTGACAAAATCTCAAAACGATCTCAATATATCACTTATTTTTTAAGAGCATATTCTACGTATATGAAATAAGACAACTTTCCGTGGAATTGCTCTGGAAATTTGGCGTTTGGGTCAAGTTACGTTCAAAAACGTACGATGTATGCAAGAACTGTTAGGTGAGAAAGAGTTAAAGAGGCTGAAAACGGATGATGCCAGGTTCAGTTGCGAAGCAGAGGTCGCGCGGGGATTGCATGAATAATCAGTCAAGAGTCGTCTGCTCTCTTTCTTCGTCTGCCAGAAGAAACATGGCGGCAGTCTTAAAGCATGCTTTCCCATTTGATACTGCGCCCTTGTATATGCGCGTGGTCTGATAATGAGTAGTGTTAGATTACATTGTGTGCCGTTTTGCAAAATAGGTTGCTCCAGAAATCTATATTTTACAGTGGTGTTGAATTGCATTGTTGAATTATTGTTTATTACATCTTTTTGTTTTACACAAGAGTGATATTTAAGAAAAGACCCCGAGACCTATTTTAACCCTTATGCTGCTGGTGGCCAATGTGGCCAATACAAAATAATGCAAAAAACACGTGGAAAATGGTTGAAACCCTGGCACATGGGTACCCATATGAGAGCATTCAGGGAGAGTTATCCAATGGATATCAACATGACAGAGTTCAGATGATTTTCAAAGATCTTTGCATCCTTGCCCTTTGGACGAAAGTGGCCTCAGCATTGGAACATTTAACAAACATACGTTCCCACTTAAAGCTGCGCCCTTGTATATACCGGTACGCGTGATCAGATAATGACCATGTTCGATTAAATTGTGTGCTGTTTTGCAAAATAGGTTGCTCATAAACCTATATTTTATAGTGGTGTTGAAATGCAATGTTGAATAATTGTTTATTAATTCATAGTTTTTACGCAAGGGAGATATTTCAAAAACATGCCGAGACTTATTCTAAAATGGCCACCAACGATTAAGCGATTAGCGAGCTTGTGATGGTAACTTAAAGAATTCATCTTTTCGACACTTGATCGTTAAACAATTCAAAAGAGGCTTAAGATAACACAATGTGATATGCATGTGATCACGAAAAGTGAAAGGTATCAAATATAGTCATGTTGTTTTGAAGTTCTTGTTACATTTGGAATTTCCAGGGGGAGGCAATCAAAAAGGTATTGCAAAATGTATGCCATTTATCAAATTCGCAGAACTGTGCAAGTGTATGTATGTGTGTGCGCACATACATACATGCGTGCATATTGACGTAGATGCATACAAGTGTACGTACGTACGTACATACATACATAAGTACATTAATACTTATAACACATTCATACACACGTGCACACGTACATACATACGTGCATATATACATAACCTCATACATACATACGTACCTTCTTACGTATGTACGTGCGTATACATACATACACAGTACTATGTAGTGCACACATACATAAGTTGAGCTGACAGGGCGCCCCTGCATACAATTTGTAGTCTTGCATGTTCACCATTTTAAATCTGTGCCTGCAATCTGATAAATTTGTTGTGGCACCTTTAGGAAACTGTGCATGAATATTTCATTTTGTTTCATATCTGGTTGTTGTACTTTGTAATATAATGCTACGCAGACAACTCCGGGGTAGGCTCATGGCAATTCGTTGCATCAGATACATGCCCATATAATAGGAACCTGCTTGTATGCATCACGACACAATACCTGTACACAATTCTCGAAGTATGAATGTATGGTGATACTGAGAGAACAGGAATTAAAAAAAACCCTTTGCTTTACAGAGAATTAAGCTGACTGCTTGCCGTATGTTTCTTTTGCACATGAATCAAAGTTCTACGCCACTTTTTAAAGTAATATCGAAAGGGCTACCCACGTGGCCGAGTGGTCTAAGGCACTGCTACTGATTGCCCGCTGTCTGTTTGGATTGATTCGTTGTGGCACTACACGCAGGCCTGTTTGTGAAATTCTCATGGTCGAACATGCGCAATGCTCTAGTCCACTCGACAATGAAGATACCGCTTCTAACCATTACGTCGCTGTTGGTTTTGTTTAAGTGTCAATGGTGCCATTGTTAAGTCCTCCACGAGCTCCTGAAGTTGTGAAGAAGTAAAGTTTTCTTGAGAACGTGCGCAGCGCACTAGACCACTCGGCAATGAGGCGCAATAAGCAATACACCCTCTGTCA
Organism: Maea johnstoni; assembly: GCA_963942565.1. NCBI lineage: Eukaryota > Metazoa > Annelida > Polychaeta > Spionida > Magelonidae > Maea > Maea johnstoni. The sequence goes on from OZ012701.1 coordinate 4,312,018, forward strand.
ATTTGGATTAATTCGTAGTCGTGCTATTTCTCACTACTAGGCATAGGCCGGAATATTAACTTATCTTGGTTGAACAAGGAAAACTCGCTAAAAGACTCGGCAATGGGTGCGACCCTAAACAATACGCCTACTGTTGGCTTTCTTCAATTCGTAGTCGCGCTAATTTTGCACTGCTTCAAATTCACTTATTGAGCCAGCGCAACGGTAATGAAGGTGTCGTCCAAGTAAAATCTACGCAATAAGCTTACTCTTTGTTTGATTTAATTCGTAGTCGTGCCATTGTCTTGACGGAACAGATCACGCATAAGTTTTATGCATATGTCATTTAACCATCGTTGGTTTGTGATTATATATAAAAATGTAAGAAATAAATAAGTCGTGTTATACAAATGTACAATATGAAATGAAAAATGATCCTGTTTGTACATGCACAATAAACTGAACCCTTCAGCAATATAGTCACCCCCTACCGTGATTTATAAGGCTACTATTGGTTTGGCTTAATTTACAGCAGTTCTGTCATTTTTCGCTAACCTCACACGGCCGGGAATATTCACATCTCTTGTTTGAACATGCGCAATTTTTTATTTGTAATGCTTACTGCCTATATCCGTGCTCATGAAATTAGATATATACCAATAACCTTTAAACATAAACATACATACAATGTGAATAAACACATTGTAATTATTGTGAAAAATGACATGACATGACATGATATTATGACATGATAAATTTTGTAAAATTGTTTCTTTGATGTCGCAAAAAGAAAATAAAAAACAGCAGATTTTGCGAAATTAAAAAAAACAATGTGAATAAACACATATACAATGCACTAGATCATTCGTGAAATATGTAATGTTTGACCATATCAGGTCATAACATTTGATATAACCTTTAAACATACACACAATTCACTAGACCACTCGGTTAGGAAGCCACCCCTCCTCACCATTACGCCCACTGTTAGTTTAGCCATTGTTCACTACTATACTACGCGTAGGCCGGCCGGCGTGTTGCATTGTCTTGCCACAACAGAGTAGCAGGCATAATTGTAAATGCCTCCCCGTGGCACTCGAAGGACTTACACATGCTGCATTCGCTCAGCGCTCCGCAGTAAATACTCCGCGCGTCGCTGATTCGACGAAAATTTATGGCCGTTTATTCTCGGGGGTATTGGGCGGACTCGTTCCACGCGTTGCTGTCACATATATCAAAACTACTCCATAATGGAGCTCGTCGCCGGCAAATATTATGCCGAGAGGGCAGGTTCAGGACAATATTGATAGAATCACTGAATTGCCATTAGCACAGAATCCATAGTGTACCTTAGGAACCTCCTGCAGCGAGTGGGGGAAGAAAAGGAAAAAGGAAAAAAAGCCTTTGTCTTGTTGATGAATCAGTTCCCGGCGAAATAGACTATCACTTGGTGTATAGCTAGAGATAAGAGTGGTATTCTCTCTCTCTCTCTCTCTCTCTCTCTCTCTCTCTCTCTCTCTCTCTCTCTCTCTCTCTCTCTGACACAATGTATCGGATGGAGGATAATTGCAGTGCATGTGTACAGAATGTACTATCGCTAATTAATACTTCCAATACTAAGGCTATTTTCGTCCAAAGCACAAGGACGCAAATATTTTTGAAAACATCTAAACCCTTTAATGTTGGTATTCATTTGATAGCTCTCAATGAGTACTCGAAGATGACTACCCATGTGCTAGGATTTCATTCGTTTTCAGTTTTCTTTGCATCAGTTTGCATTGGACAAATTAGCCACCAGCAGCATAAGGGTTAAGGCTTAAAGACGGAGTGGGGTAACTAATATCTATGTCATTATAGCCTATTGTTCAAAATTTGACTTCCGTACTCTATATTGGACTCTGAATAACGGAACCACCTGTGACATATTTTCTTTCCCTGTATTTTTGTTGTTCTATTTTATGTTCAATCAAATCTTTGTTCTTCTACTTATCCAATGTGTATCTTTACTGTGTCTTGTAGTGTGAGCACACATACACACACACACACACACACACGCATATGTATGTGTTTACCTATGTATGTATTTTTGTATGCATGGGTGTACATACATAAATGCAATGATACATACATACATTCATACATACATACATACATGCATGCATACATACATGCATAAATACATACATACATACACACACACACACATACATACACACATACATACATACATACATACACATATGCATACATAAATACATGCATACATACATACACACATGTATCAATCGCAAAAATGCAAGATTGCCTTTTAATATGGATTTAGTATTTAAATCGATTTAAACATATCCAGTTTTTCAACGTTTCTACAAGAAAACAAAAAGGTAAAGCGGTGAAGGAACTAGCGATATTTCTTTAAACGTGAATATCAGAATTAACCTATGGATCGGTGCTGACACTGAATAGCTCATTTTGGCTGAGGGCCTACTGGGTAATCGGATTACTATGTCAATAACCTCTTCTCATCACCACTGCTTTCCAATCACACAAGAATTCCACGTATGATCACACGTGTCAGGTTTCATGTGCATTTCATATAGAGATACTGTATAACTGGTTAATTTGGCGTGTACTTAAGTTGGCGTTTTATTTCAAAAAGGTGTTTTCCCTGTATTTATTTTGGCGTCTGGAGCAGTCAGAACAACGCCATCTTATTTAGACATATTTTTATGCGATCTTTAATTTGGCGTTGATGGGCATTCGCCAAAAAACGCCAAATTAAAAACCACGCCAAATTAACCAGTTATACGGTACACCCCTGTTTTCTTCCTGTTTACGATTATCATATAGTCCAAATCTATGCTCTTTCACACGTGCAAGTAGTACGTCTTGTTAAGAGTGTATACTGTCTTTATTTGATGTTGATGAAGTAGTCCTATTTCATCGTGTTCCACATCTAATGTGATGGGCTGCAATTTTATAATACGTGGCCTAAGAACTTCGAATATGGCTCATCAGATAAAAGTAATATTTGAAAATATATTTGAAGGGGTATCGTTGAACCAAACTTGAGCAACAACTTCAAGTCAAATATTAAAAAAAATATGGCTTGCTGACGAAACAAAGTGGAATATTATGTGCCACACGTGTGGCAGATACTAGGGTTTTCTATGGTACAAGTGTGTGTATAGATATTAATCTATGATTTAGGGGTTAGCATTTGATTTCCACATGCGTATAAAAAGTTATATATATTTAATTCTCGACCTCATACTGGAGGAATCTATATTTAAAATCTGAACTTTTCATATATGTAAGAGTGGCTCAATCACTTCACCCTATTTTTCTGTAAAAACCATTAATTTAAGCAGTAGCCAGCCCATGTCCTCTATTAACATCTGTGTCTAAAGTCATATTATGGCATCTCTATATGTTTTACAGTTCATGATCAAAGTAGTTCTATCTTGTTAATTTTGTGCCCTTGTATGATGTATGATGCTGTACCAATGTGCAGTCAATAAAGACAATAACATACGATGGAAAGGTTAACGTATTTCTCTATTCTCTATGCCTCATCTGCAGACTGCAGACGTGAAAGGGTTAACATGATATGAAACTCATGTTACTTTCCCAACAGACAGACCCACTCTTTCCCATCAAATATTTACATCTAATTACATCTTAACTCCACCTGCTGTCTAGATGTATTGATTAAATATATTTAGTCATATGATATGTACTCCACAGATTTACTTAGATTAATCAGATTTCAGATTTGTTTTGATTAATGATCAACCGTATCATATACAGTAATCGTATCATCCTTATTGCATAATGTGTTATGTATACTCCTCTCGGATAGGCTTTGGCGACACTTTCTCGTAGTTTTGAGCGAATATATATATATATATATATATATATATATATATATATATATATATATATATATATATATATATATATATATATATATATATATATATATATATATATATATATATATATATATATATATATATATGTATATATATATATATATATATATATATATATATGTATATATATATATGTATATATATATATATATATATATATATATATATATATATATATATATATATATATATATATATATATATATATATGTATATATATATATATATATATATATATATATATATATATATATATATATATATATATATATATATATATATATATATATATATATATATATATATATATATATATAGATAGATAGATAGATAGATAGATAGATAGATAGATAGATTTAGATAGATCTATAGATAGATATAGATATATAGGCTAGGATCATATTTGTAGATAAGCCTTTCATACTATTGTATGACTTCGACGGAAATGTATTGATTTGAAAGGAAATCTATCCCCTCGCTTGATATACGTGTGATAATGGGCATACGGCGAAGATTTCCTCGTAATCATTATTAGTAAGCAATAAAACTGTTATATC
>OZ012701.1:4321685-4331685 GCA_963942565.1 Maea johnstoni
GTGACTTGGGCCAACCACTGTTTTTCCTCCATCACTTACAACTTGCTAGTTACGATTCAACCTATGTATGATAAAAAGTGACGAATAATAAAATTCTGAATTGACAGTGCTCTGAAGTTGGATGTGAAGCTGGTCTAAGGCGTTGCCACTGACTGTCCGTTGTCTCTCACTACCGAGGTTCTACCCTGATAGCTTACAGTGCCGACATTAAATTCCTGCATTAAATGCGTGGGCATCCCGGTCATAATTCACGACCGCACGCCCTACTGCCACCCAGTCTCCTGGACATGAATGCGACCACAGGTCCCTGACCTCACAACTGATCGAAGCTTTGTTTGATTCGCTAGCTTCATGGGTCATTGGTGTGCTTGGCTTATTATTTTACATGTTATCCATGGGTGTTTTGTACAACCATGCACTGGCAGACGTCCGGTCGACTGTTGCAGGAATTAAATGTCTGTACTGTAACTGCAGTGAAGCAGAAAAGTGACGATAACAAAAAATTCAAATCCAATTTGGATGTGAAAACGTCTAGCACCTCGAGTGTGTGCAGAACCAATTGGGTTATGTCCTTGCTGTCCAAAACACTCCCTGAACGACGAAAATACAATCAGAATTATGCGTATCGGGACAGAAATCTTGTTTTCCTGCATCTGGTTGCCATCGATTTCCAGAGATGTGCGATTCGTCTCGAGCCTCTGCCTCCCATCTCACGCCCGGACCTGACAGAGACCGTCTGAGGGGAGCTCTTATCTGATTCTCCGCCAGTTTTTTTCTATTTTGACATTTCACCCGGATTCTCCACTGAGTGCGATAAAGCGTGGGTAGACTTTTTGGAAGTATTTTACTCTGTTTATCATCTTTTGGTATTTCAAAAAGTCACATTCGACGTCTAAGGGGGCTTTTGTATAATTTTTAATTTTGATTTTTTCACATTCTATTTCTATTTTGACATTTCACCCGGATTCTCCACTGAGTGTGATACTGCGCGGGTAGACTCTTTGGAAGTATTTTACTCTGTTTATCATCTTTTGGTATTTCAAAAAGTCACATTTGACGTCTAAGGGGGCTTTTGTCTTATTTTTAATTTTGATTTTTTCACATTCTATTTCTATTTTGACATTTCACCCGGATTCTCCACTGAGCCTGAACTGCGTGGGTAGACTTTTTGGAAGTATTTTACTCGGTTTATCATCTTTTGGTATTTCAAAAAGTCACATTTGACGTCTAAGGGGGCTTTTGTCTTATTTTTAATTTTGATTTTTTTACATTCTATTTCTATTTTGACATTTCACCCGGATTCTCCACTGAGCCTGAACTGCGTGGGTAGACTTTTTGGAAGTATTTTACTCTGTTTATCATCTTTTGGTATTTCAAAAAGTCACATTTGACGTCTAAGGAACCTAGTGTCTGATTTTAATTTTGCTTTTGAGATTCATGTTTTGATATTCAAAAAGGCACATTGACGTCTAAGGGGGCTTTTGCCTGATTCTAATTTTCTGATGCTCTGCGGGTAGACTTTTTGGAAGCATTTGATTCTGTTTATTTTGTGTAGACATGTTTTGGTATTTCAAAAAGTCACAATTGACGTTGGTAATTTATAGTCACATTTGACATCTAAGTGAGCTTTTGTCTGATTTTAATTTTGGCTTTTACACATAATATTTCTGTTTTGACATTTCGCCCGGATTCTCCACGAAGTCTGATACTTAGACTTTTTGAAGCAACTTAATGTTTATCGACTCACAGCTTTTATTGGTGTTTCTAAATCACCTCCCGATGAAGGTCATTATTTCATTCTATTTCCTATTTTGACACAATCTATTTTCCTATTCGTTTTCTATTCCATATATCATACTTTTTTCTGTTTTGACATTTTGCCACGATTCCCCACCAAATCAGATACTGCGTAGGTAGATCTTCTGAAAAAGAGGACTCAGTTTATAACCTTCAGACATGTTGATATTTAAAAAGGACGTCTAAGGGGGCCCATTACTTGGTGCTATTTTCTATTTTGACACATCCCTTTTTATAAAGGCACCTTAGAGGTCTAAAGCAGTTATTATCTGGTTCTATTTTTGATTTGGACACATCTTATTTCTATTTTGATATTCTGTAATGATTTCCCTTAATTCTGACACTGCGTAGGTAGATCTTTGCGAAGCAATTGACTGTCTAACGACATCGGGCTTGTTCTGGTACTAAGAAACACCGTCTAAGGGGACAAATTACATGATTCTATTTTCTATTTTGACGCGCGCATGCCATTTTCCTATCCCATTTCTATTTAATAACATCACATTTTCCTATTTCGACATGTTGCCACGATTCTTCGGCAAGTCTGACACTGCATGGGTAGACCTTTTCGAGGCATTTACTCTATCTATCAACTCGTTTTAACCCTTCAAATACTGAGGCTACTTTTGTCCAAAAGACGCAACGACTTTTAAAGACTATCTAAACCCTGTCATGTTGCTATTCATTAGATAGCTCTCGCTAGCTGAGTACTCTCAGATGAGTACCCATCTGCCAGGGTTTCAGTCATTTTCAGGGGGTTTGCATCATTTTTATTGGCCAATTAGCCACCAGCAGCGTAAGGGTTAAAGAACCGTCTGGTGGAAGCTATTATGTGATTCCATTTTCTATTTGTCGATGAACGCATCCCATTTTTTCTATTGTGTTAGTTCGACCCTATTCTTCCCCAGTTGTTTCTATTTTGATGCATCACATTTTCCTAGCTTTGCATCCTTGTGCTTTGTATGAAAGTAGCCTCAGCATTGGAAGGGCTAAATTCACCTGATACTCGAAGGCCTGGTTTCGTATACTAGTATATCAAACACAGGATTACACGTGGCATCAAATACAGAACTCAGCTTTCAGTTGTCTCGCGGGAGGCAAAACATCGTGTTCTAGTGAAAAGTCTAAGAGCTATGTTGAAAGAAAAAAACAACTGTGATTACAGTTAAATAGCAGAGTTTTATTGACGAGGCGCACGACGCTGATAGCTGAGTGGTATAAGGCGTTGCCACTGATTGGTCACTGTCTATCACCACTGCCCAAGTTCGAAACTCGTCCAGGGTATGTCACGTGCAGTTACAGTCTCGACATCTAATTCCAGTAAAACATGCGTTGGGCAGCCCGGTCATAATACACGACCACACGCCCAGTCGCCACCCAGTTTCCTAGGCATGGATGCATTGATTGACTCACACGTGAACGTAGCTTTGATTCGTTAGCTACGTGGTTCATTGATGTGCTTGGCTTATTTGTTGACATGTTACCCATGGGAGTTTGTACAACCAGGTACTGGCGGACGTCCGGTCGACTTGTGCAGGAATTAATGCATTTCCTGATTGACCACTATTTATACATTACGGAACAGTAGCGACAACAATAACTGGTGCCAATCATGATAATATCCTCCATACCTGAAAATTAACCTGTACGAGGAGGCATAAACATATCCCCCATCACGTTTATCATTCAAAATTGCAGGACTGACTACGAGTGAGATTACCACTTAATCTGTACGATACCGTATTAAAACGGCCATTTCTCGTTTTACTACCTGGTTGTTCATTTATTAGCAACCTGTTTCACGAATTACTGATAATAAGTTCGCTGTTTTATTAAATGTTTTGGCTTGCCGATGGTTATCTTCAAGATTAGCTTTCTAACGCATTATCCGAATGTCGAAGAAACAGTGTGCCCTGTACATGTAATAGCTGTTGTCAACCATGCTAATAGAGTGAAAGATAACTTGTTAGAGATGACATTTTATGATTCACCGTCATGTTGTTTATAAAAAACAACTGGGCCTGAAATGGCTGAGGTCGCCCATGTTAATAGCATAACAGATAACTTATTTGACATGGCATTTTCTGATTGACCTCCATGCTGTACACGAAGAAAGCTTAATACCCATTATCCGACTTTCGTGAAACAGGTCCCAGAACTGACTCTTTTTAAACCTTGCAAGTATCTTATTTGAGACGGCATTTCTGTGATTCCCACCCATGCTATACATAAAAAACAACAGGGCTTAGAATAGCTGAGGTCGACCATGCCAATAGCGTGAAAGATAACTTATTGGAGATGGCATTCTCTGATTCAGTACCATGTCACACATAAAAAACAACTGGGCCTGAAATGGCTGAGGTCGCCCATGTTAATAGCATAACAGATAACTTATTAGACATGGCATTTTATGATTGACCACAACGCATGCTGTACACTAAGAAAGCTTAATACCCATTATTCGACTTTCGTGAAACAGGTCCCAGAACTGACTCTTTTTAAACATTGAAAGTATCTTATAAGAGATTACATTTTCTGATTCCCTATCATGCTATATATAAAAAACAACGGGGCTTAAAATGGCTAAGGTCAACCATACTAATAGCGTGAAAGATAACTTATTAGAGATGACATTTTCTGATTCACCACCATGTTGTATACAAGGAACCACTGTGCCCTGTAATAGCTGAGGTCAACCATGCCTATAGCGTGAAAGATTACTTATTAGGGATGGCACTTTTTGGATTCCCCGCCATGTTGTACACCAAGAAACAGCAGAGCCTACAATGGCTGCGGCCAACCGTGGTAACCCTTATGCTGGTGGTAGTTAATTTGGCGAATACAAAATAATGAAAAAAAACTGACAAAATATTGAAACCCTGACACATGGGTATTCATATGAGAGTACTCAGCAAGAGCTGTCCAATGAATACCAAAATGCCTAGATTTAGAGGGGTTTCAAATGACTTTGCGCATAGGACAAACGTATGCCTCAGGATTGGAAGGGTTGAAAGCGTGAAAGATAACTGAGGTCAACCGTGCTAATAGTGTTAAAGATAACTTATTAGAGATGGCATATTCTGATTCGTCACCATGTCGTACACGAAGAAGCAATGTGTCTTGTGTAAACCCTTATGCTGCTGGTGGCTAATTTGGCCCATACAAAACGATGCAAGAAACCTGAAAGAACTATTGAGTGACCAGTTAGAGCTTTCCAATGAATACCGACATGACAGGGTTTAGAGTATTTAAGAAAATATTTGCATCCTTGTGCTTAGGACGAAAGTAGGCCTAAGCATTGGAAGGGTTAATAGCTCGCGTAGTGAGTCGGCCTAAGGCCGGCTCAGCGTAGCGAGCATTTACGGTATATATATAGTGTAATGCCTAATGGCAGGATACACACTATGGCAGGATTTTTGGTGTTGACGTCTGTCTGTTCGTCTCTCGTCGGGCTCGCTCGCTCGATTACCTCGGAAAAATGAGCATAACTTTTTGCTTTAAGAGCACATTTTGCCGCCAGATCGTTTCATGTTTTAAATATTTCTTAATCAAATAATAAATTTGGATTGTTTCCTTTAAATTGTGTCAAAATAGCGTTTTGGTCGCCGACTATCGTGCAACACACGCCAAACTATGCAACAACTGAAACATACATGCTCACGTGCGACAAATGCTGACGTATTGAAATGACGTCATGTTACGATGGAATTCCGCGTGTTCCTAAGTCGAAACTTCGATGTTCACGGTAAAAATGACTTTACTCATCTTTCCGTGAATCGATTTCAATGCAGTTTAAATTGCTACAACCGCCACAAATAATTCTACATGTCTCTTAATTCTAGATAAAATCTGTCGTGAAATGACGATTTTGCAACAGGTTGAAGTCGTAGTAATTTTTATGCCATATTTTCGGTCAATCGCTACGCATACTGTGTGTGGTTATTGCACAAATATGAAGCTCATATGAAGGGGCTTCCAATATGTTTCAGCGAAGTTTAAGTAAAGAATGACGTCACGGATAACAATAACAAACACTTTGTGACTGCATTTGAAGGGGAATGCAGAAATATCATCGAGCTGCGCGAGCATTTAAAGCTTTGCTTTCTCATCATATTAGCTCGCGTAGTGAGTCGGCCGAAGGCCGGCTCAGCGTAGCGAGCATTTACGGTATATACATAGTGTAATGGCAGGATACACACTGAGGCAGGATTTTTGGTGTTGACGTCTGTCTGTTCGTCTCTCGTCGGGCTCGCTCGCTCGACCCTGCTAGCTCGATTACCTCGGTAAATGAACATAACTTTTTGCTTTAAGAGCACATTTTGCCGCCAGATCGTTTCATGTTTTAAATATTTCTTAATCAAATAATAAATTTGGATTGTTTCCTTTAAATTGTATTGAAATAACGTTTTGGTCGCCGACTATCGTGCAACACGCGCGGAACTATGCAACAACTGAAACATACATGCTCACGTGCGACAAATGCTGACGTCATGAAATGACATCATGTTACTACGGAATTCCGCGGATTCCAAAGTCGTAACTTCGATGTTCACGGTAAAAATGACTTTAATCATCTTTCCGTGAACGGATTTCAATGCAGTTTAAATCGCCATAACCGCAACAAATAATTCTACATGTCTCTTAATTTTAGTTGAAATCTGGCGTGAAATGACGATTTTGCAACAGGTTGAAGTCGTAGTATTTTTTATGCCATATTTTTGCTCAATCGATCGCTACGCATACTGTGTGTGGTTATTGCACACATTTGAAGCTCATGTTAAGGGGCTTCCAATATGTTTCAGCAAAGTTCAAGTAAAGAAATGATAACTATAACAATAACAAACAATTTGTGACTGCATCTGAAAGGGAATGCAGAAATATCATCGAGCTGAGCGAGCATTTAATGCTTTGCTTTCTCGTCATATTAGCGTGGAAGATAGCTTATTAGAGAAGGCATTTCCCTGATTCTCCACCATGTTTTCCACCCAGAAACAGCGGGGAGAATCCCGGTGGAGTGAAAATGCAGTTAGAGTTGACGGCTGGCTGCACATGGTATTGGCAGGAACATCACGCGATCTCTCGAACTGGCAAAGCTCGTGGGCGAGATTAGGCGAGATTAACTTCCGCCATGCTGGATTAGTTCTGTTTATGCGCCATGGGGCGTGTTCCTCTGACTGGGGCACTAGTAATAGATTGCTGAAAGGTTCAAAATAGAGGGGTTTGAGGGAGATCTGTGCAATTTTTTTAATGAGCCATAATAGATTGATAAAAGTTCAGAATTGATGGGTTTGAGGTAGGTCTCTGGTAAATTGCCAATGAGCCATAATGACGGACACGTGAACTATGAACTAAGATTTTGTAATGTGATAGTATGGCACAGTGGTAATTTCAATTGAAGAATGCAACAAGGGTTCCCTTTTCAAGTGTAGCCACATTCGTTATAGAGAATGCACAGTTCTTATAGTGCTGTTTAAGTTCCCGTTGCTTTAACCAACCGCACTCCAAATGCTTTTCTAATATGCATCTTTTTGATGAGTTGCGGTCATTTTTCTTTATAATTTATTTCATTTCAGATGCGTGTCAATGGTAGGATGTAGTCATATCTCATACAAATACATATATTACATATATTGAACGATTCTTATTGAAAAGATTATGTTATAGTTAGTGGAGGCCATTCACTCAGGAAAAACATTTTTGTTTACACTTGCTGTGTATTCATTTCTCAGTAATGGCCTTTATTTCATTTAAGGTTGTTGTTTATCCTTTATAGTATAGACATGTATTTCATGCACTAGTCGACTGGACGTCTGCCAGTACCTGGTTGTACAAACACCCGTGGATAGCATGTCCAAATAAAAGCCAACACACACCGATGATCCACGTAGCTTATTAAGACATCCATGCCCAGGAAACTAGGTGTCAATCGGGCGTGCGGTCGTGTAGTTTGCCCGGACTGCCCATGCATTTAGTGCAGGACTTAAATGTCGGCACTGTACCCCTCTTTCATGAGTGATGGTCAAATTTGTCAGACCATGTGTTCACTCCATATGTCAGAAACATCTGGCTGAAATGTAGTGGTCAAACATTCTCTCTTCAAATAGTTCCTGATATACCTCTACTTCGTGAGTTATGGTCGAATTTATCAGATCATATGTGCACGCCTGCTCTCAAAAGAATTTCACTGAAAGATAGTTTTCCTGAAAATTTCTACAACCCCTCTTGAAATATCTTTCTTATATATGCCTGCATTTCATGAGTTATGATCAGCTATCCTACCACGAGTACACTTAACATGGGAGTAGCTGAGATGTAAAGAACGGCTGGAAAATAATATAGTATAGTAGATTTATTGACTGCACAAAAGTACAAACACAAACAGTATACACATGATATTTGTTTAAGTACATAACTACATGAAATACTAGTTTGTGACGTACACAATTAGAACAAAAGAAGGAATACTAATTGGGTAGAAAGGAAACAAACGATAGGTACACAAGACAATGTATAGACGATTGTTAAGTATTACATACAAACTATGTACAGTACAGACATTTAATTCCTGAACCAGTCGACCGGACATCTGCCAGTGCCTGGTTGTACAAACACCCATGGACAACGTCAAAAAATACCCAAGCACATCAATGACCCACGTACCTTGCGAATCGGAAATACGTTCAGTCGTGAGGTCATCCATGCACAGGCAAATGAGTGGTAATCTGAATGCCCGGAATGCCCGCGCATTCAGTGCAGAAATTAAATGTCGGCACTGTACTCAGATAGAATGTGCTGTCTCTGATGATTCTCTGACAATCTCCCATAACACATCACGCATTCTTAAGACCCCCTTAAAACAATGGACTATGATTTAAGGAACCTTTTCACCTTTCTATGTTACATATGTTATTTTTCTATGTATTTATCATATTGCTGTTTTTTCAGCACACTATTGTTGTATGAATTGTATTTTATAGTTTCAACTATAGTCAATAAAGAACATACATACACATACCGAACTTGTCATTTGCTAACCAAAATATTGTACATAATACACATATAAGAGGAGAATCGTAACTGGGGAAACAGAACTTATACCTAAAAATGATATTTGCATGTCTAACACTAAACGTTGATTACAGGAGTTCTATTTTCTAACGTCGTAGGACAATTACTTTATGAGTATCTACCTGTTATTGTCGTATCTACCTAATACTAGTATGCCTATTTGAGATATCCCATTTTTAAATAATATATTCTAGAGGTTTATTCCCCATGGGTTTCACAACCGTTCTTCAAATATCTAAAATGCCTGTATTCAATGAGTAATGGTCAGTTGTCAGACCATGGGTGCACTTAACATGCAAGGGTGGTAGGGGTGAAGCTCCCAGTATGGAGTGATGTAATGGATGACTGGGATATGTACTCACGGAAGCGTGGAAGATCTATTTACTTGGGGCCCTCACTGAATGGGTAATGGCCTAACATATTACTTTAATCATTAATGCTCGCAGCGGCCAAAACCAGTCTAACAAATTTAGCGAAAGCCTTCAGACAAAAGCATAGTTGGTAAAATATTAGTGGGAGAAATGTTGATCAGAATGTAATCAACAACTTTCTTTGAAATATTTTGCTAAATTATTCGTAGTTCTGAAGTTATAGCCAAAAGTGTCATAGATACAGACGACAGTTACTAGGGGATTGTTAACCCTTATGCAGCTGGTGGCTAGTATGCCAAATACAAAAATGATGTAAAACCCCTGAAAATGACTGAAACCCTGACACATGGGTACTCATATAAGAGTACTCGGCGAGAGCTATACAATGAATACCAACATGAGATGGTTTGGATGATCTTTGCATTCTCGTGCTTTGGATGAAAGTAGTCTCAGCATTGGAAGGGTTAAGCACGACTGGGTTAAGCGGTTTGGATACTCACCCTGGCTCAGTGGTTTCGAGGAAATACTTTAAGATCTTGGCATATGATAGTAGACCCACTAAAGAAGACTGTTAAGGGATTAGCTTATGCGGTCTTTGAAGGCTAGTGGTCTTTCATAAGAGGTATAATGACTTAAGTGCCCCTTTAATGTCTCCTTGGAATTTTCGTTTATCCTCATATTTTCTGCCATATTCAGCCTATATTGTGACTTGTCATCTGCAAAGGAGAAACCAGGGAAAACCATCGACTCTGCTTAAGTCACTG
>OZ012701.1:4336685-4345159 GCA_963942565.1 Maea johnstoni
TTAACTCATTGTATTGCGTTGTATGTTTATTGATCAAGTTTATTAAACGTGAAAATTCAGTTACAGCCATTTTAATTAAACAGACAACATATATAAAGAAGTTATACAATTTATTGTGAGTAGAACGCAAAAAAGAAGGCATTTAGTATATATGGATCAGCAAATAGATAAATCTTCCCTTAACTGAGCTTAACTATTGTAAGGTAGGAACATAAAGTATAAGGTATGATATAGAAACGTCTATAAATCATATGTGTTGTCCACCATGCATTGACCCAGTGACCTGTGCCATGGCAAACAATTTGGCAACTTGGCATTGTGTCAACATACTAAACGCCCTGCGTCGTGCTCTAAGTGATTTGGGTGACAACATCTTTAACTGTTTAGGAACACGAGACCTTTAGTCACCACTTTCATTACAGACCGAGGCAATTTCTTTATAGTTGTTTTATTCATTGTCCTTCATATCAGCTATGGTCATCATATCAAAAATACAAGGTACATGTACAGTACAGACATTTAACTTCTGCACCAGTCACATGGTCCTCAAAGCATGTATGAGGTGAAATACAATAAAAAGGCAATACAGATGCTGATAGCTCTTGTGACAGCAAATCAAATGAAAAGGAAACTATTTCATTATCCATTTTTAAAGTGCCTTAAAGAATCATATACTTTATTCCACCTTTCATCAAAGTAGCTAATGGTCATATTGAGATTCGCTTTGTGTTAATCAGGCTTAGTTTCTTGATAAACATGGTACTTAATCAGGTTTACATGCATTTCCTTACCAGTTTGCCTATTCATGTATATCACGTTTTGTGTGTTAAGAATAATGGCATTTATGAGGGATGGCTTCGGATTGCCAGACGCTTCATTCAAGTCACAAATTTTGTTATGAGGTTGAATCTCTTTTCTCGCCCATTTTCCAACATCACTTCAGAGTTGAATGATCGAGGGACAATAAAGTTATGCATGTACTTGTGTATCCGTTTCTTTACAATACAGACAGGACTCAGATTCTGATTTGCCCATTTCCTATAATAAGGTTACACTGACTGGGGATTGCCCCAACTTGTTTACGTTTATTGCACCTAAATACTTGGCAATGTTACACCATCTTTAACCCTTATGCTACTGGTGGCTAATTTGGCCAATACAAAATGATGCAAACAACCTAAAAGATGACAGAAAACCTGGTATATGGGTACCAATTCGAGAGTATTTAGCGGGGGCTATCCAATGATTACCAACATGACAGGGTTTAGATGATTTTCAATAATCGTTGTGTCCTTGTGGTTAGGAAGAAAGTAGCCTCAGCATTAAAAGGGTTAACCGTTTAGGCATTTTCCACCAAGCAATTGCTCCAATGTCGTCATGGACCCAGGCAACTTGGCAAAGATACGTCGTCTTTAACCTCACATCCCCCCTTCTAAACAGACAACGAGCATTGTGTTTAACCATCTGCAGACTTATCGTAGGCAGGGAATTTTAGAAGAGCAGTTATAAACCAAAACTAACTGGCATTATACGGCTTGGCCCCCTTGCACCCTGCTCAAAATATTGACACACTGACCCGCCTCAGATAATACAAGTTTACAACTTGGCAAGATGACATTGTTTTTAGCATCCAATATCGCACTGATAAAAACAAGTTTAATACAGTGTTTTAACTCTCAACATACATTTCCATTTGGAGTCAAGAAGCAATTTTAGCAACACAAAGGGAGACATTTTTAGTTACGCCCTTTTGAAAAGTGCAATCCGGCCTGATATCCAACCGAAGTCTTCCAGATCTCACGAGGCGGTCTAACAACTATTGACCAATCAGCATAGAGAATTACAGCAGAGCAGGTGATAACATCTGTTATCGACTGCATCGTGTTCCAAAGATGGATATAGCAATATCTCTAACTTGCTACGCTTGTTTGTATGATTAAAAAAATAAATTGATACAATTCAAACAAAGGTGACATTGTCTTTAAACACGTACATCCCATTCCTAGCATAAACGGTACTCTTTAACCAGCATCTCCAGTTTCCATTATTCATATGGGAAATCTATATATATATATATATATATATATATATATATATATATATATATATATATATATATATATATATATATATATATATATATATATATATATATATATATATATATATATATATACATGTGTATGTATGTATGTATGCATATGTGTGTCCGTGTGTGTTCAAACAACTTTCCCCCAAACATTTTTACACATTAATTTCTATTTCTTGCCCTACACAAGTACCTAGATGTGCAGGTCCGTGAGGCAATAGCAGTTCCTAGATAAACAGGCCTCTCTTACAGAAGAGTTCCTCAAGCGCTCTCCATAACGAGCGTAGTACCACTTGTCGACACGTCTAATTCGCCTCTAGTACTACTTGCTCACCCCTCCGCCTCCACTTTAATGACAACCTCATTAAAATCTTTGCTACGCCATAACGACCCCATGCCGGCACTGTACGTGCGTCTGCCTAGCACTCAGAGCAAGATCTGTGCTGTATGATACTGGTGGCGTGTAACACCAATATCCTTAACCCATGGATGCTGAGGGTTTCTCTAAAACTGTCGTCTGGATGTTTGATACTTTTGGCGATAAGTGCGTAATTAGGAATAGTTTTATGAAATATTTGAGGGAGAGTTGTTTCTAATTTTCTGATTAACATATCCCTTGGATATAGTTTCCTATCTCGTCTGTGCAGTATGATACTGGTAGCTTGATTCTTAAGCGTTCCTTTACCAATTGTCGTCCGGATCTTTGATACTTATGACAATAAGTTCGTAATTAGGAATAGTTTTATAAGAAATTTGAAGGAGAGTTTTTTGTGGTCTAAGGGGTCGCCACTGACTGCACGCTGTCTCTCACCACTGCATGGGTTCGAATCCTGGCCTGGGTATGTGTGAAAGTTGCCAGTGACTTGGGGTTAGGTGGTGGTTTTTCTCCGGGTTCTCCGGTTTCCTCCACCATTTCCAACTGGCTAGTCACGATTGGCATAACTGTGACGAAAAATGAAATTCCAAATTCCAAATGCAAGAAATATTTAATCAAAACCTTGGACTTTGGGGGCAAATTATATCTTTGTATGTCAGACTTGAAAGTGTGCTCCTAAAATACGTACTATAATGGGTTAACACCTAACAACTCTGCAACGACCGCGTAAAATATTCTGTGTTTTAGAAGTACGTGCAGGAACATGAATTAACTCCCCTTACATGAGAATTTCTCATATCCTCACTGTCTGTGCGTGCTCTTTAATGTGTGTGTGTGTGAGTCGCTCGATACTGATACTAAATTGCGGCGTTTTTTGCCTGGAATAATTTATATGTATGTATGTATCTCTATGGACCATATTGAAATATATGAAAGGTACATCATCATTTTGGATCGTGTGATCACAAAAACAATCACAAATATAATAAACAGAACATAGGAACACAACAAAACTGAAATTTTACTTAACATGAAATTAGCTTTAATCGTTAAGCATCATCATTTCCGGGACCTATTTCAATATTATTTCCGAAAGTGTCATAAGTCCAGAAGATATATGCCAAAACCCATATGCAAGAATATGTAAACAACCTCATCTGATCCATAGCACTCACTGAGGGAGCTGTGAACGTGACCTAAGAGAAGGAGTGGTATAACCTTCCATCCCTTTATAATTGCTAATGTTTCTTGCGCGAAGTGTGTTTGTTCTATGTCATGTACGTGACGGTTGATCAAGAAACGAGATATTGGATTTTGGTGAATACGTCGTCATTTGTTTATGCAGTGCACATATTGTCTGACGACTTTGATCATAACTCAGAATTTAGAATAATATCAGAAAAATATTTGAAGAGAGGAGAGTAAAATATAATATTGTACTGTAATGCATGTTTACTGACTGCACCGCATACAGTATTATAGCTAAATAATATAATATGTCACATATATGCGGCTTACAAGTATGTTTTGACTGCACAAGGAAAGTATAAAGCCGTACAATATACTGTTTTCAAAGCACACCAAAACTCAAACTGAACACTGTGAGATGGCGCGTATTTCTTAGGATTACGTATGCATTATGTATATTAAACGCAAAAACGAAAGACACGTATTTCCCAATGTATTGATTTACAATCGTATCGTATCGTATATTTATTGACTGTAATCATAAATTACAAAATTTATTGACACGTTACAAATAATAAAGCAACATAACATGAGTACAAAAGCGTTATATGAACCAAGCAACGAAAAATAAGAGGCAAAAGAACATAACCTGTGTAATTAACGTTATAAACTTAAGAACAGAACAAAAGAATTAAGACTTGTTTAATGTAGGTAAGCTGACTAAACATCATAATTCGCAAGCTTTATAGTCAGTCATAACCTACCAAGCCAAAAAGGTACTGCATACAGTGTCTTTCTGCAAAGCAGGTGTATAAGAGTTTACAACGAAATGAAAATAAAAATAAAAATAAACTAAGAATGTTAGCCAAATGGACTATTTGGCTACATACGAAAAGAGCAACAATTACATTAACTGCATTATGTACACGGTCCAAGAGTCTTACAAAGTTAATATAATACTAATAGAGAAGAAAAGCATCACAGAACCATGGTGGGAACAGTACGCATGGTTCCGGAAACCTTCTGCGCATTATGGAAAAATATCTCTACAGGCATCGGAGGATTTTTTACGTGCTTTACGGAAAGGTACGCTCCATCAAAATCACCAACAACAGCATGGCGCAGTTAATGTGAGACACATGTGAGACCGTGTGTTGTGTCGGGGACAAACGCAGATAATTTCTCGGTACACGTGAAAAGACGAGGGGAGTGACGCTCACTTGCAAATCCCCGTACCATTTAACAGTACTGGGGTTTACAAGAGAGCGTCACACCAAGTAACGAAAAACTTCTCTTACAGATGGAACCTTGCAGTGCAGAATTTATTTCTTGCACTAAATGTGTAAGCAGACCGGGCATTCAACACGACCGCATGCCCGGCTGGCTCCCGGCTGACACAGCTACCGCCAAACGCTCCGTATGCAATAAGGTTAATTCAAGTGAATTTTCCAGTCACACGTTTTTGACATTTTTCCGATAGAACTGCAGGTGTCATAATTCGAGCAAACAACTGTCAACATAGATTCCGATAAGATAGACCAGCTGGGCTATTTGATTTGTTAAAGGAGAGGGGTCGCAAAATCCACACCGAAACGGCAATTTGATATTTTCAGTCAAATATTTATTAAACCCATTCACACTCACACTACTACCTTTTGCACACTAACGCACCAGAGCGATCTTTGTATTTGTTAGTAGTTTTCTTGGCTTTAGTGTTTCTCTTTTGCTTATTTGTTCACAATTTTTGTAATTCTTACGTTCTTTGATTAACAAGTTATTTGATTTATAAGTATATGTATGCTTGTGTATACTACTATGGATAGTCAATAAACATACAATACAATTAGAGCGGCCAACAACAGGCCAGACAATTTTAGGCATATCTTTCTAATGGAAGCATCTTTTGAAAAGATATTTGAATGAGAAGTGTTGATCAAAACCCAGTCTACAATTCCCCTTCAAATATTTTGTAAAATAATTCTTTATTTCAACGTTATTTCCAAAGGAACTAACCAATCAGACGATATTTTCCATTCATACTTAGGCCAAGACAAGACAATATTGGGCATATCCTTCTAGTGAAAGCATCTCTAAAAATATGAAAGAGAATTATTAATCAGAACCCATTTACATCTACAACTCTCCTTCAAATATTTTGTGAACTTTTGCGGTATTTTCAAGTTATTTCCGAAAGAACGAAATGATCAGACGATATTTTTGCTGTGAAAGAATCATTAGAAAGGCAAATGGATGAGAAAGTGTTCATCAGAACCCAATCTACAACTCCCCTTCAAATATTTTGTGAACTTATGCCGTATTTTCACGGTTATTTCCGAAAGAATCAGACGATATTTTTGCAGTGAAAGAATCATTGGAAAGGTAAATGAAGGAGAAAGTGTAAATCAGAACCCAATCTTCAAATCTCATTCAAATATTTCGAGAACTTATGCCGTATTTTCACGGTTATTTCCAAAATAACGAAATAATCAGACGATATTTTCCCATAGAGTAAGAGTTGTTATGAAGATTTCTCCATGTGTGCCATATAATGTCTAGGCCCTAGACGGTAGTGGGTTAAAACTGGTCAATTTTCCTATCACACTTTTCCGACACTTTTCCGATCGATTTGCGCATGCCATAATGAGAGAAAACACTTGTCGACAGAAATTGCGATAGAAACATTATTTGCTCTTGTAGAAAATCCACAAACGTAAGAATAACAGCCCCATAGCTGGATGGTCTAGCTTTGTATTGGTCTACCTGTACAAAACCGAACGTTGAAATTCTTTTATACATGTAGAAGTCTGTCTAATAAAAAAAAAGTAATACACGGAAGGGTTGTCCTACGGTCGAGTGGTCTAGTGCTACTGCTAAAAACGAGACGACACTTTAGACCCGAAGACGGCGTGAAGAACAAGCTGCCTTTGACGCAATGTTACGTTGTATTATCACCCCTACCTGAGGTTAATATTTAAGAGTTACCCTAGAAATTGTCGTCTGGATCTATGATACATATGACAATAACTCAGGGATAACGAACACTGTAATAAGGAAAAACGGCCTAACTATGTTCACCTGTAATATTATCTATTGGGCAATTATCATCCCGATAGTAACCTTTGGGAGTGAGATATGGTGTATGACAGACCAGGATCACGATAGCTTACTAAGTTTCCAAGTATACACTGGTAAAAGGATGCAGCGGTTCCCTGTGCGATCCCCTAACTGCAGTAGTTTCTTTGGTTTAGGGTGGGTTAGGATTACTACTTTTATCTTAATCAAAAAACTACTGTTTGCTTTATCTATGTTGCGATTAAATGCTGACAATGTGGTCAGGATGGTGTTTTTAGATAGACTATCGAATTATGTGAACTTAAGAGACAGATGCAAAACAAATGAATATCTTAGTCCCACATATGATATTCTAAATGCTGCTACCCGTTTTGGTGTTTTTAGTTATATTTGTGACATGGCCACTGGAAATAGTCCTATTATGTCAAAGCGTGGATGGTCAAAAATTATATGGAATAATGCGTGGCGTTTAGAGGGCGCATATTGGAATTCAACAAAAACTCTGCATAAGGATAATGACTTGTTACAAATGGCTCTAACTTGTTCAAGATACCTGTGTTGGTGGGAGTTGGCCGACAAACGGCCACATCTCATACGAATGTGTGAAAATATGGCTAAATTAGTGAGCCACTCTAGCAGACTAAGGGGTGATGATGTGCGGCTAAAAGGACTTACACCGAGTCACAGGAACTGCGTATTATGTGACTCGTATGTGACAGAATCACTTTATCACCTAGCAATGCTATGCCCTTACTTTGAAGAAAGAAGGATAAAGATGTATAGCGACCTTAATGAGCTTGACAATAGACTAAATGCGCTAATGAATGATACTCCTGGTGAAAATTTCAATTACCTCATCGGGAAAAACATCCCCATGATTGAAAACGAAATGATGTTGGACATATGGACAATCACGGGAATGACAATTGAGAAGATGTATAGAGAGGTATGCCATAACAGACTAGGGATAGGTTAGGCACATTAAGGTCACTATAAACACTTGACAAGAATGTGTTCGATGTTTCATTTATTAACTAAAACTAGTATTATTTGTTTGTATACAGCAGCCTCATGAGAGCTGGCCGTTCATAGTGCCGGTATAGCCACTTGAAAGTATTGTAAATATAATAATCAAGCACATGTTATCATATTAATATATCGAGCTTCATTTTGTTCCCAATTACCTTCTTTTCACTTTATGTTCTAGTCGTTATATTTTCTGTTCTATGTTATATTTTTTGTTCACTATTATTTGTAAACTGTATTCTTTTTATGTCTGAAGACGTAGTCAATAAAAGATACATACATACATACTGTATGTATGTATGTATGTATGTATGCCTTTATATATATATATATATATATATATATATATATATATATATATATATATATATATATATATATATATATATATATACACACACACACACATATATATATATATATATATATATATATATATATATATATATATATATATGTATATATATATATATATATATATATACATATATATATATATATATATATATATATATATATATATATGTATATATATATATATATATATATATATATATATATATATATATATATATATATATATATATATATATATATATATATATATATATATATATATATATATATATATATATATATATATATATATATATATATATATATATATATATATATATATATATATATATATATATATATATATATATATATATATATATATAT
>OZ012701.1:4345359-4362859 GCA_963942565.1 Maea johnstoni
ACAAGCAGAAATGAGTTATCCATTCATGCCTGTGGCGCAAAGAAAACTCAAACTATTCATTTGATATCTCATTGAAAAATACATTTAAGAAATATTTCACGGGAGAAATATTCATAAGAACTCAACCCACAACTCTCCTTCAAATATGTTCAGAATTTCTGCTTATTTCCAGAATATATTATAAATGTATCGTAACTCCATACGATATTTGACAAGGAGATCGTAGGAAAGTAATTCAAAGGGGAAGTATTCATAAGAACTATTCACTTGATATCTATTTGAAAAAACTACCTTTTGGAAAAATATTCATCGGAACTCAACCAACAAATCTCCTTCAAATATGTTCAGAATTTCTGCTTAATTCCGGTAAATTTCTCAAAAGTATCATAGAAGCAGACGACATCTCGAGGTGATTTCTATCCGTCAATGGGTTAAACTGCGCTATTGACTAGTACGAACGTGCGCTGTAATTGAGCAAATAATCGCGCGCATGGTTCCTAACAGGCTGCCCGGGTATCGGGGCCACCTCATTGGCTAAGACGCCTAATCTCTGAGAACTGGGAGCAATTGGCCACTAATTTGCTAGTGCTCGGTGGCAGGACCGCAGAGAATGCGTACTGGGCTCCGCGAAGCAGCCAGCTCGCTTCACAGTAGCTCTCCGGTGTAGTGGAGGTAAGAAGGCGCATGGAGGTAGGATTACTATTTACCAACATGGCGGACGATCTGGAGCACGTGTGGGATAGGATGAAGGTGTCACCGGCCACGAGTTGTAGCTCACTAATCTCAGACAACAATCACAAGGTAGATGATGATTTTACGTTTAAAACTTATGCTAACTAAGGCTAATTTGGCCATCACAAAATGATGCAAAAACCTCGAAAATGACTGAAACCCTGGCACATGGGTACTCATCTGATAGTACTCGGCGAGAGCTTTCCAATGATATGAATACCAACATGACAGGGTTTAGATGGTTTTAAAAAAGGGAAGGAAGATTAAATAATTATTTCCTCAATTGTCAAAGAGAAGAATGCCATGCACCGATGGGCACATCTCCGTCAACCGTATTGTATTTAAACATGTATTCAGAGATTTCTCTCCTGAGAAGAATGTTTCATGATTAAATATATTATTCCTCTATCCTCAGGGAAGAATTCAATACACCTACACCTACAGGTACATCTCCATCAACCGTTAATCTCGTTCAACAATCACAAGTTAGAAGAAAACTCTATGTTTAAATCATTTTCCCCTCAATTCCTAAGAGTGCACCTATAGGTACATCTCCATCAACCGTTAATCACGGACAACAATCTCAAGGTAGAAGACTATTTTACGTTTAGATATGTTTTTCTCAATTCACAAGAGTTCACTTAAAGGTACACATCCATCAACCGTTAATCTAGGACAATGATAACAAGGTAGAAGAATATATTTATGTTAAGATCATTATTTCCTTAATTCTCAAAGAGAAGAATTCGGTGATACCATAAATTCATCTCTACCAACCGTATTGTATTTAGATATAGGTATTTAATTATTTCTCTCTTTGACAAGAATGTTTTAATGTTTAAATGATTTTTCCTCAATTCTCTAAGAGAAGAATCCAGTGCACCTAGAGGTACACATACATCAACAACATTTTATTTAAACATATGTATTCATAAACCTCCCTCTTGAGAAGAATATTTTATGTTTAAATGAATATTTCTTTCGATTCTCAGAGGGAATTATAGTACATCTATAGGTACGTCATCTTCATCAACATTTGTATTCATAAATGTCCCTCTTGAGAAGAATAGTTTGTTTCAATCAGGATCAGTATCAAGTCTCAATGAGAGGCGTTCACTTCGTCGAGTTGTCTGTAGCGTTGCCATATGCCCCAAGACAGCGGATACTTCGAACCAGCGGTGAGAAACATCGAGCGGTGAGTAATAACGCCTTAGACAACTAGGCCATCAGGGTGGGGGAGAGAGTGAGCAGTTAGTGGCAACACTTTGGACCACTCGGCCATCAGGGCAGACCCTAAGAGGTGAGAGAGTGAGCAGTTAGTGACAACACTTTGGACCACTCGGCCATCAGGGCAGACCCTAAGAGGTGAGAGAGTGAGCAGTTAGTGGCAACACTTTGGACCACTCGGCCATCAGGGCAGGCCCCCAGTGGGGAGAGACAGTGAACAGTCAGTTGCACTGTCTTAGACCACTCAGCCATCAGGGCAGCTCCCCAGTGCTGGGAGACAGCGAGCAGTCAATAGCAATGCTTAGACAACTCGACCATTAGGGCAGGCCTCCAGTGGGGAGAGACAGCGAAGAATCAGTTGCAATGTCGTAGACCACTCGGCCATCAGGGCAGGTCCTCAGTGCATAGAGCGTGAGCAGTCAGTTACAACTCCCTAGACCACGCATTGCGGCAAAAGTAGTGACAATAATCGAAATTTCATATTCCTATATTTCATTCAATAGAGTTGGCAAAGTGTCTGAACGTGAATGCACACGGGCCATCGTTGAAATGAATGCTGCAAATAGTGAATCAAAGTCGCTGATTATGTGGCCGCACAATTAAATGGAACTCGATGATGAGCAATTGGGATACGTGATTGAAGTTCGTGTTTGGATATGCGTCGGTTCAGATTCAGGCAGAGGAGGAGGCGTGTCTAATTTGGTTAGGCATTTAAATATGCACTGGCAGGCATTTCTGCAACGGTAGAAATACACGACGGTGAAAAATCATATTGTACATGTAATGTATTGCAATTTACCAAATCGCAAGGACTTAAAAATATTAATCAAAATTGTACAAATATGAAACATGCACCGTTACAATTACTTAACCATATGATGTTTCAGATGTTACATCATATTATCATTTTGTATTTGTTTATTATAATATTTCCTCTGTTCAATTATGTTCACTCCATTTATGTCTATCTAGAATATGGGCTTTCTGTTTAACCCATGATGTAGTCAATAACGATACAATACAATACTATTACGGCAGGGAAAATAACATCTATCGAAAATTCAAATCCAAATACTGTGATTTCAGGATTGGCAACTCGGAAATCCTATTATCGTCACTCTTCTGCCATGTACGGATACTTTATGACTAGACGCCTGTAATGTAAGTGGTGGAAGAAATCAACTAATCCAAAGTCACTGGTAGCATTCTCACCAGCCACGAATACGCTGATTCTTTCATGTATACTTCAATCAGGATAGTCTTGTGTCAGGAAAAGTGACCATATTCAAATTCCATTCCATCATGTAACCTTATGATTGACCCTTATTCTTAGTGACAACTTAAGGCATTCCCCATACGGTATTTGCGTGATTTTAATTGCATCTAGGGTGGATAGTCCCCTGAACTGAACTGAACTGACCTGAACAGAGATAGTAAGATATTGTACAGTTGTGATTTGGTATGCATCGGTAAATTGAATTCAGTACAGAATGTGTACGAAACTTCAGTAAATTTAAACATGGAATGGCACAAAACTGAGATTGAATCTAAGAACGGTTCGTTTTGCAATTTGTCTATTTTGATTTTCAATGGCAAAACCTGCACGATATAAGATTTTATGAACGCAATATATACACACAATAACACATATACACACACATACATGTATGTATGTATGTATGTATGTATGTGTGTATGTGTGTGTATTCAAGATACGCTATGTAAATAAACGGAAACGCAGTCAACGAAATGAAATGCAACATAATGCGGTAGAAGCATAGAGGAGACATTTTAATTCTTAATACTCCTGATTGAGGAGTGGGCAGCACTTTGAAAACAAAGAGGAATACTGGTTTGAGAAATGCACTACTGCTTTGTTCGATAAAGAGTAAAATCGCATTGCAATTCGTTGGGAATGTCGCAGACGGTACGGATTTGCGCAATCAACTATGGCCAAATCGCGTGCCGTTTCTTTAGAAGAAGATGTACTTTATAATCAAACAATGTGTGTGCTTTATTTCCTCTTCCGATTTGTCCCAAGAGAAACATCGACAACCCCCCCAGAAACCTTTTAGTATAGTATAGTATAGTATTTATTGGCTATATCGATAGATATAAAATATACATTACAATACGCATTTTCCAAATACACCACATAAATACAAATATTCTATTTAAAGAGATAGCATAATAGCGGATAATCAGGTATATGCGGAAGACGGTGTCCGAGCCCTGTTAAGGGTGATCAATAGTACAGTAGATTAAGGTCTCTACCCAATACCCGTTCTACTTGATATTGCTTTTTTGTACATCCTGTTGATAAATTCACCGGATATACTCCAAAACCATATCAATTCATTTTCTTCCATTTCCGGTATCCTTCTACCTAAAAGAAAATAGGGGACTAGTCCTATTTCTTTTTCACATAACCTTTTTGCATTCGGACATATTTTATATATTTCATCATACATACTGTTCCTTTCTGAGTCATAGAAAGGACACTGGTTAATGATATGCATAATATCTTCAATACAGTACATAGAACAGTGAATACATGTTTTGTTGCTCATTGTCATTCCTCTCAATCTGAAATCATCTCTCTTTAGTAGGCTAGCGTGGCATACAATCTTGCTCAAATTCTCGCACATGTTAATCAACCTATAATCAATGTCACACAGGTGCCACCAGGAGAGATATCTTGAATCACCAATGGTTAGTGCTAAAAGGTCATTGTCTTGGTGTATCATATTGGATGCCCTCCAGTTTATATCCTCCAAATTCCATGCTCTCTGCCATACTAGGGTTGACCACCTTTTCTTTGAGGGCAGGGGAATTTTTTGGAGAGTCATATCTTTAATCGCTTCATAAAGTCCAAATTTAATAGCAACATTCAATATGTCAAAGACTGGGCTACGAAATCTATTCTCCCTGCTCTTTATCATGTCGCATGAAAATTGAGTTAAACGTAACTCAAAAATTTTCTTAACCGTATTTTGAGGTTCCATTTTCAATATTGACAGGATAAAAAGTAGTTTTTTAACTTGGATGTAAGAGGGAAGTTTTATCCACCCAAGTGTTTTATGGCCTGACAAATCGCACAGGGCTCATATTCGGCTAGTACCATCAGAGTAGTAGTAGTAGTAGTAGAAGTAGTATTAGTAGTAGTAGTAGTAGCATTAGTGGTAGTAGTAGTAGTAGTAGTAGTAGTAGTAGTAAGAGTAACCGTAAAGTAGTAATAATAGTGTAAATATAGTAGTAATAATATATATATATATATATATATATATATATATATATATATATATATATATATACATACATATATATATATATATATATATATATATATATATATATATATATATATATATATATATATATACATATATATACATATACATATATATATATATATATACATATATATATATATATATATATATATATATATATATATATATATATATATATATATATATATATATATGTAAATATATATATGTATACATGTATATGTATACACATACATACATACACACACACGTTAGATACGTACAGGTTCCCTCTGAGACTGACATAGATAAACCAAATATCACTTATTGAAAAGCTCTGGTCATTGTCAGGAATCCACAGGCTGGCAGAGTATTCTCAATGGGATGGGGAAGATTTAGTAACCCAACCCGCTGTAAAGTCTAATCACAGCCATTCAGGGTCCCTAGCGAGCTATAATAACCGTATTAGCCTAATCAGGCGTCGATAGTAGCCACAGAGAGCCTCAGATGTATCGCACAGTAGCTAAGCAGTGATTGGAGTATAACATACCGCTCATTACAGACATATCATTTGACATAGTACGGTTTAGATATCATCATAATCTGTAATAGATGAATGCAGTCATGTCTGCACTATTGATAGAATGTGTAGAGATTTGAATATCTTAGACTAGTGGTTCATGGATACCCTTTTGATGGTGCTTCGTAAATGTTTGAAATGCAAGTAGAGCTGACCTATCCTTTGGTCTCTCTCTCTCTCTCTCTCTCTCTCTCTCTCTCTCTCTCTCTCTCTCTCTCCTTCTCTCTGCGTGTGTCTCATATATATATATATATATATATATATATATATATATATATATATATATATATATATATATATATATATATATATATATATATATATGCTTGATTTAGAATTCAATGTATTTTCCTGTAGGTATATGTGCATATCCTATTCGTATTTACAAATGAAAATATGAACACATATCAAATTAAAGGTAGGTCATCAGACAATATCTCAATTCGACTCCAACTGTAATCGAAACATTTCCTAATAGTGAAAGGGGTGAATTTACATCACTAAGATGAAACAGGCAGTTGATGATGAAAGGAAGATGCCCATTTGAATGAGAGGTTGGCAGATAACAAGTTGAATATTTGAAGGAATTATCCTAAGAGAAAAGTCTTCACACAATGTAGACCCATTAGTAGAGAAGCCACGAATAGCCTTTTATCTAGACTCATTGTGATATATGGATAACTATTAATGGGCTTTCAACATAGAGAACCAGGCTTTCATCCAGGCAGGAGTAGCTCTCTATGAACGTCAGGAGGGACATGATAAAACAAACACACCGCTCCCTTGGGAATATCCTGTCGTATGAACCTCAGCAGCGATATTGTCCATACACTTTGAGCAATACATATGTAATTAGGTCCATTCCACCAGCTGTCCTTAGGATCATTCTTTATTTTTGTGTTTGTGTGTGCACTGCAGTATATATATATATATATATATATATATATATATATATATATATATATATATATATATATATATATATATATATATATATATATATATATATATATGTATATGTATATATATATATATATATATATATATATATATATATATATATATATATATATATATATATATATATATATACATATATATATATATATATATACATACATATATATATATATATACACACAAACGCTTATATATATATATATATATATATATATATATATATATATATATATATATATATATATATATATTTATATATATATATACATATATATATAAATATATATATATATATATATATATATATATATATATATATATATATATATATATATATATATATATATATATATATATATATATATATACATGTATATATGGCGCTGGACGGGTTAATGCACACACACACATATATATGTATGTATATATATATATATATATATATATATATATATATGTATATATATATATATATATATATATATATATATATATATATATATATATATATATATATATATATATATATATATATATATATATCTATATTATAAGAGAGGAGGCTCAATCCTTTGCAACGCATGATCTCCGTTGCCGCGCCTGTTTGCCTAATTCTGAGTTGGCAGTTTGGTGGACGAGTGTATCTAGATGGTTCTTAACGTAAACTTATTTCATAATATTTTACAAAAAGGTGCTTTTGATGCTGATTTCTCAACCTCGAGCGCGGCCGGGTTTGGTATGACCACCCGGCGATAGATGGTAGTACCGATATCAAACTTCTGCTTCCACAGTGGGGTTACACAGCACAAATTTTGTAGGTTGTACGGTGGCAGAAGTGCGCTGACTGTAGTAGCGTCAAGCATACCCGGGTGATTAAATCAAGAGCATGTACAGCAAGAGCATGTACAGAACGGGTTGAGGCGCCATGGAGACCCTGGACATTGCCTGCATGGGCGCTTAGGGACAAATGGGGGAAACACAAACAAGGGCAGAGTGCTTCGACAGAGATTCGTAGAACAAACCCAGACAGTTCAGCATACTACGGTGGCGCATGAGTAACATGCATATTTGAGCTTAAGAAAAATCTGGACTTTTCTATAGTTCAAAAAATGTTTTTCAGACAACCAGTATGTAGGCTACGCGGGCTCAAATAGTAACCATTTGAAAATGATCATTATGAAAAGAACTTGAAAATTGTGACGAAATTTAATGTCTGTATAAACTTAGAACTACCTCAAGCCGTTACCACACTTTTCGGAAAATGAAAGGTCAGTTTGATCTGGTTGAAATGAAGTTAATAGGCAAGCCACCCCAAAATAGCTGCAAACAATGAGGCCCTAACCACAAAACCCACTGGTGTGCCTGCAGTTTTATTTGCGAGGGGGTCGAGCCCGACGCAACGAGAACATATTAAGGCTTAAATGGAACAAACAGGACAGGGTTTGAATGACGTCTAGGGCATACAGACGGCAGTTTAACTTCGACTGTTCTCTTCGCCATTGATAAGGAAGAGGAGAATCTTAGGAGAATGAGATAAAAACAGGATATTCGGGGATAGATGGATAACTTGGATTTCATTGAAGATGGTGAAATGATAAGGTGATATTGTCTCAATATATGGTGGGTTTACATGTAATTTAAAACAGTATTTTGTATTAACCATTGCACTTTCCCAGTTTAAAGAAAATGAAAGGTCAGTTTGATATAAACATTCTAAATTGCAGCTGTTAAAAAGTTTAAAAAAAACTTTTTATGTAGGTATTTCAATAGAAAAAATAGCAAACTCGATAGATCGAAAACAAGTATCAATGTGAAATAGATGATAATTTGTAACCATCTCTCAGCCCTTCTGCTGTAAAGACAACGTGTGCCACTCCGGGTGGTGGCACCTGAGACTCAAAATAGCAAGCGCTCAGTGCATATACTGTAGAAGGACTAAGGAACGTGTGTTCAGGTGTGACGAGGGAGAGACAGATAGCGATACAGAGAACGAGAGAGAGACAGAGAACGAGAGAGAAGGGAGGGAGAGAGAGATACAAAGAGAGAGCGGGGGAGGGAGAGAGATACAGAGAGAAAGATACAATGAGAGAGAGAGAGAGAGAGAGAGAGAGAGAGAGAGAGAGAGAGAGAGATACAACGAGATAGAGAGATACGAGCGAGAGTGAGGGGCAGGGAGATCGATACAGAGAGAGAGGGGGGAGAGAGATACAATGCGAGAGAGAGATACAGCGAGAGAGATACGGGGGAGGGAGAGATACAGAGAGAGAGAGATACAATGAGAGAGAGAGAGAGAGAGAGAGAGAGAGAGAGAGAGAGAGAGAGAGAGAGATACAATGAGAGCGAGAGGGGGGAGAGGGACATTTGGACAGACAGACAGATAGATGTACAAATGACATATGTTACGCCATACTTTCACTTTGAAAATAGTTTTGAGTGGAAATAATTATAATTAGATATATCAGTGATATCATGAACATACACAGCACTATATTCTTTATTACAGCCGGTATGATAAACCTTGATCTTATTTGTCAATGGTATATCTGTTTCTTCTTGAATTACTGATACATAGGTTAGGTGACCCTAAATGTGTGGTGTGGTGCTCTGATATATGTCGTTATAAGATATTTCATGGTTTCCGTCCGCAGGACGGGTACTTTTCTAGTATATTATAAGAGAGGAGGCCCAATCCTTTGCAACGCATGATCTCCGTTGCCGCGCCTGTTTGCCTAATTCTGAGTTGGCAGTTTGGTGGACGAGTGTATCTAGATGGTTCTTAACGTAAACTAATTTCAGAAAGATTAGCAAAAATGTGCTTTTGATGCTGATTTCTCATCCTCACTTGAGGGCCTGGTTTGGTATGACCACCCGGCGTTAGATGGTACTACCGATATCAAACCTCTGCTTCCACAGTGGGGTTGCACTGCATGGACTTTGTTGGTTGTACGGTTGCTGAAGTACGCACACAGTAGTAGAGTGGTCTGCCCGCATGTTCAAAAGAAACTCAAGGCATGTACCGAAAGGGTTTAGGCAGCATAGAGACCCTGGACAATGCCTGCTTAGAGCGTCTGAACACATCCCTTGGGGGTAATGCACAAACAAAGGTAGTGCGCTTAGACAGAGAGTATTGACACAACAGACAATTCAGCGAACTACGGTGGCACATGGATAACAATTTGAGCGTACGATAAATCCTAATTTTCTGTAGTTCCAAACAATATTTTCCAGACAGCCAGCCAGTACATAAGTTACATACTGCTGGAACTTAATGTCTAAATACATAGAAGTACCCCATGCCCATACCGCACTTTGGGCATGCATGGAGTGCGTCCATGTATCTATTATGAAGTCAAAACAGTTTGCATCCCTTGGAATATTTATTCCTTCAACAATTATTGAAATAGTTTTTCCTTAACAATCTTAACATAGCAGCTTTTTCTTTTTTTTTTGGGGGGGGGGGGGGGGGGATATCTACATAAAAGGATCATTTGAAAACAATTTATGGGTAGAATGAATATATGTATATATATGTATATATATATATATATATATATATATATATATATATATATATATATATATATATATATATATATATATATGTAAATGTGTGTATATATATATATATATATATATATATATATATATATATATATATATATATATATATATATATATATATAATATATATACATATATGGATATATATATATATAAATATATATATATATATATATAAATATATACATATATATATATATATATATATATATATATATATATATATATATATATATATATATATATATATATATATATATATATATAAATATATATATATATGTATATATATATATATATATATATATATATATATATATATATATATATATATATATATATATATATATAAATATATGACATACGCTATGTAATAATTTAATTTTGAAAATATGGATATTACAAAACAAAAATAGTTTTGAGTAGAAATGATTAGAATTAGTCATGAGTGATATGATAAACGGACACCGTCCCCCATCTTTTCATTACAGCAACATTACAACAACATTTCGATATCTCATTTATCAATAGCATATCAGTTAGCCAATTTCTTGAATTATTGAAACATATATTAGGTAGCCTTAAGTGTGTTATCGCAGGAATATCTTGGTGCTATCCAACAGGTAATCTCCGTTGCACACCTGTTTCCCTAATTCTAAGTTGGTCGTTTGGTTAACGAGTGTGTCTACATGGTTGTTATCGTAAAGAAATTTATAAAAAATTAGACAAAAAGGTGCTTTTGATGCTGATCTTTAAAGCCGCACAGCTGACCACTTGCACAAAGGCCAACTGTACCACCCCGGGGGGTCGCACCTGAGACTATAAAAATCAAGCCAGTTGGCAGAGAGAGAGAGAGAGAGAGAGAGAGAGAGAGAGAGAGAGAGAGAGAGAGAGAGAGAGATAGTCAGGCAGAATGAGGGGGCAAAAGAGGGAGAGAGGGGCAGAGAGAGGGGTGCAAAAGAGAGGGAGAGGGGGTAGAGTGAGAAAGAGGGAGGGAGCAGGGAGAGGGGACAACAGAGAGAGAGAGAGGGAGAGGGGCAGGCGCTCTGATATGTTTGCCATTATAAGAAATTTCATGGTTTCCGTCCGCAGGACGGGTACTTTTCTAGTATATATATATATATATATATATATATATATATATATATATATATATATATATATATATATACACATTTATATATATATGGCGCTGGACGGGTCAATGTACATGATGCCTTCACCAACAATGAGATATTCTGGGCACAAGTTGATACTTCTCCCAAATCAACCATTATTGACTTAAGACATCTGCCAGCAGCCATTGCAGGTTTCCGTCCTCTCTGCAGGGACTTTAGGCGTAATCTCATATATCTGGTAATTCTAATCCTCTACTCATTAGCGGCCTGGGAGATATCTCACGGATTATCTTGACCACCACAGCGGATGATTGCGGGATGGGGGAGTGTGGAATGTCTGTGGAGGGGGGGGGGGGGGGTGGGGGTGAGCTATACTGGTGAATTTTGCTTTGGACTCCTAGTTTAGTCTGTTTCTTATACACCTATATAACTCTTAACCCTTATGCTGCTGTTGGCAAATTATGCCAAAATTATCCTCAAAACCTTAAAAATGACTAAAAACCTTGGCACATGGTTGCTATTTTGGCCAACACACAACGATGCAAAGAACCTTGAAAAAAGCATACTAAAACCAAGGCAAATTGGTACTCATCTGAGAATACTCAACAAGAGCCGTCCATGAATACCAACATGACATGGTTTAGATGTTTTTCAAAATTATTTGCATCCTTGTCCTTTGAATGATTCATCTTGAATCTGCTTTGGATTCTTGGTCTGTCTGTTTCCTATGATCAACCCTTAAGTTTGGAATCTATTATAAGGAACATAGAGAGAATTGACTTCGTTTAAACAAGTCATTGGATCATCAAAACATGTTTTGGTGAAATATCTTTTCTAGATAATTGATTTTCTCTCATTAAACTTATCACGAGGCACAACGTTTAATTTCGTAAAATTGAATCGTATTTTGAACCTTGCATTTAAATTAAAAGAAAATCAAATATCAATTCAAAAACATAGCAAAAGCTAGAAATACTCATATTAACACTATTTACCACAACTGATACAGGTTGTACTGATCCAGGTGAAAAGGCTTTTCTACTAAATCATAACGTGACCTGACACGGGAATCAACGAGACATCACGAGACATCGCGGGACCACTTATCATTGTTGGAATCTGAGGCCAGAGTTAGGCAGGTAATCGATTGATCCCCTATGGCTGCCAACACGGGAAAGTTATTTGTGTCTTGGGAATCCCTAAGTAGATCCGTCTTAAGATGGCTAGGTTTTGTAAAATTCCACAGTATCACTAACACACCTCCACCGACGTATGTCTTTACTCCCTAGCTACTGTAGATTCAGAGGGGTGGATTGCTGAACACTGAGGGTCTGTCCCCAAGGCTGAGCGATCTAACGCAATGGCACTACATGTTTGCTCTCTCACCACTGAGTGCCTGCCCTGATCGCCGAGTGGTCTAATGTGTTGCCACTGGCTGTTAGCTGTATCTCGTCACATTATTACAGCTAGCAAACTTACATACTCAGGGCCTGCCCTGATGGCTGAGTGGTATAGGGTGGTGCCACTGACTGCTCGCTGTCTCTCACAACTTACGGAGGACCTGTCCTTATGGCCGAGTGGTCTAAGGTGTTGCCATTGGCTGCTAGCTGTCTTTCACCACTGAGGGCCTGCCCTGATTGCCGAGTGGTCTAAGGTGTTGTCACTGCCTGCTAGCTGTCTCTCAACACTGAGGGCCTGTCGAAGGACGAGGCCTCTAAGGGGTTGCCACTGACTGCTCGCTGTCTTTCACCACTGAGGGCCTGCCCTGATGGCCGAGTTGTCTAAGGTGCTGTCACTGACTGCTCACTGTTTCTCACCGCCGAGGGCCTGCCCTGATCGCCGAGTGGTCTAAGGTGTTGCCCTGACTGCTCACTGTCTGTCACTGCTGAGGACCTGCCTTGATAGCCGAGTGGACTAAAGCATTGCCACTGATTGCTCGCTGTCACTGTTGTACGAATTCCCGCCCGGGCATGTGAGAAAGTTTCTACAGGGACCTATGGTTATGCGGTGCTCTTCGCCGCGTGATGTGGTTTCCTGCACCACTTACAAATGGCTTGTCACAGTTTTGCCATGATATGGCAGAAAGAGTAACGATATTAAATTATAAAGGGCAAGGCCACTTAACATTGTTCATTGAATCTATTTTGTTATTTGATACACTATGTGGTATTTCTACCATACCACAGAAAACTATGAAAATACTAGTTTGATTGAAGAAACAAACAGTGTTAGTGATATTCGCAATGGGAAAACATTATGCTGACAAAATGGTGAACATTTCCAAGATCTGACAGTTGACGGCAATTAGTAGTAAAGCATCT
Source organism: Maea johnstoni (assembly GCA_963942565.1). Taxonomy (NCBI): domain Eukaryota; kingdom Metazoa; phylum Annelida; class Polychaeta; order Spionida; family Magelonidae; genus Maea; species Maea johnstoni. Next base: position 4,359,131 of record OZ012701.1, read on the forward strand.
GGACAGGATATGTGTTTGTTCCCATCGCAATATGAAATTTTCCAGATTATTCGAGGATGAAACTCATACCGTTCCGCTGGTTCCTCTTGCTGATTCTACGGTTGGGTAATCCAGCAGATTATCGGATGGAGAGTGGCGGTCGCCTCGTGTCTCTGAGATCTCGCCGTGCTGCTGTTATTGCATCACGTGATGGTCAATTAACCTAAATAGGTCTAGAGTAATCAGCCAAGTGAACAATGCGACATAAGTGACGACTAATTGACCGCTTCAAATGAGTAACCTTCTCATACGTAAAGCAAGTCTTGCGGTATATATATATACATATATATATATATATATATATATATATATATATATATATATATATATATATATATATATATATACATACATACATACATACATACATACATACATACATACATACTTACATACATACATACATACATACATACATACATACATACATACATACATGTACATACATACATACATACATACATACATACATACATACATACATACATACATACATACATACATACATACATACATACATACATACATACATATATATATATATATATATATATATATATATATATATATATATATATATATATATATATATATATATATATATATATATATATATATATAGGCGGGAAGACTAGATTTACGGATGAGAGGGTTATTCATTTGTAGCGGTCAATAAAGATCGTGGTCAAGAAAAATACATACATTGACTAGACCCGTCTTAAATCCAATGCCATAGCTACTTTCATCCAAAGCATAAGAACGCAAAGATCTATGATAACCATCTAAAACCTGTCATGTTGGTACTCATTGGAGAGCCCTCATGGAGTACTCTCAGATGAATACCCATATGCCGGTATAAATAATCAATGATTTCCAGGATTTTTGCAACATTTTTTTTGGCCAACTTATGCACCAGCAGCAAAAGGGTTAAAAAATCTGCCAACAGCCAGCCAACGTTTCAATTCTTAATAACCGATGCTATATTGGGGAAAAATTAAGATCTATTGCCTTACCTCGAGTCACTGAAAACTTTCTCACATTTCTTGAGCAGGATTAGATAATGATATATGTAAGTGACTAGTATTAAGTGAAAAAGGAACCTGGAAGCCTTATCCCGAGTCACTGGAAACATTCTCACATGCCCTGAGCAGGTTTCGAACCCTGTGGTGGAGGTGAGAAGAAAAAAAACCTGTCCGGGCCAGATGCATTGTGAGAAATCAAGTTTGCATGAGACTTGCCCGTTGGATCAACGTACAATACCACAAAGTTGTTTATTTGTGATTATGGTTCTTAGGCTAAAAGCAAAGGCATGTCAACCCTGGCGCTTTTCACACACCCAATAATTATCACAATTATCCTAACACGCATGCGCAGTCATAGCAATTGCTTCTTGAGGGCAAAAAGCAAAGTACTGTATTGTAGCCATGCCCACCGAGTAAATTTGACATCAGCGTCCACGGGCAATTAACTATTGGTGATTATCTCACTCTCATCTTAGATGATAATAGGTTATGTAATATTTGTCTAATCTAGGAGAGAGAGAGAGAGAGAGAGAGAGAGAGAGAGAGAGAGAGAGAGAGAGAGAGAGAGAGAGAGAGATTACATACAGTACTTATCCATTTATTTATCCCAATGATGCATAAGACCCATGTCAATAAGAAAGTTTGTAACCGGAATATTTTGTAAATATACATGTACTTGAGTGAACACTTTCGATATTCATAATGGTATATCGTGCCATACATAACTCTACCGAGAGAGAGAGAGAGGTCCATACTACCCCGATTCATATATCAATACTATGCAGAAGGGTATTTGAAATATCTAATTGTTTTATACACGTAGATACACTGCACTTTTTCATGCACATAGAGGAAAAACACGCAAATTTAAATAACCTGTTCAGATATCATTCAGCATTCTATATTGTATGAGCGAAAACGTAATGAAAGGTATTTTTATCCCTGAGTATTATAATTTCTGAATTTGATATGCTTAATAGAATTGTATCAACGATTCAATGTTTATAATAATTAGCCTCAAACTGGCAAACGTCAGAACAATTTGCAGGCAATTAGTTTAGTTTTCATGATAAATCATGGGTCTGTCATAAACAATTTGACTGCGGAGTTTCGTTTCGACATAAAACAAAGTTTCAGATTGTGATTGTGGTCATTTACCTCAAATGGATCCTATGGATGTTTAATATTTTTGATAAAATCATGGAGGTGTAGCGTGATTTTGCAAATACTTTAAGGGAATGTTTTTGTAAAGATTTACCTCATTATTTTTCATTCAAACATTTTCCAACATAGTGATTTTCTCTTTAGTCTGGTATAGCAGCTTGTGAATGAATTTCAAGCGCATATATATATATATATATATATATATATATATATATATATATATATATATATATATATATATATATATATATATATATATATATATATATATATATATGTTTATGTATTGACTCTGTCTGTTGCCATACAGTAATACACGATATAATACGATAGGAAACCAGGGTACGATATAATACGATATACATGTAGTACGATAGGAAACCAGGGTACCCGGCGAAAACCACAGCCTGATTCCAAGTCACTAGAAACTTCACTAAACGCCCTGGCAGAGATTCGAAGTGGTGAGAGACAGCGATCCGTCTGAGGCAATGCCTTAGAACACACTGTTATCAGAGCTGGCATGTAAAATGGCAGAAGAGGTGACGATATATGAAATTCCAATTTCAAATCCCAATGCACATTTGTAAATTTCTGAAAAGGCAGAACACGTGGCAATCAACTTACTACCATTTGAAGTCTCCGCTTTACATAACAGCTGGATTATTACAGCCCGGGCTTACGTTCTCTTACGCTTCTGATTGGATCCCAATCACTGGCTGTGTCAATATTTATGCAATAACGAGTCAATGGCACTCGTCCTAATGAAGACTTCTATGGACTTGAAAGAATCAATCACAGAGGATTTGTTCCGATCCATCAGTTCCATGGTGAGAGCGTATGATATTTCACGACTCCTGAGAGCTCTGATATAGGCTTATCCCTATGCTTCCATTTCGAGTGTGGTGATGTCTCGGTGTATGACGTTTCGAATTGCATTCATCGTTTTCTGCCTATCTGCCACCTATCTATCTTTATATATATATATATATATATATATATATATATATATATATATATATATATATATATATATATATATATATATATATATATATATATTTATATATATATATATATATATATATATATATATATATATATATATATATATTTATATGTGTGTGTGTGTGTATTATATATATATATATATATATATATATATATATATATATATATATATATATATATATATATATATATATATATATATATATATATATATATGTGTGTGTGTGTGTCTATATTGATAGATTTATTGATAGGTGGATAGACTTAATAGCAATCTGCCAATTGTGAATCATACTGGAAATCTGGGAAAACCAACGCCTTAACTAAAGTTACTAACCACTATTGCACTTGCTCTGTACTGGCTCTTACGAAATGAAATGGTACCATTTGTGCCACATTTGTGACTGAAAGGAAATTGCCCTATGCCGGCCTGTCTAGCGATTGATCACCATATGACTACCCCATCTAAACTCTCAACTCACACACTCGAACCAAA
>OZ012701.1:4367859-4375359 GCA_963942565.1 Maea johnstoni
GTACTCAGGCGGAGCTATCAAAAGAATACAAACACGAGAGGGTTAAGATGGTTTTCAAAGATCGTTGCATCCTTGTTTGTGGACGAAAGTGGCCTCAGCATTGAGGGAGTTAAGCTATCGTTGACACAGCGACCACGTGTAGATTAAGTTCCTCGGAAATTCCCACGAATGACCTAACACGCATCGAAATCATATTATCACGGTTCGCTTGCTACAGAATTGACTGTTCAAAGAACATGCCACGGATTACTCGCTCCAGTGGGACCTCTTTCTCCTTCTCCTTCTTACAACTCCTTTATCGTTCTCCTAAGACAAACATCTTCAGTCGATATCTCTGCATGGGCTGTCATCTTTGCTGATAAGAATCTATGTTAAATCAAGCGTGTCCACAGGAATGTTCCATTCCGGCGATTCCGGCCTTTTCTTGTCTCTAGTGCAGACTGGTGGTATTGATGCAGTGGAGAATATGGTATCAATGAAGTTTCTATGGCGCGAGTTTTCTGCAAACTGACATATACATTTAAGGTGTCATTTAATGTTTGTTTATGTTACTCATCTGAAACATATTCCTGCATTATGGAGAACTCTCAGACTCCTCTCGTGTTATTGTGGAAGGTTTGGCTATTGCTTTTTTTATTTTGCAATAACCGTTTACGCTCAATCCTGGGAACAGCCCTAGAGAGGCAAACACAACACAATCATTTTTCCTATCCGTAGCACACAGCTATTTATGAATGCGCCTTAAATATTCTAGCAATATGAATCACTCTCATTCTCCATTCAATGTCTACTCGAGAAAGCCTTGCATTTCTTTTCTGCTGTTCCCACTGTGTATGACAGAAGACACTAATGAACCGCCCGCATGTAAACCACTAACTATAAGGGTTATTTCAGCCCATTTGAAAGAAACGGATTTGCTAGAATAGGCCAATAATTGAATCTCGCTTGTTCGGTCAATTTAGTTAGGTTGATTATGCGTTTACAAAAACCACTCGCACCCATAATATTCCCGGGAATAGAATTACAATCACGGGCCCTCGCAAGAATTGCTGCTGTGATCTAGGAGATGAGATTGAATCAGTGGTTGCTGGGAAAGTACTGTATACATGCCCACGTTCATTTTTCATAAAATAACAGCTTTGCTAAGGAAAATGGGCATATGGGGTATATGCAATAATCGCTGTAGCCGTATGTCGTAAATATTTCAATTTTACGACAAACATTTTTACGACATCCGCACACAGTGGTAGATTAGAAATTCTAACCGTGTAGAAAATGGTGTGATTTAACTATTAATCAAGATAACCATTGGTCTTTAGGAATCATTTTTAACATATTTTGTTGATGATCCCTAACACGAATGAGTATATACCATAGAAACGACAGATTTTACGTCAACCGCAAAATAACTATTGACATAGATTTCGAGTCAATTTCCTCGATTGCAGTTCTTGCTAGTGGCAATTGATACACTCAGTAATCTAAATTCACCCCAACAGAGCACCCACTTAAAGCATGGTGAATGAGTTGGTATTTGACTAGTGATGGTCGATTCTAGTTCGTATTCATTCTATCTGAAACATGAATCACCTTATACTATGGAAGTGTCTCGTCATTTTTCATAGCAATTGATAGCATACATTCAGCTCATATTCAACGTCAAGATCTATAAAATGTACGATTATGTTCTCTTATTTCAGTTACACCAAACCTCGTATTTTCACAATACTAATATCACGTGAGCATATCAGTAAAATGACAATAGTCTATAAAATACACCGAAAACTTATATTGTGATTTTCCTTATTACAAATCATTTTCTTTATCATTTTCTTTAGGACAAAATGATTGTTATGAATATAATATCATGAGTGATAGTATAGAGAGTAATAAACACAACGAACTAAATCACAGTACAGATTAATTTTGAACACAAATAAAGGTATAAATAGTGTACTGTTTAAGGGCATGACTGCACACTATCACTCCTAACTGAGACAGACTAATCGAAGCCTGGAACATAAAATAACTCAGACCTTCTTTATTTTCACCTTAATTGATGTTCACGACAGGAAAAGTCAGTATTATTTAACTACTCGGAGCAGGCTAGTTTACATTCTACAAGATTTCTAACCTACGTATACACCTGATACACTTACCTATAGGAGTTCCAGCAGTACATATATGAAAAAAGATCCTTTTATATCTTTAAATGTGTGTCACTACTGGATGTATCTTTTACCTTTATAAGAAAACCTTTTAATTTCCTATTCTGTGTATTAACATTTGCATTTGTCCATATTTTCGCAATCTGGCGACGATGATTCTGCCTTTAGAATAACGTGTTATAAACTTTGTGAGCGATTACAGTTTTTTTCGCAAAATGGCTTCCATAATTTTGCTTTTCAATAAACGTCTTTTCTACTTAAAAACGATAGCTATTGGAGCCTAGTAGTGATAACTTGTCAAGGTAATGTATGGAAAATGCATAGCCTTTAAACCCTCGCCTTAACTAAGAATTTCAAATAGGCGTAAAAAGACATCGAGCACGCATACCTTTATATCAAAATGAATTGAAACTTGTAAAGTAATTCGTTGCCCCTGTAGAAAAATCCATTAAGCAATTGCTATGTATAATCAGACCTATGACTTCTGTCAGAACGGATGTGAAATGAGTCTTTAACTGATATCAGTTGTGTAGAATATATTGAGCATTTCTTTGCAAACTGTTTATAGAATGGATATCTCATTAGAAGGTGTTCTCGAAGTAATATATCGCGTAAAATAAATGATTAAGAAAGTCGAAGAAGACAAAAAGATAAAAATGCATTGCATCAGACTACTTTACACCCAAAAGCAGAATGGACATTATATGGTATAACTTATTAACCTTAATCAGATAACTCATATAATCATAATTTACATATTAAATGCATAGGAGAAATCTAAAACTCGGACAAGGTTGAAGGAAAATGAAGGAAAAAGGAACATACCATACATTTATGAATAATAAACTAAAACAGTGAAATGAAATGAATGGTAAGGCCTAGTAAAAGAAATTGTTTGTTTCCTGTTTTGGTCCGAAAAAAAGGGCAAGTAGGTCGGTAAAATACTTTTTGGATTATTTCTTTGTTCAAAGATGTGTGTTTTATGCATAATGTAGGTCGATTGGGAGTTCAGAGAGCGGAAAGAACTTTACGGTAGTGATTTTTCTGTGTCAAAAACCTGTTGGGGTAGGACTACAGGAAACAAGCATTTTGAGGCCTAACTCGATATTACCCAAAAGCCCATCACATTGCAGATGGTGACGGGTGATACTTTTTTGCATTTTCTTGCAAGGATGCCTTTTGTAGCATATCAGTGACGTTGCCTATAAGTGACAGTGTAGCAGTCAGAATGGTAGTGAGATTACGGTGAAGTGCTTGTGTAGACGCCTCGCGATATGGACTGAGCAGAGAAAATGTCACTCCCTATCACCATTCGCCATCAGCGCGCAGTTGTTGGATCTCTCTCCGAGGAGTGCTGAGGCCAAATTCAATTTAGATTGTGTTTTGTCAGTAACCAGAACGACGGCGGTCGTTGACATTTTCGTGGTATTCATTGGTGGTGGGATAAGCTTTCAATGTGGACATAGAGATGTAGTACTCTATGTTTCTTTAATGAGTCTTGTCTTGCAGCGCTACGTATATGCATAAAGGTGTATGCAGTGCATTCCTAAATAAACGCGTGATATGTATATATATATATATATATATATATATATATATATATATATATATATATATATATATATATATATATATATATATTCATAACCCCTACACACATGTATGTAAGGCCCTTAGTGGTGAGAAGCAACCAGCAGTCAGAGGCAAAGCCTTAGACCACTTGGCCACCAGGCCAGGCTCTCAGCAATGAGAGACGACGTACAGTCTGTGGCAACGCCTTAGACCACTCGAGCACCAGGGCAGGCCCTCAGTGGTTAGAGACAGCAAGCAGTCAGTGACAACGCCTTAGACCACTCGAACACCAGGGCAGGCCCTCAGTGGTTAGAGACAGCAAGCAGTCAGTGGCAACGTCTTAGACCACTCGAACACCAGGGCAGGCCCTCAGTGGTTAGAGACAGCAAGCAGTAAGTGACAAGGCCTTATGCCACTCGGCTATCGGGGAATGCCCTCGTAGAGAGATACAACGAGATACAACGATCAGTAACCTGCAAGGCCTTAGATCACTCGGCCATCAGGGCAGGCCCTCAGTGTTAAGAGACAGCGAGCAGTAACTTGAAAGGCCCTAGACCACTCGACTATCAGGGCAGGCCCGCCTTTTCTGATGTATAAGGGGTCAATATTCATCCTGGACACCATATACTTAGCAGGATTTCTAGCTCTCTGCGTGACCGCGAAAAAAGTCAAATGGACAGTGAATAGCAGTTTTCTTCCTCGCAGTTCCCGCTAACGACGTGCAGAACCCTTATTTAAGACGTCGAGTGACGCGAAGTCAGTCCACAACCGATAATTTAACTAATCAAGATGTCGGCCCAGAGACGAAGGCGCCACTTACTGACCTTTACCGTGTTAACCAATCTACATCTACGGCGCACACTTGGTCAGAAACCCTTGAATTCTGTCAGTATTTTTTATTGGTGGATAGGTTCGTATCGCCTCACATTAGCAATTGTCATCTTTATGTGAGGACAACGTACCTATATCAAATCTAGAATTTTTCATCAATTTAAAAAAAGATCTCCGCAGGTATTTTTGATAGCATTTTGCACGTGGAATAAAATCTTGGCGCACCTTTGCGCAATGATGCTAAGTTTTATGTTGGTAGTAGTTCCTGTTTTGTTCTATTCTATATTTTCCGGGGCCCTGCTCCGTATTCTATATTATGTATCCTTTTATACCCATAAGTATAGTCAATAAAGAGACAAATACTTCCTCAGGTGATGCAGAGTCCCATTAGCAACCAGTGCCCCCTCGATGTGTATACTAGTATATTTTTCATAATAGAAAATTGATGGCTAATACATATTGTGACAAAGCCTACCTATGGATGGCTTCGTTCCCGTGATGCACTCGTGCCTCCAAAACCCAATAACTCTGCCTGGAATGGATTATTTGTCATTATTAATAAGGGGATATTAATGCGATGCTCCTCTATGATGAATCATCCGATGCAAGACCTGATATGGGTTTTGTAGGATTAATATGCTTTCAGAATACACGTCAAACCTGCAATTAGGGTATGATGTAGAACCTACCATTAGTGGACTCTAAATATTACCCAAATAATGTCAAATGCTGACCGTTTTCATATAACTTATGTTCTATAATAACAGTGAAAGATATAAATTCCCTGATGGGTCAGTCTATCTAATAGCATTAACCCTATTAATTACATACTGCCTGCAGAAATGGACTGACATCTCTTAGCATAACTCCTCAGAAAAACATCTTTGAAAGTGCATTTTTAGTGGGGTCGTTCAACCCAACATGAACTGCAGCTTTCAGAAACATATTTGTTATAATATCGCTTTTTGTTGCTTTGCCAGATTCCTTTCTTAACCTTGCTCACAGTATCCCCCGATTATACTCAATGTGATATCATTCTGCAAATACATGTACATTTATGCCTCCGTTTCATATTTATGACTTTCCCGCTTTGAACTCATTATATAAAACTCCTATGAGGTATTCTATGTAGCAAAGTAAATCGGCTCTCTAACACGCAACTATCAAATGTATTTGCACTAGCAGACTTCGCGGACGTTTGCATACACAGCTTGAAGTGGTGTCTAGAGGACGTATTTATTATTTGTATCAATTAATGTTAGACACCTTCTGGATATGGATGAATGCTTAATGATGGTTAAATGTAAGTTATGTTTGATTGTATTCTAATGTATGTTTTTCTTTTTTGTAGGTAAGTTCGTGGTTCTTCAATTACAGTAGATACTTCGGTGAGTTTTTTTTATAGATAACTTTAATTATTTTACTAAGATTTTTTATGTATCGTGACTTTTCCTGCTTTTTACCATATATCATACGTGGTGAAGGAAAGCGGAATATGCCTACGTATACCAGAAAAATCCATGTTTATACACCTCTCTACCCTGTTATGTGGGCCACCCAATGACTGTGTGGTCTAACGCATTGCAATATGTGTTGGTTTGACGTATTTACGTTGAATGTGGAAGGGGGTTATTGCACTTCTAAATTGAAGTGGTGCACTATTAGTTTAAAGCATAACGTGCAGGAAATATTGAAATTCCCATGCTAAGCCTTGCGAGAAACAACTGTATATAAACTGCTTTGTAGCATTACCTTTAAGTTACAAATGCATTTAAGGGAAAGAAATTGGTGCTTTTCCTTTCGAATCGGTTCTTCTGAAACTACTGTACATTCTCTTTCAATGTTTTAGACCAGTTAATGGCAACGCTAAAACAGTGCAAGAAGTGGAACTATATTGTTGATTTAAAAAGGAAAAGGGTTTATTCCTCTTACCAAATGATAGACCGAAGAAGTTGTACTACACTGTTGTGTTGCGTATGATGAATTTCAAATGTAAAGGCATCTTTGAATGGAAATGTCAATATTTCCTGCAAGTTCCTGCAAGTTATGCTATAAACTAATGGTGCAGTCACCTCAATTTAGCACTGCAAAAAACACCCTTCCCCATATAACGTAGATACGTCAAACCGACACATATTGCAATTTGCACTATGCCGTTTACTATTTTTAAGCTATAATGTTGCTTATTATATACAATGATTTTAACCTGTATGACTTTTTACAAGTGTGTGCAGTCAATAAACATACAATAAACTACTGATGAGCTCAATTCCTAAGAATACATATTTACACTCGATATAAACAGTCAATATTAGCCCCAATGTTATGTTTCCAATATATTTACAATATATAAAATGATTGTAACCTGTATGACTTTGTACAATTGGTTGCAGTCAATAAACATACAATACAATACTGATGAGCTCATCTTCTAAGAATATATATTTACACACGATGTTATCAGTCAATATTGCCCCTAATTGTATTATGGGAAGAGGGGCTAATTACAATCATCGAAAATCATGAGCTTTTGATTGATTTCATAAAATCATGAGCTTTTGATTGATTTCATTCATATATTCATTAATTAATTAGGCAAGTTATGGGAGACGAAGGTTTTCAATGGAGAATGTTGATATGAACTCGCCCCTCTTATTATAGTGTCTGCAGAGATTCACTCACGAGGGATATTGATGTTCCACTCGTTCAATATTCAGCCCAATCTTCTGAGTAGTATCCATGATATTATAGAAACTCTGCCAGCAATCTTTTTAGTTTACTACGATCGAAAGCCAAACCAAGGCGAACCTTTTTTTATTCTCAGCGTAAAATCTTTGCTGACCTAAAGAAATTGCCAAAAATATATAGAGGGTGTTTAGTTTACAGTTGAAGTCCCAAAACGGACAGTAACTTTGACTATACATGTCAA
>OZ012701.1:4377859-4385321 GCA_963942565.1 Maea johnstoni
TACATATATATATATATATATATATATATATATATATATATATATATATATATATATATATATATATATATATATATATATATATATATTATATATATAATATATATATATATATATATATATATACTATATACTATATATATATATATATATAAACCTTTTCAGTATTTTGGGTAGAAGGAATTATTTCAATTAGTTCTCTCAAAATCACACTTGGCACATTATTACCTTGTTGATGTCAATATACAGGGTTGGTATGAATATTCTTGTAAATTGATTTGCTTGAATTCTGACCCCAAGTTGCATAAATACGTACTTTGAACTGCAACCCCGCCCCTTGTAAGTCTCTGCCCATTTTTCAAACAATGTGTAATCCAAAGTTGATTGTTACCAGTAACATTTGCTTTAAAAGCAGTGGTTTTCCTCCACCACTTACAACTGGCTAGTCAGGACTTCGCCTAAATATGGCAAGAAGTGACGATGATCAAAATTCCAAATTTATGTACGAGAGCTTTAAGCCAGGCGCACATGTTAGATTTATATATTTCAAATTCATAACTACTAACGTAAATCTCGGAAATACGCTCTTGGCGCAAATGGGTTAACTTAGATCTCTGAAGGAGCGTCCTTAATGTACATTTTTTCTTCGACTGGTGCATAAATGCCACCGCGATTATCCGTTCCGCGAGGCTTTCCCGGACTTTCAATATTGCCGAGTGCAGGTTGGATATGTGTGTCGTGCTTTGAAGTCGGCGGTCGATGGCAAATCTCGCCACTTCTCTTTTATTCTCGCGGAACACGAAACCATTTGTGGCCCACGCGAGTTGGTGGCGAAGCACTCTTAAGAGGCTGCACTTAACTTGTATGAGTCTCCTCTAGTTGTGACAAAGAAAAAAACAATATGCGATGTGGATTTTGTTTATATTAGGGTCTATTTCTGCTTTCCAAGAATATCCATTGCAGTACACAGGAAATAATTCATGGGCTCCTTCGAGCCCCAACTTACTCTGCGGACCGGTTAGGTTCGAAAAGTTTTAACACTACTACTACTACTACTACTACTACTACTACTACTACTACTACTACTAATGATAATGATGATAACAAAAACAAGATCAACAACAACAACAATAATGATGACAATAATCATAATAATAATAAAAATGATAATATCAATAAGAAGAAGATGAATAAGAAGAAGAAGAAGAAGAGCAATAATAAAAATAATAAGAAGAATGTGATGATGACTAGAATGATAATAATAATAATAATAATAATAATAATAATAATAATAATAATAATAATAATAATAATAATGATGATAATATTAATAATAAAAATAATAATAATAATAATAATAATAATAATAATAATAATAAAAATGATGATAATAATAATGTCGACGAGTACAATTCAACATCGAAATCCGGTTTCCTGATGTAGAAAAGATAGAACCAAGATATTGCTAATGTCTGTAACGTATTTACCATACCTGCAGTTGTCATGATTTCCCTCGCTACCTTAACCCACGATAAACGTGATTTCTCAGCGGGCGCGTTTCTTGTTAATTGCCATTCCTATTTGTATAATCACGTTAGGACAAAATCCTTAATTCTATTTATCAACGACTTTTATGCCATCTTGCTTTTACCCGCACCAACGTCCCCTTTCCCCATCTAAAAGGCGTCAGTGAAACATTTAGTGTCATAAGTATACTTACTCTTTCGGGAAATATCTTAGAATGACTTAATTCAGAAATACTACTACTACTACTACTACTACTACTACTACTACTACTACTACTACTACTAATTCTACTAGTACTACTACTAGTACTACTACTAGTACAACTACTACTACTACAGCTACTACTACTACTACTACTACTACTACTACTACTATTACTACTTCTACTACTACACGTACTACTACTACTACGTCTACTACTACTACTACTACTACTACTACTACTACTACTACTACTACTACTACTACTACTACTACTACTACTACTACTACTACTGCTGCTACTTCGTATTTTATCAGTCTATTACCGCTATCACCATGTCTGGTCTCAGTGGCGAATATAGGCACGTGTGATGACTGCTTGTACTATCTATTCCTAATAGGAAATCGATGAAAGAGCATATGTAATAAATAATTTATAAATAGATTGCCAATGATACGCCATTTATATATCCTTAGCTAGGCGTCATGAATAGATAACCATGTGCCATCTGTCACCTCATCTGTTAGTACACAGTATATCTAATAGAGGACTAGTAGGGAATCGTGTATACTACAGAAGCAATATATTACTGACCTCAACCACTTAGTTTACGCTTATGTTCATATACTAGTGTGTCTACATACATACATACATACATACATACATACACACACACCTACATACATACATACACACATACATACACACACATGTGCATTTGTACGTACCTACGTACATATATACATACATTCGTACGTACATACATACATATATACATACATACATGCGTATGTACATACATACACACGTAGGTACGAATATTTGTATGTGCATATATGAATGTATGTATGTATGTATTTAAGTATGTATGTATGTATGTATGCAAGTATGCATGTATGTACGTACGTACGTATGTATGCATGCATGCAAGCATCTATGTTTGCATGTATGTATGTATGTATGTATGTATGCATGCATGCAAGCATCTATGTTTGTATGTATGTATGTATGTATGTATGTATGTATGTATGTATGTATGCATGCATGCATGCATGTTTGTTCGCATATAGTCTAATATGTATGTATTTATTCGTGTAGGTTTGTTTCCATGCATTTATGTATACATACATGTATATGTATGTATGCATGCATGCATTCAAGTAGGTATGCGTACGGACAGTTCCAGATAGTTCGAGACACAAAATCCCCCCCCCCCGCCCCTGCTTTAAAGCATTGCCGTACCCCCCCCCCCCCCCCGCCATAAACCATGTAATATCATGTTCTGCGGCAGTGACGTACATTTACAAGGATATGAGCTCCACTTTTCCTACAACACTTCCGGCCTATCATGTTAACACACGCGATATCGAGGCTGCCTAGTAGTTCCTCGGGCGGAAGAGGAAACGTGGGCAAAATTCTAAAAAGTTTCCGAGCGCACGACATTATTGGTGAGGTATCATAAGCATGACATGCACGTTGGTATTATATTCATGAGAAGACAAATCATTTATCTGACGTTTATAGTTATGATGACACGAATTCCATTTTGATCTTAAGCCAAAGAGGATAATCTTTTGTCATATTGAATATCTTCATTATTATCATCTTATCATCTTTAATAGTATTGCATTCCATTATTATCATTATTTTTATTATTACTATTATTATCATTATTATTATTATTATTATTATCATTATTATTATTATTATTATTTATTTCTTATCATTACTACCATTATTATAAATGTTCATTATCATTATCATCATTATTATTATTATTATCATTATTATTTTTATCATCATAAATATCAATGATAATATGTATCGACAGATTTACACAGTTGTTGAAGGGGTTCAAATTGCCCCAAAGCGTACTCATTGCAGAGCTGTGAACTATAGCAACGATAGAACTACTTCCACTTAGGGGGTAATGTCGGCACAAGCGACTTCCAGATAGTTCACCTACATACCAAATTTAGTTACAACCTACAGGTTTCATTAAGATGTATGAATCCAATGCATTGCTTTTGCCCATTGCCATAAGAGCAATATGGTGAATATGGTAGTGCCACCTGGTAAAACAAAGTTTCACCACATTGTCGCACCGCGGCCACCAAAATTGCTGTTTTCCAGAAATAGTTATGCGTGCTTCAGGACTTAAATACTTGGACACCCCTACATTGCTTTCTACTATGCAAATTGGACAGCAGGAGTACTAGCCTGGTTCTCAGGCTGAGTTAGGTATAATGCCCCCATCACTATATATACTAAGTAGGTTGTATGTTTCTCTCAAACTATAGATGGCAGCACTATTTCATGTGTTGCAGTTACAAGCCCCAGCTCAAGTGTGTCCCCCTGAGGATCTATTCAGAACTGAACCAGGAGTGGAATTAAATCTGGTTAGTTAGACTAAGGAGAGAGCCTGATGAGACAGACTTATTGTATGTCTACAGGAGTGCTAGTCCCAGCCCCGTTGTTAAATGTTAAATGCCAATGAATTACCTGAGGGTTTCGTTTTGAAGGAGAATAATGGTATAGCCGAATCTGGTTATTTTGGGGTTAAACTGTATTGTTATATAGAATGATGTAGAAAACAAATGTAAATATGGTTTAGCATGGAATTGGTAAATTATGCTACAATTCATACCTCAAATTCTAAACCCCCTCCCCCTCCCCCCTCCCCCAATATTCCCCCCGCCCCACGCCACAGGACCCCTGGGGAGCTAGCCCGCAGCCACGCAAATGCTGCACAGCTACTGGCCCGGCCCCCTGCCCCCCCCCCCCCTCCCCCAATATTCCCCCCGCCCCACGCCACAGGACCCCTGGGGAGCTACCCCGCAGCCGCGCAAATGCTGCACAGCTACTGGCCCGGCCCCCTGCCCCCCCCTCCCCCAATATTCCCCCCGCCCCACGCCACAGGAGCCCTGGGGAGCTACCCCGCAGCCGAGCAAATGCTGCACAGCTACTGGCCCGGCCCCCTGCCCCCCCCCTCCCCCAATATTCCCCCCGCCCCACGCCACAGGAGCCCTGGGGAGCTACCCCGCAGCCGAGCAAATGCTGCACAGCTACTGGCCCGGCCCCCTGCCCCCCCCCTCCCCCAATATTCCCCCCGCCCCACGCCACAGAAGCCCTGGGGAGCTATCCCGCAGCCGAGCAAATGCTGCACAGCTACTGGCCCGGCCCCCTGCCCCCCCCCCCTCCCCCAATATTCCCCCCGCCCCACGCCACAGGACCCCTGGGGAGCTACCCCGCAGCCGAGCAAATGCTGCACAGCTACTGGCCTGGCCCCCTGCCCCCCCCCCCCCTCCCCCAATATTCCCCCCGCCCCACGCCACAGGACCCCTGGGGAGCTACCCCGCAGCCGAGCAAATGCTGCACAGCTACTGGCCCGGCCCCCTGCCCCCCCCCCCCCCCCCCCCTCCCCCAATATTCCCCCCGCCCCACGCCACAGGACCCCTGGGGAGCTACCCCGCAGCCGAGCAAATGCTGCCCAGCTACTGGCCCGGCCCCTCCTGCCCCACCCCTGGCCCCTCCAAATATTCCCCCCCCCCCCCCGTCCCACGCCACAGGACCCCTGGGGAGCTAGCCCGCAGCCGAGCAAATGCTGCCCAGCTACTGGCCCGGCCCCTCCCAATATTCCACCCCCACCCCCAATATTCCCCCCTCCCCACGCCACAGGACCCCTGGGGAGCTAGCCCGCAGCCGAGCAAATGCTGCCCAGCTACTGGCCCGGCCCCTCCCAATATTCCACCCCCACCCCCAATATTCCCCCCTCCCCACGCCACTGGACCCCTGGGGAGCTAGCCCGCAGCCGAGCAAATGCTGCCCAGCTACTGGCCCGGCCCCTCCCAATATTCCACCCCAACCCCCAGTATTCCCCCCGCCCCACGCCACAGGACCCCTGGGGAGCTAGCCCGCAGCCGAGCAAATGCTGCACAGCTACTGGCCCGGCACCTCCCAATATTCCACCCCCACCTCCCAATATTCCCCCCTCCCCACGCCACAGGACCCCTGGGGAGCTAGCCCGCAGCCACGCAAATGCTGCACAGCTACTGGCCCGGCACCTCCCAATATTCCACCCCCACCTCCCAATATTCCCCCCTCCCCACGCCACAGGACCCCTGGGGAGCTAGCCCGCAGCCACGCAAATGCTGCACAGCTGCTGGCCCGGCACCTCCCAATATTCCACCCCCACCTCCCAATATTCCCCCCTCCCCACGCCACAGGACCCCTGGGGAGCTAGCCCGCAGCCACGCAAATGCTGCACAGCTACTGGCCCGGCACCTCCCAATATTCCACCCCCACCTCCCAATATTCCCCCCTCCCCACGCCACAGGACCCCTGGGGAGCTAGCCCGCAGCCACGCAAATGCTGCACAGTTACTGGCCCGGCACCTCCCAATATTCCACCCCCACCCCTAATATTCTCCCCGCCCCACGCCACAGGACCCCTGGGGAGCTAGCCCGCAGCCGAGCAAATGCTGCCCAGCTACTGGCCCGGCACCTCCCAATATTCCACCCCCACCCCCAGTATTCCCCCCGCCCCACGCCACAGGACCCCTGGGGAGCTAGCCCGCAGCCACGCAAATGCTGCACAGTTACTGGCCCGGCACCTCCCAATATTCCACCCCCACCCCCAATATTCCCCCCGCCCCACGCCACAGGACCCCTGGGGAGCTAGCCCGCAGCCAAGCAAATGCTGCACAGCTACTGGCCCGGCACCTCCCAATATTCCACCCCCACCTCCCAATATTCCCCCCTCCCCACGCCACAGGACCCCTGGGGAGCTAGCCCGCAGCCACGCAAATGCTGCACAGCTACTGGCCCGGCACCTCCCAATATTCCACCCCCACCTCCCAATATTCCCCCCGCCCCACGCCACAGGACCCCTGGGGAGCTAGCCCGCAGTCACGCAAATGCTGCACAGCTACTGGCCCGGCACCTCCCAATATTCCACCCCCACCTCCCAATATTCCCCCCTCCCCACGCCACAGGACCCCTGGGGAGCTAGCCCGCAGCCACGCAAATGCTGCACAGCTACTGGCCCGGCACCTCCCAATATTCCACCCCCACCCCCAATATTCCCCCCTCCCCACGCCACAGGACCCCTGGGGAGCTAGCCCGCAGCCACGCAAATGCTGCACAGCTACTGGCCCGGCACCTCCCAATATTCCACCCCCACCTCCCAATATTCCCCCCTCCCCACGCCACAGGACCCCTGGGGAGCTAGCCCGCAGCCACGCAAATGCTGCACAGCTACTGGCCCGGCACCTCCCAATATTCCACCCCCACCTCCCAATATTCCCCCCTCCCCACGCCACAGGACCCCTGGGGAGCTAGCCCGCAGCCACGCAAATGCTGCACAGTTACTGGCCCGGCACCTCCCAATATTCCACCCCCACCTCCCAATATTCCCCCCTCCCCACGCCACAGGACCCCTGGGGAGCTAGCCCGCAGCCACGCAAATGCTGCACAGCTACTGGCCCGGCACCTCCCAATATTCCACCCCCACCCCCAATATTCCCCCCTCCCACGCCACAGGACCCCTGGGGAGCTAGCCCGCAGCCACGCAAATGCTGCACAGCTACTGGCCCGGCACCTCCCAATATTCCACCCCCACCTCCCAATATTCCCCCCGCCCCACGCCACAGGACCCCTGGGGAGCTAGCCCGCAGTCACGCAAATGCTGCACAGTTACTGGCCCGGCACCTCCCAATATTCCACCCCCACCTCC
>OZ012701.1:4385521-4388021 GCA_963942565.1 Maea johnstoni
CACACACACACAAATATATATATATATATATATATAATATATATATATATATATATATATTATATATATATATATATATATATATAATATATATATATATATATATATATATATATATATATGTATGTATGTATACCAACATCATATCATGTCATAATTTTCAAATTCGTAGTCCTAACTTTGAATATAGCCTATTGATTTTAACAGTTACTTGTTCCTAATGTGAGTTATCTGACTGATGCCTTGCACAAATATAGACCTAGGTATTCAGGCTGCAAAAGGCACAGGAGATCAAACGTATGCAGTACACAGCCAACATCATAACCATCTGTCTGATAGGCCGCTGGGTTATGTAATACATAGTTATGTAATATCTAGTCGAGGCCTCGGTTCACCCTCGCCTCAGACCTGAACAATTCATTTCAATTAATCCTGTGCATCTGTATCGCATAATTACCAAGGAATGTTGAGCAATGTTAACGGGTGTATGGGCACCTTCAGACAGTGCATAAATTACATTAAACATTGCTTGATGTGAAGTTGAATATGTATTATAAGTCATTATAATTCCCACGGAGTACATTACAGTGAAAGACTCTCTCTCTCTCTCTCTCTCTCTCTCTCTCTCTCTCTCTCTCTCTCTCTCTCTCTCTCTCTCTCTCTCTCTCTCTCTCTCAATCTATCTTCTCTATATATCTATATATAATATATATATATATATATATATATATATATATTATATATATATATATATATATATATATATATATATATAATATATATATGTATATATATATATATATATATATATATATATATATAAATATATATATATATATATATATATATACACTATATATATATATATATATTTATATACATATATATATATATATATATATATATATATATATATATATATATATATATATATATATATATATATATACACATATATATATATATTTATATACATATATATATATATATATATATATATATATATATATATGTAATATACATATACATATATATATATATATATATATATATATATAATATATATATATATATATATATATATATATAATATATATATATATATATATATATATATATATATATATATATATATATATATATATATGTATATATATATATATATGTATATATATAAATATATATGTATATATATATATATGTATATATATGTATATATGTATATATATATATATATATATATATATATATATATATATATATATATATATATATATATATATATAATATATATATATATATATATATATATATATGTATATAATACATACATATATATATATATTTGTATATATATATATATATATATATATATATATATATATATATATATATTATATATATATATATGTGTGTGTGTGTGTGTTTATATGGTTTATACATATTTATATATACAATGTGTGGGGTCTGTGTATATGTAAGTAAGTACATATTTGTCTTCCTCACCAACACTTAAGTACTACCACATTAGTAATATTCTGTATTCAGTACCCTGGTAAGTTTACAAGTACCCAGTATCGATCCTGTAGCGGACAATAACAGAAATCAACATAAGCTCAACCACCTATTCTAAACCATGTTCACTCGACAATTACCTGTCTAAGCACATGGTCAAATATGTGATACGTGCCTTAAGATATGTGTTTCTATTTCAATAAATGTGGAGTATCAAATACTGCCAGCATTCATGATTCAGGTCGTCTGACCATGTGTTGAAAGGCGTATTTAGATAAACACATCTCTCTCTCTCTCTCTCTCTCTCTCTCTCTCTCTCTCTCTCTCTTTGTGTTTGTCTAAACTAGGCGACAGAATCTGCAATCATGATCAGATGAAATTCAACTATTTATACCTATAAATATATTAAAACCTAATTTAAAGAATAGAATATGAATGGTGGGTTCAATGCCTTCTTTTAGCACATCAATCATTAGCAAAAATCATTTTAAATTAGGAATATTGGTATGAAGGCCACCAAATAAGAATTTAATTGAAGAGTTTTTTTTAGGATTCTGACTACTTGAAAAAGGTTGCCATGGAAACGGTGCGATAGCTCGGTTTGTACAACTTTTTCGGTGCCGGCATCACGACGTTTCTGAATCCTGATATTGTTAGCTTTCATCTGATGTATGATGCTGCTTGGTCTACCGCCGGTTGGGGTCCATCCCAAAATCTGGTCATTTGCTGCTCCACTATTTTGGCGTGGTGTATGGCATATACCCAAGGTGTTACGAGACGGAGCCGAGTAACCCCGAGGATATCACATACATCACAGCTTACGAGGGGTATATGTCTTCTGTAACACAGTTAACTGCCTTCCACCAATCACAGGCCAATAAAAAACTTTGCCTATGCTGTTCAATACTATTGGGTAGCACCTTTGTGTTTTTTCAGCTCCGAGAACAACGGCTCAAAAGGTGTGAGTTATGCCTTATAATCCACA
>OZ012701.1:4393021-4403021 GCA_963942565.1 Maea johnstoni
TGCTCTGCTAAAGTATCAATAACCATAGATGAATTGGAGTCTTGTCTTGGACCCTTGCCTTTTATGAGAGAGAGAGAGAGAGAGAGAGAGAGAGAGAGAGAGAGAGAGAGAGAGAGAGAGAGAGAGAGAGAGAGAGAGAGGAGAGGCATCCATAGAAAAATGATATGTGGGTAAAATAAACAAAAACCCATCAGATAATTTCCAAACGAATGTTTCTCATAGCAAAACTGTTATAAGAACGTTATAAAACCCAGCCCAAATATGGGCAGTAAAGAGTTAAATGAAATGGGGCGTTGGAGTCAGATATCATTTCATGCAGCGGTGAGATGCGTTGATGAGCCCCCCACGGTACCTCGCCCAGGGAGCAGTAATGAAATGATATTGATAATAATCAGCCCTGGGGTTCATATCTCTGATACAGGGGAGAGGGCCTGGGACCTGATATCTCACTGCTGCGGCTGCTGCTACTGTTGACGCTGCTACTACTGCTGCTAAACACTGCTGATGCTGCTACTTTTGATGCTAGAAGTAGTAGTAGTAGTAGTAGTAGTAGTAGTAGTTAACAGTAGTAGTAGTAGTAGTAGTAGTAGTAGTAGAAGTAGTAGCTTCAGCAATAGTAGTAGTAGTAGTAGTAGTAGTAGTAGTAGTAGTAGTAGTACATGTAGTATTTCAACTACTGCTATATCAAATGCGTCTGCTACTGCTGCTGCTACTACTGCTACTACTACTACTACTACTACTACTACTACTAGTACTACTACTACTACTACTACTACTACTATTGCTGCAGCTACTACTACTACTACTACTACTACTACTACTACTACTACTACTACTACTACTATTGCTGCAGCTACTACTACTACTTCTATTATTGTTACAGATAGCTAGAATGTCGGCTGCTAAAACTGTTAGTAATACTTCAGCTATAAGTGCCACATCTTCTTCTGCTTGTACATCTGTAGAGATATCTACCACTGCTGCTGTTTCTTCTACTGAATATTATTAGTTATCAACTGTTTTGGAGTGTGATACAACTTATATCTCGCAATCAGAGGGCTGTATCACCCGAGGCGCAGCCGAGGGTGATACAGCCCTCTGATTGCGAGATATAAGTTGTATCATACTCCAAAACAGTTGATAACGAATTTATCTCATGATTGCCTCCTCGACCTCTGCATAGGTAATAAAAATGAACATGCATACATACATACAAATACTGGGAGGTTAATACAGGATTCTGAGAGGTTAATACAACTTCATATCATATGGCAATTGACCAATCAAAAGCCTAGAATTTTGCCAATCATGAGATAAACTGCTTCTACTGTTACTACTGTTTTACTGCTACTGCTGCTAGATGGCTGCTGCCCCCGCCATGTATATATATATATATATATATATATATATATATATATATATATATATATATATATATATATATATATATATATATATATATATATATATATATATATATATATATATATATATATATATATATATATATATATATATATATATATATATCGCTGCCAAGTCCATGTTGTGCTGACTCATTGACCACGGCACATGGATCCACGGGGATCATGTTTTCATGATAAAAACCATGAGTAGCCAGTTTTAAAATGCGTGAGCAAACTTTCTTACCCGAATTGACAGAATTGGCATCAGCCAAATCGTACTCGATATACTGAGTGACGATGTCTTTTATGTAATCCTATTTATCATTGGTTATGATTTTTGTAAAGAAATTTACAGTCAATAAAGAATATATATATATATATATATATATATATATATATATATATATATATATATATATATATATATATATATATATATATATATATATATATATATATATATATATATATATATTGGTGAATTATGTAGTTGTGGTAAGTGCATCTGGCTAAGGTGATTCCATATCATTAGACCACTCGGCAAAAGAGGTAGCCTCCTAACTAATAGAGATGCACATAATAAGCGATGGCGTTTATATAGAGGCACGCGTTTATTGAGGATTGATTTCGCAATATCTTCCAGCATTGCGGCTGCCTTCCCTTCCGCTGGTTGCACGCATGCTTGCTTTCGACCATAAAAAACCTCCCTGTACAGAGTTAATCCTGCGTGCTGCACTCAGTGACCACTAAAGGAAGATTGGTCTAATATATAGATATACAATACCAGGGTCTGTCCCAGTGGCTGAGTGGTCTAATGCATAAATATACAATACCAGGGTCTGCCTCAATGACTGAGTGGTCTAATGCATAGATATATAATACCAGGGTCTCCCCCAGCTGCTGGGTGGTCTAATGCATATATATACAATACCAGGGTCTGCCCCAGTGACTGAGTGGTATAACGCATAGATATACAATACCAGGAGCTGCCTCAGTGGCTGAGTGGTCTAATGCATAGATATACAATACCAGGGTCTGCCTCAGTGACTGAGTGGTCTAATGCATATATATACAATACCAGGGTCTGCCTCAGTGACTGAGTGGTCTAATGCATAGATATACAATACCAGGGTCTGCCCCAGTGGCTGAGTGGTCTAATGCATAGATATACAATACCAGGGTCTGCCTGAGTGACTGAGTGGTCTAATGCATAGATATACAATACCAGGGTCTGCCCCAGCTGCTGGGTGGTCTAATGCATAGATATACAATACCAGGGTCTGCCCAAGTGGCTGAGTGGTCCAATACGTAGATATACAATACCAGGGTCTGCCCCAGTGGCTGAGTGGTCTAATGCATAGATATACAATACCAGGGACTGCCCCAGTGGCTGAGTGGTCTAATGTATAGATATACAATACCAGGGTCTGCCCCAGTGGCTGAATGGTCTAATGCATAGATATACAATACCAGGGACTGCCCCAGTGGCTGAATGGTCTAATGCATAGATATACAATACCAGGGTCTGCCTCAGTGACGGAGTGGTCTAATGCAAAGATATACAATACCAGGGTCTGCCTCAGTGACGGAGTGGTCTAATGCATATATATACAATACCAGGGTCTGCCCCAGTGGCTGAGCGGTCGAATGCATAGATATACAATACCAGGGTCTGCCCCAGTGGCTGAGTGGTCTAATGCATATATATACAATACCAGGGTCTGCCTGAGTGACTGAGTGGTCTAATGCAAAGATATACAATACCAGGGTCTGCCTCAGTGACGGAGTGGTCTAATGCATATATATACAATACCAGGGTCTGCCCCAGTGGCTGAGTGGTCTAATGCATAGATATACAATACCAGGGTCTGCCCCAGTGGCTGAGTGGTCTAATGCATAGATATACAATACCAGGGTCTGCCCCAGTGGCTGAGTGGTCTAATGCATAGATATACAATACCAGGATCTGCCCCAGTGGCTGAGTGGTCTAATGCATAGATATACAATACCAGGGTCTGTGTCAGTGGCTGAGTGGTCTAATGCATAGATATACAATACCAGGGACTGCCCCAGTGGCTGAATGGTCTAATGCATAGATATACAATACCAGGGTCTGCCTCAGTGACTGAGTGGTCTAATGCATAGATATACAATACCAGGGTCTGCCCCAGCTGCTGGGTGGTCTAATGCATAGATATACAATACCAGGGTCTGCCCAAGTGGCTGAGTGGTCTAATGCATAGATATACAATACCAGGGTCTGTCCCAGTGGCTGAGTGGTCTAATGCATAGATATACAATACCAGGGTCTGCCTCAGTGACTGAGTGGTCTAATGCATAGATATGAAATACCAGGGTCTGCCTCAGTGACTGAGTGGTCTAATGCATAGATATACAATACCAGGGTCTGTGTCAGTGGCTGAGTGGTCTAATGCATAGATATACAATACCAGGGTCTGCCCCAGTGGCTGAGTGGTCTAATGCATAGATATACAATACCAGGATCTGCCCCAGTGGCTGAGTGGTCTAATGCATAGATATACAATACCAGGGTCTGTGTCAGTGGCTGAGTGGTCTAATGCATAGATATACAATACCAGGATCTGCCTCAGTGACTGAGTGGTCTAATGCATAGATATACAATACCAGGGTCTGTGTCAGTGGCTGAGTGGTCTAATGCATAGATATACAATACCAGGGTCTGTCCCAGTGGCTGAGTGGTCTAGTACATAGATATACAATACCAGGGTCAGCCCCAGTGCCCGAGTGGTCTAATGCATAGATATACAATACCAGGGTCTGCCCCAGTGGCTGAGTGGTCTAATGCATAGATATACAATACCAGGATCTGCCCCAGTGGCTGAGTGGTCTAATGCATAGATATACAATACCAGGGTCTGCCCCAGTGGCTGAGTGGTCTAATGCATAGATATACAATACCAGGGTCTGTCCCAGTGGCTGAGTGGTCTAATGCATAGATATACAATACCAGGGTCTGCCTCAGTGACGGAGTGGTCTAATGCATAGATATACAATACCAGGGTCTGCCCCAGCTGCTGGGTGGTCTAATGCATAGATATACAATACCAGGGTCTGCCTCAGTGACGGAGTGGTCTAATGCATATATATACAATACCAGGGTCTGCCCCAGTGGCTGAGTGGTCTAATGCATAGATATACAATACCAGGGTCTGCCCCAGTGGCTGAGTGGTCTAATGCATAGATATACAATACCAGGATCTGCCCCAGTGGCTGAGTGGTCTAATGCATAGATATACAATACCAGGGTCTGTCCCAGTGGCTGAGTGGTCTAATGCATAGATATACAATACCAGGGTCTGCCTCAGTGACGGAGTGGTCTAATGCATATATATACAATACCAGGGTCTGCCCCAGTGGCTGAGTGGTCTAATGCATAGATATACAATACCAGGGTCTGCCCCAGTGGCTGAGTGGTCTAATGCATAGATATACAATACCAGGATCTGCCCCAGTGGCTGAGTGGTCTAATGCATAGATATACAATACCAGGGTCTGTCCCAGTGGCTGAGTGGTCTAATGCATATATATACAATACCAGGGTCTGCCCCAGTGGCTGAGTGGTCTAATGCATAGATATACAATACCAGGGTCTGTCCCAGTGGCTGAGTGGTCTAATGCATAGATATACAATACCAGGGTCTGCCCCAGTGGCTGAGTGGTCTAATGCATAGATATACAATACCAGAGTCTGTCCCAGTGGCTGAGTGGTCTAATGCATAGATATACAATACCAGGGCCTGTCCCAGTGACTGAGTGGTCTAATGCGTAAATATACAATACCAGAGTCTGTCCCAGTGCCTGAGTGGTCTAATGCATAGATATACAATACCAGGGTCTGCCCCATTGGCTGAGTGGTCTAATGCATAGATATACAATACCAGGGTCTGCCCCAGTGGCTGAGTGGTCTAATGCATAGATATACAATACCAGGGTCTGCCCCAGTGACTGAGTGGTCTAATGCATAGATATACAATACCAGAGTCTGTCCCAGTGGCTGAGTGGTCTAATGCATAGATATACAATACCAGGTTCTGCCCCAGTGGCTGAGTGGTCTAATGCATAGATATACAATACCAGGGTCTGCAACAGTGGCTGAGCGGTCTAATTCATAGATATACAATACCAGGGTCTGCCCCAGTGGCTGAGTGGTCTAATGCATAGATATACAATACCAGGTTCTGCCCCAGTGGCTGAGTGGTCTAATACATAGATATACAATACCACGGTCTGCCCCAGTGGCTGAGCGGTCTAATTCATAGATATACAATACCAGGGTCTGCCCCAGTGGCTGAGCGGTCTAATTCATAGATATACAATACCAGGGTCTGCCCCAGTGGCTGAGTAGTCTAATGCATATATATACAACATCAGGGTCTGCCTCAGTGGCTGAGTGGTCTAATACGTAAATAAACAATACCAGGAGCTGCTTCATAGCCGTTAAAAGTAGTAATAAGCTATACCCCCATTTCCAGGCGGTCTGTTGCATAGGAATGCAATACTGCAACACTAAGAGCTGTTGAAAAGGCCAAGCATTCGAATTTATGACAAAACAACATGAAGTCTGCCTCCTTGGCCTTGGATTTGCATGGACTTGCAGAAAACAGCTTGATCATATTTGAAAAATCAAAAGCATGGTTGTCAGAGAATTTGGAGGATTAAAATATTTCAGATACCTATCAATGCATGCGCAATTAAGTATATAACGACCTACCGACAACAGTCCAAAAGTCTAATAGTACCTAATAGTACTCACATTGCGATATAACAGAGTGAGATATATATATATATATATATATATATATATATATATATATATATATATATATATATATATATATATATATATATATATATATATATATATATATATATATACCATAAGAACTTAAGGATGTAATAGGTTAGTTTGTATTTGTATTTAGTAATTGTATGTTTATTGACTGTAGTGAACTGTACAAAATCATAGTAATTACAAAAACATAAAAGTGTAATAGAACAAACCTACAACATCAACAACAGAAGATTAATGAATAAAACTATTGCGACATACGGTCGTAAGCAACACAGGCTAACCAAAGCCTATACATAGCAAAGAAAATATATGAAGAACTTGTCATAAGGAAAACCAAATATATTGCCCCTCAAAGACTGTTATAATGCCGTATTTGCATTGATCTACTTGAGAGATAATAGCGCTACATCATACGGTAATTGAGCAGTGTACACTGTAAGAGTAGAAGTATTCATTACATGCGTGCGGTGGATAACGTAGATCTTACTATATCGGTAATCTAATCATTCTGATTAAAGTACCTCTTGGTATTCATTTATATTAAGAGAAAATAGTAACTACTGCAATTTCTACTGTCGCTACTACATGTATTACTACTATCACTACTACTACAACTACTACTACTATTACTACTACAACTACTACTACTACTACTACTACTACTACTACTACTACTACTACTACTACTACTACTACTACTACGACTGCTACTCTTACTACTACTACTACTACTACTACTACTACTACTACTACTACTACTACTACTACTACTACTACGACTGCTACTCTTACTACTACTACTACTACTACTACTACTACTACTACTACTACTGCGACTAGTACTGCAATGGCTTCTACTACTACTACTACTACTACTACTACTACTACTACTACTAACACTAATGATGATGATGACGATAACACTTATTTAGGTAATAACGATTTTTATATACTTCTACTACTACTACTACTACTACTACTACTACTACTACTACTACTACTACTACTACTACTATTACCGCTACCACTACTACGACTACTACTACTACTACTAATAATAATAATAATAATACTGATAACGATAATGACAAATAATAATAGTAATGGTGATAGTAGTAGTACTACTACTACTAATAATAATAGTAATAATAATAACAATGATAATAACAATACTACTGCTACTACTACTACTACTAATAATAATAATAACAACAACAACAACAAATGCAATATGAATCTATAGTGACAGTCAGTAGCTCGCGCTATGTAACGACAGAAATAAGATATTCCCTCCTGAGTGTACCTCAGACAAACAACTACCAAAATATCAATATCACGATATTACAAACTCAATCATGGCCTCGTGCCGAAATATGAAATACGCGTGCAAAACAAATTATCAGTCATCTTTTCCTATGCTGCTCACAAATTATTCAGGTCGACGTCGAATGACCTATTTATTGCCATATTCAGAACTCTCGTGACCCCTGTCCCCGAGAGAAATGATGTTGATGAAATGAGTGTTTTGATTGGATTAGTATTGGGAATAACAATGCTGGCTGAAACAGGGCTACTTCTCATCCCTGCCATCCTCCCCATGTACCAATATCTACTGACAGAGCAGCAAATTCACGTCACATCTTTCTGTCATGGATTAGTTCAAGTTAGTTAATAATGTTTTGTATGATGTCTTTGACGTTTTATATTTATTTCTGTAATAATTGTTATTATCATTATGAATATTGATATGCCAGTTTTATCATTATTATTATCACCATTATTATTACTCCTATTATCATTATTATTATTATTATTATCATCATCATTATTATTATTATTATTATTATTACTATTATTATCATTATTATTATTATCATTATTAATATTATTATTATCATAATTATTATAATCATTATTATTATTATCATTGTTATCATTATTATTATTATCATTATTTTATCATTATTATTATCATCATCATTTTTATTATTATCATTATTATTATTAGTATTGTTATTAGTATTATTATTATCACTATTGATATTATTATTATTATTATTATTATTATTATTATTATTATTATTATTATTATTATATGTAGTAGAGGTAGTAGTAGTAGTAGTAGTTATACACGAAAGCCATTTCATATCCGTCATGCCTTCTTTCCGGTCAGTTATTATTGTTTCCAATGATCTCCACAAGGTTTTGTTGTAATTCATTATCATTATTGTTATTATCATTATTACTATTATTATCATTATTATTATTATTATTATCATTATTATTATTATTATTATTATTATTATTATTATTATTATTATTATCATAAGTGTAGTAATAGTAGTAGTAATGTTATTGATTTGTTATCTAAAGTGGGGGGAACGACATTTTCTCTTACACGTTCGACTTTGTGATTTTGCAATTATGGTAGTATATAGGATATCCCTAGAGATGCAATATTCACCAACGACTCACGGATATTTTATGTTCCCGGACTAGCCTAGATTTGCCAAATAAACCAGACGCACAGAACCGTAAATAACTGGCATCTCATTATCTCTCAGCTCTGATTCAATCAAGAGAACCGCAAGTAATAAATTGATTTCATCAAAAACGCCAAAAGAAGAAATTAAAACCATCGACGTCAATCAGCGAACGGCAATCACTCGTTCATGTCACGTGCGCTGTCCAAATATGGTCTGCGAGACGTGAATACAACTCTCGTTTGAAATCTCGTCCTCTCGATAAGTCAATCAGGGATGTCTTATAAACCGTGATTAAGCGACTGATGAAGTCCTGTTTTATGGTAATAAGGGTCTGTATTGGTTTTACGTGTTTGGCATGTGTCATACGGGATATGGGTCTGCCCCAATAGGGTGAAGCGCCCTATCCCACAATTGCGTTTTTTTATATAAAGGAGTATAGTCAACAGAAGAATTGTTGTAGGCAAGATCATGTACAATCCAGAAGGACTCAATTCAAGAGGGAAAGTGTGCATTGAGCATGAAATATTTTGATGGAAAACGCGAAGTTGTGCGGAGAAAGGCGCCCGCGACCGCATGTCAATGGCTGTTATAGTTGTATCTCACTACACTCTATTGATAACTTGAACAAACGAGCTATTGTTGTAGTTAGATATGATCCCATGATATGATGTGTGCTTCATGCACGAGTCCACCCAGCTGAACGGCACCAGCCTACCCCGCCCCCCCCCCCCTCCCCCTAATTGTTGGAGCGCAACAGTTCAAAGGAACTGACACCAGTCTATCCAATGCAACGCACGCGACTGGAAGGACTGGCTCTATAGTCTATATACACGCGGTCGCGAGAGTCGCCGAACACCAACGAACAGGTAATCTCCATTTTTTTATGATTAAGACACAGGCGACGCCAAACATTCAACATTTTATCTACAGCATTTTATTGACAGACAATCATGATAAAATCTTTTTTAGCGTGATAAAACACATTGTACATTTAAAAAAAAAAGTACCAGACGATGCCGTCACTATATCACTTCGCATCGCTACTCGCCGCAATCACCGAACAACATAGGTGTATCCCAACACTTCGTCAAGAAAAAATCCGTAAAAGATCACGCCTATAACCAACATATAGGGCGCCTAAACACTAACGACGCCACGGATTCAACATTCCACTGACAGACGATAATAACAGAATGCTTAGAAGTGTGTAATAAACGCACTGTCGGGTTATTTGTGTGGTCACGTGATCACTCGTTGTCCACTTAATCCGCTAA
>OZ012701.1:4405521-4418021 GCA_963942565.1 Maea johnstoni
CCAGCAAGATTAAAGGCATTCTGATTAGACGCGCAGGCAAATGCATTATTCATTTTCAAAATTAACCTCTAACTTTTCAAAGCCACTAGGGAGAATATGAGCATAAAAAGCTTATTATATTAACCCCCTCTTCCAAGGCATTGAGAAATCCAAGGTGGCAGTCCGTACGAAAAGTTTCAAGAATTAAAAATAAATGAAAATGAAAGTGTGGCCCCTGGCATGATTTCTTCACCACAGAATTTTGTATGAGCAATTTGGCTGTACGCATATTTATGCCTGGAATTCTCACCCATGAAATATTTTGGGCAAATTTTGATATATGGAAATTTCATTTTCATGCATGAAAATGAAACTTTCATGCATAGAACTTTTCGTATGGCCGTCACATAGAGAAATTTACTAACTTTCTTTATTCTCAACCATGTCTGCACCTATACCCAGATTTTCGGTGTCAAGTAATTCACTAAAGCTGTTAGAATTCATTTTGGATAATGTATTGCATCTTTATATATATGTACATCAGAGACGAATAAAGGGCAGTATATTCAGATATGGAATTTTAGTTATTTCATCCGTTTATATACCACTATAGGCAAATTTATCACATATCAGATATTTTTCGAAACAAAAATAAATAGTTATCGTTTATTGAGATACAGGTTTTTTTTATTATTGACATCATGACTTCTATGGTAGGCACATATTGGCTTCATAGAATCTATGGTAAGCACATATTGGCTTCACAGAATCTATTGTAAGCACATAATGGCAAGATTTAGCAAGTTGCTGCGGCTGTGCCTCCAAAGTTCCTGTGCTTCAGGAATCGTATAATTGGACGTATCTGAAACCACGTGCTTCTGGGTAGCACCATGCGTAGAAAATGCTCCCTGAATCCATCCTCCCAATTATCGCTAGAGTGGTGCAGATGGCGGATAGAAATAATCCCTCCTCTCTCTGCCGTCTGTCGATATTAGCTTCGTCACGGAGCGCGAGTTGTCCTACTCACGTTTCCTAGCTCACAGAGAACGAGATCTCGCGTGATTTGCCGGGAGGGAAGGATCCATGGCGTGACATTGAATAGAAAGCTTAGAACCCACATATTAACCCTTGTACTGCTAGTTGCTAAATTTACCAGTACAATATGATGTATAAAAGCTGAAAAACGGCGCCGAACTTTTTGATAATTAAGGAGACAAACAGCTACTGAGAAAAAGGAAATTGAAAGAATTTCGTGTTAGGTCTATTTAAAAAAGGAGGAATATTCGACTGGTATTACTACTGCTACAATGAAAAAATCGTTAATGCTTTTTAACCCCTTATGCTGGTGGTGGTTAATTTGGCCAATACAGAATGATGGAAATACCTTGAAAACGATTGAATTCCTGGTATGTGGGTACTCATTTGAGAGTACTCAGTGAGAGTTATCCGTACTCATTTGAGAGTACTCAGTGAGAGTTATCCGTACTCATTTGAGAGTACTCAGTGAGAATTATCCGTACTCATTTGAGAGTACTCAGTGAGAGTTATCCGTACTCATTTGAGAGTACTCAGTGAGAATTATCCGTACTCATTTGAGAGTACTCAGTGAGAATTATCCGTACTCATTTGAGAGTACTCAGTGAGAATTATCCGTACTCATTTGAGAGTACTCAGTGAGAATTATCCGTACTCATTTGAGAGTACTCAGTGAGAATTATCCGTACTCATTTGAGAGTACTCAGTGAGAATTATCCGTACTCATTTGAGAGTACTCAGTGAGAATTATCCGTACTCATTTGAGAGTACTCAGTGAGAATTATCCGTACTCATTTGAGAGTACTCAGTGAGAATTATCCGTACTCATTTGAGAGTACTCAGTGAGAGTTATCCAATTGATAAGGTTAAGATGGTTTTCAAAGATATTTGCGTCCTTGTTCTTTGGAAAAACAAGACTTTGCATTGAAAAGGTTAACGATTGATGTACGTGTACTAAAATGTATCAAATGTGTTAGTATGCTACCTTAATAAAGGATATAACAGTAATTTAAACACTGGCCAGTCACAATTTGCCATACAAATGGCATAAAAGTGACAACAATCATAATTCTACATTCCAAATCACCCAAACAGTAACATATAACAAGTAAATGAAAATATGTGAGGCGAAATTGTTATTCTTTTCAATGTTGCATTGTGCAGAGTGGTAATGGGGAAAATTGGCCGACATCCGGTACCAGGCTGTCTATGTTTGCTCATCTAAATTAGATCGGATCCCAAATAGCCATACGACATATTGATCATAACTTTCCAATAACCTATTGGCTTTTCTCCGAACTGTGTGTGTGCGTATTTTAGATTGGTGAGAGACTCAGATAATTTCTACTGCATTATGATATACGGGCACGGTTCTCTATGTAAGTCTTGCTATATATATATGCAGGCAAATCTCTATTAAGCGACCGCACAAGGGAAATGTCAAAAGTGGTCTTTAAAAGAGGTGGTCTCTTATGAAGGGGTTGAGGGTCTGAGCGAGGTTATGAAAAAACAAAGAATTTCCAACAATATAGTATAGTAAAGTATAAAAGTTGAACTATATCATTAATTGAGGACCCTAAAAAATTATATACTTTCCATTTTACCGATTATTTCATTATTTTATTGTGCCCTTTCCAATATACAAGGCGTCTAGGCATTCAAGTGGCCGTTGAATGAAGGTCCATTTACTCTTAGGGATAAGATTTCATGGTCGTTAGTCGCGTCAAGAATGTGGTCGTTTAATCAAGGTAAAATATACAGGGAATAGCCTTGGGGGGATTTGAAACGGTCGTTCAAGGCAAGTGGTCGTTGAGGCAAGTTTGATTGTATATATATATATATATATATATATATATATATATATATATATATATATATATGTATATATATATATATATATATATATATATATATATATATATATATATATGCATGTATATATATATGTATTTATTATACCTCACGTGAAAATCATAAGCCGTGATTGGCTTACAAAGGTTGGCCATTCCATCATGTCCACCGGCGAAATGTGCCGGCAAAACGTTCACCATTCTCACTGGATCTACCGGCAGTCATTGTTGCTTTCATTGATATTTTACCAAGTTGGGGTTTGTTTGGGAGGATGGTTTTCCCACGGGCTCCGCCCTCGGGAAAACCATCCCCCCTCTGGTAGACATTCCATCAGGATACCCATACTGGCATGGCATATTTGTATAATATATATATATATATATATATACATACATATATATATATATATATATATATATATATATATATATATATATATATATATATATATATATATATATATATATATATATATGGTTTGTCAGTAAACATACAATAGAATACTGTTGTAAGATATCCATGTCTCTATCACCGTATACGTTATCTGTCACGTTGGCAGAAGTGACGCGACACATGCAAGCACCCATCAACAGAAAAAAACGCATACCCATAGTTCCTCAATGGCACGCGACCGGAAGTGACGTCACAGATCGGCTGGTCGGAGTGATCCGCTTCCGGCAACTGAAAGGCCTACTCTCAAACACGCGAGATCTCGTTTTATCGAGATCATTAGTTGGGTTTAGGTACAGCGCCGTTTGACTCGCTGCCCAATTTTCTCTGATGCATACATGAATATCGTGATAACGGAACAAACTCACGAAGACGTTTGAAGGAGAATGAAAAGTGATAGTCGTGTTTATCCACTCCAGACCACTTCAAAGAGATCTCTGTGGCTCTTGAATGACAAATCTTTTTTTATCTTTTGAATATTTTCTTCATTCATTCCCCAACATGTAAACACACATAATGGTACAAGGTAGTACATATGATATACAGTGTGCAGTATGTAGTAGGTAATCTAGGTTACATATCCACAAGACGATAGAAAGATGACGAATACAACTGAAACATGAGTGAAGATATGATCCGGATAACAGTTGCAATGGCTATTGTAACTTTTACTGCACACACACACATATATATATATATATATATATATATATATATATATATATATATATATATATATATATATATATATATATATATATATATATATATACATACATATGTGCAGTCTGTTACTTGTGATAATCTGTAATATAATGTCATCTTGGTCTAGTCCCAGCCTCATATCTATGCTTCGTTTGATGTGATTTGTATATATATATATATATGTATGTGTATATATATATATATATATATATATATATATATATATATATATATATATATATATATATATATATATATATATATATATATATATATTAATTATTCCCATTCTTCTTTGCCATCATCAATATCATCATTATCATTTTTATCATCATCATTATTATTTCTATAATGGTGTGTAGTACACCTGGAACAACACCTCACCAAACGCAAGTCCTCCTGAGCCTACATGTAGGGTACAGATTGACAACCATAACTTATGCATAACAGACGCATGTGAGCGTTGACTAATGGAAACATATTAATCTGATAAGTTTGACGAGATTATTACGGGTTTTACTCGACAGCCCTTCTCGTTCGTCAAGTTAATAAAGCTCATGATTTATTTCCCTTCACTTGCATCAAATTACCATAAACCAAGTGCCTGTTGAAGGGGTGGCGATAATTAATTTCTGTTAGTAAAAGATGAATAGAACTTGTTACGGTGAGGGTTTTGGTATGTTCCCCTTCTTGTATAGAGATGGATGGGGATTAGGATTTTTATTTGCAAGTTTTTGAAAAGTAGCTTGACAATTCTGGTGAAATATTTCAGGAGAAAGCACAGAATGGAAACAATATGAATGAGAAATGTAAATCAGAGAACTACGATTAACTCTTCTTCAAATTCTTTGTAAAATCAATTTCCATTTCGAAATCATAGTCAAAAGTATCAAAGATCCAGACGATAATATCAGGAGGTACTATTAAGCAATGATATGTTAATATGGCGAAAAATATGGCAGAAATATGAATTTACCTCATTTAGCAAGCTCTGTAATTTGGACCTACTTCACATGATATTTATTCATCAAAACCTTACCTCTTTGCGGTCTGTGGCCGGGGGCAACGGCAATTGGCTCTGCCACACATAAAGTGCAACTTCAATCCCATATCGACCTGGTAACCCTTATGCTGCTGGTGGCTAATTAGGCCTATATCAAATGCTGCAAAAAAACTTATCC
Source organism: Maea johnstoni (assembly GCA_963942565.1). Classification (NCBI taxonomy): domain Eukaryota; kingdom Metazoa; phylum Annelida; class Polychaeta; order Spionida; family Magelonidae; genus Maea; species Maea johnstoni. The sequence continues at coordinate 4,410,723 of OZ012701.1, forward strand.
AATGCATACCAACACGACAGGGTTTAGATGGTTCTCAATAATCGTTGCGTTCTTGTGCTTTGGACGAAAGTAGCCTCAGCATTGGAAGTGTTTACACTTTGAGTACAGGAAACGCGCAATCAAACCTTTTATTAGTAGATTTGCCCTTACAATAGCCAGAGAGAATTTCTTAATTGAAAGATTACTTTTATACTGACGTTCACTTTTTCCACCATATCGCGATTAAGTTGCGGCTAGCCAGTTTCTAGTGGTGAGGACACCGGGGTACCCGGCGGAAACCACCGCCTAACATCAAGTCACTGGCAACTTTCTCAAATGCCGGCATTTGAACTTCTGCAGTTTTGGGAGACCGCGAGCAGTCAGTGGCAATGCCTCAGGACGCTTGGCCATCAGGACAGGCCCACTGTGATGAGAGAGTGAGCAGTAAATGGCAACGCTTCAGACCAAATGGCCATCAGGGCAGGCCCTCAGTGGTGAGAGACAGCTAGAAGTCAGTGGCAACACCTTAGACCACTCGGCCATCAGGACTGGCCCTCAGTGATGACAGATAGCTAGCAGTCAGTGGCAACGCCTAAGACCACTAGGTCATCAGCACATGCCCTCAGTGGTGAAAGCGCGAACAGTGAATGGCAATGCCTGAGACAAGTCGGCCATCAGGACAGGCCCCCGAGATCTTCAGGTGCGAATGGGTTAAAGAGTTAAAAGCCTCATATTTTGGTCGACATATTAAAAGCCTCATCGATGCCAGCCAGCAATCCCTTCATTCACTGCCAGAGCACGCATCAGGCAACAATCACGTGACCTTTTAACCCATTGATTCTCGCAGCGTGTTTAGAACAGCCTGACGATTTTGGCCATATCCTTCCAGCAAAAGCACGATTCAGAAAATATTTGAAGGAGAAATGTTTACTGAAACACTATCAACACTTATAGTTCAGATATTTTGTAAAATCATTTAAAATTGTTAAGGTATTGCCAGAAATATAACAGATCCAGACGAAAGTTTCTTCAGGAACTCCTAAGATTGAATAGGCTTAGATAGCGGAAAGAGTGAAAACAATCAATATCTAATTACAGATGAACTTCTCTGTTAACATACTTGTTATGTCATTTGCAATATAGCGATTTTCGTCACATTTTCGCCATATTGCAGCTTAGTCGTAACTGGCCTGTTGTAAATGGTGATGCAATAAATAGTGCTATAGCCGACATGAATATTGGGCTGGCCCTCAGTGCTTAAAGATAGCCAGCAATACCCTAGACCACTCGACCAGAGGACATTCTCCCAGTGGTGTGAGACAGCCAGCGTCCTTCGGCAATACGTTAGACCACTCGGCTCTCAGGGCATATCTCAGCTGTGAGAGACAGCGGGCAGTACGTTGCAATACCTTAGACCACTCGACCACAGGGCAGACCCTCAATGGTGTGAGGCAGCGAACAGTCAGTGGCAATACCCTAGACCACTCGGTCATCAATGGTCTGAGTCAGCTTTTTACTCATTTGCAATACCCCAAACCACTCACACATCAGGACACGCCCCCTCTGAATCAATAGTCCTCATGTGACCTGCGCACTCTTGACCTACATTGTAACTTCCGGTGTAAGATTGTTCAGTGGAATAGCTTCTGCCGGGTAACCTAAAAGGACATCCGCCTTGAGATTGGAGTAGTAGGATTCCTGCCACTCTCTTTAATATACTCTCAGTAACAGTACTTCAGTGTTGCTCGGCTGCTCTGAATCCGTGCAATGCCAATAATGCTATAACGAGGTGCTTACGTGACTTCTGTGGGAATAAATGGCAGGCGAAAATGTGGCAAACTATGAAGTTAGACTTTTTGATATGACATACGCTGAACATTTTTCATCGAAACCGCACCAAACGAAATATCTTTTTCTTCAACTTGAACAAATTGGTTTGGCTGAGCAAGTCTGCTTTTCAGGTTCATCTTATAATCGATATAAATTGTCCAGAAACCAAATTATAAAATATCCCCAGCTATATATATATATATATATATATATATATATATATATATATATATATATATATATATATATATATATATATATATATATATACATATATATATATATATATATATATATATATATATATATATATATATATATATATATATATATATATATATATAAATGTAAGAAATGTAAACGTAATCTTTATTTTAAGTCGGTATACCAATTACAAGAAAATGGAGCTACTAAGGCTCTTGGTCGACTAGACCGACGGCTTAAAGTGCCCTCCAAAGCACTGGACAACGAGAAGTAAACTGTCTTGGTTAAGGACAGAAAGAAGTGACGCCGGCCGGATTTGAACCTGCGACCATCGTTACTACTGCGCCACTGCTCCTCTTGATATATATGTTGCTTTTGATTTCAAATTGATAACTGTAGTTAGATTGATGGAAATAACGTGTGTACATGGAAATTAGCACGTGGGACCTACATTCTCTCATAAAATCGGTCAGGGCGTTCCTACTATAAAGAGGACGCATCCTGAAGGTTAGCCAAGAACCTTGACAGCCTGCTGTCTGTTGTCGATGAAGCGGGCATAGGGCAGCCCTGTTTACTGACTGACCAATCCAGTAACACAACGATGTAGTAGAAGCCTTAGAAGGAACGGAGAATGATAAATGATGTTTTTCGGCAGTTCCCTAGTTCGCCGGCCAATTCTGCGGACGTTTCCCTTGAAAATCAATCCGTCATAACATAATAATCCTAAGCAATATGTTGCCTGATTGGAAAGCCACTAATTGCTGGCAGTTGGGATTCGATTGTCTCTGTCTGCCCGAAGCGCATCTCTTCAGAAATGAGGGGGATGGGTGAAAGGTGACGAGAAGGACCGCTTCGCCGCGGGCCACATATTAATGTGACCCGCGGGGCACATATTAATGTCAACCGGGCACCAAATCCATAACTCCAGTTCACTACGCAGTGATCCTTTTGAACAAACAGAGGCGAATTTCTATCTGTCCCTGGAGTTCTCAGTTTGTTTTCCTATCCTCCATACCTTCAGGCGTCTTTATCTAAATAGGTGAGTTCACACAATAGGTTAGATAGGCCACCACGATTTGGAAACACAAACTAGAATTACTGAACACCCATATTGATAGCTTGTTTGTTGTTTTTGCGCTAACGTGATACTTGCCTTTGAGGTAGAGCATTCGATCTGCGTGCTTTAGGCTTTTTGCTAGGTAGCTTTGGATTGCAGTCAGCTTAGCGAAACGTCAGGAAAACTCGATATCATGTTCGTCATGTTTAAGATAACCAATTTTTATATGGAATGCACACCCGACCTGGCGAAACTCGACTCATCGAAAGGCGGATTATTTGAAAGTTATTTGCAGAAGGATGGTTGTAACTAACGGGAACAACAGCTGAAAACATTGTTATTTTCAAAAGGAGGTTATTTGCCGATATCCACCATGAACATCTATCCTATGTATATTTCTATATAGCGCTTTTGAAGATTTTAGGTAAAAAGGGCGCTATATCAATTACTAGTATCAGTTATTGATTACCAAACAACATTTTCTAGTAAAAGATTATATATGTATATAAATACATGTGACTTTTAAAAAGTAAAACTCCGAAAAAACGAGTGATTTATTCCAAAGACTTTTTTAAAATTTGAAATATTATTTTATTGTCACATATGTCCAAACGGACCACGGAGCTGTCGACAGTACATAAAGAAACCATAAAGTATGAAAATACACATCGAAATCTTTGAGAGAATGTCTGCAATGAGGCCATACACATGTATATGGGTCATGTGCCAGCTACGGTTTGGAATTAATCATTCAATCATAAATTGGATGCCATACACATAAGAAAAAGTTGCCAATTTATCATTGGTTTCTGCCCAATATTTTTCCATTTGAAAAAAAGTCTTTCATAACACGCATTACTTGTTTTAAGGGTAATTTAGAGTATTCTGAACAGAAAGCAATGATGTTTTATACAAAAATGACCAAACCTCATCGCTGGAGTTCTATTGCTAGAGTTTTATTGAGTATTTCGACTTTTACATCAGTATATCAGTGAGGAAATACACTAGATCATTCGTATGTAAGCTCACGATTCAACACTGATATCATTACGATTTTGAAAATATCTGCTAAGCTATTGTAGCACTTCAAATTACATTTTAAGAACGAAATAGTACACACTTTCATTTTTGGCCGGGGGCTGTCTCAGAAGCTGATTGGTATAAAGAATAAGACCCAATTTGTTTTTTTTATATATATTTACTTATTTCCTGTAAGCATTAAATAAAATAAACGACTTACGAAGAAAACGTACTTACGTAAACTATCTTAATAGGATCACCTAAAGACCCTTCAATAACGCTTCATGGCAATAGAAAACATGGAGCTAGGTTGTGTGTGTGTGTGTGTGTGTGTGTGAGAGAGAGAGAGAGAGAGAGAGAGAGAGAGAGAGAGAGAGAGAGAGACTAGCCACACGCATAAGTGCCTATAACGTGAAACATATAAAACCAATGAAGAGTTGAAGCTAATGCAGAAGGAGTATGATTATGGCATTTATGCTGCAAATCCCTTTATCTTAAGTAGCTCGAGTGGCGTGTTTGTTGATTTAACTAACGTCGCTTGCCAGTGTAGTTCACGTTTAGGCTCGCACTTACAGGAAAGCATGGGTTATGATTTAGAATTTGTTACATCGCCACTTTCTTTCACGAAATAGCTAAACATGAACTAGTCAGGTATAAGAGGTGCAGAAAGTAGCAGTACGTTGGATAAGCAACTACCTTGTTTTGGGTCGATGACAATCTTCTCAATCTTCTCAAATTCACCAAGCTGGGCTCTTAACCCTCATGCTGCTGGTGGCTAATTTGGCCAAAACAAAATGATGCAAAAGACCTGGAAAATGACCGAAACCCTGCCATATGGGTACTCATCTGAGAGAACTCATCGGGAGCTTTCCAATGAATACCAACCTGACATGTTTTATATGGTTTTCAAAAGTTGTAGTTTCCTTGTGCTTTTGACAAATGTAGCCTCAGCATTGAAAGGGATAAGAGGTTAGAGACAGCGAGCAGTGAGTGGCAGTGGGCTGGATCGCTTGGTTGTACATGAAGGCGCTGCCCCTCAGTGGTGAGAGAACTAGAAACAAATATCTGGAATCTTCTACCTTACTAAAGCTAGAAAGCGTCTATATTGTCTTGCTTTACAACGAATCGAGACAAAATGATTTTGTCTTGAGTTTAATCATTGTCCTCATGTTCCCTATTGTTTCATGTTTCCTATTGTTTCATGTTTCCTATTGTTTCATGGTTCTGCACCTGATTGCATGGTAAAAGACAATACACCATGGAAATCCAAAATGCCCCATTCTAAGAACATTTTAATGCTCTACAGCTTTTAAGGTCCAAATACAACGCCCTTGATCGCTTGGCCATAAGCCCTCGTTGGTGAGAGACAGCGAGCAGTCAATGGCAACGCCTATGGACACTCTGAGATCAGGGCCGGCCCTCAGTGGTGAGTGATAGCGAGCAGTCAATGGCAATGGCTCAGACCACTCGGCCATCAGGGCAGGTCCTCGGCAGTGAGAGATAGCGAGCAGTCAGTGGCAACACCTTAGACCACTCGGCCATCAGGCCAGGCACTCAGTGGTGAGAGACAACGGGCAGTCAGTGGCAACACCTTAGACCACTCGGCCATCGGGCCTGGCCCTCCGTGGTGTGAGACAGCGGGCAGTCAGTGGCAACACCTTAGACCACTCGGCCATCAGGGCCGGCCCTCAGTGGTGTGAGACAGCTAGCAGTCAGTGACAATGCCTTAGACCACTTGGTAATCCGGGCAGGCCCTCAGTGGTGAGAGACAGCGGGCAGTCAGTGGCAACACTTTGGACCACTCGGCCATCAGGCCAGGCCCTCAGTGGTGAGAGACAGTTAGCAGTCAGTGGCAACACCTTAGACCAATCGGCCATCAGGCCAGGCCCTAAGTGGTGAGAGACAGTTAGCAGTCAATCATTGGCAACACTTTAGACCACTCGGCCATCAGGCCAGGCCCTCAGTGGTGAGAGACAGTTAGCAGTCAGTGGCAACACCTTAGACCACTCGGCCATCAGGCCAGGCCCTCAGTGGTGAGAGACAGTTAGCAGTCAATCATTGGCAACACCTTAGACCACTCGGCCATCAGGCCAGGCCCTCAGTGGTGAGAGACAGTTAGCAGTCAGTGGCAACACCTTAGACCACTCGGCCATCAGGCCAGGCCCTCAGTGGTGAGAGACAGTTAGCAGTCAATCATTGGCAACACCTTAGACCACTCGGCCATCAGGCCAGGCCCTCAGTGGTGAGAGACAGTTAGCAGTCAGTGGCAACACCTTAGACCACTCGGCCATCAGGCCAGGCCCTCAGTGGTGAGAGACAGTTATTAGTCAATCATTGGCAACACTTTAGACCACTCGGCCATCAGGCCAGGCCCTCAGTGGTGAGAGACAGTTATCAGTCAGTGGCAACACCTTAGACTACTCGGCCATCAGGCCAGGCCCTCAGTGGTGAGAGACAGTTAGCAGTCAGTGGCAACACCTTAGACCACTCGGCCATCAGGCCAGGCCCTCAGTGGTGAGAGACAGTTAGCAGTCAGTGGCAACACCTTAGACCACTCGGCCATCAGGCCAGGCCCTCAGTGGTGAGAGACAGTTAGCAGTCAGTGGCAACACCTTAGACCACTCGGCCATCAGGCCAGGCCCTCAGTGGTGAGAGACAGTTAGCAGTCAGTGGCAACACCTTAGACCACTCGGCCATCAGGCCAGGCCCTCAGTGGTGAGAGACAGTTAGCAGTCAGTGGCAACACCTTAGACCACTCGGCCATCAGTTCAGGCCCTCAGTGGTGAGAGACAGTTAGCAGTCAATCATTGGCAACACCTTAGACCACTCGGCCATCAGGCCAGGCCCTAAGTGGTGAGAGACAGTTAGCAGTCAGTGGCAACACCTTAGACCACTCGGCCATCAGGCCAGGCCCTCAGTGGTGAGAGACAGTTAGCAGTCAGTGGCAACACCTTAGACCACTCGGCCATCAGGCCAGGCCCTCAGTGGTGAGAGACAGTTAGCAGTCAGTGGCAACACCTTAGACCATTCGGCCATCAGGCCAGGCCCTCAGTGGTGAGAGACAGTTAGCAGTCAGTGGCAACACCTTAGACCTCTCGGCCATCAGGCCAGGCCCTAAGTGGTGAGAGACAGTTAGCAGTCAATCATTGGCAACACTTTAGACCACTCGGCCATCAGGCCAGGCCCTCAGTGGTGAGAGACAGTTATTA
>OZ012701.1:4423021-4443933 GCA_963942565.1 Maea johnstoni
GGTAAGAATCGATCACAAAGCAAAATGATTGTGATCAGTTTTAGAAGGCAATCAATAGTGACCTATTTCTCCGCCAATAAAATGCACTCATTTCCCGCCTCCAAATCTTAAGGTCATTGGTGCGCCCTCACCATGGCGACAGTCCAATAATCGAACAGAGAAACTTTAATCAAGATAAAGCAGACACGCGTACCATGACGGGTGACATGTCAGTAGCTCAATTTGGAATTTGAGTTTTTGTCAACTTTTCCAAACATTTTAGGATCTTACCTCGTGTTCAAAGTATAGAAAAAAAGAGCTTTGACCTACTATTATATGACCTGTTTACAATCAGCCTGGTTAGAGGTACAAAAGGAAAACATTGGACGGGCTAGCTGTAAAACAGCAAATGCAGTACTATATATATATATATATATATATATATATATATATATATATATATATATATATATATGTATGTATGTATGTATGTATGTATGTATGTATGTATGTATGTATGTATGTATGTATGTATGTATGTATGTATGTATGTATGTATGTATGTATGTATGTATGTATGTATGTATGTATGTATGTATGTATGTATGTATATATATATATATATATATATATATATATATATGTGTGTGTGTGTGTATATATATACAAATATGCAATAAATATTAACATCAAATTTACTGTGTACAATAGAAAAATGTAACTAATTAATAAACATTATAGGTTTGCTCAAAATCCATCCTGTCCCTCTTGGGAGCCATGTGTCATAGCCTATGGGTCAATGGCTTTGAAATGGTCGTGTGCGCTAGCAGTAATATCACTAATGGATTTCAGAGTGCACGCTTTTCCTTTAATAGAATCAGCAACAATTAGTGGGACCCTACGGTCCACCCTTCCACTTCGCCCCGTGGCCCCCGGGGATTTTTGCTGCGCCTGATGTATGGGCGAGTGGGGGCAAATACTGCCTAGCTACTTCACGCATGCATCTTTCAATAGACCACTGGAGGCAGCAGGTCGGGTTCATTAACTTAAAAAGGCTTCTGTTATTGCTTAACCCATTAATGCTCACAGCGGCCAAAACAGCCTGACAATTTTGTTAAAAAACCTGCAGGAAAACTCATAGTTAAGCAAATATTTGATGGAGAAATGTCAGTTAGAACATTACCAACAACTCTTCTTCAAATATTTTGTAAGACGATTTTTATTTCCAAAGTTATTGTCAAAAGTATCATAGATCCAGACGACAATATCTTGTGGAAATCTCTAAGCATTAATGGGTTAACCCATTTATGCTCACATCGTAGAGTTCGTCTGGATCCGTCTAACCTTTTAGAATAACTTGGGAATAGAAATATCTTTACTGAATATTTGAAGGAGATTTGTGGGTCGCCTTCAAATCAGCATTTCTCCTTCAAATATTTTCAAGAATTGGGTTTTGTAAGAAAGATATAACCATTATAGTCAGACTGCTTTTGATTAACACACGCATAAACGGGTTAAGGACAGTTATCTTTCTTGACATACGAAAACTTAGCTCACTATGAGAGATTTTCCTGAGAGCTCAGTCAGAGAGAAGGGTGAAGCCGTTTTCTTTTGTTTATCATGTTTTATTTACTTCTCTGTAAATCACATACTTTTTAAAAGAAAATTCTCAGTATTATTTTAAATATGTATATTTAATTATTATTACAATGTAGTGAATCGTGTAATGAAATGTATCATATATGTGCAACAGGTGTTTTTTTGTTTGTTTTTTTGGAATTTTGTTTTTCGTCACAATTATGCCAATTATGGCTAGTTCTTGACTAGTCAGTTGTAAGTAGTGGAGGAAACCGGAGTACCCGGCGAAAACCACCGCCTGACCCCAAGTCACTGGCAACTTTCCCACATGATTCGAACCCAGCAACAGGTGTTGTTTCTTCTTTATTATATATAAACTAGTGACAACCAATCAGGCCAAGAATAGTTGTGTCCCTTTTCCTAATAAAGTAGAGAACATACCAACGTCGATTATCTGGTATAGTCCTAAATATGAGAGTATAGGTAATGATACTCGACCTTTTAACCCTTCCAATGCTGAGGCTACTTTCATTAAAAGCACAAAAATGCAAAGATTCTTTGAAAACCATTTAAACCCTGTCTTGTTGGTACTCATTTAATACCTCTCAATAAGTACTCTCAGATGAGTACCCATGTGCCAGGGTTTTAGGAATTTTTCAGGTGTTTTTGCATCATTTTGTCTTGGCCAAATTAGTCACCAGCAGCATAAGGGTTACGTCCAAATACCTAATAACTCAATATTTTGATCTCATTCCAAAAGGGTACCATTCATTTCAAAGGCAACTCTGTCCTCCTTTCCCTAATATTCATTTGATTGAAGCATTAAATGCGATAGTAAAATGTTTAATAATAACTCTTCTAATGCTAAGGCCTCCTTCGACCAAAGTACATGGACGCAAATATTTTTGATAACCATATAAACCCTGTCATGTTGGAATCCATTGGATAGTTCTCGCTGACTACTATCAGATGCGTACCCATACACCAGGGTTTCTGTATTTTTGCATCATTTTGTATTGGCCAAACTAACAACCAGCAGTTAACTAATTTGGTCAAAATAAAAAAAGATGCAGAAAAAAGCTGAGAAAATGACTAAAACACTGACACTTCGGTACCTATCTGATAGTACTTAGCGAGAACGTTCAATTGAATACCAACATGACAAGATTTAGATTTAGTTTTCTTGAATTCTCGTGTTGTTGTTTCTCGGACAAAAGTAGACTAAGAAATAATGCGATATTAAACTGTTTAATAAGATATCAAAACCCCAAAAAATGCAAACAACAATCTCGGTAAATAAATATCGGCCAGTGACCCAGTTTCGAATTGAAATCAACATAATTCCTTTCACCTCCTTCGTAAGGTCAATGGCGTAACAGGTCCGCAGTGACTCCTCTGCCTCGCGCTGATTGGTTATGACATCAAAACAAAGGAAGATCAATAAGACCAGATCGATACCTTTCATTATTCATTGCAGAAGGTATTGGTTTTAACTATGCATGGAGCACAGTCCGCAAGGGTCTGGACTATAATGTCCAGAGGGGGTAACCTCTATAGCCTAGTGGTCTAACGTAAAACGCACAGACTGATTCCCTTAAGAATATACCCTTATAAGAAAAACGGACAATTAATATGAAAGGATGATATCATGTGGGTATTATCTCAATAAATGTGACCGGAAGAAAAATTAAGTTTTACCAATTTACAATGAAATGGGAGAAATTATACAATGGATAGAAATAGAGATGGATGGAAATATAACATTGCGTCGTGAGAAATGTGTGCACACGGTATGAACTTTCTTTATGGTCGTGTGTTTTGCAAAATAATGAAACGTCATTGCGCAAATGTTGCCATGTACACAGTTATGAAAATGAATATATATTTTTTTCTCAAATTATTACCTGTTCAGCTGCTGTGCAACTTTTTGTAGGTTGCAAGAAAATGGTTGTATTTGTTTACAATACAGAATTATAGAATAGAAAGGAAATAGATATACTGTTGAAATGGATTTTGTAAAATTATGAATATGGAAATTGCTAAAGGATTTGTATTGTATATGCATTGAATGTACGATGCATGATACATGTGGTACAAAATCAACGATGCATAGTCATATGTATATAAAGGAAACAAATCTAAACATGTACGTTCGTTTAAGAGGATTTAAAGTGCAGCAAAAATACTTATAGGAAAAATGCATTGATGCATTCGTCTTTTGGGCAGGCCAGGCTATAGTTACGTGTGGCCGATGGTAAAAGTTACAAAAATCATCATTACACTAACAGTGCCTGTATTTGCGCCAGCCTGCTGAAAGAATGTCAAGCTAGTGCGGGCAATCGCTTAGGCGAGAGACGTTTTCGGCCTGTGGAGAAAATAAAAGCGTCCCAGAAGTACATGCGCCTGTTAAAAATGCATGTGTCTCGTTAAGGCATGTTTGCCTGGGACTGTGTCTGATCATTTATTAATAGGTCCCTAATATAATCCATGACGTTATGACTACTTACTTGATTAAGGGCACTTAAAGCCCTGGTGCCACTAGCGAGGGACAAAGAGATGCGGACACATGCAATAATGCAAGGAAAAAAGAGCACTGTTGGTAGTTAACTTAAACAGTCCAAACCGGAACCGGAAATCCGAAGTGCATTTCCGTTCTTAGAAAAGTAGCTTCATATGTGCTGCTTCAGTGCAGTGGTGTTTTTGCTTTTAACATTTTGGCCAAGATTGCGTATGTTACCTAGAGAGTCCACTTCTTGCCGTGAAAATAGTCCAAACCGGAACCGGAAATCCCGAGTGCATTTCTGGTCTTAGAAAAATAGCTTCATATTTAATGCTTTAGTGCAGTGGTGTTTTTGCTTTAACACTTTGATCATGATTGTGTATGTAACCCAGAGAGTCGACGTCCTTCCCGTTACAAACGACTGTCAGTTAACTCATTGACAACTGGTGTATATATATATATATATATATATATATATATATATATATATATATATATATATATATATATATATATATATATGTATATATATATATATATATGTATATATATATATATATATGTATATATATGTATATATATATATATATATATATATATATATATATATATATATATATATATATATATATATATATATATATATATATATATATATATATATATATATATATATATATATACTTTTCTTCAGACTGACGTCTTTACCCGGGCGTCTTTAGCAGTCAATACTGGCATGTTCGTAGAAAATAAAATATAGGGTTCAGTTGAAAAAGTGACGTACCCCCTTTCAATTATTTGGTGAAATCTGGAAATATAGGAAGAGTATATACGAACGGACCAATACCGAGCTCCTAAGATGTTAGCCTTTATTTCGCCCATGATATGTATCTCGGACTCGGAGGCTGTGAACATGTTGCGTTTTGGGCGGGAACTGTCACGCGATTGTAGAGACAGGAAATGAGCTCAGAAATGTATTACTCATGTAATCAACATGGAGGGTCACGCGAGCCAAACATTCCTGCTGCGTTGAGTGAAATGCACTTTTTACGTGATAACGAGCACTTCCGGCGGCAATCAACATTGAACTTTTTTAATAGACAGAGTCTTTCTCTTGGAATCCTGGGACTATTTTTGTTTTTGAAATGATTGTACTGAGAATTTCAAAAATATATACATCGACAGAAAAGAACGTTTCAAATGAACAGAAACAATGCATTCGTTAAGAACCACAGAAGATGGATAGTTTGGACTGAGACAAATATAACAGGTACTCGTCGAAAGCAGATATGACGGCGGGAGCTGGGGGTACATGTCACAGCAAGAAATCAACTGATACACCCTGCTTTTGGCCAATAGGCGCGCTATATTTTCGAGAAACTGGTCCGTTAATTACCCTCGTGCAGCACTGATTACACTGCACGCGTGTTCGTTGCGCTGGGTAACACATACGTGCGTCCACCATAGACTAGACCTAATACGATTTTGTGATAATCTGTCCCTCCTTGCATCTCCCTGTTTCTACCTCTCTGGTCTTGACGCGGTTTGCTTTCTAAGTTAAAAACTGAAACCAATTTAAAGAGAACTCAATTATATCCTGTTACGTCTATAACGTTAACCCCATCTAGGACTGCGCACATAATCGAGTTACTACTCGGAAGCTGTCAAATACACTGGGAACGTGTCACTTGGAAAAACCCAAAGGGAAATTACTATTGCATCATCGAGAAAAAACGCTTACATATTCCCTTGCATGTGGGAATAGCATATTTGAGGTTAACCATATCAGTATTACATGTACACTCATTGGTTGAATTGTCCAATGTCCAGTTTTGTAGAAAAAGCCATTCTCTCGGTTCATCAATATGAGTGGTGAAACCGGAAGTGTTAAGAACCAGCCAATGAACTCACAGAACCAATATCTGGGTTATTCACGACGACGCGACCCATGGTAGCCAATCCATCTCAATCAACTATAACAGGACATGATTTGAAAGGCTTTACTTCAAGTAGATTATCTGTAATTTGGGACGTACTGGCCAGGTCCTCGGGTCTGGGCAGTTAATACTGAAATGCGGACAGTTGAGGCAGCTCATTTGGCACGTTGCCAGTGAGTCGGCAAGTTCAAAGGCGAGTCAACTGTCACGTGCCAGTCGCGCGCTGGAAATGGAACTGAAGTTCGTCTGCAACTAACGGATCGCATCTTCCCGCCCTTTTATCGCGATCGGTATATGTAAACGTCTATGATCTTTCTCAAACGTCGTACTACTGTGTTGACTACAGTACTTTTAGAACAGCTTTTATGTGTGAGTGGCCTGGACAGACGAAGATCGAGTATTATATACAATACAGCGGACATTCAGTGGCAATACCTTAGACCACTCAGCCATCGCATCAGGCCCCAGTGGCGAGATACAGTGAGCAGTCAATGGCAACTCATTAGACCACTTGGCCATCATGGCAGGCCCTCAGTGGTGAGTGACGGCGAGCAGTCAGTGGAAATACCATAGACCACTCGACCATCGAGTCAGGCCCTAGTGAAAAGATACAGTAGTGAGGTACAGTTATAAGTCATTGGCAATACCTTAGACCACTCGGCCCTAGTGAAAAGATACAGTAGTGAGGTACAGTTAGAAGTCATTGGCAATACCTTAGACCACTCGGCTATCGGGATAGGCCCTCAATGGTGAGAAACAGCGAGCAGTCAGTGGCAATACCTTAGACCACTCAACCATTGGGTCAGGCCCCAGTGTTTCGATACAGGGATCAGTCAGTGGCAATACCTTAGACCGTTCGGCTGTCAGGGTATTCCCCACTGTTGAGATACAGCTAGCAGTCAGTGGCAACTCATTTGGGCATCCTCCAGTGGTGAGATACAGTAAGCAGCCAGTGGCAACACCTGAGATCACTCAACTGTCGGGGTAGGCCTTAGTGGCAGCACCTTGGACTACTCAACCATTGGGGCAGGCCCCAGTGGTGAGAGACAGAGGGCAGGCAGTGGTAACACATTAGACCACTCGGCCATCAGGGCTGTCCCCAGTGGTGAGATATGATGAGCCATCAGTGGCCATACTTTAGACTATTAAGCCATCATGACAGGCCCTCTGTTAAGTGAGATACAGTAAGAGCCATACACTAGACCACTAGACCATCATGGCAGGCCCTCTGTTAATGTTAAGTGAGATACATTGAGTAGTGAATGGCAATACCTTGGCACCACCACTAGGCTATCAGTGCAGTACATGTACCTACAGTCGTAGCCCCCGGGTGGACGCACGTGTTTCGGAAATCCAACACGTCACGGCGACTCGTTATTGCCGCCATTACTGACATCTACTTTGAGCCACGTCTACTTGCTTCATTCACACGGCTGCGGGTGGTGTCAGTTCTCTGTTGCCTAGCGACCGTGGCGCTCCATTGATGCCGTTACTTGGCGAGAAGTGAAAATGTGAAAAAAAAATCTCTCACTTGGATACGGCGTTGGAGATCTAGAAACCAAGCGTAGAAATGGACACTCCGACCAGCGTACTTGATCGGCGGTATTCAACCAAAATTATGGCATTTGTGGATTTATACATATGTGTGTAAGAAAATCATCTGTGCCACGAGAAACGAACTTCCTGTTCATTTTGCCGGTGAATGGTATATTTCGGTCGGATTCTTTGATTGCGCATGCGCAGTGGTTTGATTCAAAATCAAAGGCTTTGTGGTTATCTGGACTAACAGACTAGAATCCGAAAGATCTAGGAAATTGAGGTCAATTGAGTCCTAGCCGGAAGATCACAAGCATCAAGTTTGGAAGCATATTCATTGAAACAAAATATATTCCATGGAAAGTCGAATGCTATGTTGTGATCCGCTGCAATAGACGAAAACCCGAAATGCGAAGGAACTTGAAGTCAACGAGTGCCAACAGGAAGACCACCAACATCACGAGTTAGGCTTCTTTGGAATATATTCATTGAAACGAAATCTATTTGATGGAAAGTCAACAGCTTTGTTCGGATCCGGTGTAACAGACTTTAAATCCCGAATTGGGAGGAAACTATGGTTAACTGGGTTCACGGGAGGACCACTAACATCAAGAGTTAGGCTCTTCTAAAATATTTTCATCGGAACGGAATATATCTTAGGCTGCAACATTTACACTGTGGAATGATATTCATGGAAACGGAATTTGTCAACGGTTCTTATTTCAACAATTTGTAATTGAATTCACCGAAACGGAATCAATCAAGTTAAATTCAACATTTGGAATTAAATTGCTTTCACCGAAACGGAATTCAGGATGCAATCCAACTTTAACATCGCTTGAGGATGGAGTCATTGGAAAGAAAATAGTTTTCAGTATGACAGCATTTTTGGTGAAGTGTGTATACATACATTAACAAATCTGTATGATTTCCGTTTCTGAAATATGGAATGGAAATGGTTTAATCTGTTTTCTTGGATGAACCATTGGATTGAAATTTTTATTGGATGACTACATTATATTTTATGTACGCTGCTTGTAAGAGACAATTCCGGCTATAGCTCTCAAACATACGGGACCGGATATCATAGTTTTAAAAACACAACCGGATATAACACCTATAGTACCACCAATGATAATACACCACTTGGTGAGTGGATGACAACCATGTATCGGATTTAACGCTAATCCATATATGTTGTCTAGTCGACTATTTCTTACTTTCATCCATTTACTGGATGCGGACCTAATGCATCCGTGTTCTGGATGTCATCCTGTCATTCGGGATGTCCATCTCAAAAAGTCTGAGATTTGATTAAGCGTCAAAAGATGGACCGAGTTGCACCGGTAACCCAGCCGAGTACGGCCTAAACCTCCAGATACTATTGACCGAATTTGTCTGAATTTAGGGATAAGATTTCCACTTCACTAAATTCAATATTGACTTGATTAAATAACTATTGTATGCGTTAAATTGTTATGAGAGATCTCTGTTTGGCTTGGAAACTGTCCTTCCTATTGGTTGCATAGCGGGGAAATTCATGCATCCTCGTTTATAAATATTGACTTAAGATATTAGCATTATAAATAATTACCGTTTAACAAATACTGTCTTGAATGAAACTAGAGCAAGTCAGTTCTTGTCTTACGTGATAAATATCGTAGTGTGTAATTTCAAACCGAATCGAAGACCTATGGAGATATTACGCCACATGGACTTCTATATTAGGGGCTTCGATTTGGGCGGTACATTTACCACAGCGGCTTTTGTAACTGGTGAACAATCTGACACGCATTTAATGCGATGGTTATGCATTAGATAAACGGATAATCATGCCATATGGAACTGGATATATACCTTACACATCTGGGCGAAAGTAGTGTTAATTTCTTCCATACAATATGATTTTAAATGGAATACACCTTAATTTCCCCCCTACTTTTCATACAATATAAACTGTTATGTTTCTTCTGAATCTAAAACCTAATTGTTTTTTATCATACACTATAAATCCATACAAATTGCATACTGCATTCTCTTTGTAACATGATCGCTATGTTTTCAAACAAATCTTAGAACCACTTCAAGGAATAGTGTTTCTTAACAACCACACCTTTACTATACTGCACACCTATACATAGTATTTACTTAAAGCATATTTCACCGATATGGCATCGCAGGGTGATTCCGATACGGATGTGTTTCGTGACGTCTGACCTGATTATATGCATAATTGATACGTCATACGGATGTGTTTCGTGACGTTTGACCTGATTATATGTATAATTGATACGTCACGCGGATGTGTTTCGTGACGTTTGACCTGATTATATGTATAATTGATACGTCATGCGGATGTGTTTCGTGACGTTTGACCTGATTATATGTATAATTGATACGTCATGCGGATGTGTTTCGTGACGTTTGACCTGATTATATGTATAATTGATACGTCATGCTGGAACAAGGTGGACGTGCCTCTGGCTAATTAATAGTGATTCATCCAACGCACAATACTGCGTAGCACTGTAAAACCAGTGCAATCAGAAGCCAGCTTTTCAACAATCTTGCTCATCTTATAGTGTATGGTATAATGATTGTCTAAGGAGGAATATACTCCTACGTATGAATTCTATTGACGCATCGATGTGATACAAAATTATCATACAGGTGTTTTTTCATATGTAAACAACAGTAACATTACCCTTTCGAACATAGACCCACAAAAACAAAGGATACCTCGCTTGCAAATATGTGGGAAATAAGTATTTCGTGAGACGTTAGTACGGAATATTCATACAACCAAAATGGCATGAAAAACTACCACGGATTAAGTATGGATACCACTACGGAATACGTGCAAACCTGAATGGAAGCGAGTGGCTATAATTGACATGTGCTAAACCTATAGTGGAGCGAGTGTGTGTGTAATTACTGCATGATGGCCTACTTAGCCTATAGCAAGATGATGAACCACGTGGAGGGGGACGAACAGACAGACAGTCAATTGGCCTATGAACGTGTTTATGACGAGGATCTTCCAAGGCGAGCGAGAGAGGTAAAGTTAAATTATGGAAGTGTCTTTAAGGAATTGTGTAATGCGTATGTTAAAGAGAAATTTCGTTGGTTAATTGCCTTGCTGTTTCTACTTGATTTTCTTTTGCGACTGTTATTGTTACCATTAGGTTTGCGTTTATGAGTATAGTTATTCATTTCAGTAATAGTGTTTTATTATCATTATTATTATTATTATTATCATTATTATTATTATCATTATTATTATTATCATTATTATTATTATTATTATTTTAGTAGAAGTAGTAGTAGTATAAATGCGCTATTGTCATAATCCACTCCTATTATCATTTTTCGCTTCTGCTTCTTTTAAATCCTATATATATATATATATATATATATATATATATATATATATATATATATATATATATATATATATATATATATATATATATGTGTGTGTGTGTGTGTGTGTGTGTATGTATATATATATATAGATAGATAGATGGTTATAAACAAAGGAAAACTAGCTGAAACTCGCCAAGATCTCCTTTCGTGTCAGGTCTGCTTCAGACACGTTTATTCGGTTCCAAATGTCAAATGTCAGAGTCATAAATAGTTTATTTACCTATGTTGCGTAGTCTACAGAACTAATGAGATGTCTGTTATCTCATACAGTGCAAGTAGAATTCGACAGAGGATTCTTTAAGACTATAGTAGGTTATGTATAACCAGTAGTAAGTACGCCATGGATTTGGGTGTATCTCGCTCTCCCTCTTGTATCCACCGAAGTGCTCACACGACCTTCCTCCCCTAGCAAGCCTATACACACGGAAACCATTTCAATCCCCCGAGGGATATTCCAGAGCAGTTGGCAGCATATAGTGCACAAGCTCTAAGCACTGCATTATTAATGCTAGGTACCCATTTTTCAGCTGAGTAGACTGAGGCAATATGGAATAAACTGTCTTGCCCAAGGACAGACCAAAGTGCCCCGGCCGGGAATTGAACCAGCGACCTACTGATTACTAGTCCGACACCTGACCAACTGAGCTACTTTGTCCCTTTTATGATATTAGTGACCTACGTAGATCAGTATTTAAGTACAGCATCTATGGAAGGTCATCGTTTCAGAAATTAGAAAGGGTAACCTGGTTAATGGCTTTCTCAGAATGGTTTGGTATATATGGCAGTAGTGTAGGCCGGTTATTTATGGCATAGAAATATGGTGTTAATCAAAGCATAACAACCCCCCCCCCTCCCCCCCATAAAAAAACAAAGAGAAAATGACCAATATTTAGTGGATGGAGTGTTTGAAGCAGGAATGGAGGTGGATTTTGTATATTCTGTTTTACTATTAGACACTTTCTTTGAAAACAGATAATACTTTGCCAGGTTTTATCGTAAAGGTTCTTGCAACTCTGTTCATATCTAGTATATATAAATAAAAACAATAAAAGTTCACAAATTAAATATTTTTTTACTGTTTTTAAACACATTCCGTACTGTCAAGCACAGTGCTATATTTACTAAAATGTACTAAAAAGAACAATAAAATTCTACTCATCTGATATTTATTCTTGTTAGAAACACATTCTATACCGACAGGTAGTGTTATATCCACTGAAATGTTTCAATTTTCATATGGTAATAACGACTTAATCATCATCGCATGCCTATTGTGCCAGATGAAACAAGTGGCTTTTTCAACACAACTCTTTATGCACCATGACTGCACAATATATATTGTATAGGTGGATATCTATTGACTGATACTCGTGGATAAAAGTATACAATTACAATTATAACAATACAAATGCACAGGCAAACAAAATGTCCTATAGAAACAAAACAAAAAAAAGAAATAACTATACGAAACAATTCATATAAATTAGTGAATACGGATGAAGAAAAATATACGAGAACAGCTTTGTATCAATGAGGACAGAACGGATTACTAAAATACTGAAACCACTAGCAAGGCCATCACTTCAATTCATAACATGTATAGATACAATTTAAAAAGTTATTTAATAAGCTAACATTCCTCTTCACACCGGCAGAGATATATCTTAAACTAAAAGCATTTAAGATATTTCTTAAAACATAGAAATCTCGAACTGATATATATGTTTATTTAATTTTAATTACCACACATAATCTTTATGCTAATCATTATAGTATGCCTGCTTTATGTAGATTATGTGCCAAACAACCAATTTCAGGCATACAGTGATATATATATATATATATATATATATATATATATATATATATATATATATATATATATATATATATATATATATGCCTACAGGAAAAATCAAGTCATCACACTAGTTATCTTTAAGCTAAGTATCATACTAATTAGTATACTGGAGATGAGTAAATATATGTATTACAACAATCGGTTATATTCAATGAGATTCAATGTAAGAGGTAACAGTATAAATATATATATATATATATATATATATATATATATATATATATATATATATATATATATATATAAATATATACATATAAATATGTATACATTTATATACATGTATGTATATATATATATATATATATATATATATATATATATATATATATATATATATATATATATGAATACCAATAAATTTTATCTATTAAGAAAAGTTATACTTGTCTATACTACTGGCAATATAGTTGGTTGATCCTCGTACAAGTCTTGGTATAAATGGAAATGGAACTCCAAAAGCACCCATGACAGTTCCATATGCTGCTATTTTTTCAGCAAACATCTCCATCATACAAAAATCAAAGATCATCTGGAAAGTTTCTCGGTTGGTTGTTTCTTCTATGAGTGTATCACAAGACTTCAGTTGAATTAGCTCCTGTTTGAGGCTTTTGCAGTAGAACTCAGCATAGGATGTAAGGATATCAGCATCTGCCCCATCTTCAACAGCAAATGTCAAGAATTCTGTTACGTCACGTTGAGGCACGTGAATGCATGCAATTTCCCAATCATAAAGACAGGCCCATCTCTTCATTCCATCATTTGCAGAACGTATACATACGTTTCTTGTACTTGCATCATTGTGAACAAAGCATTGTGGGTATTGTCGAAATGCCTCAATGATTTCTGGAAGATTTCTAGCTATCCTTTTGCTCAGCTGAACACTCAGTGCAGACCATATACTTGGTTCCCTCTTGTTCAGGTTCTCAGACGAGACGAGTATATACGTTTCACATTCTTGGAGCACATCAATTCCATTGGGCAAATAATGTTGAAGTTGAGATGGAAGGACAGATGTATCATTGAGGGATCTAGCATGAAAATGTGCAAGGGATTTAAGGACAGCCTTGATATCAGTTTCAGTCCATTGCCATTTATTGAACCCATCGCCACCTTCTACACAGTCAACATGTGTAAATAACTCAGGTTCAAAATACTCCATTACAAAAAATGAATTCATCATGTTTGTATTCTTGGATACATGGAAAATTCTTGGCATTATTTTTGTCAACCAGTAATCTTCCAAAGCTAGTTCTGCAATGAGCACATCTCTCTTTTCTACATCGAGCAATACTGCAATATATTTCTTGACTTCTATAGCTTCTTCTTTATCCATTTTGCCTACAGCAGCTACTACTTCATCAAAAATCTGATGTCCAAGTCGTCTTGCTCGCAGAACAACCTTTCTTGTTACACATTCAGTATTTTCTGATCCCATTTCAGAGCAGAGCAGTTCAAATGCATAGTTTCCTTGCAGCTCACCATCTGATCCTTTACCATAGCCTTCTTTAGCAGAGATAAATGCTGTTCCATCTGACATGTTAACCTGTTTCCATGATTTCAGTGTCATTCCCATGATTTCAGCTACCTGCTTAAACGTGTCACTGTAGAAGGAGTCCATTCTTGTAGTGTGATGCTGGAGGGAATTTGTTCCAGAGGCAAGTGTCCCATCTAAGAATAAAAGCAGCCCAGTTGAAGCAGCTAACTAGGCAAACTCAATAAATTCATCAACATTTAATGTCCCTGTTGTCAACAACTTGGCTTGCATCTGTCCTTGGCCTGTTTTCTTTTTGGATTTTATGTAGCTGCTTAATATAGCTTTAAGGGGTTAATGTCCTTCACTCACTTTTTTCTCTACCCTGCCTTCTGACAATTCTGCACATACGAAGGATATATTGCATCAGAGGACTTCTGATGCGGACTACATATAGGGCAAATACACCATCAGAATGATTTAGGTTTAAATTGAGCTCATACATGTCATTATTCAAATAAGACATTCCCCAAACCTTTCCCTTTTGTGTATAAGTGGATGAGTAGCAGACCTGAGGCATCTTACATGTACGTGCAGGCAAGTTGCATATCCATCAATTGACTAAGACATTAGATAGTTCTAAAATAATTGACAAATGCAGGAGTGGTTTTGTATGGAAAGCAAAACTTACCCAAAAATATTCTTTTTTAAAGAAAATTAATTTTCCTTTGAGACTGTTCAGGAACAATTGACTAGGTAAGGGCTGTACTCAATATCCTTTCTTGGTTTGATATTATAGTCATTTAATGCATTGCTTCAGGGTTCTGCCGTGGCCTAGTGGTTACAATGCCAGGCTTCTAAGCGTGATTTCAAAACTTCGGGACTCCAATTAGTATCAACGTTCACGGATTAGCCTAGTCGCTATAAAAATGTGCGACAGTGTGGGGTGCTTTCTATTGTACTTAATATTGTCATTTGATATTGCGCCCTTCCCATATAAACATGCTAAAAGGCGCATTACATTCCTTTGTCAAAGGATATATGTTAATATCCACATAGTTAATTGATATATACATCTTTGAACAGATGTGTTTTCAGTTGTCGTTTGAAGATTGCCACACTCCCAGCTGCCCGAATAGTATCTGGGAGCTGATTCCCTATATACTTATGCAACTGAAAAGACCCCTTGAAGGAAAGTAAAGGGAAAGTAATTTCTGGACGGTGGTGTACTGTTCAAAGATGTGCACAATACATCTGTCAGTATTTTCTTTTGCAAAAATCAAGTCTTTCCTAAACTTTGTCACGTCATGTGTACATTCCTGATACAGTTGGTTTATTGAATACTTCCATCATTTACACTAATTACGATTTTCTCATACAGTGAAACTTTTGTACATTTAACACACAGGGGAATCCAAAAGAATGTTCAATGCATTTTGGTGTTAATTGCACAGAGGTCATATTCATTTGTGTCAAATGTACAAATGTGTTCAATATATAGCACTGTTCAAAATAGAGGGTTGTTCAATGTATACAGAAATATTCATTGTCGTATGTGTACAATGTAAAATGTAGTGACTTAGCTCATCTGACATTTGGTAAGAAAATCTACAACTGTCTGATATGGTTTGCAGTTAATAAATACATATATATATATATATATATATATATATATATATATATATATATATATATATATATATATATATATATATATATACATATATATATATATATATATATATATATATATATATATATATATATATATATATATATATATATATATGAATATATACACAAGTCTATATATAGACTCAAGACTCAACATGTAGCATGAGTGAGGACCTTCTACCCAAAATGGTCTCTATAATGGCCTGAGGATTGCACAAGCATGAAACCCAGGGTTGTCAACATGAGACTGTGTATGTGACTTGCTCCTATGTTTATTTATATATATATATATATATATATATATATATATATATATATATATATATATATATATATATATATATATATATATATATATATATATAAATATATATATATATATATATATATATATACATATATACATATATATATATATATACATATATATATATATACATATATATATATATATATATACATATGTATATATGTATATATATATATATATATATATATATATATATATATATATATATATATATGTGTGTGTGTGTGTGTGTGTATACATACATACATAACCACACACTAGACACATTGAATAGTCATAGTGAACTGTATGGTCATGTGGTGCCTTAAACTGTACTAACAAGAGAGATAAATATTGAAGTGTTAATACCGTGATAAGCTGCTTCTATGGACCTCTTGATGCGTTCTAAGGATTTGCCAGCCCTAGGATATTGTGGCTAGTGTTAGGAGCAGCGCTTTCTATGATGTTCTTGCCAAGCAGAAGTCGTTAGAAGAGTCGGAATCAATGATTCCAATGCTATGTGTCTTTCCTTTGATGTCGCTTTGAAGAAAAGTGATGGCCATATCTATCCAATCACCCCTATGAAGGATACATACCCATTTGATAATATTTCTAAGTTTAGAAATTTAGAAGGTCATCGACTGTGCTTTTGTGGTTAGGTATAGAGGTATTTAAATGGGTGAAGAGGTGAAAGTGATGATTTGAACATCCGGTCGTACCTGCTTATAGTTCTTGTCTCGTGTGGTCTTGATGGTTATATATATATATATATATATATATATATATATATATATATATACATATATATATATATATATATATATATATATATATATATATATATATATATATATATATATATATATATATATATATATATTTATATATATATATATATATATATATATATATATATATATATATATATATATATATATATATATATATATATATATATATATATAAATGCATATATATATATGTATATGTATATATACATATGCATATATATATATATGTTTATATATATATATATATATATATATATATATATATATATATATATATGTGTGTGTGTATATATATATATATATATATATATATATATATATATATATATATATATATATATATATATATATATATATATATATATTTATATATATATATATGTGTGTGTGTGTGCGTGCGTAAGTGCGTGTGTAAACATCATGTAACCCTATCTGCTACTCCTAAAAATTGCAAAGAGGGAGAGTAACACATCTGTTACCGCCACGCAGGGGAATGAGAGAGGGTTTACAGAACTACAACCTACACAGAGAGAGAGAGAGAGGGTTAGAGTTATACCTGACAGTCTCTACACTATAGCACTATAGCATACCTGCCTGCTGCTCTATCGATCTCGCCATTTCACGCGTGAGAACGGGATCAATAGACCAGAAATACTCTCAAACATACCTATGTTTTTCTCCACCGCCACTATCGATTAAGACCAGGATGCATTCAAAACCGGGGGAAGTAGTATTGACTAACATGCATATATACGTTTACATGTACTCGCGCTAGTCACTCCGCAGCTGTATTAGGGAGCAAATTCAGTAGCTATAGCCGGATTATTACCCAAGGGATTAGCATGGATTAAGAGTATCATGGATTAGGATTATCGTGGATTAAGATTATCTGTGGACCGATTATAGGATTATACTATTTTTTTCGCAAGATTTGAATAATACACTCATCGTATATGCTGATTCGTGCTACCAATTTGGAATGTGTTACAATGGTGGTTTCTTACAATTGAAAAATACCCAACGAGAATCATTGTACTGCGGCAGTGGTATAATTATATACAGAGCATAGTGCAAGGTGTGATCCTTTTGGATTATATATACCCAAGTTAAGCATCTATACGGATTTGAGTGATTCATTCCCGAAGAAAATAAACCTGGATATCTAGTTAATTATGAATAGCAAATACAAGTGACAACCGCCGGTGAAGATTCATCAGTGAATTTATTTTTGTTGGTTGCAAAGCAGTATGCCAGTAAAGCAAAGTAAATTCGTTATCACTGCATACGTTTTTAGGGCTGTGTTAGTCGAGGACATGAACTGCATTCACACTTCAAAGCTAGTGGACAAGCGAATCGCATACTGTTATCAAAGAAATTAAAATCATTTGTCAGACTGCATGAAAATTGCTCAATGCTTTTGAATTAGAGATTGACATTTTTTGTCAAAAAAATTAAGAACATTAGACTGCATGTATATGTCTAAATGCTGGTGGTTTTCAGATTGACATTTAAGATTATAAAAATTAGAACTCTTTGCCAGCATGAAAATTGCTAAAAAATGATGAAACAGAGATAGACATTTTATT
Organism: Maea johnstoni; assembly: GCA_963942565.1. Classification (NCBI taxonomy): domain Eukaryota; kingdom Metazoa; phylum Annelida; class Polychaeta; order Spionida; family Magelonidae; genus Maea; species Maea johnstoni. The sequence continues at coordinate 4,441,653 of OZ012701.1, forward strand.
ATCATGGAACATTTACAATATTGTGCATCATGAAAAGTGCTTAATGTTTAGGGGACTAGTCATTGGCATTTTGTTATTATAAGGACTTAAGAACATTTGGCAGCATGAAAATTGCAAAAAAACTGGTGTACTAGAAGTTAACTCTTTGTTATCATAGTGAATCAAGGAAATTAGATTGCGTGAGAAATGCAAAGTTTATTTGACACAGTGCTATTATAAGGATTTTAAAACTGAACAACATGGAGTTGGATATATCATCATTATAATTGACTCTAGGTGTCAGAATCATTGCTCATATACATTGATTAGAAAGTAGACAGCATACAGAATCATATAACCCTGATGATTTGAAAACAGAGATACTGCTATGGTAACAAAATTAGAAGACTCGACAGCAAAAACACATAACAGCAAGCTGAAATAAAAAGTGAATACATTGCTATTTTGGGGATGTTAGAAAATTGGAGAGCATGAACAATTGAGGCTGACTATATTGCTCTTATAGGAATATCATAACATTTAGCAGGATGAGTTCCTCCGAGGAGGAAATTGGCGAACATTTAGGGCTGCTAAGGCCCGGCCGAAAGGTAAGTTTTCATGCCATGATATTGTGAGTGATATTTTAACGTCCGTAATTTGTTCGCGCACGTTGAAATTTCGCGCGAATTCAATGGCCGAGCTGGCTAGATGGTGATCAGTTAGATCAATTATCTGTATGACTGATATGTTAGCCCCTTTACATTAGAGGCGTACAAATGGTATAAACACGGTCGGAAAAACTTTACATTATGCGACATCTTGTTTGCCACTTTAGGAAACGTCTCTCTCTCTCTCTCTCTCTCTCTCTCTCTCTCTCTCTCTTCCCCCCCTCTCTCTCTCTCTATCTCTCTCTCTCTCTCACACACACACATACATAAAAGTGAGTCAAAGAAATTAACCCCATAAGCTACGTAATAACCCTTCCAATGGTGAGGCTACTTTTGTCCAACGCACAAGGAAGCAAAGATGTTTGGAAACCATCTAAACCCTGTCATGTTGGTATTCATTAGATAGCTCTCATTCAGAAATCTCAGATGAGTACCCATATGCCAGGGTTTCAGTCATTTTTCAGATTTTTCGCATCATTACGTATAGGCCAAATTAGCCTCAAGCAGCATAAGGGTTAACCATCTCTTCCATCCCCCTACCTCCCTTCTCTCTCTCTCTCTCTCTCTCTCTCTCTCTCTCTCTCTCTCTCTCTCTCTCTCTCTCTCTCTCTCTCTCTCGCACACACATAAGGGTGAGTCAAAGAAATTAACCCCGTAAGCTACCTAAACTATCAACTCTGAATAATGGCAAGCTCTCCTCGAGTTCCTTGACTCAAAAGCCCCCAGTGCCTTGATAAGGCTAAAACATCAACACTCAAACTATCCACAGAGCGCCTGCATCAAATAGTCATGAGTTACTAAGAAAATGAGTTTTCCGCACGCGATCTCGCGGCAACGAGATCTCGCGGCTGCGGGATCGGGTTTACACTTGAAAGCAAGTCTCGCAGCATAACGTGCACGGTACTTGTGTTTTATTCAACAGACATTCATAACACGTTAAAGGGCATGATGGAGAGTATTGATTTCCGCGAACTACATCTACTGTAATAATTATAACAAATCAATGAGAATATCGAGAGGTGATTCAACCACAGTGAAAGGAGGAAGGGGCTGGAAATGTTCTCCAATCTGAATATTTTAGATACCACTTATTGATCTGTCACACATCTTTTCAAATGTCTACTGCAATAATTATAACAAATCGATGAAGATATCGAGAGGTGATTCACCCACGGTGAAAGGAGGCAGGGGCTGGAAATATTCCCCAATCTAGATTTTTTCATTTTTTTCAAATTCCATTTATTGATCCATTACATATATTTTAAATGCCAGACGCCTTATAAGTCAAACCCATATCACAGGGTAAAGGCAGTATAGCATGCCAGAACCGCAGTAAATTACGCCCTGTGATCTGATATGTTGCTGAATTATATTAAGCATCTATATCATATATACATATATATATATATATATATATATATATATATATATATATATATATATATATATATATATGTATATATATATATATATATATATATATATATGTATATATATATATATATATATATATATGTATATATATATATATATATATATATATATATATATATATATAATATATATATATATATATATATATATATATAAATATATATATATATATATATATATATATACTATAGAACACACAG
>OZ012701.1:4444133-4474133 GCA_963942565.1 Maea johnstoni
CTTGAACTCGGCCTACGTCAAGATACCGGAAGTTGCGCACTAGACTCCAAAGGGAAATAAACAGTGTGCTTTGTTGCATGCACAGGATTAATCCGAAATGCGATAAATTGCCCTTTGCAACCTCCCAGCGACCGATGTAGCGATAATTCCCCTTGCTTCAAGATGAACAAGGGATGGCTGGAATTAGAGAGTGATCCAGGTACCTCTTCTAACACGTGTATTCATTTTAAGTCTTTTGTTCGTTTTGTATTTTCTTTGACTTTTTTATCTGCAAGTATTACATTAGTTGTAACCTTCGAGTCTGACTATATCCGAGGTGTGGACATTTTTATTTACTCTTCCTGACAAAAATGAGTGCAGTGGATTTTAAGATACCCTTATTATTTTTTTCATCAGATTATATTTTCTCCATGTATACACTGATTAAGGGCACTATATAGTGTATTACAGTATATATATTTTTAAGATTCTATCCATATAAATTTGCCATGCCCGTGAATTTTTAAATCAGTATGAATCTGACATTTCTAAAAATGTTTGACCAGGGCTTAAGCAACAGCGATGCCATACCCTGATATTTATACTATTTTCCTATTGACTATGGTATGAACATCGACACACCTCCCTTTGCTCCCCTCCCTATACCTGGCAATGTTTAAAAAATTATATCCCTTATAGCGACTTCATGCCTAACACAATTGCTGAAATAATAGCATAGACGTTTACTTCGATGTATATGGATGTGTGCCGTTTTTGCAATTCCTGTAGATCCGATCACTGAAAAATGTATGCATTCAATTGCCGGTAAAAGTGTTTAAGATGTCGGGAGCCATGATAGGAGACATTGTGCTGTTTTAGCATTAAAATGGACCTCTTGCTGAAGTCTCCCTTCTATCTCATGCTGCTGCACTGTCTTGTACTTTTTAAACTTGTAAATGCCCCCGAGGATCAGTTGTACTAAGTGCTAATAAAAGTAGTGGCACAAACGCACTGCTAACCACATTTATTATCCTATTTCAGTCATGTATGAAGTAGTTTGGACACCGAGGGAAAGAATTTTTTAGGCAGGTTAAGGGGGGTGTGTCAATTTATGTTTTTACCATATGGTCTATTGCAAAAAGTGTAAGTATCACAGGATTGGCATTGCTTTCGGCTAGGCAGATGCGATGCGGCCTTTAGCCCACAGGGTGTATGGGCAGCGTTTGGATAATAGCCTTGGCCAGCAGGGCGTCTGGGTGTCATTCTTGACACCCAAGCCCTCAAAAACCATCGTTTAGGACACCCAGATTTTTTGTGAGGAATTTCTTTAAATGTTAATTTCAAGCATATAATTGAATTATTTTCACCTCAATATAATTCCGATGGCATTGTATGTGGGTATCATACCTTATTTGAATAACTAAATACTATGTTTATGGCTGTAATCTGAGTATATTATGATTTCCCTTGTAAACTTGGACGCCCAAAAATTTTACAATTGCCAATTTTGGACACCCAGTTTCGAAATCCTGGCTAAGACCCTGGTTTGGATACCTAAACCCTATACTAGTTAGTTTCTTTTTCCAAAAGAAATATATATATTTTAAAGCATATAGTTTAAAAGTTTTACATCAATGTGAATACCAAGACACTACTTAATGATATATTGCATTTTCCCAAGAATTAATTGTGCAATTTTTTTCTGAATATATATTTTCAAAAGTTGATAACTTTTGATATTTTCCTATCTCCTAGAAAGATATGACTCACACCATTTTCTCATGGCCCAAATTGGGACATTGAATTTCATGATTCTATATAGGCTGTGCATGCATCAGAATACACATGTATTTGGGTTACCATATGATACCCTGACACTTCTGGTAAAGGACCTGTAACCAACATTTTATGGTTATTCTGGTAATTAGTCATGAAATAGTAGTTTGTTTCCTGTAACCCTACCCTAAAATTTTTCCCCCCTCCCAACTCCCAATCAACGTAAAACATGCATAAAACACACATTTTTGACCAAAAATTAATCAAAAAAAAATCTTTTTACTTACCTACCTACCTCATGTTTTTCGGACCGTTACTGGAAACAAACAATTTGTTTTCTAGGCCTTACATTATGATTGATGGATTGAATGTTTTACTTGTTTTCAGGTCTTTTCACATTACTTCTGGAAGACTTTGGTGTCCAGGGTGTGCAAGTGGAAGAAATCTATGATCTTCAGAAGTCATTGGAAGGGCCGGTGTATGGCTTCATCTTTCTCTTCAAATGGATCGAGGAGCGGCGATCGCGCCGGAAGTTCACTCAGGAAGATGAGGCATTTGTTGTTGATGAGGAGGTCATCAACAACATGTTCTTTGCTCAACAGGTATGGTTCATACTAGGGCTGTCATCTCTACCTGACAGGGACTTAGCCAGGATTTTCATAACAGGGTGTCCAAATTAGGATTTCAAAAACTTAGGGTGTCCAAAATCCCAGTAAAAATCATTACACTAATTATGAACATTAACAAATAAAGTAATTATATGCTTAAATCTTCGAGAAAGGTCTTAGTTATTATTTTGAAGTTAAACTTTTTAAGAAATTTAACTTGTAATTAGTATTTATAACACAACACATAACAAAATCTGGTGGCCATAATACAGAATCATCCAAACATTATATCAAACACAAACTCCAAAAAATGGTGCATTGACATTCCTTATAGATCTATGGCATTCTGAATCATTCGGAAATTTCTGCTTGAATAATTATGCATTTCAGTAACCCACCATATCGGTGCCAAATGCTGAGATAATATCTTAATGTAGTAGTACTTATGCACACCATTTGCCTTGTGGGGTTTTGTTAATCAGGTAGAGTAAATTTTGATTTGAAGCCTATTGTTTAGCAATATGTTGAGGAATTTTTAAGTAATAGTGTTTTGAACTGTTAAACTGTTTTAGGCTAAGATTTGCGCGGGTATTTTTCATATTTTATAGTATGTCCTATTTGACTTCTTTTTGAGGCCATTTGTGAAAAATGATTTACATCTGATTGTGCAGGTCATACCAAACTCTTGTGCCACCCATGCCCTGCTCAGCGTGCTCCTCAACTGTGATAAGCTATTGTTATTGTTGTTATTGTTTACGTGAATTGAAGTATGGGTATATTATGATTGTGCAGGTCATCCCAAACTCTTGTGCCACCCATGCCCTGCTCAGCGTGCTCCTCAACTGTGATAAACTACAGCTCGGGGATACCCTCACCAGGCTTCAGGAATACTCCAAGGGCATGAACCCAGAGGTAGGTATAGATGAATAGACTAATTATGGTTTGTCACCCTTGTTTCTTCTGCTTAGCCAAAAGTTAAAAATCGGAATCGAAACAATACCATTATGGTAAAAATTGGAAGAGAAATTTATTATTGATAAGGAAAAATCAAGAAGCTAAACTTATGATCTTTAGGGGAATGTAAATGGAAGTTTGCTACATTTGAAAAATATTCAATGTCTGGACTCTGTTGCCTTAAACTTATTTGTAGATGATGGTGAGGTAGTCATGATATTGAGCCATCCTTATTGCTGCAGTTACTGAATATTAAAGTTGTTTTATTTCTACAGGACAAAGGGTATGCCATTGGCAACATGCCAGATCTTTCCAGGGCCCATAATAGCCATGCCAGGTAAGAAAAGATACGTTTTGATAAAGTAATCATGGTCTTAGCCAGCAGGATGTCTGGATGCCTTTTTGGACACCCAAACCCTTAAAAATGACCCCTCAGGTCATCCAAATTTTTGTGTGTGGAATTTCTAAAAATCTCAATCTCAAGCTTATATTAATTGAATTTTCTCATCTCCTTATAATTCCCATGACATTGTTTAATGGTATCATGCCTTATTTTGATGAATTTATACATGTTTATGATTCAAATTTGAGTATATTATGGTCCCCCTTTAAAATTTGGACGCCCCCTAATTTAAAATTTGCCAATTTTGGGCATCCAGTTTCTAAATCCTGGCTAAGACCCTGCTTAACTTGTAGTTTGGGGAAAAGAAGAATATATGTTAATCTGAACTAGCCTTTCCATTTAGTGGTATTGGTAAAACAAAGGCGTTCATTGATCTTATGTATCAAAACTATTACAGAAAGCCTAAATATTTTCCAGATATATTTAATACAAGAGCATCTTTTAAGAAAAAACACAAAACCACTATCTCTCTAACAAGATTTGAAAGAGAGCTGTTGATTAAAACTTTATCTACAAGTCTCCTTCAAATAATTTACAAATTAATGCTTTATTCTGAAGTAATTCTTTTAAGTATGACAGATCCTCCAGGCGTGAATGGCTTAAGACATCTTTTTTAGTACATCGTGATCACAGAGCTAGCACATCCTTTATTCTACCTAAAAATGGCGATATTTTCCTATTGAAATAAAGCAATTGTTATTTTTAACCTGCAGACCAGAACCAACACGTCTTCCTGAGAAGCAACAAGGAATCTCTACTGCCAAGACAATGGAGGCCTTTCACTTTGTCAGTTATGTACCCATCAATGGACGACTATTTGAACTTGATGGCCTCAAACCTTCCCCCATAGACCACGGTGAGTAGAGAAATAAGCTCATTTGTTACATGGACTGCAATAAGTGTGCATTTTGGGGATAATAAAAATAATAATGACAATAATGATAATAATGATAATAATAATAATAATAATAATAGTAACTAATAATTATAGTAGTAATGATAATAATAATGATAATAATAATGATAGTAATAGTAATAATAATAATGATAATAATGATAATGATAATAATAGTAATAATAATAATAATAATAATAATGATAATAATAATAGTAATAATAATGATAATGATAATAGTAATAATGATAGTAATAATGATAGTAATAATGATAATAATAATGATAATAATAATAATAATAGTAATAATAATAATAATAATAATAATGATAATAATAATAATGATAATACTAATGATAATAATAATGATAACAATAATAAAAATAAAAATAACAATAATAATAATAATGATAATAATGATTATAATGATAATAATGATAATAATCTTTATTTAAAGAGGGTAACTCAGTCCAATTGTAAGGATCTTGCCTGAGGCCCCATGGCATGTTTACAAGTAGCCCAAGGGCCCCAGGGATCAATATAAGGAATGCAATTATTTTGGTATTCCTAGATTCCTAGATATCAAAAATCATGCTGGTTGGTTGAACGAGTGCAATTTTGTTTCTTGCAAATAGGGTGAAATGGGAATTTGATTATTTTCATCTTCAAATTTGCATGGCAATCCCTAGGCTGAGTTGGTGGTTTGTTTCTGTTAAGGTGTAGTCCCTTAAAAAAAGGGCAAATGCACCATTGGGATAACTTGTGCTAAACGCGTAGTGCCATATGGTATGTGTTAATTGCCCAACTCACAAATCCATTCCTAGTACCTGTTGAAGAGGAAATTGCAATTTTCTGTGAAGCCAGGGGCTTCCTGGCCAAAACCATAGGGCGTCCATTTTGTGTAGGTCACATGACCTATCATGTCATATTTTTAGCACCACAGGCACTGCTCTGCTCTGGTGCCTGAGAGCAGTACAGTCTGTGCAGTTCTCCTACTCATGTTCGGGGAATTCATGAATCATGGTGCTGTGTGCAGCATATGGATGTAATAATATGACTGACATGAATCTTAGTGACAAAAGAAGATTTTATACAATCCCTAATCCGAACATACAACCAGAAAAATAGAATTTAGCGGCACAATGGCTCCACAACATTGGTACTGAAGTGTCAGGAACTTCAAAGTTGCTTCATATTTTAAAAGAGTATGTGAGGACCACTTTGAGGCATCCTGCTTCTTGGATGATATGCAGACAAGACTAATGGGATATTAAGAAAAAAAAAGTTGAAAAGAGATGCAGTGCCAAGAATTTTTGCATTCAAGCAGAATTTAGTGGATGGCAGCCATACTAAAAGAGCAGAAAAATGCACACAGATGTATATTTGTTTGAACAGCAAGAAGTCATTTCAATATATATGATTAAACCTACACAGTGATTTAAGCCGCAGACAAACAATGTATGGTCAAAAATGCACTCATTTGTTTGTACTCAAACACTACTCTATCTTCTACCAATCAGAGTTTTTATTGCAATCGAAATAACTTCTTTAAGTAATTGCAGGGGCTATCACTATCAGCTATGAATCAGTGACCTGTCATTGTTTTTGGAGCATTTGATTTACTAAATAGATATGTTTTTGTACAGTTGAAACTCAAATTGACTCTTGTACCTGATTGTGGGATTGGATTATTATAGGGGTGTAAACAAACCTAGGGTATATGACAGTCAAATCAAACCATTTTCAAAAGGGTTTGGTACAAGCTCTCCCCGGCCATAACAGTTCTCCTTAACAAGGTTTATTAACAACAAACTAGGAATTTTTCATTCATAAGTTCAGGCCACCCTTCTAAGATGCATTTGAAGACTCTATATCATCATCTTGGTGACAGGAAGTAAAATGATATACAGAGTAATCCGGCCCTGTCTAGACTCAATTCCCAAGAGGGCCGGCTTACTGACTCACAGGTGTTACCATTTCCTCTACTAAGTGATCAGCACATGTGTATTTCATAGCAATTAGGACCATGGTTTCTATGCACCAACACAAATCAAATGTAAGAGCCCTTTTCCTTATCAGCTGATAATCCAAACATAAATTTGCCTCGTCGAATCCATTTAGTAAAGGCATTTGTTTTGTTAGCGACAGTTTCATCAAGTTTCACTTTTTCAGTCATTTCTGGATAGATTTACCCTAAAATCAGGCTTTATGGGTACATTTCATGACAGTTTTAGTATATCTTTAGTTAGGAGTCTTAGAGATCAGTCCAACATTCAAAGGAAACATTTAGAAGTCTTCAATATACCTCACTTCTACTCTGAGATAATGGCCCCTGTAGTGACTTCCTGCCAGTGCTATCTCTTGACCGATCAGAGGTTGGTGCTTAGAATGTGTAGCCCTGTCCTGATAATGGAAGCCTCCATGGCCAGCCACAGGCATGGTTTTTACCCACTTTAATAAGCCATAAATGAGGAGTGCAGAGGAGGACAGACTTGTGGATGGTCTTATTTGAAAGGTGACGTGTATACGCTCATTTCAAACCTAAGTCATCCTGATGGTGCATTTGCCCTTTAAGACCAATGATGATACAAATTTCTTCTTTCTTCTTCTTATTCCATTATGAGTGCATCACTCATTGTTTGAGTATTGTCGCACTGTATAGATTGGGGAGTGGGACCATGTGATCGGGGTTTCCCCTACTATTAATCAAAATATCACATAGGTTCTTTTTCATGCACAGGGGATTATTCTTCCTGGGCTAGCTTGACTGACCTCTCATGACCTCCCAACCACTGAAGTGGTCCCTGAGCATCAGGGGTCCTAGTGACTTTATGACGTCAGCAGCGTGCTAGGAAGCTTGTGTGTGAGCCTCAGCCACTATTAAACTAGACCCCACACCATCTAGTACAGTTGGTTTAAACAATCAACTGACCCCCAGTTTACTGATATTTAGGGAAAAGTTTCTATGAAATGTAATCTTTTTATCCTTTGCATTTTCTGTGAGTGTTAGTGCAATTTATAGCCATGCAGTGAACTATTTCAAGACTTCCTTGTATATCAGTAGAGAAATGACTACTGCACTACTATACTGTCTACCCAGATGTTCTCTGCAGAGGCACGCCACTGTCGTCATCACTGGTGATTAGAACCCCGGGTGTTAAGCACATTAGCATAATCATGGCTGCCTCCAGTAGGGTGTTTCTGGCTTTTAAAGTAGCATTTATCTCTGAACTAGGTGCTATTGGGTAGGGGGTGGGTGGGGAACAGACTAGATACATGGTCAGAATTAAATAGAACCCTTATGTAAAATTGGTGTACTTCCCCTTTAAATTTGTACCCTAGAAGATGATGAAGAACAATTCTGCTTTAGCTACATACAAAAATGCTCTTTTCTTGTTAAATGTACCATTTGATTTATATGTGTTTTATTGTTGTTATTCCAGGGCCCTGGGGAGACGGGGAGGACTGGACCGAGAAGTTCCGCAGAGTCATCAGTGAAAGACTAGGAATGGCCACAGGAGGGTACGACCATTTTTTTCTTGTCAAATATGTATATATATATATATATATATATATATATATATATATATATATATATGTATATATATATATATATATATATATATATATATATATACCGTAATTTCGCGTGTATAAGACGCACCCATACATAAGACGCACCCCTTGTCCAGGCCTTCAAAATGATGTATAGACCTTAACTTTGTGTATAGTGCGCATCCCCTTTTTCGGAATTATTGTGGGAAATCAACTCCTCATGAATAACGCTAGAAAGCAAGTAAAACGCATATTGAGATGAGTGAAAGGTGACATCAACGTGACATCAATGCTTATCACACTGTGTTGATGCCCAATACCGATTATCCTATGCATGATATTGATTGTTATCAGTAAATTCTAGCAGCGGTGGTACGTTAATTACAATTTGTAGATGCCAAGGCGATCATCGATGAGCATCGTCTTGGCCGCATTATAATTGTAATTAGGCAATCTCCGAGTGGCCTGGTGACTTGATGTAAAACACCCTAGATCTCTAGCTTTGTGTATAAGACGCACCCCCGATTTGGGTGTAAAAATTGGTGTACAAAGGTGCGTCTTATACACGCGAAATTACGGTATATATATATATAAATATATATATATATATATATATATATATATATATATATATATATATATATATATATATATATATATATATATATATATATATATATATATATATATATATGTGTGTGAGTGTGTGTATAAATATATAGCAGCTTATATTCTGGGCTAACCTATGACTTATCCTCTTCCTCTTGTGACAAACAGTGAGTTATATGATGCATCTTTGTCTTTCTAGGGAACCCTACCATGATATCAGGTTTAATCTCATGGCAGTTGTGCCTGACCGGAGGCAGCAATACGAACACAAGCTCAACACACTAAAGACGAACAGACAGATTGTCCTGGAAGCGCTACAGCAGGTGTGTAAACGTGAACATTTTTATTGTTCGCTTGTGCTGCCACCTGGTGTTGATTGCAGACATTAATCCATTCATGCTCACAGCTTCCTTGTGTGCTCATGCACTTTGGGGTGACTCAGGAACAATGAAAATGTACATAGAAAAATGATATTTATTCTTGATATTAATTGACTGATCGATATTAATTGATTAATTTTTTTTTCAAGTATTATTACCGATATTTTCAAACTATGAAGGTTTTTTTCTGAGCATAAATGGATTTATGAATATTCGGTGTATTTTAACTGCTATAATTTTTCCCTAGTACTAATTTCTGTTCCAGTTTGCTTTCTCACTATGCCTTGCAAGTGCCACAAAATCAAGACATAAACCAAGTATGAATGTATTATACCTGGTATATTTGGCTATATGCAAGACATGCTCCATCCTTGAATAAGACAAATTCTGGAAAAGTTAATGTTCAAAAATAACCATTTTAAGTGATTTTAAAGAACATTTAAAAGAAAGTTGCCTATCCCCTTCTGTATAACAATCATCATTCCTTTATTATCATGATCAATATTTCCCTTGTTGTTAGGAGACTTACTGATTCAAAGTTGAATCCTTTATATTAAATTTTCAAATTTTTTTCATCATTTTACTCTGATTTGTGTGTGAAGAATGCTGTTGGGATGTTTTTTTCTGCCTGAACATCTTACATGTGTGGTTGGTGTCCGAGTATTTTTTTCTTTTTCGATTTGATCATTAAATTTTCCATCTTTTTTCTTCTGGTTGTGGTTGGCAAAACTAACATCTGTTGTCACGGTGATGAAACTCTTTGTTTTCCAGTATCAAGGTATAATTTTTGATTCAAAGAAATGTTGAATGGGCTTCCATTTATGTATTCATGAAATTAGGCAAGATTAAATAAAATCTAAGACTGTGTAGTGCATTATTTCTAACTGCATATTTACCTGTAAACTATGTTTTTTCCTGTACTTTTGCCCATAAATTTCTTACTTCTACACTGAGGTTTTGATGAGTAAAGATAACATTAGAAGTATCGGTAGATGTTTTTACTTGACGCTACCTTTCCTCGCTGTGTGTAAGAATACCAAAGGCTGCTCAGAGTTGTGCCCTTAAACAGGGTTAGAAACTTAGTCACAAAATAAGCAATCATAAAACTTTGTGTGTCCTATTTTTTAAGGCTATGATATATTAATATTATATTAAAATGATAATCACTTTTTAAGAAAAAGACTAAATGACACCCCTCCTACAATCTACAAGCTAAGGCCTGCGAGGGTCCTTGTTTTAACCTATTCACACTTAGAACGGCCAAAACAGGCCAGACAAATTTTACCATATCTTTCTAGTGAGAGCATCTTTTGAAAAATATTTGAAGGAGAAATGTTCATCAGAACCCTATCTACAACTCTCCTTCAAATATTTTGTGAACTTATGTTGTATTAAAAAGTTATTATCAAAAGTGTGAAAGGATCTAGGAGCAGACAACATTTTCCGGGCAAACTCTGAGTGTGAACGGGTTAAGATGACCAGGAAGACTAAAAATTTGAAATTTATTTTTAGTTAGAAACAAACTTTGTCTGAATTATCTCTAAATAACTTCAGTTTAATGGATTGATTTTGATTAAAAGATGATTTTTTGTAGAAAACTGTTTTGGCCACTTAGCACACTGATCAAACAAATAAGGAAACATTCAGGCCAAAATCGTTGTTGCTATTAAGTGAAACTCTCCTTGCTAAACAAGGTCTAAATTTACCTCTATGCAAGGAGATTGGCATACAAATCTCCCTCCTAGTTTGAAGAGTGGTGTCAGGTTTGCATGTCGAAGGGGAACCTCTGGATGTTAGATTTGTTTCCAGTTTTCTTGTAATCTCTCAGGCCACCAAAGGGTACTGTAAATTGCGTTAGTTTAATTTTTGCGTTTTTTAGCGTTTAGCCTCGGACGCAAAATTGAAATTCGTTATGGTTAGTACTGCCACTTTAAGTGTATAGCTGGCACTCCATGTTGCGGCCAATTCTCAAAATTAATAAAACGCATGAATCGATTTTCTGTAAATTCGCCAAATTTTCTCAACACAATCTTTTTGTGAATCTACAGTATTTTTAGTGTATCTAAAAGAAGAAAGTATGGCATAGATATAGTTTTTGGTTATATTTTTGTTTTGATATATATGTTTAAAAATTCACTTTTTCATTTGATGATATTTTTTGACTCAATGGATGGCTTTTGTGAAAGAAATAGCTTATTGCGGAGGAAAGTTCCGGGAGAAATAAGCTGGCTAACCAAAGACTAATGGCCACTTTCTCCTATTCCAAACTGCTTGGGCGTGGGTCCTTATAGACAGCAATGTATTTCTAAAAGTAAACTGCAACCAGTCTAAGAGTTGTTTTTGAGTGTCAGCCTCCTGTTAAAAAATCTACCAAGCAGTTGGTGTTCAGTACATTAGACCACTTGGCCCTGAGGGCAACTCCTATCAAAATAGACATATATATATATATATATATATATATATATATATATATATATATATATATATATATATGTATATATATATATATATATATATATATATATATATATATATATATATATATATATATATATATATATATATATATATATATACACTTAAAATTATATATATATACATATATATATATATATATATATATATATATATATATATATATATATATATATATATATATATTTATATATACATACATATATTAGAGTAAACTGCAATTAGTAAAAAAATATTTTTGGAGTTTCAGTACCGTGATAAAAAAGGGAATTTGGGCAGTTTTTTTTCTTCTACCTCTCCGTCTTTGACTAACATCAGCATTTTGATCTTTTTTGGCTTCAGCTGCTGGACTCGAAGGTATACTTGCATTGCTTGTTGCAGAGACGTTTGTGCACTTGTCATTCCTGTATTCGTCTTATTCGCATCTCTAGTACACGTATGGTCTGGAAACAGAACAGGGCTCTTCAAATTAACCCTGATGGTGGCTTATTTGGCCAATACAAAATGATGCAAAACACCTGAGAAATGACTGAAACCCTTGCAAATGGGTACTCATCTGAGAGTACTCAGTGAGAGCTATCCAATGAATACCAACATGACAGGGTTTAGATGTTTTTCAAAGATTTTTGCATCCTTGTGCTTCGGACAAAAGTTTTCCATCATCAGAAGGGTTAAGCAATAGTTAAAAAATATTCAATGAGGGGTTGTTGCACCATAAGGAGCAACACCTTTCAGTTAGATGTTTTTTGCAATATTGCTTTGTTATCAAGAAATTCCTATTTTTATCAGACCATGTGTATAAACTAGGTGTGAATGGGTCATAAAGCATATTTATCCTGCACAGAGGGCACCAACACAAACACTACTGACTTTGTTTCTAAGTAAGATATCAGATCATGCAAATGTTGAGAGATTAATGCTTGGATATTACCTTTACATACAAAATATGCGTTGTCGCTAAGATAACGCCAAAATAGGTGGATTTGGCCACTACAGGCATGAATGTTTGAAGACAAATTCACCCTTGAGAAATAAGGTACAAAAGTTAATGATATGTAAATTTGATATTTTCCCAACATTTAAATGAATATGTTTGATGATTGAAAAGGAACAAATCTTATTCAAATATTTCTGAATATAGTATGATGGGAAAATATCTAGCCTCTAAGTTATAACTTTTGCCAAAATATATTGATATTTTCTGAAAAAAACATTTATCAGGAACATTTTTGCATTTGTGTCATAGAGTGAGGGTGTTTGTGAGGGTGCCTACCTGCAGTTGTGATATACCCCTAGTGTGCTGATGATATTGTAGTGGTGTGTGCTTAATGTGTGTGGTGACTGGTTTGATAGTCCACTTTAACCATTCGTTTCCCAGAGTTGCCCTTTTGAAATATTCTCTGGATTCTTTAATACATTCATACCCATAGTGCTCAAAACCGTTCGGACTATTTTGGTAATATCTTTCCTATCAAAGCTGTTTCTTCAGAAAATAATTTTAGGAGAAATGTTTTTAGTTAACAAGCTTACGAATCTCCTACAAATATCATGTGAATTTGTGCTTCATTTCAAAGCCATTTCCAGAAACCTGTCAAGGAGATTTTCAGGTATGAAGGGTTTGTCCATTTATGGCTGGAGATTTCCTTGACCAGTCTTGTCTCAACCTACATACTTATTGAAAATGGCTTTGGATTGAAAATTAATTCTGTAACTATTTGATAGAAGGTTGTGGGTTGGGTTCATATCAAAAATTTACCTTTTTAGTAATTTACAAAAATGCAGTGGTCACAAAAGAAAACCTTAAAAGCTTGTTTTTTTGTGCACTACAGCTTTGAGGAGTTGATACTAATGAAGGAAATTTGGTAATGTAAATACAGACTCATTAACATTTATGAAGAAAATGTTAGTTGTAGTTGCGATTAACATTCCTCCTTCATAAATTTTGAAATAATATTCTGATTCAAAGATATTCCTATAGCAGCTAGGCTTTTTGTAGCACTCTGGGTGTGGATGGGTTAAGTAACATTTTCTTACTATATTTACACTCTGGCACAACTATTTCATATCCGTACTTGGAAAAAAAGAGGGTATGTAATGTTTCAAAAATATTCCTGCTTTTCTCAAGTTTTTTTTCATTCATTTCTTCAAAAAATATTTAGGTCTTACTTGAGATAAGATGAAAAGATATTTATATTAGAACATTTCTAAAGATAAGCTTATTTTAATCTAGGTACCAGAAGCAAAGCTATGTGAAAATATATCTGGCTTTAAAAATATAACTATTTTTATTAGAACCTTATTATGATAACATCATTCATTTTGTAATTTACACATTTTAAAAAGATATCTATTCCCAGTTGATTGATATATTGAAGTAAAAATAGAGAACTACTTAAATGTAACCTTGTAATATCTAGAAGACCTGATGGGGAAAATACAATTGAAGATAAAAATAAATTTGCAGTAAATCATTCTTGTAAGATATTGGTTTAGCCATAACACAGAGAAAGTGGATGTCTAATGGTTGTTGCTTTTGCAACTTTAATGTACATGATAGTTTTCCCCTCCTACCTACTAGAGTTAGATATATTAAGATTTTAGATTTACTGGATTTTATACAATACCTTACCCAATAATGTTGTAGCTTTTATTTTTTGTTTGTTATTTGGAAGTGAAGTATTTCTCTGTGCACCTTTCACCATCACCCAATACAATATTTCTTAAAGCTTATATCACTTTCTTTCAGTTTTCAACATTTTAGCACACCATTTTCTTCTTGATCATCCATTTATTCTAGAGATATGTCATGTTATTCATGCTTTGAATAATTGACAAAGTGCACTCCCCTAAGAAAGCTCAGTTTTTTTAAATAATTGTATTTCTTCCAAAAAACACTACTCATAATAAAATTAACTATTTAATGTGTGTGTGGTGCAGATTTGCAAGTTTTGCAATTTGAAATGGGTGAATACCCATGCTATAGATGGAAATGTTACCAGCAGGCCCGAGACCTACCACTTACCTTTAGCAGGTAAAATGCCTGTAAACTAATGCTGGCAAAAGGTGCTTGCATTAACAGGGTAGTCAGGACAGGTTCACATTAATCAATTAATACTCAAGGGTTACTCTTGAAATTGTTGTCTTAATCTCAGTAACATTTGACAATTACTTGGAAGGTAAGAATGATTTCACAAAACATTTGAAAGAGAGTTGTCTGTAATGATCTTATCAACATTTCTCTGATAAATATTTTCTTAATTATCCATTAGTCTGAAAGATTTCACTTAAATTGCCAGGTTACTCTAGACCGCTGCAAGCATTAATGGGTCAAAGACATACTGGTAATGGTATGATCAAATCAATCAGAAAATATTGCCGAAATGTGGGGGAGGTTACTGTACTTATGATAATCAATCAGTGAGGATGGTTCATTAATAAATTCAAACCAATCAGCAGGTTTTATTTACTAGACCACATGCTTTAGATGTAAAGTCACTATCAAGTGTAGTCAGTGCAGTGAATAATTGTTTATAATAATAATAATTGTAATAATAATGATAATAATAATAAAAATAATGATAATATTAATAATAATAATATAATAATAATAATCTTTATTTAAAGAGGGTAACTCAGTCCAATGGTAAGGATCTTCCCTAAGGCCCTCTGGCATGTTTACAAGTAGCCCGAGGGCCCCAGTGCACTCTGGTGGACAAAAGGCTAACTATGATTAGTAGTGTGGTCCTATGTTTATTCCATGGAATTGCCATGATCTATGAGAACTACCCTCACCCATTTGTGTATGGAGCATACACCTGTTTGTGTAAATATGCAGATGACAAAGTAATTCTTGAAAAATATCAGACAAATGCAAATGTGGTGTGAATGTCTTAAATAGGTTTGAAATTGTTGCCAAAGGAATACAATTTCAATGATTTTTTTCTTAATTTGTATTCTCCTCACTTAAATAGTTTGTTAATTGTAACATACCCATGTCAAGAATGCCTTGTTGGTTTGATACCTGTTTTATTTCTTTACCAACACAATTGTACAAAATCTGTAACTAGCATTCAAATATTTTTTTAAAAAGATCTTCATTTTCGAGATTCTTGTATTTGTGTCAGATCACTAGGGATGTCTTGGAATGAATTAATTTGTAGAAAAAAACTTAAGTTGAGTAGCAAATATTATTATTTCTGCCATGTAAGTCAGTTATAGGCATTTTAGGTCTTAGCTTATTTAAAATAGGTGAATTTGTATTGCGAAATACTTTTAGATATATTTGCATTTTGGAAAAAAAAACTAACTGCATTGCTTTGTTTATATAGTGATTAATAGGCATGAAAGATAATACTCTGTTTAACAAACAAACAAAATATATATATATATATATATATATATATATATATATATATATATATATATATATATATATATATATAGTATATTTATATATATATATATATATATATATATATATATATATATATATATATATATATATATATATATATATATATATATATATATATATATATATACATATATATATATATATATATATATACAGTATATTTATATATATATATATATGTATATATATATATATATATATATATATATATATATATATATATATATATATATATATGTATATATTTATATGTATATATATTTATATATATATATATATATATATATATATATATATATAATATATATATATATATATAATATATATATATATATATATACACGCTATTTATACCTTTGCCATTTGATATTTTCCCCATTTCCCCATTCACTCACCATTGAAACATATAGTGACTTTATTGAGTCTATCCCTCCATTGCTGATATGAATAATGTGCAAATATGATTTTTTATTACCTATGTTTATTTTAATCTGGAATGGTATCTCAATATGACTGTGGATATAGATAATTCCCTGTTAGTGTTGTCTCCCTGGGATATCTTGCTGGTAAAGAGGCTGGTAAAGTTATAGGTGAGGGTTACCTTTTATAACAATAAGTTATAGGTGAGGGTTACCTTTAATGACAATAAGTTATAGGCGAGGGTTACCTTTAATGACAATAAGTTATAGGCGAGGGTTACCTTTAATGACAATAAGTTATAGGTGAGGGTTACCTTTAATGACAATAAGTTATAGGCGAGGGTTACCTTTAATGACAATTAGTTATAGGTGAGGGTTACCTTTAATGACAATAAGTTATAGGTGAGGGTTACCTTTAATGACAATAAGTTATAGGTGAGGGTTACCTTTTATAACAGTTAGTTATAGGTGAGGGTTACCTTTACTGACAATAAGTTATATAGGTGAGGGTTACCTTTTAGGACAATAAGTTATAGGTGAGGGTTACCTTTAATGACGATTAGTTACAGGTGAGGGTTACCTTTAATGACAATCAGTTATAGGTGAGGGTTACCTTTAATGACAATAAGTTATAGGCGAGGGTTACCTTTACTGACAATAAGTTATATAGGTGAGGGTTACCTTTTAGGACAATAAGTTGTATAGGTGAGGGTTACCTTTTATAACAATAAGTTGTATAGGTGAGGGTTACCTTTTATAACAATAAGTTGTATAGGTGAGGGTTACCTTTTAGGACAATAAGTTGTATAGGTGAGGGTTACCTTTTATAACAATAAGTTGTATAGGTGAGGGTTACCTTTTAGGACAATAAGTTATATAGGTGAGGGTTACCTTTTAGGACAATAAGTTATATAGGTGAGGGTTACCTTTTATAACAATAAGTTATAGGTGAGGGTTACCTTTACTGACAATAAGTTATATAGGTGAGGGTTACCTTTTAGGACAATAAGTTATAGGTGAGGGTTACCTTTTATAACAATAAGTTATAGGTGAGGGTTACCTTTCATAACAATAAGTTATAGGTGAGGGTTACCTTTTATAACAATAAGTTATATTGGTGAGGGTTAGCTTTAATGACAATTAGTTATAGGTGAGGGTTACCTTTTTAAACAATAAGTTATATAGGTGAGGGTTAGCTTTAATGACAATTAGTTATAGGTGAGGGTTACCTTTTGTAACAATAAGTTATAGGTGAGGGTTACCTTTTTTGACACGTTGCAGGTGAGGGTTACCTATTATAACAATCAGTTATAGTTAGGGACTTAGACAGGATTTTCATAACAGGGTGTCCAAATTGGGATTTCAAGCATTTAGGGTGTCCAAAATCCCTGATTGAAAAAATAAAAATCATTACACTGATGATGTACATTAACATATAAAGTAATTAAATGCTTAATTCTTCAAGAAGTGACTTAGTTATTATTTTGAAGTTAAACCTTTTTAGAAATTTAACTTGGAATTAGTATTTATAAAAAAACACATACCAAAACCTAGGGTCTTTTTACCTAAAATCAGGTATTTTCATGAACCAGAGAGTCCAAAAGACACCCAGACACCCTGCTGGCTATAGGTGAGGGTTACCTATCATAACAATAAGTTATAGGTGAGGGTTACCTTTTATAACAGTAAGTTATAGGTGAGAGTTACCTTTTGTGAAAATATGTTGCCAGTGAGGGCAACCTTTTCAGAGCATTAGATAAGAGGCGAGACTGTGAGAGATACCTAGTAGGATGATTTGGTGGAGAAGAGGTTTACCTTTCAAGACAAATAAGTGAAATAACTAAGGGTGAGGTTTACCTGCTATGACATTAAGGTCTCAGTTTTCTGATAAGGTACTGTAAATCACTTAAGTATAGCGGGATCAATGATATAGCGATAATAGCGCATCGCCCATAAGCGCTATTTTAAAATCCTGTCTTTATTAAATATTGAAGGGCAGAGCAAAAGTCTAGTCATGGGGAGGCACATGGACACTGCATACAGCCATTAACCACTGCCTTCAAAATATAGCAGGGACTGGAGGTCAAGTACTTGACCCCTGATCCCTAACTGCAATTTTATGTGGGTAAAAATAAACAGTGGGGTTTTCCCACTGCTATAATTAAATTAGATCACGCTATCCAGGGCAGTACAGTTATTGCGCTATGTAATGTTCACGGCATATTTAAGTGATTTACAGTATCTTAATAATATTTATGTTGGTGTTCATGAAATGTTTTGAAATTTTTTTTTCTTATTCTCTTCATCCTTTTTTCTAGGAGGTATGGTCCTTTTTATTCCTGAATCCTTTTGAATGAGAGTTTCCCATTCTGAAGGTGGCTTGTTGTGCTGTGTTGTACCTGTCTTTATTGTGATCGGTTGATATTTTCTCCTCTTTCCGCAGATGGTCAAGGTGACGTCTCCAACGATAACGGAAGAGAGAGGAAGTGTGCGTGCCTCGCTGCGCTCCAAGATGGAACCCATTGTCACCCGCTCTACATCCCGTCAATCGGCACCCGGCAGTCCGCAGTCGGGCTCCTCAAACGTCTCAGCCTCGCTACGGTCGCGCTCAAAGTCTCGCTCTTCCACACCGGTATCGCAGCCGAAGTTACCCGCTGCACTCGATAGCCACAATTATGCCAAGAGCCCTATTCTTGAGTGCACAGACACTGGGAGTCCAAACGAGCTCACGGATGACGATGAAAGGACCGATACTGATGAGGAAGTTGAGGTTTTGTCGGTGGCCGCGACAGTTAACGATGAGAATGGGGAGAAAATGGAGATTGATCGCATACAGAGCCAGCAGCTTCAGACGGTGAAAGAGGATGCTGTGCAAATCGAAATCGCTGTCACCGACGAAAAGGAAGGGAGCATCACCATGCCGACCACTGTCGCCACGACGGATGTCACGAAACCCCTGACCATCCAAACACGCTTCGGAGGGTCGCCAGCCCCGAGTTCAGAAAGCACTGACACGGCCTCGGAAATGGGCAGTGCATTCAATTCTCCGGTCTGCTCGCGATTTTCTTCCACGCAAAACAGCCCAAATACCTCCCTGAAGCTGGAGGAAGCAAAACGTAACTTGGATTTAACAGTTTTTAACCCGATAAGCCACAAAGAGGAGAAGACCTCCCTGAAACCAGGTGGCGCCGCTCTTATAAAAACTGAGGTGATTGAAATCAAAGATGAACCGGGGACATCGGCAATGGCTCCCATCCCTGAAAAGTTGATAGATAGTGTTGCTTTAGACAAAACAGAACTAAAGAAAGAAGCAGAAAATGCAATAGGAACCACATCTCTTACAGATGCCAAAAACAAGTTCACAAGTGCTCAGGGATTCACTCCTAAGGTAAGTAGATTTCTCCTGTATAATTCATTCATGCAGGCTCAGCAACTCATAAGCAACATATGTCATGCCTTGGAGACATGTAAGCTGATGCTGCCATCTATGGTAAGAAAAGTTAACTATGTGTTACCTTGAAGACATGTCAGCTGGTGCTGCCATCTGTGGGAAGAAATATTAACTATGTGTTGCCTTGGTGACATGTAAGCTGCAGGGGCTTAGCCGTAATGCGTCCAGCGTGTCATTTGGACACGCAGAACACTGTTTTTTGACAGTTTGGACACCCAAAATTTTATGTCAGAATTCGCTGAAGATGACTTTTCTTAGAAGATAGAAGATGTAGAAGCTGTAGTGTCACTTTTATAAGACACACAAAGCAGTATCTGGCCTAAAAAAGCAAAATCTGTAAAGGTATAGGGTCTATCTTATTAGTAGTATGTATTTTGTACCACACTTTGGACACGTAAAAATCTATGAAACCTCTATTTGGACACCCTGTTTCCAAATATCGGCTAAGACCCTGGTAAGCTGATGCTGCCTTTGTGGAAAGAAATGTTACTAATTTGTTTCCTTGCTGATACTGCCCTCTAGCGGCAAGATTGAGAACTATTTAAAGTTGTCTTTCTAGTTAGAAACCCTAACAGCCAACCATTTAGAGATGCAACTTATTTTGAGTTCTGACACAAATTCTTCTTAGAAATCATTTTACTAGATCATATTTTCGTGGGTTCCACGTACGTGGATACACACTTAGTTGCCACACGATCAGATTCTCATGTCGTATCCAACCCATTGTACCTGTCATAATGCCCATTATCGTTGTCTGGAGTGCCATTATCCCTTTCACATTCATGAGCACTTTAACTGAGCAAAGCTCTCATAATTCTCACCAATAGTTCATAAAAAGTGGCTCACCTTAATGTTCTTGTTATCAACAACAGGGTTGTCTACATCCGATATCCATTATTTTGTTATAGTCGCTGCATTCTGTGGCGACTCTCATGCATCGTGTATCGCATGCGGTTGTCGTCTTCGTTGTCAGCCATTGTGGGCGATCGGTTGTATTTCGCCGGTCAAATATAACCTGCGAATTATATGTGCCGCGGCTTGTTCGCGGCGTTATCTCGCGGCATAATCGATCGATCGCGTTACTCTCGTTATACGTCATCATAGATGGATATTATTAGACGTGAATGGGGATTCCCTGTTTGGGGTCAACCGGGCATCCCCCATTCCACCTCGAGGGGGAATCCCAATAACGACCACATGGATTTCCGCGAAGCACGCACGTGGTTTGATGACGTATACGGACGATACGAAGAGCGATGATCACGTTAGTCGCACACGTAAATCAGCGACTATAACCACATATAGTTATAAAAAAGACGATAACTTTGTTTTTCACAACAATATTAGTACGGTAAGACACCTTCACGTGTCGCGCTTCGCGGAATTCCATGCGGCCGTAATTGGGATTTCCCCTCGTGGGGCATCCCCCATGTGTTTAGATCCGCCATTTTGAAAACGGCAGATTTTGCGGTCTCCTCTCTGCACTTCACACGATCCAAATAAATACTTCCCGTGGTTGGATCGTAATGAATAAAACATTTCCTGAAAGCCAAGACACATATCTATCTACCGATGTCAATTTTATATTTGTTTATTTGGCGATTAATATAAAAGAGTCATGATTCGAAATAGGTGCATTGCTTACGGCCAACGGATTTCGAAATCGAATTTGCCGTAAATACTAAACAGTGCCTGACAACTGGTTTTGGAGTGTGTTGACCATCATGTTTGAAGCCTTCGAAAAAGGCTATAACTGATGGTACAACACAAAATAAAGACACCATAAGGAGGACAACAAGGTAGGCAATCGATATATGTTTTTATTTCTATTGTAGATTTTTACTGCTCTGGGAATTTTAGCTCTGTGTTGTTGCGAACTTGGGAGTGACAAAATGGCGGCCACAAATCTACACTTGCTTTTTATGTTCAATCTTTGATTTGTGGTGCAAAACATGATCGTTTCTAAACAAAAATTACATGTATCGATTGAGGAGGTTTCAATTATATTAGATATCAATGTTTTACAATTAATATTTTCTATTTTCATTTGTTTATAGCGCTCTAACTTTGAGGTAGTTGATCTTTTGGAATTCCTTTTGAAGCGCTTTCAGAATTCGTTTCTGGCCAAGACTTATTTGCATTCCCTTTGCTTAAGGATTGCTCATGATAAATTAAAACAAAGAAACACACATTCTGGCCAAGACTTATTTGCATTCCCTTTGCTTTAGGATTGCTCATGATAAATTAAAACAAGGAAACACACACTAATAATAAGCATTCTAAATATACCATTTTCGAAAAGAAATACTTATGTGCAACTTGAGGTATTTCAGGCTAAATACCTGATTTTTCATTTATTTTAAATCAAAATCAGCATGCTCTCTGCAAAACCTTAGGTTTACACTGATCAGACATAATATATTCTAAAAGTAATATCTACAAAACAAACATAATTAAAAAGAACAAGAACAGTAGTTTCAGGCAGTATTTTTTATTTCAGATTTTTTGTATGATATTTTGCCTTTTATGGCTGGAGAGAGTTACAACCCCCTGACAGCGCAACAGCAATGCAACATAATTTGTTGCAAAAAAAACAATCCAGTTTGAGGGACAAGCCCCCGTCTGGCAATTCAGCGTGTTAAGGGTTAATGGCGATTGCCATGTTACATACAATGACATTATTTCATTCTAAGAGTTCATTTTTTGCCTGAAAAGTCTATTCGCACATTTATGATATTCTGGGTGCTGGCGAGATACTGCGTTTTGAGAAACCCAGATTTCGAACTCCCCCTTTCTTTACAATAATTCCAGTCATTTTTCAGGTGTTCTGCATCATTCTGTAATGGCCAAATTAGCCACCAGTAGTATAAGGGTCAAACCTTTTATTATTTTTCATAGGTGATCATAGTCTGTAAATGTCATCCTGCAAGAGCAACATCATAATGCAAATAAAGAACATGGGAGGACGATTTTCGGAGCAAGAAAACAACTTCTATTCAAAAATGTTTCTGTTTTTTCTTTATTTATCGACATAGTATTTACATCTGTGTCAGATCACCAGGTGTTACTGGAGATGACTTGGTAAAAAGCAGAGATTCATTATTCTATCAGTTCAACGTGGCTGTTATATATAACATAACATCACTGAACGACCGACTCAAGTTCTCTAAAGTAGTGGTGGTAGTCAGTTTAAGTTTTGGAGAATCTTCTCTCCAAGATAAAGAGCTAAATTTCCTTTAAATGACATTGACATCAGGGCTCGAAATTAGCTGGAGCCGGAAGCTCCCTTGAATTCTCCTTCAGCTCCCTCAAATTTCTACTGGGATCCCAAAGATGAACTGTTCTCTATACACAACAACTTTAACCCTCCTAAAGATACTTTCATCCAAAACTCAAGGATGCAAAGATTTTAAGCCCTGTCATGTAGGTAGCTCTCACTGAGTACTGTCAGATGAGTACCGATGTGTCAGGATTTAAGTCTTTTTCAGCTATTTTGCATCGTTTTGTATTGGCAAAATTAGCCACCAGCAGCATAAGGGTCAAGTAGCTTTTGAACATGCAATTGGGCTCCCTGGCACGTTAATTTCGAACCCTGGACAAACTCCATTCCTTCCCTGTATCAAGGTGAAATCTATTCAGGATCATGACATACTCTTCCCAGAAAACCTGTCCTTTAACCAGCTCTTCCTTGAAGAAAACCTACATGCAAATAGTTCCAGCCTAACCTCCTGACCAATGCATGCCTGATGGCACAAGTGGTCTTACAGAGTGGATAAGCAGATATCTCTTCAATTTTGTTAATGAAAAATGAAATGTCTGCCTCCCCTTCCACGAAGTATCGATCGCTGAATTATTCTTGAATCAAAAGTTGTCTTAATTAACCATCGCTATATTTGTGGTTGTCATCCGACCATATGGGCAACCAGAGCAGAATGGGTTAACCCTTCTGATGCTAAGGCTACTTTATCCAAAGGCACAGCAACACAAAAATTTTGAAAACCATACAAAACACTGTCATGTTGGTATTCATATAAAAGCTCTTCCTGAGTACTATTAGATGAGTACCCATGTGCCAGGGTTTGAGCTATTTTCAGCTTTATTCCCATAATTTAGTATTGACCAAATTAGCCCCCAGCAGCCCAGGTGTTAATTGCGGCCTATGCCTCCTATTCTACACCAATCACAATACTGCAAGTATGACAGGCATAGCTGTGACACGTGGAAGACAAGAAGAATGCGCAAATCAATTGACAATCTCGTCAATTTTCGCCCACCTTCAGAATCTGTTTCAGCATCGACCTTCTCAGGACAATGCCACAAAGGAGAGCTATGACGAGATTTGTCGACGTGTTTGATGACACCTGGTCCAAGAGTTTTCGTTGTTCATCATTGGTGATAAACTGCGCCTGCAACGTGTGCTGCGGCGACAACGTCATATTTGGAATGGCTGATTGTGCGACAATGGGGATCGTCAGCGAGACCGGCTGCATGGTCTGCATCTTCCCCGCGGCGGCCGCATGCTTTGCGGCAGCACCGGTGGCGACCCCTTTTGGCTGTATCTACAACTGCTGCAGCTGGCCCGCGCTGAAGACCTGATTGGCGTAGACTTGGTGGAAGTTCTGGTGGTGATGAGACTGGAGGCCGGAGACATGGAGATGTTAAAGGTCGTGGCCAGCTGCTGCGGGGTCGCGGGAGCGGCGGCGCTCAGCGATTGCTGCGAGGCCAACTGCTGCTGCTTCTGGAGATTCCCAAGAGTCTTTTGGTAGCTGCTGCGGGCTGTTGATATAACATGTCAAATATTTGTAATTGTCTTTATTAATCCATTGATAAACAAATTAGCATATTAATTAGATAAAGTACCTTGACCAGAGAAAATACATGCTAACATTGAACAATACATAACATACATTTTTATTAAGAAATAAATATTCAGAAAAGACCTAATTTATTCTGACAAAAGGAACCCACAAGCTGACGCTGACAGCGTCTCTCTTGTTACTGAAGGAGTCTAAATCTTTACAATATTCCTTTACCTTTAAATCTTTACAATATTCCTAATCATTTACCTTTAGATTTTGGGAACCTTTGATTAATTTTTAAGTTTCTTTGGGGACGTTTTGAATCAAAATCCCTAAGCTGGTCCAGACTAACTTGTCTGCAAGATACCCCAAAAGCATTCTGCTCAATCCTTTCAAATTTCCAGGGATCCCTTCTGATGACATTCCTCTTACTTATTAGATAAAGGAAGCCCTTGAAATATTATGAAGATCATTTTAGGATGTTTAAGAAGGAAATTCATATGCTGGAAGACCTTAGATAACTGCAACAAAAGTTTTACTTTATAGATCTAGATGAGTCAACAGTTTGCTACAGTTGTAACAATTTAGATGTAAACAGACTTTTTGCTTCAGTGTATCATTTCAGTTGAATTGTTGAATCAACTCTTCTGCAGCAAATATTCAATGCAGTATAGAGTATTTGAATTTTATTATCTATCTTTCCAGAGACTTGATAATTTTTATGATCCCCATATGTGCATTTCATACCAGATAGCTTACGCAATAGGTTAGGGGTTCATATAGAATGTCATTTCTTCAGTTCTTAACTTTTGATTTTTCCAGTTACTAGTGTATATCCCAACACTATTTTGCTAATTGTTTTGCTTGGCCTCTCCTGATGGCCGTGTGGTCTAAGGCATTGTCACTGACTGTTAGCAGTCTCTCACCACTGGGCCTGAGTCCGAATCCCGGCTGGGACATGTGAGAGAGTTGCCAGTGACTTGGGGTTAGGCGGTGGTTTTTGTCGGATACTCCAGTTTCCTCCACCAGTTACAACTGGCTAGTTAAGTAGTCCAAAAAAAAAATAAGAAATTCCAAATTTCTAATTGTTTTGCTATTTGTTTACTTAGAATGAAGCGCCTGATGTGTTGATCAAGGATGACAAGCTGCCTGACGGTACTGACCTCAACGACCCCTACTTCAGGGAAGAGATGGGCAGCATGGCCGCCGGAAGCAAGGCTGACAGGAAGAAAAAGAAAGGCAGGCGGATGGAAGAGGATGCTGCAGACAAACAGGAACAGGTAAGGAATATGTAATATCACACCTTTATATCCCCAGCGTGCCCTTGAGCTCAACCATTCAACATGCATCAAAAAAATGTTTGGTACTCCCTATAAGAACTCCGTTATTGACATGGTGATTTCATTGACTAAGAAGAAAATATACAAAAACAGACTGTAAGGCAAGGTGACTAATATTGCAGAAATCGAATATGAACTATCAATGCATTTACAATATGAACAGTATTATGCTGAAATTGAGGGGAAACTTCCAATATTTGAACAAAAATGGTCAGATCTAATTCACATTTTAGGGTAATATTGGAAATCTTATCTGATGTTGACGAAATGTAGAGTTTAACATCTAAGATTGTTATCTCATAATCCACAATCCTCCAGTTTTGTACAGGAAGATGCATTTGTTGGGTGTTACATGTACCAGTATGTGTTTGTTTTTGTAATGCATTTTGCAGAAATTAAAAAAAACAAAACATGCAGCCTTCTACAGCATTATAACTTACTTGTTCGACACGATTGAGTGATTATGTATATGATAATGTTTTGTCTTAAAACAAGCATGTAAAAACGAAATGCAAGTATGCCCTTGTGTATTTATTTCAGTGTGACCACATACTAATATCTTTATTGTTTATTTATTGATTCCAGGATGAGCTGGCCCTTCTTATGGATGATGAGGATGATATGAAAAATCATTTCAACCTTAAAACCATCATGGAGAATGAGAAAAAGAAGAAGAAGAAAAAGAAGAAGTCCCTTCCACAAGAAACTGTTCAGAAAGAAGATAATTTTGAGGTAAAGTGCTTATTTTTTAAGGCATTAATTTTATTTTATCTATGAAATTTCTGTATCATGCCTGGGCATAAACGTTTTCCATGGCTTGAGAGGTCAATACTAGGGTCTTTGAATAGCACTCTTGAAGTATGGTTTTGAAAAGCCTTTAAGAAGAGCTTTTGGTTTTGGTTCAGATTGATGTTCGATCAAGTATTTTCCCCCAAAAAAACTTTGGTCGGAAAGATACTTAAATACACTAACATTAGAACAGTGTTAAGTATGCAAGTATGGTAACTTGAACCCCCTGCAATACAAACCGTTTGTATTGTAGCCCTCAGCTGCAATACAAACAGTTTGTATTGCATACTTGACAATACAAACGGTTTGTATTGTGGAGCTGACAATACAAACCGTTTGTATTGCAAGCCAACTACAATACAAACAGTTTGTATTGCAAGCCAACTACAATACAAACGGTTTGTATTGTCGATGACAATACAAACCGTTTGTATTGTGGGTGGTAACTTGAACCACCTGCAATACAAACGGTTTGTATTGTCTATGGTAACTTGAACCCCCTGCAATACAAACCGTATGTATTGCTGAAATTGAGTGGTTCAATACAAACGGTTTGTATTGTAGGCATTTGTAGCACTCATTACTTTGATGGCATAAGTACCTTGAATGGAAGATGGTGAAAGGTACAGTGCATATTTACAAATATAACTTGGTCAATTATTAAGAAGGATTA
This sequence comes from Maea johnstoni, assembly GCA_963942565.1. Lineage (NCBI taxonomy): Eukaryota > Metazoa > Annelida > Polychaeta > Spionida > Magelonidae > Maea > Maea johnstoni. The sequence continues at coordinate 4,471,653 of OZ012701.1, forward strand.
GGAAATACTTTTTCAGGTGTATATCTATTATGATTATAAAACTATATATGTACTTCATTATGATATTAAAACTATCACTTGTGAGTATTTAGCTCTTTTGTGAGGATGTGGTGGCTCTGAAAAGAGCCGTTGGGGGTACATGTATGACTGATACATGTATTAGTTGCGGCTAGGATTTTTTTCTCTGATAGCCTTGTCAACTGTAGACTGCATCTGCGGTGCAACTCAAAATGATGGCAAACCTCTGGTGGAGTGTGATATAATTGCCACCTATGGAGTCACATTAACTGTTACAATATGGACGCAACTAGACTAGAACGCAAGGATTTCAAATGTACCGTTTGCAAATCTACAGTGAAGCGCAGACGAAGACGCTGAAAGACTTGATCCAGTGTGCGGGAATCATCATAACAGAGAAGTTTCAAAACAGTTGTCAAAACTATGATGGAAATTTGAAGCTATTTTATGCTTGATCAATGATCTGAATAAATTATCGAATTTGAATTAATTTTGTCTATTTATTTACCACACATGATATTTCATCCAGTCAGTCACATCACAATACATCCAGTTTGTATTGCAGTGCTGACTCATAGCGACAATACAAACCGTTTGTATTGCAAAGCCCTGAGAAATCTGAGTCAGGCCGACAATACAAACCGTTTGTATTGCAGCAGTTCACTCAAAAGCACAATACAAACCGTTTGTATTGCAGGAGGCTAGGGGGTTCAAGTTACCATATTTGCGTTAAGTATACAAAGGTATTCGGTTTATAGCCTTGTATCCACCAAAGTGCTCACATGTATACAATTGAAGTCAATTGACGCACAGGTGTCTGTCCTAAGTCCTACATTATAAACACTTTAAGATTTCAGTACTTTTCTGTTGTCTATTTTTGTGCTAGCCTGTCCAAAAGAGCCAAAATTTCTACCCTTCCAGATTTAGCTACTTCAAATCCTTATACAAACTACATTTAATAGGCTATGGTGTCAAAAAGGGCAATTTGCATTTCAAACAAGTCTGCGAGAATGGTTTGTTAGGAAAAGATTTGGGTATCAATTAAAAAAGTAATCATTGAAAATTCTTCATAAACTTTTTTGCTTGTCTGAAAAGGAGATTTTCTGGAGACTGCCTGTCCAAAAGAGAAGCAGGATGGCTCCTGGCTAAGTTCCTGGCTCTAGTCTTCACCCATAAAAAGATATCTCACACAAAACCATACCTTACTTATGAGTGAACTGTTTGAAGTTGACTGCACGAATTCTATGTAACTTCAGGTCTTTCATTATCAGAATTATTAGAGTAATACTGTTAACATTTTTCACCATTCAAGAAATATTGTATCATGATATTTTCTAAGGGTGCCAATCCTACTATGATTGTATATATTTCAAGATGCATACTGACTTTTCTCTCCTATATTTTAGATTGATGTGAAAGATGATAGGTTTTCTGCAATATATTCCTCTCACTTATTCAACATCGACCCGACGGCGCCAGAGTTCAAGAAAACCAAGTCCACAGATGCTCTGCTGAAGGAGAAAATGAAGCGAATTAAGGATGGTGGGGGAATCAACCGCAAGCGAAAAGTTGATAAAACTTCGGAGGAGAATCCTAGTAAATTATCTAAAACGAACAGCCCAGCCTCAAAACCAGGAGGCCTTGATCCCTCACTGTCATCATTGGTGAAGTCCCTTAAGGCCAAAACACAGTCCTACAAAGATAAGAAAGAGAAAAAGGCCAAGTAGAAGAACTCTGCTTACATGTTGTGGGACGATCATTGATTATTATAAGCGATGCCTACTCGGTTGCCTCTTTTTTACCGAATTTTCAATTATTATTACTAGCAGTCGATGATAATTTGAAGAGGCGACACCTAGTAATGAAATATAGAACTAAATGACCAACTTCAAAAAAAAATTTGAGTGTTTGAAGTTTTAGAAAAATGAATGGACGTACAAATCATGGATTGGTATTTAGGTACCATCTCAAATTATGCACATCGGAGCTGCGTGCTGGAGCAGGTTGGAAGTGCTGCCATTTGTAATTGTGCCACACATTTGGGAGACATATTTTCGTATTCGCGTGTTGGGACTTAGTGGTGCATGATTGTCAAATAAAAAAGGAATGAAGTGCTCTGGGTTGTTTGACTTTATGCTGTATTTATATTTGGATGTATAGCGATATTTTAATTAAAAAAACAGTGTGAAAGTAGTGAGAAGAACCGATTATGATTGATAATTGGAAGCAAGACACATGTAGTGAAGTTGGTATTTTGATGTCTTTTAAGGACATACAGGACAATTCGCTCAAGTCACGGATTTCCACAAAATTTGGTACAGAAATTCCTCGGACCACCCTCTCTCGAAATCCTGAAAATTGAAGGGATGAGGTGTTTCATTCTCCCCCAACAGGGCAATTTGGACAACTGTTCAAAATTCACAGATTTTCGTGTAGTAATTACAGAGAAGTCAAATGACAGAA
>OZ012701.1:4479133-4514133 GCA_963942565.1 Maea johnstoni
GGCGCTATACAAACCTCTCAATTACATACTCAAAGTACATTTCTTTAGATTTGCTCTAATCTGGGATGGATCAGGCGTGAAAGAACAATAAACCCATTAATGCTTAAGAGATTTGATTGAAATTTTCTTCTGGGTCCATGATACTTTTGATAATAACTTTTAAATTCTGAAAGGTTTTACAAAACATTTGAATGAGAGTTGTAAGTATTATTCTGAATAACATTCCTCCTTCAAATATTTTTCTAACTTGGCTTTTGCTTGCAAGATCTTATCAAAATCGTCAGGCAGTTCTGGCCGCTGTGAGCATTAATGGGTTAAAACACCTCTTTACATGACCCCATTGTGGGGAGGGTAAAAACGTAATGGATCATTTAGTAGGCAAAGATATCGTAACTTGCTGCGGACTGGACACTAGTAGGTTTATACTTGATTTTGTTCAGGTGAAAGCATAGTTTGGCAAAAAACTAGGACAATTGTCTATCAGATCACTGCCAACTACACCTCAGAGATTTTGGAAATTATTCAAGTTATTGTCAAAATCACCATAGAACCAGACTTATAAGAACTGTAAGAGTTTTAAAAACTCTTAAGGTGGCCTAACTGGGGTTAACTATACATATAAGGTCATTTTGAGATATTCACATGTACGTTTATTCACATAGGTTAAAGCCTACATCCTTTACCTCATAAGCATCTGTAAGTACATGTCTAGGTCCTCAGTGGACTGAGTATGTCACCAACTATCACCAGAACCTCGCATAGGCTTACACTGAAGCAAGCTCTTTTCTTCATACAAGCCCTGCGGGAAGGTAGCTGGCAGCAACATTGCAGTAAGAGGATATAGCTGCATTGAATATGATATATGGATGTCACCGATTCCTCAGTGATAAGATGGCGATGCGAAACCCCCAATCATCGGTTGCTTTGATATCACAACCCTTAAGCCATCCTTTTTGTTTATTGATGTTTCTGCTATTGGCCTTAAGCAGAAACATCAATAAACAAAAAGGATGGCCTGGATAGAGACACAAACCGGGTCTATGTTGAATTTGTTCTGCTATGTAAATGTTAAGTCGTTTACCCCCAGTTGCCAAAAAAGTGCTACGATAGCAACGCGACACCCCCTATCATCGGTTGCTTTGGTGATATCACACCCCTTAAGTTCTCTATTTTCTGCTATGTATATGATAAGTCGTTTACCCCCAGTTGCCAAAAAGGCCTACCGCCGAGGTACATGCATTCTTATGAATATATACTTGACTAGAAAAGTACAGGTACTGCGGTAACAATGAAATTGATTTCAATAGCAAAAAGATATCAAGGCCCCGAAACTACCAAACCTATGTACGAATAATTCAAAAAGCTAACAAACAGATACACCACTGATATGAAAATAATGGATTATTAAACCTGCCACAATGAAACTATTTGGTCGTGTCCGATTGTGATATCACTCATAATTAGTTCCAATAAATTCATCTTAAAACTATTTTCGCACGGCGATATCCATTTTTTCGAAGTAAACGTACGGCATAACGTAAATCATTTTCATTCGTCATAGTTTGGTTTATGCAGGAGAAGGATATTCTGCATATATTTTGGCGATGATTCAGCACCATTTTACTACTTGTTCATAGCTTTTTAAAGCTTGGGGTATATTCTGGCACAGAAAGATGAATTTGGTTCCGAACATAGCTATTTTTTTCTTATGGTAGTCAAGGGTACCCACTTTAAGAATCGTCCGGGTGGCACCCTTGGGCAATGTTAAAACACTATCTGCGCATTATAATCTGCCAACATGGTATATATCTGGAGGATAAGACGGCAGGAATTAATTTAGATGGATTTAGGTATGTAACTTGCGACTTTTAATTAGACATCTGCCAGAGTCTGTGTGAGTTTGACGACTCAGGTTTTCTCAACTGCAAAAACCTTGAACTTTGAACTTGTCTGCGAATTGCCAGCCGATATCGCACAATGCCTTCAGTCCAAGTGCGATGTCGACTGGCTTCTCACAGACATCCTGCCGTTTACATGTACTTATTTCACAACAAGGATAACTGATAATATTGAAATACACATACACAAAAAAAAGCGAAAGAAAAAGATAATTTAAAAAACGCTTGTACATAGTCTAAAGGTCAAAATGTGCATACTGAATTAGATCAAACATCACTAGACTTGTTTTTTTTCTGAAAGACATACTAGTATTCCCTTATACGTTGTATATTTTATGCTCTTTATTGTGGTGATTTTAGAACTATTTAGCTTACGTATTTTCAACTAATTATATGGTTAACGTCCGTTACCGGAAACATTTAGTACATGTTTATTGACGTTGAAATAAAAATGAAAATAACAGGTTTCCTGTAAGCATTTATTTTGTGTCTTGTCTCCTTCATGTAAAGCTTCATAAATAGCAGGGTTTGGGCAAAATTTCTCATTATGACTTTTTCCCAATTTGACATCCATAATGTTATCATTTTCCCGAGAATGACTAGAAAGTTTTCTTTCCATATACCAGTGGTATATTTTCAAATATCTTCAAAGTATAATAACAGCAGACAACACTTTCAACTAAGACCTTTATGCATACTAGGAAAGATTTACTGCTAGACTTCATCAAAGCCTGTTTATTAGCAAATATATGCAGCTTGTTAAACATTCGCATTTCTAATTATTGTCTTGTAACAACTATCGACTGTCTTCACTGATATCTAGTTGCACTTGTACATTGTTTTTGGTTATCTCGTTAAAACTTACACCTGTAAAATTTGTTCCTACTAAGTTTGTGAAGATAGTTCTGTTCGTCTCTAAAGTATCCTATCATGTTAGATCATTTTGAATTTTGTACATAGTATGTCATGATTTATTTGAAGTATGCTTTTGTAATCACCATATTACAGTCAATAGACATATATATATATATATATATATATATATATATATATATATATATATATATATATATATATATATATATATATATATATATATATATATATATATCAATTATTGATTGTCTTCACTGAGATCTAGTTGTACTTTGCAGGGGTCATGTTGGAGTCATGTTCTTCTCTGGTTGCTTTGATTTGACTTTATCGGTGAAGAAGGCTTTCAGTATGATCACTTGTCCGCACCCAGAGGCGACGATGATGAGGGCCTCGAGAATCGACCACCACTGGACCCTGTTGTGCAAACTCTCCGCCATGTGGCGCCCCAGTGCCTCTCTGAGACGGTACTCGCGCTGAAGCTCGACCATTCTCGTCATGGCCGTGTGGATATCCTCGAAGGCGTTCTCGACGGCCGTGTTGGCGTGCGGCACGGGCAGGCCCGCCTCCACCCGCAACGTGTCCATGTCTTCGGGCGCCAACTCGAAGTACACCACCTTGTGCGTGAACGTCGAGAACTCGTTGCTGAAGCAAAATTTGAACGTACCCCATGACGTCTCAAAGAGCATGGAATCCTTGCGGCGTTTTGTTTTCTTGTAGAGCGTTTTCCCGTTGGGCGACTCGATCGATGCGTCGACGTCGTTCTGTCCTCCTTTTATGACTTCATAGTGGAATGAATATCGTTTTGAGCCGTTGAATTCCTGGTAGAAACACAGCTTCTCATTGTCAGGTAGTTCAAACGTGAGGGCGTGTCCTACTCCTATGCAATGCCCGTATTTGGCGAACCCAAGCAAGACTAGGGCTAGTGCCACACAGAGCGACGTGTTCGAGTGCATTCCAATGTTCTAAAATGTTCCAAAACTAGAAAAGAAATCCCACCAACTTGTTGCCGAATCGCACTTGTACGTACTATCCGACTGTTGACTGGATCTGATCTTGGGCACTCAGTTCTCTTTGATAGAAAACCACCCTCCCCCAGCAAGTTCTTATCAGATAGCAGTGCTTGGATACAGTGTCTGCAATTATCAGAACACTTGGAAGTCGAATATTAGTTGATGTCGAGTTAAATCGTGCAGTCCTATGCGTGTTTTACCCTCTGCACCATAGCTTTTTACGTGACACGCAGTTTTCGCCACGTCCCGAGTAGCAGAGCTGTAGAGATGATACCAGTTGGACATATGTGTCTGAGTCTGCCGGCAAACAGGGCTATCGATCGCACACTGTATTGTATAGAAACCGAGTGCAACAGCTGTGCTTTGAGCCAAGTAACAGCACTGTAGGACGAAAACCCGCTAGAAATGATTTCCATACATATTCGATGTCAATCATAATAATGGTCTATTTCAGAATGATTCAAAACTGAAGGCACGGTTATAACAGCAGTCATCTCTCTCTCTCTCTCTCTCTCTCTCTCTCTCTCTCTCTCTCTCTCTCTCTCTCTCTCTCTGTCTCTCAATCGTTCATTCCCTCTCTCACTCCCTATCTCTTTCACTCAATCATTCATTCTCTCTCTCTCTCTCTCTCTCTCTCTCTCTCTCTCTCTCTCTCTCTCTCTCTCTCTCTGTAGCCAGAGAGCTATTTACGCAAGTGTAATGTAAGTCCTTTATGTAGCTGATTATTCTAATATTTCAATGGATAAATGTCATAACCGTTGCGGGATGAATTCATGTCTATATTGTAAGTATTGTCTGACGAATACTTACCGTTGAAGCTTACATATGTGCTTAGATGTATGTATGCGAACGCATTTGTACAATTTGACATTGCGTCCCTTCCACCTATTGAAGCAAAGCACTTGATTGTTCAAAGTCGGTAAACCATCGAGAGAGAGAGAGAGAGAGAGAGAGAGAGAGAGAGAGAGAGAGAGAGAGAGAGAGAGAGACGATATATATCATTGTAGTACGAACTAAAGTCAATAAGCATATATGCGCTCTTTCTACCTCTCATGTTAAATGGCGCATGGCAGCCAATGGGCTGATAGTATAGATACCTATAGTTTACAAATTAAACTCATGAAATAGCAATGCTTTTGATTGATTTTTATTTTTTTTATTTTTGAATTACCAGCTGCCTCTTGTAGCCTAGCTCAGCTAATTCCAAAGGTTAGGTGCTTAGGCATTGCAATCTCTTTGGTCAACAAACATTTTTAGAGTACTTTGCAGGTACAGAGGGGGGCGCACCTGCGTTACGTATTTCGCGGAAGAAGGGGTCTTTTTTTAAGACCTCCGCATGTCCGCGATTTTGTAAAAGAAGGGTACTTTTTTGTACCCAGGTACGAAGTATGGGGGTCGAAATCCCCTTACAATCCACGAAACATACGCGGCTCTGACGCCGAGTGACACTCGAAGTTTGCTGCCGCCACTTGCTGCCGCTAAACACGCAGAGGATTATACAATCTAAAGTGAAAATACGTCTTCCCGTTCATCCAATGTCAGTGTTTTGATAAAAGAAGGGGTGTTTATTTAGTGGAAAAAGTCAGCGTTTTTATTAAAATAATGGTGCTTTTTTCGCCAGAAATCAGTGCTTTAGGGGTATTTTTTAAATTTTGATAACGAACGTATGCCCCCCTAAATACCCAGGTGCCCCCCGCCCCCCCCCCCCCCCGGGTACTGTGCACACACATTTACACCAAAGGCGCCATCTGGTGATCGATGTTTACATTAAAACATCATAGTCCAGCATGTGTAGTGCAAAGGCGAGCTTGACAGTTATAAATAGTGAAGCCTTGTTACGACTGGTCTCTTTGTAGGACGAGAAAACACCAAAACAAAAAAATCACATTTCCGCATATTTCTGATACGAAATGCTGTTGCTTTGCTTTGTGTGTGTGTGTGTGTGTGTGTGTGTGTGTGTCTGATTCAACGACTCTCCCATAACATAAACTAAGCTGATCCCCTGATCATGACGCTAGCAGTATCATCCGCCCACGTGCCAGTAACTTGAACTAGTGTATTGCAAATCGATAGATCAATACTTTACTTTTAATTCACACGCTGAGTCAACAATAAACTCTGATTTGAGAGTTGGTTATTCTTTTCTCTGCTTTCATAAATATGTCGCTCTTTATCATGATCATGATGATGGCAACAACACGTTGTTTATAAATCTTCACGCCCAGAGAAGAATGGTAGTTTTAGGTCCTTCAGTACAGCACAGCGGCGCCACTGGTCTCTTCAATCGGCTGCAGATAGGCTGCACCCGTCCTGACCGCAGACACCCCAATCTCAAGCAAGGGTGCGTTTTTTCAACCTTGACCACATTCATGCCTGTGATCCCAAACATTGACCTGGTTAATTAAGGCATTCTCCTGTGTTCCGAGTTATTTAAAAAATAGCCAGAAGTGAACTGTTGGTCGAAAACCAATTTAAAATCAAAGAACGTCTCCTTTGCAAGCCCTATTAATGCACGACTGAAATGAAGTTCATTTTGGTCACAGGCAATTTCAATCTTAATTTCTATATAAATATATGTATATTGTCTATGTATCCAAATAAATTACAGCAAAGGAATTTTGAGTGGTTGAAAATGAAATACTACAGAAACTGTCTGCGATGTGCGCATAACAGACAGACACACCACTAGCAATCAATAACTACCATTCTCCGCTATACAAGAACCAACCCTTGGTTTACTGCATAGAAAACAAGGTCCAGGTGATTTGCCGTAACAACGCTAGATGGCAGTACCAATTTAATTCACGAGTATGCCGTTTTGCGAATTTCAGATAAACAACAACTCGAAATTCTAGTTTTATTGGCGTTATATGTACCTTGTATTACTGCGCACAGGCATACCACAATCGTAATTAATAAGACAATTGCTAACTCGAGTGTGGGGCCATGAAACCCGATCAGCGACAATGCAAATGGCGACCGAGTGAGTATTTTGGTGCACATGATCACTTCAGGCATGAACTGTATAGAGTTGGCAGCATGATATGAGTTTATTTTGCGGTATGCCTGTGGGTATGATTACAAACAAACCCATATTGGACTTCAAAAACCTTACTGTTGCATAATTTGGTCGTCAAATCTAAACGTCTGGATGTTGTAATTTTCCCTTTATTTTGATCAATATTTTCGTTTGTTTTGCACTATCCAGCAGTTTAATGTTATGGTTTTCATGCAGGTTGGGTGTCTTCGTGCTCTGCACCCATGCATTATAAAGACCCTCTGATATGATGGGCATACAGCCTGATACAGGCTGTATTCTAGGGAAGTCGGTTAACACTCTTTAAGCCCCTACTGAAGCACATTAAGCCAGACTGTGGGCGGTAAATATAGCGCTATTGACAGAGCATGTGGTGTTGAGATGACACGCCTAACTCTAGATTTTCTACAAGTCTGTGTTATCTGGGTCTTTCCTTAACCCATATGCTGCTGGCGGCTAATTTTGCCAATACAAAATGATGCAAAAAAGCTGAAAAATGATTGAAACCCTGGCATATGGGTTCTCATCTGAGAGTACCCAGTGAGAGCTATCCAATTAATACCCATATGACAGGGTTTAGTCGGTTTTCAAAAGTCTTTCTATTCCTGTGCTTTTGACGAAAGTAGCCTTAGCATTAGAAGGGTTACAGTCCCACTGATCTAACCTGATCAGATTTCACTCCAGGTTTAGTTCTGAATAAATCCTCAAGGGGGACACACTTGATTTGTAGTCTGTAACTTTCTAACTGCAACTGTACTGCCATCTATAGGTTGAAAAAGACACCACACATAGTTATTATGTGTGTTTGTTTGGATTTCTGTTTTTTTTTACACAATTTCAATTTCCATATGTCAACATATGAACTTGAAATGTTTGTGATAAAATAGACCAAGGGCTTGTGTTTTATTAACTCATTGATACAAATAGTTCTCCAAAATTGTCGTCTAGATCAAAGATATTTTGACGATCATTTTTTAATTAAGATTTTACAAAATATTTGAAGGAGAGTTGTATGTAATGTTCTTATTGACTTTCTCCATCAAATATTTTCATGGCTTTGCTTTTGCCTGCAAAATATCATTGACATTGTGAGGCTGCTTTTGGCCGCTGGGAGCATTACTGGGTTGATATGATCTGATTGGATTATAGTGACCTTGGGTTTGTGCTCAAGGTCAACGGAAGCTTATTTGGACTTTGATATAGCTAACATAAGGGTATATTACTTTTCGCAAGATTTTGTAGAAATTTGTTTATGTCGCCCTTTTTTAATGGATGCGTTCATATAACATCCCGAGTTTAGAAAACACACTTTTAGTGGTAGTATCCTTAAGATGATATTCAGGATTACTGAGCAAGATTTAAGTCAAAGTCCGGATATCATAATTGTTTCAGAAAAGTTCAATCCTCCTAAACGATACACATTGTAGCAAGAGAGATTATTCTTATATGTAAGTATGTAATTTGTCGCAATAATATTACAAGGTAAGATTCTCCATCATAGTAATTTTGATCCAAAATGTCCGAAAATGACTTAAGAATTTTTCAAAGGTTAGCAAAATCTAATCAATTCATTGATATACCATAGAAAGAATACCTGAAAATTTGAGAGCTTATTGATCTCTATTTGAGGTACTGTAAATTTGGAAAAGATTGCGTTAGTTTTATTTTTACGTTTTTTCGCGTTTAGCCTCGGACGCAAAATCAAAATTCGTAATGATTAGTGCTGCCACTACAAGTGTATAGCTGGCACCCCATGTTGCGTCCAATTCGCAAAGTTAAAAAAAAGCAAAAATCGATTTTCTGTAAATTCGCAAAATTTACTCTACACAATCTTTTGTGAATCTACAGTATCTTGTAGACATGTCCGAATGCAGACGATACCCTGCCAGTCTAGCATAGGAGTTTGATCCTAAATGTCCATAGAATATAATCAAATATATATTATCATATATTGAAGCCAGGTATGTCCACCTAGCCTACTCCTTCGATTTTAACACACTATGACCATACAGTAACTTTCCTTGTTTAATGAATTCATCATCTAAGTTTGCTAGTACCTTCAACCAATCTCTCTCGTAATATTCAAATATTTCTTAGATACCTACCCGTCGTAAATAAATCCTGGTTGTCTGATGTAATCCCTAGTGGTTACCAATGAGGTGAAAAACTATTTTGTACGGATGATACGCAAAAGATGGACATCAGGACATGCAATCATTTGATACCTACAGATGTGTGCAACACATATTTATTCGTACAAGAAATGCGTAGTTTACCCTTGCAACGCAATGTTCATACATTTGTATATCCTCAATCAGCAATTGACTATACTACGATGGTGCAGGTGTGAACGACGGAAATAAATCTTTTTCTGTCGTTTTCCAGAAAAACTGCGGAAATCTTTTTTTTTATTTTTTTCATTCTGCCGTTCACACCTGCACCATTGTACTATACCGATGAATCGAGTATATTTCACATGCCGGGTTATAAGTAGCCGCATAGGTCACAGTAGAAGTTAAGTGTTTGTTAAAGGTCGCGACATTCATGCAATTGACGTCTCTTGAAATGTGTCAGGACAGCGATGAGGTTAGCGTGCTCATCATACACGTGGCTTCTTTCAAGGTCATTGTCACGAACCTAATCAGCACCTACGTCATGCAATCTACGTCACGTGACACTCAGCACCTTCCCTATCTCCGTAATCAGATGAAAAAAAAACAAGTGGATATGAAACCAGTCGGTCAACCTGAACAAGCTGGCTGCGGCGAATAGCCCAACAGTCGCGTATTGCGCATGTTGGTGCGTAAGTTTCTCTGTGACGTAAACGATACGAGCGCCCTCAATGGTCTTTGTCTCCTGGTGATGTCACACTGAGGCCAGGTTCAGGACCCCTGGGATGGCCATCGATTCGGTCCGCTGAACATATACCTCTGCCACCACGCACCTTCTCCCTTTTCCAAGATTGGGAAAATTGGTTCTGTACCTTACCATGATTTTAAACCTATACCAAATAAAAAGTACAAGTGCAGCATTCGCTATCAAGTTACACGAAATTGCTCTATCTACGATGTTACTGACATTTTAGGTAATAAAGGCCAAATCCACCATCAGAATAATTTAGGTTGAATATGAGCATATACATGCTACCTTTCACATAAGACCTCCCAAAATCTTGTCCTCTTAAGGTGATGGTTACCATTGCAAGCTAGTTAAAAGTCCCATCCCAAAACACACCTCACAGCAGCATAATCATATAACAAGACGCATCTCCAGGTTCTTGAGTATCATCACGTAGAGAATAGCATAACCAACCGTCCTCAGCCTACCCATATTCTGTTTCATTTCGATATTTACAACTTTTCACTCAAATGACATCTCATTACTTACGCAGGTGATGGTCCCTACAGGTTCAGAGTTACCTTAGGGATATCATTGGCTAGGCCCAATACGAAGAAAATTTCAGATTCCTTACTGCTAAAGATTTTTACAGACCATAATATTGAAACAATTAGTGAGTGTGATTTCAGTGATGTGGGATTATGTCATTTGATTGAAAAGTTGTAAATATTAAAATGAAATAGAATATGGGTAGACTAAGGACTGTTGCTTAGGATATTCTGTACCTGATATCACTCAGGAACCTGGAGATACACCTTGTATTTGATTAGTCTGCGGTGAGGTGTATTTTGGGACGGGGCTTTTAAGTTGCTTGCAATGGTACTCATCGCCTTAAGCACTCATTTAGGGCTTACATGTGTGAGTGAGTAAACAGGCCACAGGTACCCTAGTTCACTAATATTGAACCTTACTATATATGCAACGATATCTTATTGTGGATGTTCCGTGTTGCACATATCCATATGATATCAGATATCCTGTCCATGCTCATAGCCTGATAACCTGCTGTGCCACCAGTGATCAAGAGATAGCAGTACTTTCATAAATCGAATTTATGGCAAATAAATAAATATACAATACAAGTAACACGGGAGCCTGGTTTACTCTTTCTTGTAAATTCTCAATCATGGCTTTTGATAAATAATCACATATATTTAGAACCACGCTAATATTCAAAACGTAAAACATATATAACATGATGAATTTGAGCGACTCGGTGATCTGGAGGAATGTAAATGTCTGGTTTATCCGGGGAACCTTTCCCTCACATCCATGTAAGCCTCTAGCAAATGGTGCCAGTTTTTATCTTAAAGAAGGAAGGAATGGGGTTTTACGTCGCTTTTATCAGCTTATGTCATATCGCGACGATTTGTTTGTTTGTTTTGGATCCGTAACCGCATTTGTCCCACGGGGTCAAATCCCGAGGGTGGACCTACGGAGAGCTTCCCTACCATCCAGGCCACTCGTCACCCCCGGGCCTCGTTGCTCTTCATGTCCCCTATCCCCCCATACTTATGTCATGCATCCTGCATCAGGTCAGTACCCTCCCCCGCCCTCCTGTCCTGTACAGATATCCTACCAAGTATCTGGTGTGTCCCCTCCGTCTTCCTGTCCTACACATATATTTAACCCCCACAAATATATACACCTGGAACCGGGAAGAAATTCCCTTCTCTTGACGAATAGTTCCAATGGGTCTTTCAGTTGCAGAAAGAATATAGATAGCCGTCCACAACGCCGCACATTCATATAACGACCAGGCCAACCCGCTCGGGGATCCAGCGCAGACCCGAACCTGCAAACTCACGCTTGGGAGCCAGGCATCGTAACCACTAGGCCACGGCGGGTCCCTTTTTCTCAAAAATATAGCCTTGATAGTAGGAAGTAAATGAATGCACAAACACATAAGTCCTACAATTCTATTCCCAGGTGAACATGCTTACCGACCGTAGTGTTGCAATTTCCTTTAAGTGATTAGCGCAACATGACTTTATAGCAATTAGGAAATTCTAGTTACTACCCACGAACACAAATCAATAACAAGCCACGTGGCATAACTTTCAAGACTGATTGGATTACACACTAGAGAAGTGAAAAGGTTAAATAGTGCTCTCATCATGTTATTAAGGGATTGTAGGAGAGAGGATAACATCATTACTAATGCAATATTGTAATATTCAGTATTCCCATTAACAATTCTGCAGAGAAAAGACCTATGTTGTTCACTTACCAGTTTGAATTGTTTAGAAAGGGCATTTCAACACATTTCTAGAATAATTACTACACTAGGGCAGAATCATTTTCCTTATTTGCAAGAATACGCTGCTACATGTACTTGAAATTTGAAATTTTGTATTTTGTCACTTGTTCTGCCATAAGTAAGTCGTGACTTGCCAGTTTTAACTGTTGCATTTAATTCACTTTAATTTGGACATATAAGCTAGGGAGTCTTTCATGGCCTCTTAGGGAAAATAATAGTCTATTACATTAAATCTTATAAATTGAAGGTAAAGGTATTCGGTGTATAGTCTTGTATCCACCGAAGCGCTCACACGACCTTCCTCCCGTAGAAGGCCTGTACACACGGAAACCATTTCAATCCCCCGGGGGATATTCCAGAGCAACTGGCAGCATATAGCGCACACGCTCTAACCACTGCCTTATTTTTTTTATGTTAGGTACCCATTTTGCAGATGGGTACACTGAAGCAATATAGAATAAACTGTCTTGTTCCCGGCTGGGAATTGAACCAGCGACCCTCTGATTATTAGTCCGACACCTAACCAACTGAGCTACTTTATCCTCATTGAAGTTGAAAGTGATTCTCTCCCTAATTCCCTTGAAGTGAAATTCGTAATGGTTCTATATCATTAGAGGATAATTGTATTTTCCTATGAAGGACCTGACACTATTGACCAGAGGATCACATGAATCTGAGGGAAAAGTCCCCTGAGTAACTCAGATATTTGCCTTCCTCCGGATCCCAGAATCACTCAATTTAATCATACTATATATGTTTTATTTTTTTCTAGATTAATGTGGTTTTAATGTGATCATAAATTGAAAGACAGGAATAAAAAATGGCAGAAAAGGGTAAGCTAGGCTTCCCCATTACTGCTATCTCTTGACCATTGGTGGCACAAAAATGGCTAAAATCGAGTACTATGTTGTTTTGTTTTATGATAATAAAACAAGGAATAAGTTCGCCATTTTCATGTGACATACCAAAATGGACTTTGAATTAGGGATAGCATTCTGACAGCCAATAGGCTAATTTCTGAGCATTGTTGAGCATTGTTGTCTCTTATGATTGGCAAACCAGTTCCTTCTTAAAGAGAATTTGATCACCTCGCACGCATATATCGGTCCACGTCCCTCTAGGTTAATGTTCCTACACACTCATATATATGTACAGTACATACATTTAATTCCTGAACCAGTCGATTGGACGTCTGGCAGTGCCAAGTTGTACAATCACCCATTGATAACATGTCAAAAAATAAGCAAGCACGTCAATGACCCACCTCGCTTGCAAATTAAAGCTACGTTCATTTGTGGGGTCATCTATGTATCCATGTTCAAGAAGCTGGGTGACAATCGGGCGTGCGGTCGGACTGCCCATGCATTCAGTGCAGGGATTAAATGTCAGCACTGTATGTGGTATCAGAAGGGTTATCCACGAGGTCTCCGAATGGTGGAAGGCAACTCACCATGCTCCATTTGTAAATCAGTAGGTGATAGACATGTTACACCTAGGGCTTTTAACCCTTATGCTGCTGGCTGCTAATTTGGTCAAAACCGAATGATGAAAAAAAACTGGAAAATGATATGAACCCTGGCACATGGATACTCATCTGAGAGTACTCAGCGAGAGCAATCCAATGAATACCAACATGACAGGGTTTAGATGGTTTTCAAAAATCTTTGCGTCCTTTTGGTTTGGATGAAAGTAGCCTCAGCATTGGAAGGATTAACTGAGCGGATTTATACTTTATACGAGATCAGGAGTTTGATAAAGATGTTCAAACATCCATCTCAAGGAAACCTATGAAATGCTTCTCATTAACTGAACTATGCATTTTGTTGGGAATTGATCAAGTAAAATACAACCAAGTTACTTTTTCTTCTTTCTTCCACCCAGTTTCTTTTTCTTCTTTGGTTTGACTTTCTTAACCTTTGGCTTAATTTTCTTCGTCTTTTTCGGCCGGGGTAATGTAATAGTCAACTTCTTAGAAGATGTGATTCGAATCTTTTTGCTCGATGGTTTACTACTGGATTTTGGGGGTTTTGAGTTCGATCTCGACCTGTCCGATTTGGCTGAGCTTCCACGAGACTTGATGGAGGAACAGGAGGCGGTACTAGCACTGGTTGGCCGACTCTCATGACCACCACTGGCACGTACATCCTTTGTTGCCTTAATTCCCTTCACTGTTGATTTTGACGGTGATTTTGGGGGTGATTTTGCACGTTTGAGAATCCCTACAGGCCTATTCTTATTTGTCTTTTTCTTACTCTCGATATTCGTTGGTGTCTTTTTCTTCTTTTTCTTTTTGTCCTTTGAGGATGCGTTCTTTGATTTGCCTTTTGGTTTCTTCTCCTTGCTGGTGCTGGGCTCCTCGTCTGTAGTTCCCAAAGTGCCCGTTAGGGACGCTTTCAGTGCTGCCACCGTTTGCTGGAACTCCTTGATGTTGTCTGTTGGTCCAGACCCCCTCTTCACTGGTAGGACCTGCTTGAGCGCTGAGCTGGACACTGGCGAGAAATTAAACCTGGTCTTCCTCTCAACCTCTTCACTCTGCCCCTCGTAAGGCCTCACTTCTGAAAAGGAAAACAGAGAAAATAATGGTAATTCTGACAATCATATTTTCACCATCCGCAATCTCTCCCTCACACTCCTTGCCTCAATCCTGAAAGGGAGTGAGAGACACATTAGAAATTATAACAACAACAAAAGCAACAACAACAACATGAATTATAGTATTTGGAAATCAAATAAATTAGATTACTATATGTGTATGATATCACCTTTGCTTTACCTGCTTCTCTTGTTTATACGATTATTATATATGTACATTTTCACCCTTTTATGGCAAGCCCCTGGCCTATTTATTCAAGATATGAGAGGGAGAACCAACGCGGACTAAGAAAGTACCAATACGATGCAAAAGAGAACCGAGAATGAGAAAGTGAGAGACAATATGGCAGAGAGAGAACCATGAATTCAAAAATGAGAACCAATACGGCAATTTGTATACTTTCCTAAATGAAATGTATGTTTTGATGTCAAAAAGACCAGGTAGGTTACACAGGTGACGTCATCACAAATCAGGAATGTCTATTTGCCTTTGTAGTGAAGGAATCGAATAACCTACCTGAATAAAAAATGTGTATGATACAAATTTTCTGTGGAGTTGTTCTTAAGAGTGTGGATTAGCGCCAAGTACCTTTAAGACATTGTTGTTTGTGCACTCGAACCGGAATCAAACTCATGGTGGCACTTGGATTATAAACATATATCCCAATTAGAAAGTCAATACGTTTAGGAATATTTACAGATGGATAGCTATTCAGAAATAGATAAAAAAAACGCATCTCGGTTTGAAAATCTTTTCAAAAACATTCATATGATCATATCAAAAACCAAAGCCCCCCACGATTACAAACAAATAATTTCAGAACCCCACCTTCCTGTGATTTTTTATCTGTTCATGTGAATCTTATAAACATCCTACCTGAGATGTTTTTTATTTTATTTATTTCAATTTCAAAAGAAAAGGGCTTTTATTCATTACTGGACAATTATCCATCTGTAAATATCATTAAACAAGTTAACTTTCTGATGAGGATATACGTTTATAATGCGGGTATAATATTCATGCAGTAATGCCCTAATTGAACTGTTGACGCGAATCCACACCCTCGAGAACAATTTCGCAGAAAAGTTGTATCAAACACAATTGTTAATGCCAAACTACGATTACAGGTAAGTAGTTTATTTTGATATAATTCTCTGCAAAGCAGATTTTCTCAATACCTCTAAACATCACCTTATTTCAAAAGTTTCAAAAGTACAATTCAGAAAGATAATCGAGCATGTGATGACAATTTATGCTAACCTTAAAGGGCTGCCGGCTAGTCATAATGTGTGTCCACAGCTGTCGCGAACACTAAGCGGGGTTTCACGGGTCTGCGGTGTGCGTATCGGGGCAGAAATAAGATTGGCGTACCAGAACCAAGCTGAATAACTTCAAGCTGTATTTCTGCCTGGGCACTTTTTTCCATAAAACTATTTTGCTGTCTAGACCAGGGCTGAGTGTTGAACCAGATTTTCCCCGGGGTAAGGAATATATCATGGCGTGGATATGGCGTGCGTTGAGGCGTTAGAGCGATCTATTTTACACCAAGTCCCGTACTAGATTTAGGTGGCATTTGTCGGGCGTGAATAATACATGCGGCCTGTTCTCGCCGTTGGGCGCTGACGCACAGGGCGGGGCACCATTGAAGGTTATTATACCTAACCTGAAGATTCTTGATTCTGGTTGGTCAAGGGCCATAGATTAATCGTAATATTATCCTCACTCCTTAGCAACAGGCTGTTGTCTTTGACAGCTTATTTGCTAATCAATTAGCACAAAGCAACAGTTTTGTGCTAATTGATTATCACATAGCAATAGCTATGTGCTTATTGATTAGCAACCGCGAGCCCGGAGAATACCGACGAACACAACAAGGCTGACGACGAGGATTTAAATCCAAAATCTGTTTTTAATTTTTCCCGCTATCGTGTTTTGCATTTTGTTCGGTATAATAAAACAAATATGACATCTCTGTGGGGTGTTCACCAGGAATAACTTCCCCTCGAGAGGATTGTCGCCCTAGGGGGTACGCCCCCGAGCGACAATCTTCTCTCGGGAAAGTCATTCCTGGTGTACACCCCACAGGGATGTCATATTTGTATAAGAGAACACAAAATAGCGTTCTATTCTGACTCTACAGAGTACATAATGGCATATAGGTCTTTTGATGAGAAATACATTAAACTTCACAAAATATCCTTCCAGCAGGATATAAGAGTATCTTGAAAACGTGTGTGCTGTTTAGTGAATAAAAAAGGGATATGCTCTGCTGTAGTTGTCTGCAGGTCGTTTCTAGTATTAAAAAAACAACAACCGAGCAACAAGACAAGATATCACATCTTGCTCTAAAGTGTTATCTTGATGATTTCTTGTCTCCTCTTGTGAACTTCCATAAGCTTCAACAGAAGAACCAATGAGTACATCGCTGCTCTCATTAATTTATCTCTCAATACACATTTAGTATTTACGTCCGACATTTATAGAATTCATACAGAAATATTGAAAAGTATCAATATAGTTTGTACTTTTTGGTATCAATTGCTACTTTAAAAGGAGCTGTCTTTCCATAATTTGTGTTGATGCCTTACATCTAAGACACACATTGAGTAGGGAATATGCATCTCGCTTTCGTGAATACTAAAGAAAAATGGTGTACATTCACTTCTGACACGACAATTTTTCAAAGTTTTTAAAAAGGTTGCTTCAATAATACATTTATTAATTAATTAATCAAATGAAAAAGAAGCTTCCCTATGCTAGATCCTGAGTTGAGCAGCGCCATCTACACATTGATTCTGTCACTGGCATGCTAATCTTAATACATAAATGCTTGAAATGCACGAATTTGTTAATTGTATATACCTATTAGGTGAATTATGTCATATTTTTTACTTTGTTCAAATGTATAACCATTTTGTTTGGAACTGGTGTAAAAAATAAGAGAAAATTCAGTTTTTAAATTGCCGATTCCACAACTTTTGAATGAAGTCAAAATTAGAAAAATAATGTGATACCCTTTTCTACAAATATGCCAAATTCAAAGCAAATATTTTAATATGTAATATTCAAAAATGCATGCTAATTTGAAGCGATTATGCATTGTTAAAATTCGAAATTGAGAAAAGGGCCAACAACCTTTCCAGATTTTGTGCAAGCCTATAGGAGGCTTTGTTGTATCAGGTCTCTTACTTTCCTCAGTGACAGCCTAAACATTTATAGTTGATTATGAAGAAACGTGCGTCGGCTTAAACATAGGTAAAAACCACAAATGACCCTATATTGACACAGTAATCCCATAAGTAACCTCAAACGAATTTTGAAGTATTCTACAGTTCATTTATTTGTTAAAAATAAATGTTATAGAAAGGTTCTTGGACTACAACATATCTATGTAGTCTTAATGTTAGGCTCATCAATACCTAATAAGAAATTAAGGGTCCCTATGCTCATTGTCCTGCAGGGACTTTCTTTTAAACTTCGCAATTGTTGTTTTTATTTTTCTCCTGGTATTAAATATTTTTAATTCATATAACGAGAACATTAGGTCTAATCCCACAAAAAAATGAAAATAAAATTCAATCAATCACTGCATATAAATATCAAATCTCTAGTTTACCTTGCTCACCTTTGAAAAAGGTTGATCAATTCAAAGTAAACTGGGCCCAAAACCATCATAAAACTGTTGTGTGTACCTTCAATATTTGCTCTGTATTCTTCCATGCACACTTGTCGATAAAGCAGACTTATAATAGGTGTAGTAGAGAAGTTCTTTCCTTCTTGTCTTTTTTGATAGATTATTTGTTTTGCGGCCATAATTGTTTTGTTAATGATATGATATTTGGTCTTTTGACCAAATATTTTGTCAACATTTGGAATTCTTATCGGTACACCTAGACATGTCTGAAGCCAACTTTCATTATTCTCCAAGTATTAGAAACTATTGTACATTCAAAAGTGCATGGCAGATATCTTCTGAAAATTCTCTGCATCTTGGACATTTATCTGAATCTTTTATTCCCATTTGGAATACGATTTTATTTGTCATCACCCGACTTATGTAACACTTTGAATTGAATGTATCTCGTATAAGCACTTTCTTGTGATTTCTTTAATGTTTAAAAACCAAGTTCTATTGTTTATTGTTTTTTACTCAAAAATAGTATAGTGGTAACAGGAGGTAAAGGAATACACATACGATTCAGTCCCACACTGTGTTCCCAAGAGTATATATAATGGCAAGGAAAATATGAAAATTCTTTTTCTCCAAGATTGTGGTTTGTGATACGAAATATTTTGTCCTCATACAAGGAATTATGTTACTATGTTTAATATGCCACGTAGTTGACATGATGTTACTACTTTTGTTATTTTAATGTTGTCATTAAGATTGCACATGATGCCACTTATGTTACCTAATTTTTGATAATCAGGATACTATTTATAGAGATAACTATGATTGAGATGGTTGAGATGGTGTGTCCACTCAATGCTGACTACAAGGTGGACATTGGAGGTGTACTCTATGACACTTGCTGTATGGGTAGGGGAAATTAATGGGGAATATAGATACTTAAAAAACTTTATTACTGAAGGTATATATAGGAGATATACTTCAAAAGGGAGACAAAACCCTACATTGTACATCTAATGATTATTTCCAAACTTAAAGATTGTGTTTGAGATGCATGATGTTTTGTCCTCATCCAGGGAAAAATGTTATTATGTTTAGTATGTCAAATAGTTGACATGATGTTGCTACTTTTGTTGTTTTTAATGAATCTCATATTCGATAAGGTATTTGCCATTGGTGTGTGGTGTGGCATTCTTGTCAGCTAATGGAGAGTAAGCGGGGCCCAGCAGGCAAAATGGCCTCTGGGAAATCATGACCTATTATGCAAATTGGTTATATATGTGTAAAATTTTATGTATATCCATGTTATGTGTTGCTGGTTTGACAAAGGTTTAAAACTATTTAGGCAAATTAGTAGTGGTGTCGTCGGAAAAATACCCTAAAGATCAAAATGGCTGAAAAACTGAGAATAGAATCTCTAAATGTGAGAGGATTGCGAGACAAAGATAAAAGATTTGATATTTTAGATAGAGCAAAACAAAGACATGCTGACATTATACTATTACAGGAGACACATTGGATAGAGGCTGACTATACATATATAAGAGAGGATTGGAATATAGAGGTACTAATTGCAGGGAATTCAACAACATCAAGAGGCACAGCAATACTGCTGAATAAAACTTTTGAATATAAAATACACAAAACAATAATGGACCAAAACGGTAGATATTTAATAATAGATTTAGAAATAACTTTAATAGGAAGAGTAACAATTTGTAGTGTCTATGCCCCAAACGAAAAGATAGAACCGTTTATAGAAGAATTGTTTGAAAAAATTAATAACATAAATAATGTATTTCATATAATAGGTGGAGACTGGAACATGATACAAAATTTTGAGCTAGACACATATAACTATGAGAAATGGAATAACAAAAAAGCTACTAAATTATTAGAGGACAAGAAAATAGAGTGTGATTTAGTAGATATTTGGAGAATAAAAAACTGTTGAGTAAAACGATATAGCTGGTGGAAGAAAACCCCAAGAAAAGCCGGAAGGTTAGATTATTTTCTTATTTCAGAACAACTCATAACACGTACAGATAAAGTTGAAATTATGTCACCATATAAGACTGACCATGGGGTAATATCAATAGAAATCATATTAAGCCAGGAACCCAGAGGACCAGGATATTGGAAATTAAATACAGAATTACTAAAAGATCTAGAACTGCAAAATCAAATTAGAGAAGAATTAAAATTAATTAAAAGAACTTATGCTTTAACACCATATGACCAAAATAACTTAGAGATAAATGAAATAAATATAGAGTACTCAATAAAACCAGATATAATGTGGGAAGTAATGTTAGTCCAACTCAGAGGCATAATATTAGAATATGCAAAAAAAAAAAAAAAAGGAACATCGAAGGGAAAAGGAGATAATTAAAGAAATAAATAAAATTGAAAAGAAGGCAGAAAAAGATATAACATATATAGAACAACTGGACATACTAAATTTAGAATTAGAAAGTATACGAGAGGACAAAATTAAAGGTGCACAGATTAGAGCAAGATCATTAAAATTAAATGAAGGGGAATAACCTAGTTCATACTTCCTATCATTAGAGAAAGCCAATTACATAAATAAAACAATATTAGCGATCTATGACTTAAAACATAACTTAATAAAAAATAAGGAAGCATCTTAAATGCACAGAAAAGCTTTTATCAAAAATTATATATTCAAAAGGTAAAACCACAGAGTTAGAAAGATCACCTCTAAACTGGGTTACCCAGTATATACAGAGGATATCAGATGAGACAAAAAACAAATTGGAAGAAGACATAACTTTTATAGAAATAGAAAACTTTCTTTTTAAAACTAAAAATAATAAGGCCCCTGGCCCAGATGGGTATAGTTATGAATTTTTTAAAATATTCTGGGAAGATTTAAAATATTTAATGATAAAAACGTTTAAAGAATACCTAGATACTAAAAAATTGTCAGACCAACAAAAAATGGGAGTTATAACATGTTTACCAAAACAGGGAAAGGACAGAAGACATATGAAAAATTGGAGACCTATCACTCTATTGAATTCGACATACAAAATATTTAGTGGGTTATTGGCAAACAGAATTAAGACAACATTAAATAGCATAATTCATAATGATCAAAAGGGTTTTGTCCAAAACAGGTTCATAGGCGAAAACATTAGACTGATACATGACATAATGACTGAATGTTATGAGGATAACATACAAGGAACTCTAATATTGGTAGATTTTGAAAAAGCATTCGATACTTTGGACTGGTCATTTATACACACTGTCTTTAAATTAAGTAATTATGGGGACAAAATTCTAAATTGGATTAAAATATTACAAAAAGGCTCACAATCAATGATATCGCAAAATGGTTTTTTTTCTAATGCCATACACTTAGAGAGAGGGTGTAGACAGGGTGACCCTGTCTCACCATATATCTTTGTAGTATGTGCTGAAATACTAGGAATTGCAATAAGAGAAAATAGAAAAATAGAAGGCATCGAAATTTTTGGGTATGAGCACAAAATCTCACAATATGCCGACGACACCACTCTAATAATAAAAAACTGCAAAAATAGTTTAAATAGAGTATTAGATACACTTAAGTTTTTCCACGGGGTATCTGGACTGAAAGTCAATATTGAAAAAACAAAGGTTGTGCAGCTTGGAAAGCCGGGGGGCAGCAGGATGATAAACTTAGATAAAGAAAAATTAGAATTAATGAGTTTGTACTATTGGGGATACAATTCAATAGAAAAGAACTTCACAAAATAACAGATGAAAATTGTAAGTTAAAGCTTCCAAAAATGAAAAAAATCCTAAGACAATGGAAAAGAAGGAAATTAACAACAAATGGTAAAATTTCAGTGTTTAAGAGTTTAATCTCTAGTATGATTACTCACATCCTGCTGTCCCTCCCAAACCCCTCCCAGGAATTTATAAAAGAATATGAAAAAATCTGCAAAAATTTTCTGTGGGGAGAAAAACCACCAAAATTCAGGCAAGAGATACTGGAATACCCCTATGAAATGGGAGGTTTACAGCTGCATAATCTGGTAAGATTTTCCTCTTCTTTAAAAGCAACGTGGTTGAGGAGGATCATATCCACTGACAGCAGTTGGACCGTATTCGCTTTGGCATATAAAATAGACAAATGTTGGCTATTTGGTAATGAATATATAGAGCTAAATAGAGATAAAATGAAAAACATGTTTTGGAGAGATGTAAAGGACTCAATAACTTTATTAAGAGCAGAAATTAGACCAACAAAGGATTTGGATTATCTATGCTGGCCACTTTGGTTTGACCAAAATTTGAATCTCCCTTTAATACAGAAACTCCAAAATAAAAATGTGAATATGATTTCAGATGTCATGGGAGAATTCTGGAATATAATGTCCAAAGAAGAAATAGAGGGAACAAGAGGAATTAATTTAAACTTTCTGGAATATATGGCAATACATCATAGTGTATCAAGATTTATATCGAATGCAGAGAAAAATTTACCAAATATAGGCCCGTTTAGACCAATTTTGTTAAATACAGTCTTTTCACAACAAAAAGGTTGTCAAAATATCTATAGAAAAACAGGACAGTATGGTATTAAAATTTTGCAAGAGATTTCACAGAAATGGGAGAGAGATATCTTGGTAGACATAGACATAGATGAGGTAAAACAGTCTATTAATCTGTTTAAAAAGACAACTAGAAATATGTATTTGTGGGATATTCAGTTTAAAGTGTGGCATGAGAGAGTGGCCACCAACACAAGACTATGTCACATGGGTATAAAAATCTCTGAATTGTGTGCATTCTGTCAACAAAGGGAAACAAATGCACATGCCTTTGTAGACTGTGATAGAGCAAATACCTTTTGGAGAGAAATCGAATTATTTTTACAGAGATTTGGCTACCAAAACTTTAGATTGGAAAAAAATACTATAATATTCGGAGAATGTAATATGGATTTTTTCTTTAATATTGTACTAATAATTGGCAAGAAATTAATTTACCAAAAAAGAGAAGATAGAGCAGCTTACTCAATGATACATTTCGAGAATATGCTAGAATTGGAAAGAAACTCAGAAGAGACATATGCTTTACACAGTGATACCCTAGACATATATGAACACAAATGGGAAGTGTATATTATAGAACATTAAAAAGCGGTTATACCAAAGTTTGAAAAATGGAAAAATATACATTATAACAGTAAAAACCAGCCACAGTTGTTACGTTCTGTGAGTCCTGTATAAAAAGACCTCCAATGATGTTTATGTATGTTTTTAGGAGGCTGTGTCAAAATGTAAAAATATAGATAAGATTGGAAATATATGTAGACACTGTACATTTGAGATACTTGTTTATTGTTTTCTATTTTATGTTTTATATGTCTTTTTACTTTTATGAAAAGAAAATAAACGAACTCTGGGTTACCCAAAGTTCATAAAATAAAAAAAAGTATGAAAAGCGTAGCTTTAGATGTACAACGAAACAAACGGCTTGCCACGGATCTACAGTTCATATTCTGTAGTATTGTGTCAGAGGTATTGTGAACTACACTCAATAAATTTAATTTCTGCACCTTTTGATCGGTCATCAATAATTTGGTAGACTCCAGTGTCAATTCCCTAAAGAAGGTTAATGCCAGTGACTAAATATTTGTCTTGGGAAAGTCAATCCTTCCATATGAACCTCATCGTAACACATTGGATCATTGTTGTCCCTTCCTCCAATTGTTGACCCATTCACAAAGACAAAAAGTACTCCAACCTCAAAATAAAAAGCTGTTACAACCATCAGCACATGACCGTTAATGTAGACGAACAGTATTTCTTTGCAAGACGTGGTGCTTGATATAACTTATTTCACAGATGGAAAACGCTGAATGATCACTTGGGGCATCTTTTCATTTTGCACCAGTCCAGTAATGGAGACAGTTTTGATCACTACTAGTTTTACTTGGCTGTTCATCACTCAAATATGATATGCCACTGCTTTAAAACTGTCCACTTCCATTGTCCATGTGTAATAA
The DNA here is from genome assembly GCA_963942565.1 of Maea johnstoni. Classification (NCBI taxonomy): domain Eukaryota; kingdom Metazoa; phylum Annelida; class Polychaeta; order Spionida; family Magelonidae; genus Maea; species Maea johnstoni. The sequence goes on from OZ012701.1 coordinate 4,503,365, forward strand.
GGTCATTTCCACCCATCCAATGATTATACGCCCTTCCTTACTGCAGCATTACCTCTACTGCCTCATCCTCTACTTTTGAAGTTCACTATGTACTTTTCTTAACCCGTTCATGGCCGCAGCATCCAAAACCGCCTGACAATGTTGGTGATAACTCTCTAACAAAAGCGACATCTATCAATTACTGTATAACTGGTTAATTTAGCGTGGTTTTTAATTTGGCGTTTCTTGGCGAATGCCCATCAACGCTAAATTGAAGATCGCATAAAAATATGTCTAAATGAAGATGGCGTTGTTCTGATTGCTCCAGACGCCAAAATAAATACAGGGAAAATACTTTTTTGAAAAAAAACGTCAACTTAAGTACACGCCAAATTAACCAGTTATACAGTATCTAATGGAAACCTGCATCTACAACTCTCCTACAAACATTTTGCGAATTGATGCTTCATTCCAATTATTTTTTCAAAAGTATGACAGGTCCAGACGGCACTGGTCAAGTAGATCTCCAGGCCCGAATGGTTAAACTTACTTCTATGTGCATTTAATCCAGTTTTGCTTCCGATAACTGTGCTTTTCTTGGTTCATCTTCACTATGTTGACTAACTTGAGGTGCATCATGTGATCGTTGCTTGCTGTCATTATGTGCTTTCGTGTTTAAGTCTGTTTGTTATGTGCACAAGTTTAGTCACATATTCATAATTGCAATATTTAGGTATGATGTATTTCGCAAATGTACAAGAACGGGTAATTACATGAAGCATCATTCCACTTACTATCCGTCCAATACATGAGGCAGTGTTCTTTACCATCACTATTATCTGGCTGTCCAGGTAACCAGTTAGTGTATGTGAATGGTTTACCACTTTGATGCCACATCCATTGTCCTTCTTTAAGAAGATCATTTGATCCCATCCAATGAAAGATTTCGCTTCCTGTCATTATTATTCCCCTCAGAAAATCGTCTTCTTCTTTAGAGTCCACTTCCACCAAGTATGCTCCTCGACGAATACACTCATCACTAGCATTTGCCCAAGTCTTCTTTGTCTTACTGAAGAAATAGCAGGATCTGAGCTGCACATTGCGATATAGAAATTCACTTGGACATAGGAAACAGCTTTTTTTTGTAGCTTGAACCTCTGTTAAGATTTCCTTTATGTCAGTTGCAACTGTTGCGATCTTCTGGTTGGTTGCTGTCAACTCGGCTCTCATCCTCTGAACTTCGTGTTTCAATTCCTTATTCTCCTCAGTCATTTCATGGACGGCAATGTCTGACTGTGGACATTGTCCATTGTTGAACTCCGTAGACTGGGATGAAGTTATGATGACCAAAGTAAGGGTCAAAACCAGGAATCGTAATGCACACATATCTACTGCGTGATGTTATATCAAGCAAGGCAGCGAATGGCATGTATCTTTACAAGCTGGCGTGTCTTCAAAACTAACCAGTTTTTAAATATTTACTCAATGAAAAGGACACGTCACACTCTATAAATAAATCATAACGTACGTGCATGTAGGTGTTCCTAGGAACCTGCTCCTATTGGCTGTTTTGATATGTATTTCTTTAACCATCTCCAGACATATTCATTATATACATACATACAGAAACAAATGTATATATGCGTGATGTCCTATCAAACGATACAGCTAAAGTTACGTGGCTACCCGAGTTGCTGGTATCTTTGAAACTAGCCTTTTTAAAAACATTTCTCAATGTCAAAGGAAGTGTATCATTACATAGTCTAATAGTAAAACGTAATTTATAACCTGTTACCCGTTATGGACAGACACTTTGAATGCACGTCGTGATTCTGTGCAAATGAAGAATTTCCCTCTGAACAGAAAGCTATGACCTTTAGAAGATGACGCAGAAAGGAGCCAGGGAGAGCTTTTCAGAGTGAATGGTGCTATTCATGCACAGTCTCCAACCTGCTCAAAGGAAAAGGGAGATAAAAAAGTAGTACAAGTAAGGTTGTAGATGCAAAGCATCAATAGTCAAAAGGCGGGGCCAAGTTATTTATGAACTTGTGAGGGAACCGGATGTATAAAGAACATTAACATTATAGAGGAAAATAATTTATAATGACTAGATTTGTATCATTTTTGTAGAAATGAAACAAATATCGGAATTCTAGGCGCAAGCTGGAGACTTCGAAATGTCTTAGGTGCGAAGCTACTTGGGTACGCATCAGTTTGGTTACGAACCAGTTTGGTTACGAAGTCTCCTAATTTCATTCTATACACATAGTAGACTAGTGCCAGTCCTATGAGCCGCTTCACGCCAACAATAGATGGTGGGCGATACCAGTCTCTAATCCGTGACGTGATTGTGAGACTGGCGCTAGTCTATACACATAGTAATTTTTTTCTTACTAATTTTCCTTCCTTTACTGAAAAATATACTTTATGTCCGCTTAACATATTTTATATATTTGAAAACTTCATGCTAAATTAAAATAAGGAAGGCCCGATTTTCCGCGGCAAAGGCAACATTTATATTATAACCAATCAGAAAAGAGAATTATATTCAGTCCGGCCTCAGGATTTCCAGCACGGACGTCTGGCCCATGAACATTTCAAATCGGCTTCCCAGATAGGCGCGGCCTGAGGGCCCCGCCAATGATTAAAACTGGGGGGATGGGGTTCAGGGAATCTGTTAGGAAACTGAATAGATTTGACTTGAATCCAGGTGCGGGCATGTGGGAATATTTCCACAGACATGGGGTGGTGATTTTCCCTGGATGCTCCAATATCCTTTATCACCTATGACTGGATTGTCACAACAAAATGGCAGTAGAAGTGATGGTAACCTTAAATCCAAATCAATCTTTCTACTTTTGAATTAGTGCTAATTCTACAGAATAACAAGGGTTTGGTGTTTTCCAAATCCTTGCAATTGGTGTGTAATGGGTGTATTCAATACAAAATAAAGCTTCACAGCTGACAACATATTTAGGCCAAACACACCGTTAATTAGGCATAAAAAGGAGACAGACCAGATGAGGCATTGACTACTGCTGCTACTACTACTACTACTACTACTACTACTACTACTACTACTACTACTACTACTACTACTACTTCTTCTTCTTCTTCTTCTACTACATATATAAATACACACGCACACACACACACACATATATATATATATATATATATTTGTGTATGTATGTATGTATGTATGTATGTATGTATATATATATATATATATATATATATATATATATGTATGTTAATATATATATATACATATATATATATATATATATATATATATATATATATATATATATATATATATATATATATATATATATATTTATATATATATATATATATATATATATATATATATATACAAGTGAACTTGGATATGACGGACTCAATGGGACCAGGAAAATTGGTCCGTCATATGCAAAATCCGTCGTATACATTAGACGAATACTTGATATGCATCAGACTGGGACCAAGCATATCGTCCGTCATATGCAAAAATCCGTCGTACAGTGGTCCGTCATGTCCGAGTTCACCTGTATATATATATATATATATATATATATATATATATATATATATATATATATATATATATATATATATATATATATATATATATATATATATATATATATATGAATATATATATGTGTGTGTGTGTTTGTGTGTACATTAATGTTAATGTCATCTGCATTCGTCCTAGTTTGGTTCATCCTGGTATAAGATATTCTACAAAATGTGGTCGATCATTCAGTCTCATTTAACTACTTAATTATTTAAAAATAAGGGTAGTGTTTTAGGATGTGGTAGTGGAAGACTCATGGATATAACTATATAAGACTCTTGCGCTTTAATACTAGTCGCTTATGCATTATTCTACACGAACTGTTATCTAGAAATTCGTTGCTTTACTTGCTCTCTCCCCTGCCGCTTAGGGATACGTTATAACCGGCCAGTGGTACGTAGTGATGGGTGCCATAGCAAGTCTGGCGAACATGCCCTTATCAAATGGCATTATTCTCACGCGCCCGACCCTTTTCTTATGGTTTAAAGAAGGGTACTTTATTCAATGCGAAATGGGAATTTTGTTCGATAAGCAGCTGGGAAAGAGTTTGGTGAGATATGGAAACTGATCAGAAATATGCACACATCACCTATATACCAAGGGAGTTTTACACTATCCTGCTATCACCTGGAACCTTATATTATATCATATCTACCTACTTTTTCAAAAATTTCAAATCAGACACAATCGGATTTTTATTTCATTTTTTTACAGTTGTATTATTGTTATATCCCTAATCATATTATTCCAGTTATGTATTTTCTGTATAACACATAATATAGTATAAACAACACAATTAACAGCACATTTGACACCAATAACACACTCCTACATTATGACTTGAGCGGAAAACAAGTATTTAACGATTATCACTCCCTATTCAAATTATTTGAAAAATTTAAACATGAATTTAAAACGAAGACTCGCCATACATTTTCACCATCTATATTCAAAAAGTCCTGTTTTTTCAATGTACTCAGTCATAGTCATCGTTAACATTTCATTGTATGTAAATCTTAAAACTTTGTTGATCTGTAATTCCCCTCTATCCGTTCTTCGATCACATATGACAACTTTGGTATTAAAAATGACTAAGTTTATTATGATGAAAGTGTCTGTGTCTTTTTCCTGGTATCCAAATATCTTTTCTTTATCTGAGATTTTAAAATGTGTATCAACATTTCCTCTTAACCACAATTCAACTTCTCTCCAGAGTGGGACAGTATATGGACATTCTGTTTTTGCATGTTTTGTTGTATCATTTTTGTTTTTACAGTAAAGGCATTAGTTACTATCACATATTTTGAAGAGTAATTGTCTTGTGTTTAATCTATCATGCAAAATTCTGAATTGGATATATATATTGTATACACATTTTGGAACTTTCTGCATATTGCATATTATCACGCGCCCCGAATAAAAGTTGGGGATGTAGTGAGAGAAGCCCGCAATTAGTGACTGCGCTTGTCTCTGTCCTGGCAATAATGGAATTTGTACCGATATTGTAATACATTAGACTGTAATTTTTGCCAATTATTTGATTAGATGTGTTCAAATATGACTTTATCAAATACTTAGTTTATAAGCTATTTATTGGAAGGACGATTATTAGTTTCAAATTTTGCTGAATTTCGTACCCTTTTGATGTTTTTGGATGACTTCCTACTTTGTTACATAGGTGCACATGAATAGCAATTGACCATAGTTCCGCAATTGTCATTCGTCCACCGTGATTGGGCCAAATTTTCGAAAAGAAATACTTTGCCTATATTACAATATAAACATCCATTCGCACCACGTAGGTAGACATATATTATTTTATCTTCGCATTAAGTAGCTAATAAATGTTCCTAGGTCACACTTCTGCGTGGAAATGTTATAGCTGGTGTATCATGCTGTTTCAAGGGTGAAACTAAAATGACCGGAGAAGATACTGCAGGAAACCACAAACTTCATCTGAACACATGTTTTGTATATAGGAGGGAAATACATTAGGCTTAACAAAAAGCAGGGCGTAAGATGTAAGGGGTAAAGGGTAAGAAAACTAGGAGTGTTTTCAAACATATTTAAAAAACGGGGACATAATATTGGATTAGATTAGTGTTTATTTGTTTGCTGTGTTCTGATGCGCCATCTTGATATCAGCCATGAGACTGAGACTTGTGCTGTGTTGGCAACTAATTGGAGATGTTTATCTTTATTTGAAGCCAGATCTTCTATATGATATACACAACAATACTAGTATTCTAAACGCTTTATGATTAGGGAATCGCAGTTGACAATCATATATACGGATATGGGAATCGTATATGAGAATATTGAGACCTGTGCTGTTAAAGCAACTAACTAGACATGTTTTACCACACTCCTTTCATTGAAGTCAAATCCTCTACATAACATACACAACGATAATATAAACGTTATATGATTGGAGTGCAGATAATAAAAAATGTATAATGCAATCTAAATTTGAGAAGCGTTGTTTAGATATACAATGAAACAAACTGCTTGCTACAGATCTACAGTTCATAACAATAACATAAACTTTATATGATTAGGAAAATGCAGATAATGGGAAAATGCACTCTAAATGTGTACTCTAAATTTAGATATGCAATGAAACAAATGGCTTGCCACGGATCTACAGTTCACATTTGAATATTCTCTAAAAATTGTGTTATGGGTATTTGGAACTACAGCCATGACATTTAATTCCTGCATATATTGACCGGTCATCTGCAGGCAACTGGTCGACTGGTTGACTCAATAAGATAGCTAGTCACACATAGATGTTTGCATGACCCAAATGACTGTGTGTCAAACCTATCTTTAGCTGCACTGTTACTGGCATGAAGTAAAGTTGTACCCATAACCAGGCTTCGATGCATCATGTGGTCATATGTGTTAAAAGCACACTTTGCTCAGGCATTTAGTTCAGAAAAATAAATGTCTCCACTGTGCATTGTATGAGCTATAATGGGTCGATTCCAGTGTCATCTCGCTTAAGTAGATTTATGTGAGTGACTAAATAATTGTCCTTACCTCTTTTGTGTTACAAACAGGGAATTTCAAAATCAAAATCAAATGGTATGGGCTTTGGTGGCACAAGAACTCCTCACTGAATTCACTCCATAGGATTAGTGAACTTGCACGTGTCACTTGGTGTCAAATTAGACACATGTTCAAGTTGCAATCCTACGCAGGATAACTGAAACCTGTACATTTGTGTCACTTTCTGTAAAATTATATGTAAGATGGTGTCCCTGTGTTTTTTTTCCTTTAGACTGGTTGATTTTAGGGCATTTCTGTGGAAATGTATTACACAGCCTTGAAAGCCAATCCTTCCGTTCGACCCTTATTGTAATAGAGTGGGCAGTTGTTGTCACTTCCTTTCATTGTTGACCTGTCGATGCACCACACAGACGAGCATATACAAAGAAAAGAAGTAGTCCAACATCAAAATAAAAGGCTGTTACAAGGATAAGGACAGGATCGTCACTGGAAAGGTCAGCGTTCTTTGCAAGACGTGGTACTAGATGTAATTTATTTCAAAGATGGAAAACACTGAATGATCAACTAGAGCATCGTCCCATTTTGCACCAGTCCAGTAATGGAGACAGTTTTAATCTCTACTCACTGTACTTGGCTGTTCATCCACCCGATTAGAATTTGTCACTGCTTTAAAATTGTGCTACCACTTCAGTTGTCCATCCATGTGTAATAAGGTGATTTCCACCTATCCAATGATTACTAGCCGACCCCCATGGACAGCACGGGTTTAATTCAAAATCATATTCTTTTCCCTTCATCCACATTGTCATGCTAAATAATGGTGCGGACTTCTGAGAGAAGATGGCGCCACCAAGCCCATGAGACAAGATTTTCAAAAATTACACTGTAAATGGGCCAATTTGAATAGCTTTGCATAGCTTTGCATCTGATAACTGTGTGTTCTTTTAGTAATTCTTCACTATGTTGACTAACTTGACATGCACTTGCATGCTGTCATTGTGTGCTTTCATGTTGAATTATGTTTATTATATACACGGGTAAAGTCATAAACTGCAACTATCAGGTATGACTTATTACACAAATGTACAAATACTGCTGATCAATTAGCACAAAGCAACAGCTATGATCATGAGCTAATCGATTAGCAGCCGCTAGCCCGAAGAATACCCACGAACACCCGTGGAGGTTGCCGAGTGACCTACCTGTGAAACTAGTTCAACAAGGCAGACGACGAGTTTTTATCCAAAATCTGTTTGTAATTTTTTCCACTTAAATGTTTTGCATTGTGTTCGGCATAATAAAACAAATATGATATCCCTGTGATGTTTCCACCAGGAATAACTACCGCGAGAGAGGATTGTCCCACAGGAATGTCATATCTGCTTTATAATACCGAACAAAATACAAAAGGGGGAAAATTACAAACAACAGAGATTTTGAATAAATACTCGCCGTGTGCCTTGTTGAACTAGCGGTAACTAATCAAATAACCGATGATAACGGTATAACATAGATATAATATATATACATATATATAAATATATATATATATATATATAAATATATATTTATATATATATATATATATATTATATATATATATATATATATATATATATATATATATATATATGAATACACACCAATACAATCATACGTACTTACATATTAGATATATAAATATATATATATATATATATATATATATATATATATATATATATATATATATATATATATATATATATATATATATATATATATATATATATATATATATATATAAATAGAGAGAGAGGGTGAAATACACACACACACACATAGACCACACTGCAGATTTACAAAATAAAGCACTGTTTACTAGCTATTCGTCATAACAATTAGATGCGAATAGCAATATAGGTTAAAATCTACCTATAGAGAAAGAAATGCTACTAATATTTATAAAAGATTATAGAATAATAGTTAAAGAGGGATTCTTCTTTAAGAGTTGTCATCCAAAATAGATATCATTCATGAGATAAAAATCCTCACGCACTTTCTCGTTGTAACCTATATTTAGTCGTATTATCCTTTGAAAGATGGCGCTGTGATCATCCGTCTACATCCATTCAGTGGTACGGTAGGACAAGTATGGAACCAGTCATACGCATATGTAGATTTTGAAGTAATGGGTTCAGTAGGGGCTCTATTGCAAGACATTTGCCATATAACCCCTGAACACATTCCCACTGTCTATCCCAGATGGAAACAATAACAGACTCTAGATGAGAAGAGCTTTAATTAAATACTAATCCACCAAGGTGCGGACCAAAAAGCTTAACATTGAAAATGTCAAATAAATACAAACAAGTGACGGCGTTATGCATAAGTTGTTTAGTTACACTTATCATTAAAATGAGTCTTGAGAAAAATATAATTTATATCGGATTCATGCCGCGAAAGTTCATGATCGTGATACATAGTTTATTGAGATTCCTACGGAGCTTAACTGCATTTTCACATACGTTCAAATAATTCACGACTTAGGCGTATATATACATCACGACTTAGGCGTATATATACATTTGTAAGATAAAACACAGTACACAACTTTCTGTTGTTAGGTTAGCACGCCTTTTTATAATAATAGCACGTCCATCTAATATGTAAGTACGTATGATTGTATTGGTGTGTATTCATATATATATATATATATAATATATATATATATATATATATATATATATATATATATATATATATATATATATATATATATATAGAGAGAGAGAGAGAGAGAGAGAGGAGAGAGAGAGAGAGAGAGAGAGAGAGAGAGATGTATATTTATATATATATATATATATATATATATATATATATATATATATATATATATATATAGAGAGAGAGAGAGAGAGAGAGAGAGAGAGAGAGAGAGAGAGAGAGAGAGAGAGATATGTATATACTTATTACTACTACTACTACTACTACTACTACTACTACTACTACTACTACTACTACTACTACTACTACTACTACTACTACTATTATTGTTATTATTATTATTATTATTATTATTATTATTATTATTATTATTAGTATTACTATTATTATTATTATTACTGTAATTATTATTATTGTTATTATCATCAGTTATCCCTGTTGTGAAAATGGGATACGGCAAGATGACTACGACAAGCCAGCTGTATCGCAAGATGCCGTAGCCAAGTGAGACCGGCGATACTCTATCTTGTCATTATCATTACAACTTAAATTAACTAAAAAATAAAATATACGTACAACACTTCGCAGGAAAATTGTGTCGATGTTTGGTCTAGATTGGAGATGATTGGAGATGAATAAACACCCATTTTGTTTGATAAGCGATAAGCAGGAATTGATTATCAGGTTTTACTAGGAAATACGATGCACGAGGATCAAGGTTCACCTCGTTTTAGAAAATAGCTATACAAAGAGACAGTCTATCGAGAGGTGTACAAGGTAATCAATGTTGAATAGTGTCATATCACTTTAGTATGGTAATCCTGCTGATAAAGGGGATGACGGTTGTGTTAACGATGATAATGATGATGATGATGATGATGATGGTAACGGTATAATACTCATAATAATACTCATAATAATAATAATAATAATAATAATAATAATAATAATAATAATAATAATAATCTTAATAATAATAACAATAATAACAATAATAATAATAATAATAATAATAATAATAATCATAATAATGATATTAGTAATAATAATGATAATAATAACAATAATGATAATAATAATAATCATAATAATAATAATAATAATAATGATACTAATAATAATCATAATAATAATAATAATAATAATAATAATAATAATAATAATAATAATAATAATAATAATAATGATAATAATAATAATAATAATAACAATAATGTCAATGATAATGATAAGATGATTATTATAATGAAAAAATATGTTGATGATATTAGAAATATGTATACTGACAGAAAAAAGTTATATACACCCTCCACATCAAAGCTTTGATGTAAATGACAAGGGGATAGTTGCTTTTGATAGGGAGCAGCTCACGCTGGTAGCTAACGTCTACCATATGACACTCCATGTAAGGCTAGGGTCTGCCCTGATGGTGGGTTGTCCAAGGTGTGGCCACTGACTGCTCGCTGTCTCTCACTACTGACGGCCTGCC
>OZ012701.1:4519133-4581028 GCA_963942565.1 Maea johnstoni
TGATGATGTCTGTGTAGCTAGGACGTGGGCCAAGCGCTGTCGGTCAACTAACTACGTACCTTCCCGCCCGCCTGCCTGTCTGTCTGTCTGTTAGTCGCTCTCTCCAGACAGGCCTGCTAATATACAACGCTGCCACCCTACCTACTAGTGCAGATTTTATGACCAGAAAAAAGCCTCAATAAAACACTAGCCTGTAGCGCAGCCTCTGAACAGCCCAGGGAGAGTCGACTACCACCACCACGACTACTTATGTATTGCGATAGAGATAGGGCCATATTCTAATCCAATCATGCTGGGAGTTCAACTTAAAATGTCGTCTGCAACAAATATATTACTGAAAATAACCTGACAATTATGCGTGCAATACAGACATAGATATTGTGGAGTACTTCTCTTTCAATTTACTTTGGAAAACTGCATTTGATTGGTAGATATCACCGATATAGTTTGGCCGCATTTGATCATCGCTACGAGCACAAATGAGTCAGGCCATTGATGCTCGCAGCGACCAAAAGGAGCCTGGCAATCTTGATGACATCTTTCAAGCAATAGCATAGTTGGAAATATATTTGAGGGAGGAATGTTAATCAGAACACTACCAACAATACCCCTTGAAATATTTTTAAAAATCACTAACAATTCCAATGTTATTGCCAATAGTATTGTTGATCCAGCCGAAAGTATTTAGACTCCTCTCTCTGGTCGTTAAAGAGCTGTGGAGTCGTAGAAATTCTCAGACTTGCTTTAAGTGAATAATTTATTGGCTGAGGCTATTTACCGAACATCTCGGTAAATAAGGAAATTTTCTGCCTTATTTACCGAACATCTCGGTAAATAAGAAAATTCTCAGCCTTATTTACCGAACATCTCGGTAAATAAGAAAATTTTCAGCCTTATTTACCGAACATCTCGGTAAATAGTGTTAAATTCAGCACTATTTACCGAACATCTTGGTAAATAGCTGTGAATTCAACGTTATTTACCGAACATTTTGGTAAATAAGGTTGAATGATTTCTTATTTACCGAGAGGTATCTTGGTAAATAAGGGTGAATATTTGCCTATTTACCGACATGTTCGGTAAATAGCATTGAATTAAACACTATTTACCGACATTGCCAGACCCCTTAATTACAATTAGAGAAATCAGATGTCTAATCGTCAAGTGTGGAAATAGTCAAAATTAAAATGCATAACTAATAATACATTCAATTATGCTGGATACATAAAGGGTTAAAAACAACAAATGAAGTATATAAAAAAAATGTGAGCAATGTGACAATGAAAGTTAGGGGTAAAACATTAAAAAAAACACCCATATATTGACTCCTACACTAGAAGTAGAATGGAAGTAAGTGTGGAACATGTCTGGGTATCTTTTTGGACATCTAAACCCTTAAAACGCACCCCTCAGGATACCCATAATTTTTTTGTGAGGAATTTCTTGAAATGTTTATCTCAAGCATATTATTGAGTTTTTTATTATCCGTATCATTCCCATGACATTGTACAAGGATACAATGCCTTATTTAGATAGATTTATTCATGTCTATGGTTGAAATCTTAGCATATAGTGGTCCCTCTTAAAAATTTGGACGCCCAAATATTTTACAATTGCCAATTTTAGGCATCCAGTTTAAAAATCCTAACTAAGACCCTGGTGTGGAACTTACAGGGAATGCTAATATCAAAATAAGGCTTAGAATAATGGTCGTAAACAAATAGGTACATGTAGTTGTGGTTACAGAGAGCGCCTTCACTTTCATCATTACTAGCAGGGAGAAAAGTTGCGTTTCAGAGAGTTGGTGCAATACAAGTAGACTGAAGGGAGAAAAGTGGATCTTGGAAAGAGAGTGAAAAAGTTGTGCAATTACACTTGAGAGGAAGGACATGTACCTATTTGCACAAGGATAATTAGCGAATCGTAATTAGCTGAGCCACTGGCACTGACGTAAAGTGATTGAAACATGGACGTGTGTAAGTTTGCGTCCATGTCTAAGCACAGGTATTTGTATCCGTATAATGGTCCGAAAATGATTATGGGGACGTAGGCCACCCTCTTATGAAGCCTGATACGAACTTTCAGGTTTATCCGATCACTGCAAAGCGAGAAAAAAAGACTTGAAAGTACATGTATATAATGCCAGGACTAATATATATATTAGACAAGTCCTGACAATATACGTTCAAGTCTTTTTTCTTGCTTTGCAGTGCTCGGATAAACCTGAAAGTTCGTATCAGGCTTCATAAGAGGGTGGCCTACGTCCCCACAATCATTTGATTTTTATATAGTAACAATTTTTACCAATTTTCGGACCATTATACGGACACAAATGCCTGTGGTCTAAGCAATTCCTCTCTGAAGTGCACATATGATCTAAGGCTATTTCGAACTTAACACCAAATAACACACCATAGAGTACTAGTCTAGTAGCATACGAAGAGAGGAGATTGTTTAACCCAGCAAGAGTAATATCTTTCACTACAGTATTTCTAGACAGAATTCTTCGCAATGAAGTGAAGATATTTGTCCATATTTGTAACCTGTCTAAAATCATATGCCGACTACAGATGTGAACAGGTGAAGGACTCCATTATAAGTTAAACACACGACATCTGCTTGCGAACTTTCTTAACGAGTTCTTTATCAGTTCTTGTATGTCTGAATTTATATGGCTAACAGCTTTTCCCCACAAAAAGTTCTTTTATGCCATCCAAACTTGGCAATCCGCTAGTAGTCAGTGGTAGTAGGAGCACTACCGCGTGTTTGTATAAACATATTTTTTGTCTCAACTCCGCAAAATGTTGATTTTGCTCATAAGGTCCCATAGAAAAACTTGCCCATTTCAAACAATGACGATCTGCCAAGTTTGGAAGGCAAAAACGAACTTTTTGTGCCTCGTTACAGCCAGTAAATAAAGCTTGAAACACCCGCGCACACCTCCAACACGACTATATCTCGCGAGATCTCGCCGACCAAACTCTCGGTAAATAGTGATAAATTTAGCGCTACTTACCGCGACGATGTTCGGTAAATAGCCACTCCGTTTGTCAAGACCGATTTTGATTTACTGATCATGAAGTCTCGGTGAACAACCAGACATACAACAGTTGCTGATGTGATTGTATGGTATTTGCCCCCCCCCCCCCCTCTTCCCTGCTGCGTTTCCCCGGTATCTATCTCTCTGATCTTAGATGTAGTATACACACAAAACATTGAAATCATGACAATCACCTTAGAATAGTTAGATAAATAAAAGAATGGTCAATGGATATGTAGCGAGAGACCAATTACTATATGCGCTATAGTGAATGCCAGTGGTCTCGAATCTGGCCTAAGAGTGTCATCGCTAGGAGATAGACTGATGTTTACAATTACATTACAGAGAAACTTGCGCGCCAACATGAGCAGAACACAACTTTTGGGCTCTTCAATGCAACCAGTCTATTCAGATTAACCAGCTGGTTTTATAACCACTTGTTTTTATTCATCTAAGCCAGCACTGATCAGCAAGTGGTGTATATTTCTTCTTCAGGTGAAGATCAATACATAATGTACATACAGGGACCGACGTTAACTTTTGAAGGCACTTGCCCAATCGGGCAGAGCGACCCCAAGTTTTGCTTGCCCGAAAAAAATTCAATGTGCCCCCCAAAATGTTACTTTGCACTTTATTCATTATTAACACAGTGACACCCTATTTTGGATGCCTCTTCAGCACTTTAATTAGAATAAACTTTATAGAGGCATACCAATTAGAATGACAATCTCAATGTGAAGAGCATTGTTTTGCCAAAATAATGACGATAATCTTGGTCTAATTTTTGTATGGGGTATTAAAGTGGGAATACTGACTTGCCTGTTCGGGCCTTTAGATAAGGCCATGAACTTGCCCAAAACCGTGTTTTTACCCCAGAACTTGCCTTGGGCAATAGGGCAAGCCTAAGTGTTGGACCCTGATGTATGTACACTCTTTCCTAAATTTAGAGCTCATTACATGCAGTATACTCATTTACCACCAGGTTTTTAACACATTTTTCGCGGAATCTCTGATAAATAAAAATAAGTGGATATGAAACCAGCTGGTCAACCTGAACAGGCTAGCCTCAAATAGTGTCAACTAATAGCTCACCAATCGTGCTCTGCGCATGCTCAGTTGATGCTGGCGATGAGACTTCTCTCTAATGTAAATGATACGAGAGCCCTGATTGGTCCTTGTTCGCATGTGACCACATGCAGATGCCTGATCAGTGACCCCTGGCATGAGTCCAGCCCTTCACTATAGCGCATATAGTAATTGGTCTCTCGCAACATATCCATTCTTTTCGTCATCTAAGGCGTGATGCAGTTCAGTACATTAACCTATTCATGCCTGTTGCACCCAAAACTGTCTGACAAAGTCGGTTATATTGCTGCAACAAAATCAATATTCAAAAATATTTTGATAAGAAAAGTTAATAAAAAAGACGAACAATATTTCTTTAACTTATATTATGGTCAATTCATCATTCAACAAGAGGAAGCTCAATGATACATGAAATGAACATGATTTTCATCAGGTGCCAGGTCTAAATACATGTAGTGAACATTCTTATCACCAGATGGAGCTCATACATGTACTGTTAATTCTCTCCACCAGGTGGAGCTCAATACATTTAGTTTACATTCTCTCCCCCAGGTGGAGCTCGATGAACTTCAAGTGCTGAGGACAGTCCACGTTTCCTTGAAAGCCTTGCTTCAGATGATTTCCGCCGTGCACAAGGACTTGCGGTCAATGTCTGACAACTACAAACAGCTCTCTGGTAAGTAAGGCCTAAAAAAAGTGTTAGTTTCCTTCAACCTGCACCAAAAAGTTTACTCAAAATATTTCAACCATTTTCTTTTTTTCTGCCCTTCAAATTCCTGATCAACTTAAAACATGCATGAGACATATATTTTATGAAAAAAAGAAAGATATTTTACCTACTTGCTTATGCTCTTTTTCAAGCTGTTACAGAAAACAAACAATATTTTAGGCCTAATGTTGCAACGATTGATTGAAGGCTCTCAGTATTTCAACTACTGTAAATTCTGATAATATTGCGTTAGTTTAATTTTTGCATTTTTAGCATTTAGTCTCGGACGCATAATTAAAATTCGCAATGATTTGTGCTGCCACTTGAGGTGTATAGCTAGCACTCTATGTTGCGGCCAACTTGCAAAGTTAGAAACCGCAAAAATCGATTTTCTGTAAATTGGCAAAATTTATGAACATGTTACTGGCCCTCCAAATAATTTGTCATAATCTTCTTTTAAATCATTTTTATTCATTCCTCGTAAAAACCATGTCAGCACAGTAGATTCACAAAGATTGCATTAATAATGAAGTACAAGACAGAAATAATTTATTGTGTACAGAAAAAGCATGAACATTAGTATATCCTGATAACACATTTAAGGTGCTTCAGTAGGGGCTTAAAGAGTGTTAACCGACTTCCTTAGAATACAGCCTGTATCAGGCTGTATGCCCATCATATCAGAGGGTCTATATAATTCATAGGTGCAGAGCACGAAGACACCCAACCTGCATGAAAACCATAACATTAAACTGCTGGATAGTGCAAAACAAACGAAAATATTGATCAAAATAAAGGGAAAATTACAACATCCAAACGTTTAGATTTGACGACCAAATTATGCAACAGTAAGGTTTTTGAAATCCAATATGGGTTTGTTTGTAATCATACCCACAGGCATACCGCAAAATAAACTCATATCATGCTGCCAACTCTATACAGTTCATGCCTGAAGTGATCATGTGCACCAAAATACTCACTCGGTCGCCATTTGCATTGTCGCTGATCGGGTTACATGGCCCCACAACCGAGTTAGCAACTGTCTTATTAATTACGATTGTGGTATGCCTGTGCGCAGTAATACAAGGTACATATGACGCCAATAAAACTAGAATTTCGAGTTGTTGTTTATCTGAAATTTGCAAAACGGCATACTCGTGAATTAAATTGGTACTGCCATCTAGTGGTCTTACGGCAAACCACCTGGACCTTGTTTTCTATGCAGTAAACCAAGGGTTGGTTCTTGTATAGTGGAGAATGGTAGTTATTGATTGCTAGTGGTGTGTCTGTCTGTTATGCGCACATCGCAGACAGTTTCTGTAGTATTTCATTTTCAACCACTCAAAATTCCTTTGCTGTAATTTATTTGGATACATAGAAAATATACATATATTTATATAGAAATTAAGATTGAAATTGCCTGTGACCAAAATAAACTTAATTTCAGTCGTGCATTAATAGGGCTTGCAAAGGAGACGTTCTTTGATTTTTAATTGGTTTTCGACCAACAGTTCACTTCTGGCTCTTTTTGAAATAACTCGGAACACAGGACAATGCCTTAATTAACCAGGTCAATGTTTGGGGTCACAGGCATGAATGTGGTCAAGGTTGAAAAAATGCGCCCTTGCTTGAAATTGGGATGTCTGCGGTCAGGACGGGTGCAGTCTATCTGCAGCCGATTGAAGGACCAGTGGCGCCGCTATGCTGTACTGAAGGACCTTAAACCCAATTATTTAGAGTTTTTTTTTTTTTTTGGAAACTGCTTTCAAGTAGTATTTCATAATGTTACCAGTCTGGAGTAGTCAGGCAGACAGGCTTTTGAAGTTGACTAATGACTATAGGGGTATCAGAACAGGGTCTTTGCCATAATTGAATAAACTTAAACTGCCATATATTTTGGATATATTTTGGGGTGGTAGATTTTTAAAGGGGCACCACAATATACTCATATAACGCCTTTTTACGGCAGTAAATGATGAAAATTTCCTATCAATGACAATCCTTATGTGAATACTTTTCAACATTCTGAATTTAAGAAAATATTCTTTACTTTTTCTTTCAGATGTTAATGCAAAATGGGATGTTCTGCTCGAAGGACATAAAGCAGAGGTTGCATCGAAATCCTGACATGTCAACCCGGGTGCTGGAACGCAGTTGCCTGTATTCACCGGAACCTGGTTGCCTGGAATACACAAGCAAGACTCATCAAGTTTCAGGGTGTGCCAAGCATAAAAGACACTTTTAAAGTCTTCCAATGCTATGCCTACTCTCGTCCAAAGCACAATGATGTGCACAATGTTTTTTGAAAATCATCTAAACCCTGCTATGTTGGTATTCATTAGCTAGCTTTTGCTGAATTTTCTCAGATGACTACCTATATGCCAGGGTTTCAGTCATTTTACATGTTTTTTACACCATTTTGTATTGGCCAAATTAGCCACCACCTCATTTGGGTTAAGTCTATTAGGGTTATACATACTGAGTGAGATAGACTGCGAAGATCTTTGAGATGTAGTGTTCGAATGGGTATTATATGGTATGCTCGGCCTTAAAATGTTTGTTTCCTGGAATGGGCTAAAGAAAATAGGGTACGATTTTTCTTATTTCTTTTTCAAAAATGTGTGTTTCATGCTTGTTTTATGTTGATTAGGAGATGGAAGTGCCAAAAATATCTTTAAAATTTCTGGTAGGAATTCAAAGACCTGTTAGGGTCAGATTACAGGTTGTTTTTGGCTGCTGCTAGCGTTAATGGATTAACAAAATCTTGTAAAAAGTAAAATCAACATTACTTGCCATCTCAGTGCCATTTCATCATGCCGCATTCTATTTATGGTTTTTGTGTGAAAAACCTCTCATTTTGAACTCCCCAGAGATGTGAACACCTCTTAATGTGAACATAATTTCCTGGATCTATTTGTATTTCTTACATTATGAAAAAAACTCTGAGATGTGAACACAATTTCCCGGTACCATTTATATCTTTTACATTATGAAAAGACCTCTGAGATGTGAACACCTCGTAATATGAACACAATTTCCCAGTCCCATTTGTATCTTTTACAACATGAAAAGACCTTTAAGATATGAACACCCTCTAATGTGAATTTAATTTCCTGGTCCTATTTGTATATTTTACATTATGAAAAAAAACTCTAAAATGTGAACACCCCCTAACGTGAACAACGTTTCCCGTTCCCATTTGTATCTTCTACATTATGAAAAGACCTGTGATGTGAACACCACCAAATGTGAACACAAATTCCCGGTCCCATCTGTATCTTTTACATTATGAAAAGTCCTATTTGTATCTTTTACATTATGAAAAGTCCTATTTGTATCTTTTGCATTATGAAAAGTCCTATTTGTATCTTTTGCATTATGAAAAGTCCTATTTGTATCTTTTACATTATGAAAAGTCCTATTTGTATCTTTTGCATTATGGAAAAACCTCTGAGATGTGAACACCTAGTGTGAACAACATTTTCCTGGTCCTATTTGTATCGTTTACATTATGAAAAGACATTTGAGATGTGAACATCCCAATGGTGAACACAATTTTCCCAGTCCCATCTGTATGGTTTACATTATGAAAAAACTCTGAGATCTGAACTCCTCCTAACGTGAACAAAGTTTCCCGGTCCTATTTGTATCTTTCTCATTATGAAAAGACATTTGAGATGTGAACATCGCAATTGTGAACACAATTTTCCCGGTCCCATCTGTATGTTTTACATTATGAAAAAACCTCTGAGATCTGAACTCCTTCCAATGTGAACAAAATTTCCCGGTCCTATTTGTATCTTTCTCATTATGAAAAGACATATGGGACGTGAACACCAAAATTGTGAACGAAATCTCCTGGTCGCATGTATATCTTCTACATCATGAAAAGACCTGTGAGATGTGAACATCTCCTAATGTGAACTCCTTTGCTCTTGTTCCAAGGTGTTCACATCTACAAGGTTTCAATGTAGAAGTAAAATACATATATCATTTGTTCCAAACATAGATGATAGGTGGCTTCTTCACGGCACTTAATTTAATGCATAAATTATATATAAATTATGTATAAATTATGCGAATAAAAGTTGACATGAATTATATACTTCTTGCTTGTCTCAGTATTTTTATTTTTTAGTTGTTGTATGTCCCCTGCATGGGAGAAAGGGCACTCTGAAATGAACATGTTTTGTCATTCCATTTTGTATTATAAAATTTCTATCATTCCTTCATAGGATTGGATAGCATTTACAGGTACTGGTACTATAGTCTGCCTGACTCAAGTTTGGCAACCGCTTTTTCCATTTTTCTGTGACAAAACGTTTCCGTTTGGTCTCCAAACTTGGCAAAAATCTTAGGAGCACTACTATGTGTATGTATACACATACCTTTTGTCTCAACTCTGCAAAATGTTGATTTTGCTCATTAGGTCCTATAGTAAAATTTGCCCATAGCCGGTTGCCAAAGAGATTGCCAAACTCGAGTCAGACAGACTATAGTACTGGTACTGTTTCAACAAGTACTGTACTGTACTGTTTCATTCCTAAAAGACACTCCTAATGATACTAACCACTTTGAAGTTATCATTTATTAGGGAGTGTTCAGGATCCTAAAATTTACTATTTATAAAAAATAAAAAATAAAGTAATAATGCAATGAAGTCCCATGAGCTGTACCATTAAAAAATTGAACCGTTTTTTATTAGTTATGATATCAAAGGTGAAGGTAGTCTTATATCCACCAAAATGTTCACACGACCCTCCTCCCCTAGCAAGCCTGTACACACAGAAACCGTTTTAATCCCCCAAGGGATATTCTAGAGCAGCTGGCAGCATATAGCACACAAGCTCTAAGCACTGCCTTATTAATGCTAGGTACCCATTTTGCAGCTGGGTAGACTGAAGCAATATGGAATAAACTGTCTTGCCCAAGGTCAGACTATACAGTATTATGTTTCGTTCTTGGAGGTATCTATACCTATTCCTACACATGGAAGACCATCTACTGTAGAATGGCTAATTTTTCTGGGTGTTTTATATTCCGTTTTTTTTTCGAATGCTTTCAAAGGGGAGTTAATGACACAGGAAAAACAATACAGTACATGTCCAGACTCAAAAAGAATGGAGAAATCCTTGTCTTTTCCTATTGATATTTATTTTGTGGTATACCAGAATTAAGAATCTACATAAAAACAGTAAAATTAGAAACGGAAAAAAACATGTCCTATCTTTGGAAATTTGAATGGAAACTCACAAAAATGAAAAAAATAGGGAAAATTGATACACGGAAAATGAGCCATTCTACATTATCATAAAATATGGTAATTTAAAAAAAGATACAGAAAATTTGGAAGATGAAAATGGTTTGTTTGTCCGACTCAGAGAATGTGATAAAGTTGCCATTGACTTTGGGTTAGGCGGTGGTTTTCCCGAGGGTATTCCAGATTTTTCCACCATGCACAACTTTCTAGTTGTGATGCAGCCTCTTAAAAGGATGTTTATGGGCCTATATAAAAAGATGATGGGGGTCCTTAAAAAGTCATATAAACCAAAACATTATATTGGGGTCCATATTATAAAAAAAACTGGTTAGGGGGCCTCTTAAAAGTTAAAAATCATTGTAGGTGGGGTCCTACGGGGAATATTCTGCTGCTCCAACAGTGGAGCTGACAATGGCTCCCGTGGATTTGAACAAGCGTCACATACGGGATCTGGCGCCAGTTCCTACGGAAAACAAACGGTGCACAACATGCACGCATTATGATTGTTGAACTAGTGCACAGGGCCTCTAAGTATAAAGCTCTACGTAGTGCTTGCGATGTGCTTGTTGTTTGAAAGTCCATTGTTCTCCCTTTGTATTCCTAACCACAAGCACCTCGCAAGCACGACGTAAAGTTTTATACTTAGGGCCCCAGGTGACCTTTGGCTGACTTAGTTTAGCTCATTAACTTCCCGTTAAAACGTGTAAATTCTCTTTATTATCGTGTGAGAAACAGGTTCCATCACTCCTGGGTGGAAAGGGAAGCAAGCCCAGTCGTCCCAAGACAAAGTCACTCACTCGTGCAAGATACCTTCTCTCTCCACCCACTCGTGATGGAACATCTTTATCTTTACTGTTTTTTCTTCCTGAATGGCACACCGGTATGCATAGTATCATCAATAACAGTCTGAGGAACTCCATTACAGGACATGTGCACAGAGGCTACCGTAGCGAGGTCCCCAAAAGTGAAGTCCTCCCTACTGTAGTTGGCTGGCCTGTGCTTAGCTGCTCCCGTGAGAATCCAATGCATCTGCATTCTTATAGGTCAAATCAAATAAGCTATCCGAGGGGCTATTACACAAAAAGAGACAGCCTCACAGATTTCAACTTGTAGAAGAAAACTAAGTGCAAAAGCAGTTTTAAAAGAAATGACTTCATAAAAGTGGGATATTTAGGTAAGGAAGTATATGATACACTGGCATGCAGCTTGATATAGGAGTTTGAGCGTGCTCTTGAGGGTTGAAACCTAAAAGTTGTATGTAGTAAATTTCAAGAGTGACCATTTCCTGTCGTGTCTAACTCTGGTACAAGGTAGATGTTTACTATTATATGCTCTCTATCGACCTTCCACTACCTTGTGGAAGGCAAATATATGGCATAGAGCAAACAACGTTAACTAACAGTCTTGTTCCTGAGTAAGATTTGCTCCAGCTACATCAGTACAGAGAAATACATCCCCTTGACCCGGGGGGGGGGGGGGGGGGGGGCACTCGGGTACAGAGGGGGGCCGCACCTTCGTTACGTATTTCGCGGAAGAAGGGGTCTTTTTTTAAGACCTCCGCATGTCCGCGATTTTGTAAAAGAAGGGTACTTTTTTGTACCCAGGTACGAAGTATGGGGGTCAAAATCCCCTTACAATCCACGAAATATACGCGGCTCTGACGCCGAGTGACTCCCGAGGTGACTCAGGGCTTCCGAGTTTGCTGCCGCCACTTGCTGCCGCTAAACAAGCAGAGGATTATAAAATCTTAAGTTAAGATACGTGTTCCCGTTCATCCAATGTCAGTGTTTTGATAAAAGAAGGGGTGTTTATTCAGTGGAAAAAATCAGCATTTTATTAAAATAAGGGTGCTTTTTTGGCCAAAAATCAGTGCTTTAGGGGTATTTTTAATTTTGATAACGAAGGTATGCACCCCCCTAAATACCCAAGTGCCCCCCCCCCCGGTCCCCTTGATCCGCAACCCCATAGGTACTGCATGCTAGCCTCTACGGCATCTGCGCCTCTGGTTACGCGCTATAGCCTGGGGTTGTATTGGTCACGTGATCTGTGCGGTAAGCATGCACTGGCTGGCTGGGGGATGTCATCCTATCTAGGTCAGATAGTGAGAAGCAGCGAAATTTGATGATTCATGACCAGTGCCCACTCCCTGTCTACTTCTCTCAGATCAGTATATGAACATACTATCTCTGCCACCACAACTGGCATCATATCATGTGTAGTATCTAGGAATGCCTAACAGCAGCGCAAGTATAGGCTTAGATGCCAGATCACTACAGCGTGTGTGGTATATTGCGCAGGAGACTGGTATTCCAGTACAATAGACGTATACCAGTGTATACCCTCGAGTAACCTCTTACCTTTGAAAACGTATGCCGAACAAGTATGTAAATGATACTGAATGACCAAAATGTGTAGAAAATATCTTTTACTAGGTCGAACGCCAAAGACCTACGCTACGCCATACTATAAAGGTATTCGATTTAGAGTCTTGTATCCACCGAAGTGCTCACATGACCTTCCTCCCCTAGCAGGCCTATATACACAGAAATCATTTCAATCCCCTGGGGGATATTCCAGAGGAACTGGCAGCATATAGCACACAAGCTCCAGGCACTGCATTATTTATGCTAGGTACCCATTTCGCAGATGGGTAGACTGGTGCAGTACTATATAACTTCGAAAAGTATTTTAGTAAAAATAATTAGAACTGGTTATGCATGATAAGAATTAGTTATGAATGATATTTGTGGGAGACACCGTCCCCACCATCCCCCTATCTTTTCATTATAGCGGTATTTATCAATGCTATATGTGTATATCAAGCTTTTTGCACTATTGATACATAGGTTGGTTAGCCCTGAGTGTGTGGTCGCTGTAAAATATGGTTGTCCTGATTTTTCTTGACATTTAAAGAAATCTCATTGTCACCGTCTACTGGCCAGGTACTTTTCTAGTTACCCTCTATATTTCAAAAACACATTTTCATGAGTAGTCCGTGGTTCCGTGCTGAATGAATCTTCAGTCATTTTAGTTTCGGCCTTCATTAACCCTTATGCTGCTGGTGGCTAATTTGGCCAATACAAAATGATGCTAAAAAACTGAGAAATGATTGAAACCCTGACTCATGGGTACTCATTTGAGAGTAGTCAATACGAGCTTTCCAATGAATACCAACATTACAAAATTTAGATGATTTTCAGAGATTTTTTCTTGTGCCTTAGGCGAAAGTGGTCTCAGCATTTAAAGCAACTCTACCTCAAATATTTCACTGATCTATGCTTGATTCCGAACTTATTTCCAAAAGCATCCAAAACGACAGCTATTAGGAAAATCTGTAGTGATGTATGGTCAGGGATGTCCATGCCCAATATTATTGTAGCCAAAACTGGGAATCGTGTAGCCAAAGGAAGTGGAGGAGGGACAGATTTTTCTTGTGTAATGATACCAATACTAGTAGTAGTAGTAGTAGTAGTAGTAGCAGCAGCAGCAGTAGTAGTAGAAGTTGCAGTTGTAGAAGTAGTAGTAGTAGTAACAACGGCAGCAGCAGCAGTAGTAGTAGTAGTAGAAGTAGTAATAGTAGCAGCAGTAGTAGAAGTAGTAGTAACAACGGCAGCAGCAGCAGCAGTAGAAGTAGTAGTAACAACGGCAGCAGCAGCAGTAGTAGTAGTAGTTGTAGTAATAACAGCAGCAGCAACAGTAGTAGTAGTAGTAGTAGTAACAACGGCAGCAGCAGCAGCAGTAGTAGTAGTAACAACGGCAGCAGCAGCAGCAGCAGTAGTAGTAGAAGTAGTAGTAGTAGTAGTAGTAGTAGTAGTAGTAACAACGGCAGCAGCAGCAACAGTAGTAGTAGTAGTAGTAGTAGTAGTAGTAGTAGTAGTAGTAGTAGAAGTAGTAGTAGTAGTAGTAGTAGTAGTAGTAACAACGGCAGCAGCAGCAACAGTAGTAGTAGTAGTAGTAGTTGTAGTAGTAGTAGTAGTAGTAGTAGTAGTAGTAGTAGTAGTAGTAGTAGTAGTAGTAGTAGTAGTAGTAGTAGTAATAGCAGCAGCAGCAGCAGTAGTAGAAGTATTAGTAGTCAGTGATGTCAATAAAATTGGCCCCTTCTAGCATTCGAAAAAGCAGCCTAACCAAGAGCTCAGTGGCCTAATTGTTCGCTAACCTAACCTGCGTTATTAAACATAACCTTTGCTGGGCCTAAAACGTCCGTGGGACCGCCTCGCATTAACCTCTGCCACTGTGGCGCTCTTTAGAATGTACCAGTCGAGGGAGGCACGGAAAACAGTCTTTATTTCAGGGAGGTCACAGTTCAAGATTCATTTATGCAAAATATGATACTGTTAGTAGTGAATGTGACGCTCCTTGACATCTTTGTTGATTGAGGTGATACTTTTGTGTTCTCAGTTCAGAATCAGACAACATTCACCCTGTTGAGAGGCTAGAATAAGCATAGCGGCAACACAGCATATCATATCTTTCTGCTAAAACAAAATTATCAAAGGAGAATGCAAACATATAAAGGTACATATGTAAACCGGCGACTGTCTGTGTAAACCACCCTCACATATTTACGCTCCTATGGTTGTCGCCTTTCTGTCGCCACAAAACTGATATCTCCAAATTTGGAGAATCTGGCGACAAGGCAACAGCTTCCCAGCAAACATCACGGTACTGGCCCGGTACTGGCTTTATACCGGCTTGTACCGCTTGTACCGTATACAGTTTAACGGTATCGGGCCGGTACCGGTACTGTACCGTTTGGTACAGTCAGTTTTACCAAATTGCCGGTACTAGCCGATACAAAAACAATACCGCTGTAACGGTATCGGGCCGGTACCGGTACTGTACCGTTTGGTACAGTCAGTTTTACCAATATTTGCTGGTACTAGCCGATACAAAAGCAGTATCGGGCCGGTACTGGTACTGTACCGTTTGGTACAGTCAGTTTTACCAAATTGCCGGTACTAGCCAATACAAAAACAATACCGCTGTAACGGTATCGGGCCGGTACCGGTACTGTACCGTTTGGTACAGTCAGTTTTGCTATTTGCCAATAGATGGCAGGGCCACCTCACAGTCAATCCCAGCATCCCCTGGCATTTCCTGCCACCATTTTCTTTCACCATGTGCTTTCAACAGAACGCAGATAGGTCAGCTCTGTATAAAATCTGGACAAGTTTCTTCCAGGGTAAGTTAAAACTTATTGAGTCATGTTCATATCATCAGTCTTTGCACAGCACTAACATGCATTATGTTTCAGAATGTTAATTATCAGCAGGAAATGATCACTGTACACATCTCAGACATAGAATTCTGCTGTGATCATGAGAGATTCCAACAGACTGGTAAGTTATTGTAGTTCTTTTTCTTATCTTTCTTTAGCAATAGATTAGCATAGAATGATTAAGGGTGAAGTACTCTATAAGAATTATGTATCTGAAAAGAAAGATTTCATGGGTCAAACTTGTCAGAATGTGATGTTTCTTTGTTCAAAGACTGAACCATGTGCTCCTCGATAGTTCCTGCATCTGCCAATAGGGGGCAACTTGGTTTATGTGTTTTACCCTATTTTACACTAGTACTGGATCTGTACTGGGCCAATACTGGAAAACTGGTAATACTGGTAAGTTATTGTAATTGTTTTTCTAATTTTTCTTAAGCAATATTTCTGGCCAGGTATCGGCCCAGTATTGTTTGTACCAATTTGTTTTTACTGGCCCAGTATCGGGCCTGTACTGGGCCAATACCATATAACCTATACAGGGCCAGTACTGGGCCATTACAGTCAAAATTATATCGACCCTGTATCGGGCCGATACTGAAGTGGTACCGGGCCGATACTGTTTAAACTGTACAGGGCCAGTACTGTGCCTTTACAGTCATTGTAACGGCCCTGTATTGGCCCGATACAGAATTGGTACCGGGCCGATACCGTAAAAACTATACTGGGCCTGTACTGGGCCATTACAGGCAACATTGTATCGGCCCTGTATCGGCCCGGTACAGAATTGGTACCGGGCCGATACCGTAAAACGGTACCGGCCCTGTACAAAAAACGCGAGCAAAACGTACCGGGCCGGTACCGGCGTGCGGTATCGGGCCGTTACCGTAGCCGGTATTGGCCCATTACAGGGCCAATACCGTAATGTTAGCTGGGTTGGACAGTCCTCATGGTTTAGCAGAGAATTTCCCTGTCGACAAGATAGTATCAGATGTAAATATCAGTCATATCACCACACAGCTCGACAACATAGTATCCGGATGCAGATATCAGCCATATCACCACACAGCTCGACAACATAGTATCAGGATACAGATATCAGTCATATCACCACACAGCTCGACAACATAGTATCAGGATACAGATATCAGTCATATCACCACTCAGCTCGACAACATAGTATCAGGATGTAGATATCAGTCATATCACCACACAGCTCGACAACATAGTATCCGGATGCAGATATCAGTCATATCACCACACAGCTCGACAACATAGTATCAGGATACAGATATCAGTCATATCACCACTCAGCTCGACAACATAGTATCAGGATGTAGATATCAGTCATATCACCACACAGCTCGACAACATAGTATCCGGATGCAGATATCAGTCATATCACCACTCAGCTCGACAACATAGTATCAGGATGTAGATATCAGTCATATCACCACACAGCTCGACAACATAGTATCCGGATGCAGATATCAGTCATATCACCACTCAGCATGACAACATAGTATCCGGATGTAGATATCAGTCATATCACCACACAGCTCGACAACATAGTATCCGGATGCAGATATCAGCCATATCACCACACAGCTCGACAACATAGTATCCGGATGTAGATATCAGTCATATCACCACACAGCTCGACAACATAGTATCCGGATGCAGATATCAGCCATATCACCACACAGCTCGACAACATAGTATCAGGATGCAGACATCAGTCATATCACCACACAGCTCGACAACATAGTATCAGGATGCAGATATCAGCCATATCACCACACAGCTCGACAACATAGTATCAGGATGTAGATATCAGTCATATCACCACTCAGCTCGACAACATAGTATCAGGATGCAGATATCAGTCATATCACCACACAGCTCGACAACATAGTATCAGGATGTAGATATCAGTCATATCACCACACAGCTTGACAACATAGTACCCTGATGCAGATATCAGTCATATCACCACAAAGCTTGACAACTTAGTATTAGGATGTAGATATCAGTCATATCACCACACAGCTTGATAACTTAGTATTACGATGCAGATATCAGTCATATCACCACACAGCTCGACAAGATAATATCAGGATGTAGATATCAGTCATATCACCACACAGCTCGACAAGATAATATCAGGATGTAGATATCAGTCATATCACCACACAGCTCGACAAGATAATATCAGGATACAGATATCAGCCATATCACCACACAGCTCGACAAGATAATATCAGGATGCAGATATCAGCCATATCACCACACTGCTCGACAACATAGAATCAGGATGCAGATATCAGTCATATCACCTCACAGCTCGACAAGATAATATCAGGATGAAGATATCAGTCATATCACCTCACAGCTTGACAACATAGTATCAGGATGCAGATATCAGTCATATCACCCCACAGCTCGACAAGATAATATCAGGATGAAGATATCAGTCATATCACCTCACAGCTTGACAACATAGTATCAGGATGCAGATATCAGTCATATCACCACACAGCTCGACAAGATAATATCAGGATGAAGATATCAGTCATATCACCTCACAGCTTGACAACATAGTATCAGGATGCAGATATCAGTCATATCACCACACAGCTCAACAATATAGTATCAGGATGCAGATATCAGTCATATCACCACACAGCTCGACAACATAGTATCAGGATGCAGATATCAGTCATATCACCACTCAGCTTGACAACATAGTATCAGGATGTAGATATCAGTCATATCACCACACAGCTCGACAACATAGTATCCGGATGCAGATATCAGTCATATCACCACACAGCACGACAACATAGTATCCGGATGCAGATATCAGTCATATCACCACACAGCTTGACGACATAGTATCAGGATGCAGATATCAGTCATATCACCACACAGCTTGACAACTTAGTATCAGGATGCAGATATCAGTCATATCACCACACAGCTTGACAACTTAGTATCAGGATGCAGATATCAGTCATATCACCACACAGCACGACAACATAGTATCAGGATGCAGATATCAGTCATATCACCACACAGCTCGACAAGATGATATCAGGATGCAGATATCAGTCATATCACCACACAGGTCGACAAGATAATATCAGGATGCAGATATCAGTCATATCACCACACAGGTCGACAAGATAATATCAGGATGCAGATATCAGTCATATCACCACACAGCTCGACAAGATAATATCAGGATGAAGATATCAGTCATATCACCTCACAGCTTGACAACATAGTATCAGGATGCAGATATCAGCCATATCACCACACAGCTCGACAAGATAATATAAGGATTCAGATATCAGTCATATCACCTCACAGCTCGACAACATAGTATCAGGATGCAGATATCAGTCATATCACCACACAGCTTGACAACATAGTACAATGATGCAGATATCAGTCATATCACCGCACAGCTTGACAACTTAGTATTAGGATTTAGATATCAGTCATATCACCACACAGCTTGACAACTTAGTATTAGGATGCAGATATCAGTCATATCACCACACAGCTCGACAAGATAATATCAGGATGCAGATATCAGTCATATCACCACAAAGCTCGACAAGATAATATCAGGATGCAGATATCAGCCATATCACCACATAGCTCGACAAGATAATATCAGGATGCAGATATCAGCCATATCACCACACAGCTCGACAAGATAATATCAGGATGAAGATATCAGTCATATCACTTCACAGCTTGACAACATAGTATCAGGATGCAGATATCAGTCATATCACCACACAGCTCGACAATATAGTATCAGGATGCAGATATCAGTCATATCACCACACAGCTGGACAACATAGTACCAGGATGCAGATATCAGTCATATCACCACTCAGCTTGACAACATAGTATCAGGATGCAGATATCAGTCATATCACCACTCAGCATGACAACATAGTATCCGGATGTAGATATCAGTCATATCACCACACAGCTCGACAACATAGTTTCAGGATGTAGATATCAGTCATATCACCACACAGCTCGACAACATAGTTTCAGGATGTAGATATCAGTCATATCACCACACAGCTCGACAACATAGTATCAGGATGTAGATATCAGTCATATCACCACACAGCTTGACAACATAGTACCCTGATGCAGATATCAGTCATATCACCACAAAGCTTGACAACTTAGTATTAGGATGTAGATATCAGTCATATCACCACACAGCTTGACAACTTAGTATTACGATGCAGATATCAGTCATATCACCACACAGCTCGACAAGATAATATCAGGATGTAGATACCAGTCATATCACCACACAGCTCGACAAGATAATATCAGGATACAGATATCAGCCATATCACCACACAGCTCGACAAGATAATATCAGGATGCAGATATCAGCCATATCACCACACTGCTCGACAACATAGAATCAGGATGCAGATATCAGTCATATCACCTCACAGCTCGACAAGATAATATCAGGATGAAGATATCAGTCATATCACCTCACAGCTTGACAACATAGTATCAGGATGCAGATATCAGTCATATCACCCCACAGCTCGACAAGATAATATCAGGATGAAGATATCAGTCATATCACCTCACAGCTTGATAACATAGTATCAGGATGCAGATATCAGTCATATCACCACACAGCTCGACAAGATAATATCAGGATGAAGATATCAGTCATATCACCTCACAGCTTGACAACATAGTATCAGGATGCAGATATCAGTCATATCACCACACAGCTCGACAACATAGTATCAGGATGCAGATATCAGTCGTATCACCACTCAGCTTGACAACATAGTATCAGGATGCAGATATCAGTCATATCACCACTCAGCATGACAACATAGTATCCGGATGTAGATATCAGTCATATCACCACACAGCTCGACAACATGGTATCCGGATGCAGATATCAGTCATATCACCACACAGCTCGACAACATAGTATCCGGATGCAGATATCAGCCATATCACCACACAGCTCGACAACATAGTATCAGGATGCAGATATCAGTCATATCACCACACAGCTCGACAGCATAGTATCAGGATGCATATATCAGCCATATCACCACACAGCTCGACAACATAGTATCCGGATGCAGATATCAGCCATATCACCACACAGCTCGACAACACAGAATCAGGATGCAGATATCATTCATATCGCCACACAGCTCGACAACATAGTATCCTTATGCAGATATCAGTCATATCACCACACAGCTCGACAACATAGTATCAGGATCTAGATATTAGTCATATCACCACACAGCTTGATAATATAGTATCAGGATGCAGATATCAGTCATATCGCCACACAGCTTGACAACATAGTATCAGGATGCAGATATCAGTCATATCACCACACAGCTCGACAACATAGTATCAGGATGCAGATATCAGTCACATCACCACACAGCTCGACAACATAGTATCAGGATGCAGATATCAGTCATATCACCACACAGCTTGACAACTTAGTATCCAGATGCAGATATCAGTCATATCACCACACAGCTCGACAACATAGTATCCGGTTGCAGATATCAGTCATATCACCACACAGCTCGACAACATAGTATCCGGATGCAGATATCAGTCATATCACCACACAGCTCGACAACATAGTATCCGGATGCAGATATCAGCCATATCACCACACAGCTCGACAACATAGTATCAGGAAGTTGATATCAGTCATATCACCACACAGCTCGACAACATAGTATCCGAATGCAGATATCAGTCATATCACCACACAGCTCGACAACATAGTATCAGGATGTTGATATCAGTCATATCACCACACAGCTCGACAAGATAATATCAGGATGCAGATATCAGTCATATCACCACACAGCTCGACAAGATAATATCAGAATGCAGATATCAGTCATATCATCTCACAGCTTGACAACATAGTATCAGGATGCAGATATCAGTCATATCACCACACAGCTCGACAACATAGTATCAGGATGCAGATATCAGTCATATCACCACTCAGCTTGACAACATAGTTTCAGGATGTAGATATCAGTCATATCACCACTCAGCTTGACAACATAGTATCAGGATGCAGATATCAGTCATATCACCACACAGCTCGACAACATAGTATCAGGATGCAGATATCAGTCATATCACCACACAGCTCGACAACATGGTATCCGGATGCAGATATCAGTCATATCACCACAAAGCTCGACAACATAGTATCAGGATGCAGATATCAGTCATATCACCACACAGCTTGACAACATAGTATCCGGATGCAGATATCAGTCATATCACCACACAGCTCGACAACATAGTATCAGGATGCAGATATCAGTCATATCACCACACAGCTCGACAACATAGTATCAGGATGCAGATATCAGTCATATCACCACACAGCTCGACAACATAGTATCAGGATACAGATATCAGTCATATCACCACTCAGCTCGACGACATAGTATCAGGATGTAGATATCAGTCATATCACCACACAGCTCGACAACATAGTATCCGGATGCAGATATCAGTCATATCACCACACAGCTCGACAACATAGTATCAGGATGCAGATATCAGTCATATCACCACACAGCTCGACAACATAGTATCAGAATGCAGACATCAGTCATATCACCACACAGCTTGACAACATAGTATCAGGATGAAGATATCAGTCATATCACCACACAGCTCGAAAACATAGTATCAGGATGCAGATATCAGTCATATCACCACACAGCTCGACAAGATGATATCAGGATGCAGATATCAGTCATATCACCACAAAGCTCGACAACATAGTATCAGGATGCAGATATCAGTCATATCACCACACAGCTTGACGACATAGTATCAGGATGTAGATATCAGTCATATCACCACACAGCTCGACAACATAGTATCCGGATGCAGATATCAATCATATCACCGCACAGCTCGACAACATAGTATCAGGATGCAGATATCAGTCATATCACCACACAGCTCGACAACATAGTATCAGAATGCAGACATCAGTCATATCACCACACAGCTTGACAACATAGTATCAGGATGCAGATATCAGTCATATCACCACTCAGCTCGACGACATAGTATCGGGATGCAGATATCAGTCATATCACCACACAGTTCACGTGTATTGTTATATATATATATATATATATATATATATATATATATATATATATATATATATATATATATATATATATATATATATATATATATATATATATATATATATATATATATATATATATATATGACATCTGCTACACATTGTATTCTCAAGCCTTCCAATGATATGGATAGATTCTTCGGAAGCGGAAGGATGCAACGATTTTTTGAAAACCATCTAAACCCTGTCATGTTGGTATTAATTACATATCTCTTACTGAGTACTCTCAAATGAGTACCAATATGCAAGGGTTTCAATCATATTTCTGCTTTTTGCATCATTTTGTATCGGCGATTTTATATAGCCACTAGCAGCATAAGGGTTAAAAGCAAGACGATACCAGGAATCAGATATCATGGGGACAAAGTAGCTCAGTTGGTTAGGTGTCAGACTAGTAATCAGAGGGTCGCTGGTTCGATTCCCGGCCACTCTGGGCACTTTGGTCTGTTCTTGGGCAAGACAGTTTATTCCATATTGCTTCAGTCTACCCAGCTGCAAAATGGGTACCTAGCATAAATAAGGCAGTGCTTAGAGTGTAAGCGCTATATATGCTGCCAGTTGCTCTGGAATATCCCCCGGTTTCTGTATGTACAGTGCCTGCTAGGGGAGGAAGGTCGTGTGAGCGCTTCGGTGGATATATTGTGGTGGATACAAGACTATAAACCGAATACCTTTACCTTTATCAACAGGCACGTTGCAGATATGTCTAGATTTCAACATGCCACGTGTTACAATCATAGTGCATCATTCATATTTCTGACAGCACTTCCTTATCAGGGATATATATATATATGACATCTGCTACACATTGTATTCTCAAGCCTTCCAATGATATGGATAGATTCTTCGGAAGCGGAAGGATGCAACGATTTTTTGAAAACCATCTAAACCCTGTCATGTTGGTATTAATTACATATCTCTTACTGAGTACTCTCAAATGAGTACCAATATGCAAGGGTTTCAATCATATTTCTGCTTTTTGCATCATTTTGTATCGGCGATTTTATATAGCCACTAGCAGCATAAGGGTTAAAAGCAAGACGATACCAGGAATCAGATATCATGGGGACAAAGTAGCTCGGTTGGTTAGGTGTCAGACTAGTAATCAGAGGGTCGCTGGTTCGATTCCCGGCCTTCTCTAGGGAGCGAGCTATAGGAACAAACATCTGACATGAGCTCTATTAGGTTTTATTTTGCCACAACGGATTTAGGTAGATTATGGGGTGGATTTTCGTATGTTTTCCTTTACGGTATCCTTGCTTTGCTGGACATTTCAGCCTATAGAAAAGGTCAAAACGTGTAGAGTGCTTTAAAATGGAGTTGCTATTCACAATTATGGACTAATAATGCGGATAAAAGATCAATACAGAGGGAAGGGCAGAACATTTTTTTTCTGTTTTTTTTACGTTCCAAATGTATAACCATTTCTTTCGGAATTTCTGCTTAAAATAAAAAAGTGCATTTTTCAACTTTCAAAACAAAGTCAAAATTGAAGAAATGTTGTACCCTTCCCTCCGAAATACTGGTAGCCTTATTATGCCAACTTTCAATCAAATCATTTAACATTTTGTTCCTTAAATGCATGTTTGACGGAACCATATATTGATGAAATTCAATATAAGGAAATGAGCCAAAAACCTCTTCTGCTTCTGTGCAAGCCTATAGAAATTTCAGCACAAAATGAAATAGGCTATTGATCAGTCTGCTCACTGATGACATAGAAAATCACAGCTGAATGTCTGATTATTAAAGAAAAATGTGTAGACGTAAACAGATGTTAAGATATTTCCAAATAAGCCACCTTAGTGTCCGACCATTTGACCATGGGGGCGAGGCTATCCTGAGAATCTGGCCCTAAAGATCAAGTGAAAATATTCAGGTCCTGAAAGTTAAGAATTATATATATATATATACTAGTATATAAATATATACATACATATATATATATATATATATATATATATATATATATATATATATATATATATATATATATATATATATATATATATATATATATATATATATATATATATATATATATATACATATTATATACATACATACTTACATACATACATACATACACATATATATGTGTGTGTGTGTGTGTTAATATATAATATATACATACATGTTTCGCTCTTAGTTGTGTAGCGAAACTTTTTTTGCACGACATCATTCCCTATGTTGTTACGATGTTGAGTTAGAATCGCCAGGGGATGATATCGGTGGTGAAGGTTTGTGGTTGCATTCTACTAACGTTCACGATTCTTGTGGAATGCATAATTTGGCTGTTTAATGATATTGGCCATTATAACCCTTTGCCCTGTGCAATTAGTTAATTAAACGTATAAAGAATTTCTCCTCCCCCACCCATTCCTTTTTGGATAATTGTGGACCAACAATTGTTTGTGTTTCCTTTGCAACACAATGAACTGATTGTGCCTATTGTACTTGGCATATTTACACGCAGGGTGTAGTGTGTTTGGCCTGGACATACATATTTAAGGTGTGTACTTAAGATGTTGATACTGAATTACTGCTTGCGGGCCCAGTGTATATATACAAAGTGAGTCTGGCTATCAAGGAACGTATGCAGATAATCGGCGAGCCTCCAGAAATTGGAAAAGGGAAACAAGAAAGAAAGAAAAAAAATTAGCTCACATGTCCCTGCATGAATTGGAATCAGGGAAGTAGTGAGAAAAGCCTGCAATTATTGACTGTTCACGAACCTGTCACAACCATCACACATATTTCTTTTAATTACCTGATTAAATGTATGTATGTACCTGTATCTGTATTGACCATCACGGTGATTTGATTTGATTTTATTCGGTGTAGTACGATGTATATTACATAGCATTTGACACATAAAACATGATATATAAAGGTGACTAGTTGGAGGGTCATTAACTGATATGCAATATAATTCTAATACATAAGACGTATGAAAGTTACATATATAACTTCAGAAACATAACAAAAATACATACATAGAACAAAATTATTTAATCACATTTAAAGACATTTAGAGGTTGGCATATATCCCGCTAATCATTGGTCCAGTGAAGGTCATAGCCAGGTCATTGTCCTTTTAAGAGGAGATAGAGTGTGAGCATCAGGAAAAAGCCGGGGGAAAAAGCAACCAATTCCATCCTTATTTCGGATGGTTTTTGAATACACTTTCATGACTGTCATTTCTGATATCTTCCAAAACACGGGCAGGTCTGCGTTGCCTACCCCCTCTGTAGACCCCCCATGAAGCCGGGAAAACACCCTGATACATGATTGAATAAAACTGCCTATATACGTTTATCAGAAACCGAAATGATTTAGGATATACTAGTACATGTATCTACAATACAGAAAAAAAAAACGATTCTTTATTTGCGATTTTGCAAAATTCCATACTCTTTACATATCTGTGGATTATTTCTTGTATTTCTATAGAAGCCTCTATACATCAGGCGGGGATGGGAGGACGAAGTTGTTCATGAATATCTTTTGACCATAGTTTCGGGCTTGCCATTCATCGACCACACATACATACTGATCACACATACTGCTTGTTGTGTCAGTAAACAGCATGCTCGTCCATAGATCCTTGGAATGAACTCCACAACTTCCATAGTGTTTGCCTTGTACCAACTAGGCCATCGAGCCGTTAGTCGTGCAGGGTGCGGTCAGTGACAGCGCCATAGACCACTCGTCTACCTGAACAGGCCGTCAGTGCTGAGAGACAGGGCGCAGTCAGTGACAGCGCCATAGACCACTCGTCTATCTGAACAGGCCGTCAGTGGTGAGAGACAGCGAGCAGTCAGTGACAGCGCCATAGACCACTCATCTATCTGAAAAGGCCGCCAGTGGTGAGAGACAGCGAGCAGTCAGTGACAGCGCCATTGATCACTCATCTATGTGAACAGGCCTTCAGTGGTGAGAGACAGCGAGCAGTCAGTGACAGCGCCATAGACCACTCGTCTATGTGAACAGACCATCAGCGGTGAAAGACAGCGAGAAAGCTATCAGGGCAGGCACTTCAGTGACTTGACCATGGGTCACTTATGGCGTTGTAAAATGGTAGGAAGCGTTATTTTGGCCACAATATCAATGGTGTACCTATGGAATCAAGGTAGAATCCTACACCAGAGTGCACTTAGTGAAGACAACATGCCGGAATATATACTGCAAGGAATCCTAGACACCTACGGTGATCTCAACTCCGATAAAACTCAACAACGCAAGTGGATGGCAGAATTGGAGAAATTTATGCACGGCATAATGTCACACAGGCGATATCTTCTGTCAAATGGTGCATCCAACACTACAAACGCTGGCGGCAAGGTTGCAGTTTTGGCACCGGATGCAAAGGACTTTTTTCACGTGGCAAAACTTCACCCACAGCTTAAAACCTTCATTTTTGGCAAACCGAAAGAGGCCACAAGCTATCGTATATTAAACAACACGTTTGATTGGATTTGCGATGATCGCTTATACGGTCACTTGACTACCAATGAAAAGCATCATTTCCCTTCGTGGTATCCAAACGCATGCGAGAGGGACATATCGAAATCGTTCGTACCGCGATACAAACTAGACGACCTTTTTTGGCGAGGCAAACGAAACCAGGATATCTCGCAAGACATGATCAGAAGCGATGACGGCTACCCGATATCCACTTTCATGAACATTGTGGAGAATGGTTTCGTTTCTCCGTCGGGCTACGTATTCAGCAAAAATATGAAGTTAGCTCACATGCAATGCGCAACAGACAAATCGCCAAATATTCCAAAATTTCCGCCGGATGTTCCGTATTACGACGAGGTATTTGTCATATCCCAATACTGGGGTGAGGCCGTATACCACACTGTAGCCGAGGACCTTACACGTGCAGGTCCGTATATATCCTTCTTAAAGCAGCAACCAAGCATAAAGATACACACGGTGAATTTCAAGCTCATAGGAAACTTTCTAGCAATCTTGGGTATCGATAAGAGCAGACTCGTGGACAAAAATGTCCGCGCAAAAATTATCTATGTACCCCAGGGCACCCCTTGTGGAAACCCGCGGGTTTTGGGTATGCAGATGCTTGCCAGGGCACTCCGGGTTCAGATGATAAAGAAGCACCGTCCAACAAAGGGGTCGAAACGCAGCATTGTACTCATTCGACGCTCGGGCACGCGTCGGTTTCAACACCATGACGCCATCTTAAAAAGTATTCAAGACATGTCGCGACCGCTCGGATACAATGTTACGATATTCAAGGATAACCCCACCCCTCCTTTTGCGGAAGTTGCAGAGATGTTTTTTCGTGCTGATATAGTAGTGGCACCCCATGGAGCAGGGCTAGTCAACACGGTTCTGTGCGAGCCGGGCACGGTGGTTATTGAAGGGTTGTGCCACTTGCCCCACACTAATATGTGCCACAAACACACGGCAGTTATAGCGGGCCTGAGATACTACGGCACCGCCTCCTATAGTGGCTGTGAGGGAATAAATAACCTAAAGCCTTCGGATATTGAAAAACCACTAAGGTTTTACCTGGATCAGCTGAACCGTACTGTTTGAAAATGTGTTATGACACCGTTCTGTTTAACATTTAACTTCTCAATACACGAAACCTATAAAGAAATGTGCACGCCTTCGTAAGATCAAGGCATCCGAATTTATGTTAAAGAGTTTATCAGGACTAGAATGGTTTAAAAACAAATAGTCTATATTTAACACTTGATATCTTAAATCCATATTCATCCCGGTGAAACACAGGAAATTATGAAGTTATGGCAAAACTGGCGCTACATTTTTAAAAGATGATTATGATTATCATTTGAAAAGAACTACCCTTCAGTCATAACATTTGTACAGAATGCTACTTAGGTATAAGAGAAGATGAAAACCATTTCGTAATGCAGTGCCCTCCATATGATGAGATGAAGGCTGAGATGTACGATATGTTGGCGAGTGTATACGGCTATTGCGTGAAATTCACCGGTCTGAGGCTGAAACGAAGGGAAATGGCTGCAATAACTTTACAAAATCAGTATAATATGATACATTGGTAACTTAGGAATAAGTCACCCAGGTATCATAATTCTCATATTTACATGGCTAATTTTGGGAAACTTGTGCCAAGTTATGGCCGCCATATGGCCGACAAATATTTACATTGTTTGATTCCTGTTGTTTCAATAGATAGCGCGGTAGAACTTGCTCGCTTGCGAAATAAAGTACAGGCGAAAAAACGGCTTTTTGCATTATTTTTATAGCACAATATATAGCTATTCTACAGTAGTTATTTTACAAAATATTGATGGAGAATCTGGAACATGGTGTCTGAGCTTTGTTTGCTATTTTCTGCAAGGATGAGCCACCATTAAGCAACAAAAAACGTAATTAATAAAATTAGATAAAATTCTCAGGAGCCGAGGTAAGAGCAGACACCAGTTAATGTATACCTTGTGTAGTGCCAACACTTCCCCCTTCGCTTGTCAGTATTAATTCAATATCACTCTCCCTAGCCCACGTAATAACGTAATTATAATTGCCAAAGTTTAATGAGACATGTTCAAAGTTGACAAGCTGTATGTGCACTTCACATGTTAGTGGGTTAACCAATTAGCACTCGGATTTTCTCAAGTATGCATCGTCTGCTATCCTCATACTTTTGAAAATAACTTGTGAGAAAAGCAAAATTTCACAAAATATTTTAGAGAGAGTTGGTGTTTGTCTTCTGGTCGACAATTCTCCTACAAATATTTTCTAGAAAATTATTTTTGTAAGTAAAATATTGCCAAGATTTCATGAGTTATGTTCAAAGTTGACAAGCTGTATGCGCACTTCATATGTTAGTGGGTAAACTAATTAGCACTCGGAGTTTCCCTAGAATGTATCGTCTGCTATCATCACACCGCATAGTATTCTAAAAATATTATCAAATGTTTCCATGAAGCTCAAAACTCTTTACAGCACGTGTTTGACGAAATAAATGCTGATTTTCAGGTCCTGTCATAATTCTAGGTACCTGTGACATGGCCTTGTGCCTAGAGAGCGTTCATATCTGTCATATTCTATAACATTGGCTTTGAAGACTGTATCGTTATTCACTTTCAGTCAAAAACTACGCTGAAAGTGAATAAAAATGATCTAGTTCTAAGAAATCAGGGTTGAGTCGATTCAGAAATAGGTATTATCAGGGGAGGGCCGCGTCTTTGTTCTCTAGACTGTACACAAATAGAAAGTCGCTTGATGTAGATTCGTGGCCAATAATAACTACTCCAATATGTAATATTTTGTTTTGATATACACACCCAAGGGCCAACCGAGGACCGAAATGAAGATAGATGTTTTGAAGTTTGGTTAGTTTTGCGCACAGTTCTTTTATTGTTTGCTTGTTTTTTATTAGATGAATAATAAGGTTAAGTATGTATTGTTGTCGGAAAAAGATTTTTTTGAGAGGTATATTATACTGTTAATGCACCTCTGCCATTTCGTCATTGCCAGTGGTATGGCAATGGATACAATAGATGTGTAAGTAGTATGTAAGGCATGTATGGATGTATGTATGCCTATTTTCATCAGATGGTTTATTAACCCATTTATAGCCGGAGCATTTTAAGGTCACTCAATAAACCCTTAACCACCCAGAGTGTTTAGGATAATTCAATTAGCTGCATACCTTGCACTAAACGGTAAGCGCTACTAAACGAGCACTAAACTGCCTGAAAGTTTTAGTTCGGTCTAGAGGTGACTAAAACCAAACCTAAAGGCATGTGAGGTTTCCTCCAACAATTGACACTGACAAATCAGTCTCAACTAGCAGAAAAGGGATGTACAGTCACAGTGGAACCTCGGAAGAGTGAACGCCTTGGGGCCGGGCCAAAACGTTCACTCGGGAGGGTGTTCACACTTTGGGGGTTTTGTGAGTAGGACTACTAGAGAGGCATGACATGAACTTCATGAAGTGTGTATATATATATATATATATATATATATATATATATATATATATATATATATATATATATATATATATATATATATATATATATATATATATATATATATATGCAGTGGAACCTGTCAAATTGAACACCTGTGTACATTGAAAACCTGCGTACATTGAACGATTTTTCATGTCCCGTGAGTGTTCAATGTAGACAGGTTCCACTGTATATATGTATATATATATATATATATATATATATATATATATATATATATATATATATATATATATATATATATATATATATATATATATATATATATTTATATAAACACAGATAAGAACTTCTAGGACTCTCCAAGCTCAAAATGCCTGTTGCGCAATTTGAAACTTGGCGCAAAATAGAATTTCTGCCTATTACCCCGACGTGGCTTAAGATCAGTTAACATTTTTAGCTTGGATTAGTGCACAATTAGTTACAAGGTAGACTAAATATAAACTAAACGTGCATGTACCATTATGTACACAACTTTCCGATGATCTAAAGCTATTGAGGTAGACAGTTTAATCAACTTGCGATACCTGATGTAATACTTCATCTGAAGTAGAAATCCTCCTAGAATACCTCAATGCAGGTATCCGAAAATACCGCAAAAGCAATCTGGTGAAAGACAATTGCACTTGTATTTCTAAAGCGCTTTGCCACGCCCATTTAACACCAAATGTGTTCCCGCAGGCCACATACATGGATACATTTAACCTGTCTACTTTGAACATTCTGCACTGATTTGAAACTTTTCACTGAAAATGAGGACAAATGAGATACATAAGATTTACTGTTTTGTTAAGTGATATTTTCCAAATGCTGAACATGTGAAGTTTTTAACTATATGAAGAAAGAGAGGTACAGACATAGTAGATTTTGCAATGAAATGATCATGTTTCCGTTAATAACCCTTGATTTTGTTTCTATTTCACCCAACCTCCAAATACTCAAAACCTGGATACATTGAACACCTGCGTACATTGAACACTTTTTCATTTCCCGTGAGTGTTCAATGTAGACAGGTTCCACTGTATATATGTATATATATATATATATATATATATATATATATATATATATATATATATATATATATATATATATATATATATATATATATATATATATATATTTATATAAACACAGATAAGAACTTCTAGGACTCTCCAAGCTCAAAATGCCTGTTGCGCAATTTGAAACTTGGCGCAAAATAGAATTTCTGCCTATTACCCCGACGTGGCTTAAGATCAGTTAACATTTTTAGCTTGGATTAGTGCACAATTAGTTACAAGGTAGACTAAATATAAACTAAACGTGCATGTACCATTATGTACACAACTTTCCGATGATCTAAAGCTATTGAGGTAGACAGTTTAATCAACTTGCGATACCTGATGTAATACTTCATCTGAAGTAGAAATCCTCCTAGAATACCTCAATGCAGGTATCCGAAAATACCGCAAAAGCAATCTGGTGAAAGACAATTGCACTTGTATTTCTAAAGCGCTT
Source organism: Maea johnstoni (assembly GCA_963942565.1). Taxonomy (NCBI): domain Eukaryota; kingdom Metazoa; phylum Annelida; class Polychaeta; order Spionida; family Magelonidae; genus Maea; species Maea johnstoni. Next base: position 4,551,187 of record OZ012701.1, read on the forward strand.
TGCCACGCCCATTGAGGCAATGGCAGAGGATTTCTACTTCAATTCATTTTACTCTGATTGTTATGTAAGTATCAACTTGCATTCCAATAGGAGTGATCCCGTTAAGGCACGTGCAGTGTCCTAAATGGTGCTTGGTGATACATGCAGACCAGCGGACATCTTGTCCGCCAAGAAAGGAGGGTACATATTCAGGTTCCGGGACCCAGTAGCAGTGACCACTACCACTCACCATGGAGAGTGCTAGAAGAGTATACTCATCTCTAAACATTAAGGCTTCTCTACCTCAAAAATCACTTTAAATGATACAAAACGATGAAAATGATTATTTCCATGGTTCTCCAATATCCAAGATTATGGTAGAGACCACATGGGCTGTTAAATTTTTAAAAAGATGAATGTAAAAAGATATATATGACTGTAAGAACTATTCAGTGTTGCATGATTTTTTTTATCTTACATTGTTTTAAAGATATGAATTTTGAAGTTTCTTTCCAATAACCTCTTCTCTATCCTCCAGAAAGCCATCTGGGTCTATTTCAATACTAATTTCATGAGCAGCCTGATATAAGCGCACCAAATCAAGTTATTAAAACCCTCTAAATTTTAAGAAGTTTTGTAGCTCTTGACCTGAATGAGAAGAAAAAGTAACATCCATTTTTTGACCTGTGTGGACATGTAATGACCCCTCTTACCACACACATACTGTATTAATTGATTATAAATCTGTCATCATACAATAAAACAGTTATAAAGCATTGTAAGTGGGAAATCAAGCTGGACATTACCCTCAACAGTGAGGAAATAAGGCTTGATACAAGTCCCTACATAATGCTGTCTAGTATTTGAGAAGCCCATCATACATATACAGGCACTGAGGCATATTCTTTTTAAAAGCTACCTAATGAACATTTAGTATTAGGGGGAGCATTTCACAATATTCATCAGTTAGTTTCCTGTATATCCTATATGGCTAAGTTAAGCTAGGTCCCACATGTTGGTGTTTTGAGGCAGTATTACTTAAAACATGTAATACTCAGACTACAAAATTTTCATATATGGTATCAGCATAATCTAAGCAATATACTCAGCAAGTTTTGTTAAATTCTTTAAATCCTAACTGGAAATATTTGGACTTTTGTAACTTGGGTGCCCTCTATCTGTATGGTGTCTAGTGGGAGCTAGCCGGCTGCTTGTATCACTTTCAGCTATAAGCTGCTGGACCCTCTTAACCGGGTCAGGCCTATTGAGCACTGCGTCTTTACCAGGTGCTCTCATGAGTTTAGCATTTGACTTGAGATAGCGGTTACTTAGATAAAGGGGAACTAAAGGCTCACATACATATTAGCTTATATAAAAGTAAGACACTTCAAGAATAGGATGCTGTCCTCCTTTTTCTATCAGTAAGCCCATGAGGGGAGTATTTTGCGTATTGCCATCAGCCTGCCCAGCCCCTCAGTAGCAGCCATATTCCTCTCTGTAACTCAGTGAGTGGCATTGCCACTTACTGCCCCCGCTCTCTGAGCAGTGAATCATAGAGTGCAGTGCTCTTCACAAGAACTCTCTTTGAAAGTTGTATCAAACAGGTAAATGGTAAAATAATGAGCTGCAATTGGCTGTACAAAAAGACAGGGTAGTAGAATTATGTTCATATATTTCCTGTTGGTAAAGTCAGACAAAAGCAGTGGCTAGCATCACTGAAATCCTGTCCTCAAGCATGCAGTTCTATGTTCATACATACATTGATATAGATAGATAGATAGAAAAATATGTATGTATATGTATGTATGTGCAGATAGATTGATCAATAGATATATATTATAAAACACTCTCGACTATATCAACCAAAATTCTCATATTCTGAAAAATTGGGGGCTTTCTTTTTTTATTGTTAGAGCCATTCTCCTTGGCCAGCTTAATACATCAAAAAGAGACAGCAAGCAGAGGAGAACATGTGCACTTGATCAGGTGTGCAACTGATCAGGATAGCCACCCCAATAATAGCTGAGAACAATGCATCGCTTGGGACTGTAACCACAAAAACCACACTTTCATAAGTGCTGGCTTCTGTGCCGCAGCGCAGCACAGTAAGTCATTACTAAGACTTACCGGCTAAGTACTACTTAGGTAAGCGCCCGCTAAAACTTGCGGTAAGTAGGACCGGTACATACGGCCATAAGATGGTTACCTTTCCTAAATTAATATAACAAAGTTCAATTCAATACTGCTATTCTCTCAGGGGAGGCCCACATTTGTAACAAACAAATGTACATATTGTCGGACACAAATGGAAACCTCTTGATAACAAATTAAGTTACTGTTTTGCTTGAAGTTTGCTCTTACAAATATTTGTTAGTTATACTGAAAAATATCAGACTGAATGACCGACCCCACGTACAGATGGATTGTTACAAAGGAAAATGACAATTGATATCATCGAAACTGCAGCTGCGTGTTCAAACTCACCTTATTGGTTTCTGGCAATATCAACTTTGTATTTCAAGCTGTGACATATCATGCATATATCGTCGTGATATGGATTTTTTTAATCGCGAGTGGCTGTTTGATATCACGAACGCAGCAAGTGATAACGATTATTGGCAAAACATCGTTCTGCTGCATTTTATGATTAAGCTATTATAAGAACGATGCCCTCCAATAGATTCCTAAACGAAATGGTGCCTGTTTTGTATACTTTTGTATTTCCAAGGTCATCATACATATGTTAGAAACATTCAGAATCCGGCCTTATGTTTTTGTTTGAGCTATTGTTACGTACTCGAGTGGTTTAAAGAAAGAAAAATACATCATGATTAAAACATAAGTCCAAATAGTTTCTTTGAGTATTCTCTTCTTCATCTAAGTTCCCGCCAATGACAACCTTCATACAAGAAGTACATTGCTGTATAATGACATCCTAACACACAGGAAATTGGGCTATTGTGGCCATTTAGTCAATCAATAGCTTATTTGAAGGCTGCCTCTGTTGACAAGTATGAACCAATGAGTCAATCACCTTGTTGTGCCATACAATCAAGCCAATCATCTGACTGCTTGATTCATACATCTCATCAGCATATTAAGCTACTAATAGACTAAGATGGCCGCTATATATATATATATATATATATATATATATATATATATATATATATATATATATATATATATATATATATATATATATATATATATATATATATATATATATATATATATATATATATATATATAAAAAAATATATATATATATATAAATATATATATATATATATATATATATATATATATATATATATATATATATATATATATATATGTATACTAGTATATATATATATATATATATATATATATATATATATATATATATATATATATATATATTTATATATATATATATATTTTTATATATATATATATATATATATATATATATATATATATATATATATATATATATATATATATATATATGTGTGTGTGTATATACGTGTGTGTGTGTGTGTGTGTATGTGAGTGTCTGTGTGTATGTGTATGTGTGTTTGTATGTGTGTGTGTTTGTGTGTATGTGTGTAGTCAGATGGTTCCTGGTAGTCAAATGTAGCCGCTTAACAAGGCAGAAAAGTGATGCCTTAGTAACACGAAATGCCAAATTCCAAATATGCATTTCAGATGCCGATGGGATTGCGTGTATAGACAGATAATGTATGGACGCTCAGGATAATAGCTTGCTCCTAAACCATTATTATGCAATGATGATAAGACAACATGATGTATCATTTACCAATCCATATTAACGAATTCCTACATTATATAACACGGTTCATCGAACATGAGCTCTTCACTAATACAACCTTGCAATTCCTATTCACTGGATCCAGAGAAAGTCCGATACAAGGTGATAGGAGTGGAAATGAAAGGAATGGAAAGCAGTATGAAGCTTGTAGTGGCGCTGGGCGCAACACAGCGCAAAGGTTAGGGAGGTATGGCAGAGGAATGGATCCGTGCGGCAAAATATGTAGGCCGGCGCACGGATCCATGTCTCAAGGGGAATGGATAGAGATGTAATAGTTATGAAATATGAGGAATATGGGTAATGAGTAAAAGCAAATTAGTGATCGTGTAAACTAGCTTCATACTACTTTCCATTCCTTTAATTTCCACTCCTATCACCTTGTATCGGACTTTCTCTGGATGCCGCTGGGCTATCAGGCCAGGCCAACCAAAGATACCAGACCGGATTGGGTTTTTGTCTCGCTTTCAGCAGCTTAAAGTCATAGTGTTCGACAAGGTATTCGACCCCACAGTTAGAAATCCATTATACATTCCTCGAGCTATCATTGTAAGATACCCTTTGAAAATCCAAAATAAAAAAAGGTCACCAGTCATGCCGTTCATATAGGTAGCGCCAGAATTGCACGAAATTTGCAAAATTCACGTCTAAAAGTCGATTTTAAGAATACCCCACAGTCTTATCTAATCAAACCTTGCATAGGCTTCTTTTTACTGTGGGTACTTTTAAATGGACCTTTCTAGTTGTTAATGACACCTTGTCGAATACCCTACTATACATGAACCTTTAAGTCATAGAGTAGGAGTATGTTTATTTGCTGCTAGTTTTAGTCGCAAAATCATACATGTACATAGAAATAAGCAAGAAATACATAATATGCTAATAAGCGACGTCTAGCGACGGGATCGACACTTGCAACCGAGGATGAATTCCCTTCTCTTCGGGAATAGTCCCCAGGGGGATTTCAGTTGCAGAAGGACCATAGACTGTCCTCCACAAGGCCGCACATTTAAATAGCGACCGGAAAAATTCCCTTCTCTTCACGAATAGTTCCAAGGGGTGTTTCAGTTGCAGAAGGACCATAGACAGTCCTCCACAAGGCCGCACATTTATATAGCGACCAGGCCACCCGCTTATTGGGCTCCACCGGAGACTCGAACCTGTGAATCCCAACCAACAGGCCACAGCAGATTCCTCAAAGATTCTAGATATCTCGTGAGAAATCACCTATTAGCCCACTAAGTCACTGGCAACTTTCTCGCTGCCGGAGTCGAAAAGGGAATTTGGATTTTTTTAAATCGTTTATCGTCACTTTTTGTCAACATGCTGCAAAACGGTGACTGGCCATTTATGCATAGTGGAGGCAACCAAATTACCCAAGGAGACCTCCATGTATGACGCATCAGAGTAAGAAATTTGTCGCTGCCGAAAATAATAGAACCATAAAATAGCTTGAGGTTTTTCGGTGGATCTCTCAGAGTTCAACTATCCGCACCATTAAAACATGTTAAACAAGATTTCTACTTTACGGCGAAGTGATGATAAGCACTACTACAAATCAAAACCAGTGTTGATGTATCTTTATTGAAAGGTATGCCGTCTTGACAAGTATGTACATGTACATTCAATGTTCGGCAAGTCCACACGGCTTATATCACAATGGCAAGATACGCTAAATGTATATATGTATATATAAATAAATAAATAAATATATATATATATATATATATATATATATATATATATATATATATATATATATATATATATATATATATATATATATATATATATATATATATATATATATATATATATATATACACACACACACATATATTATATATATATATATATATACATATATAAATATATATATATATATATATATATATATATATATATATATATATATATATATATATATATATATATATATATATATTTATTTATTTATATATATATATAACTATACCTCATGAAATTTATGTATATATTTACACAAACACACACACACACACATATATATATATATATATATATATATATATATATATATATATATATATATATATATATATATATATATATATATATATATATATATATATATATATATATATATATATATATATACAGTGAAACCTCGAAAGAGTGAACGCCTTGGGAACGGGCCAAAACGTTCACTAAAAGGGGGTGTTCACACTTTCGGGGGTTTTGCAAGTTGGACCACTAGAGAGACATGACGTAAAGCATATATTCACCTTGTCATTCTACATTAGATACATAAAACCTGATTCTTATAGAGAATCATAATTCATTAGCAGACATAGATAATCACTTAAAAACAAAAAGAAAATGAAATCTGTAGCCACAAATGCCAATCACCTGAGCTGTAGTGAGTGATCTCTGGTTTTTCCCACTGCCATGGTGGTGGATCGGCTTCACCAATATCTCTAAGGGCACAAATGTAATTGCAATCACTGATGCTAAGCTGAGCCTGGCTAGATCAATATAAGTGGAAGTGTTTAGTGAGGACAATAAAAACTCACACAAAATGCAATTGACTGTGGCCTACTTGTCCACTGGTGTTCACATATAGGAGGTTCTCAGGACCATTTTCTACCCAAAAAAGTGTTCACTGTTCAGATAAGGGGGTGTTCACTCTTCATAAAACTAAAATGTATTAGAAAAAAGACTGGGACCGGGGAAAAGTGTTCACTATAGGGGGTGTTCACACTTTCGGGTTTCACTGTATATATATATATATATATATATATATATATATATATATATATATATATATATATATATATATATATATATATATATATATATGCACACGCACACACCTACTAGTTTTCACACAAATTCACCGGCCCTTCACAAAGGTTTCCACAGCGGTATTGTACTTATTGCTAATTTACTGATACTCATAACATTATTTCAAACAGTATGGTTCAGCTGATCCAGGTAAAACCTTAGTGGTTTTTCAATATCCGAAGGCTTTAGGTTATTTATCCCCTCACAACCACTATAGGAGGCGGTGCCGTAGTATCGCAGACCCGCTATAACTGCCGTGTGTTTGTGGCACATATTAGTGTGGGGCAAGTGGCACAACCCTTCAATAACCACCGTGCCCGGCTCGCACAGAACCGTGTTGACGAGCCCTGCTCCATGGGGTGCCACTACTATATCAGCACGAAAAAACATCTCGGCAACTTCCGCAAAAGGAGGGGTGGGGTTATCCTTGAATACCGTAACATTGTATCCGAGCGGTCGCGACATGTCTTGGATACTTTTCAAGATGGCGTCATGATGTTGAAATCGACGCGTGCCAGAGCGCCGAATGAGTACAATGCTGCGTTTCGACCCCTTTGTTGGAGGATGCTTCTTTATCATCTGAACCCGGAACGCCCTGGCAAGCATCTGCGTACCCAAAACCCGCGGGTTTCCACAAGGGGTGCCCTGGGGTACATAGATAATTTTCGCACGGACATTTTTGTCCACGAGTCTGCTCCTATCGATACCCAAGATTGCGAGAAAGTTTCCTATGAGCTTGAAATTCACCGTGTGTATCTTAATGCTTGGATGCTGTTTTAAGAAGGATATATACGGACCTGCCCTAGTTAGGTCCTCAGCTATAGTGTGGTATACGGCCTCACCCCAGTATTGGGATATGACAAATACCTCGTCGTAATACGGAATATCCGGCGAAAATTTTGGAATATTTGGGGATTTGTCTGTTGCGCATTGCATGTGAGCTAACTTCATATTTTTGCTGAATACGTAGCCCAACGGAGAAACAAAACCATCCTCCACAATGTTCATGAAAGTGGGTATCGGGTAGCCGTCATCGCTTCTGATCATGTCTTGCGAGATATCCTGGTTTCGTTTGCCTCGCCAAAAAAGGTCGTCCAGTTTGTATCGCGGTACGAACGATTTCGATATGTCCCTCTCGCATGCGTTTGGATACCACGAAGGGAAATGATGCTTTTCATTGGTAGTCAAGTGACCGTATAAGCGATCATCGCAAATCCAATCAAACGTGTTGTTCAATATACGATAGCTTGTGGCCTCTTTGGGTTTTCCAAAAATGAAGGTTTTAAGCTGTGGGTGGAGTTTTGACACGTGAAAAAAGTCCTTCGCGTCCGGTGCCAAAACAGCAACCTGACCGCCACTGGTGGATTTAGCGTTTGTAGAGTTGGATGCACCATTTGACAGAAGATATCGCCTGTATGATATTATGCCGTGAATAAATTTCTCCAATTCTGCCATCCACTTGCGTTGTTGAGTTTTATCGGAGTTGAGATCACCGTAGGTGTCTAGGATTCCTTGCCGTATATATTCCGGCATGTTGTCTTCACTTAGGGCACTCTGGTGTAGGATTCTACCTTGATTCCATAGGAACACCATTGATATTGTGGCCAAAATAACGCTTCCTACCACTTTACAACGCCGTAAGTGACCCATGGTCAAGTCGCTGAAGTGCCTGCCCTGATAGCTTTCTCGCTGTCTTTCACCGCTGATGGTATGTTCACATAGACGAGTGGTCAATGGCGCTCTCACTGACTACTCGCTGTCTTTCACCGCTGATGGTCTGTTCACATAGGCAAGTGGTCTATGGCGTAGTCATCGATAGCTCGCTGTCTCTCAGCACTGAAGGCCTGTTCAAGTAGACGAGTGGTCTATGGCGTAGTCATCGATAGCTCGCTGTCTCTCAGCACTGAAGGCCTGTTCACATAGGCGAGTTATCTAGAATGTTGGCATTGCCTGCCGGGGGCGTCATTGCCTGCCAGAGGGGTGGGGAACATTGATTATATTGAGTAATATTGATGACTAAGCCCAGCCTATAATAAAATTATTATTATAATTATTATTATTATTATTATTATTATTATTATTATTATTATTATTATTATTTAATTTTTTGTTATTATTATTTTTATTATTATTATTATTATTATTATTATTATTATTATTATTATTATTATTATTATTATTATTGTTATCATTATTATTATTATTATCAATATTATTGTTATTATTATTTTTGTTATCATTATTCTTATTTTTATTCTTATTATTTTTCTATTTTATTATTATTATTATTATTATTATTATTATTATTATTATTATGATGATGATGATGATCACAGTAGTAGTAGTAGTAGTAGTAGTAGTAGTAGTAGTAGTAGTAGTAGTAGTAGTAGTAGCGATAGTAGTAGTAGTAGTAGTAGTAGTAGTAGAAGTAGTAGTAGTAGTAGTAGTAGTAGTAATGGCATCATCTATCATGATTATTATTACTTATTTTAATTATTTTTATCATTTTAATTATCATTTTTATTGTTCTTTATCTTATTATTATCATTATTATTATCTTCATCAGTATTAATATGATGAGGCATGGCCTCGACGACGAGCGAAGCTCTTAACAATAACATAGCTGCAATTTTCTACCCGTAGTGCCAGCATGTCCCGGGGGTGGGGGGGGGCACTTTGGTATTTAGGGGGTACATTAACGCTAGTTATCATAATTTAGAAATACCCTTAAGGCCTAAAACACTGATTTCTGGCCAAAAAAGCATCCTTATTTTTTTAAAAAGCTGACTTTTTCCAGTATAAAAACACCCCTTCTTTTATCAAAACAATGACATTGGATGAACGGGAACACGTATTTTAACTTAAGATTTTATAATCCTCTGCCTGTGCAGTTTGCGGCAGCAGACTCGGAAGCCCACGTCACTTCGGGAGTCACTCGGCGTCAGAGCCGAATATATTTCGTGGATTGTTAGGGGATTTTCACCCCCCATACTTCGTACCTGGTTACCAAAAAACACCATTTATATACAAAATCGCGGACATTCAGGGGCCAGTTGCACCAACGTGACTTAGGCTCAAACTCAGGCTCTAGGCTCAACTTGATTATCTACAACAATATATGCTATTGTTGTAGACAATCAAGTTGAGACCTGAGCCTGAGTCATGTTGGTGCAACTGGCCCCAGAGGTCTTAAAAAGACCCCTTCTTCAGCGAAATACGTAAGGCGGGTGCGGCCCCCTCTGTACCTGAGAGCCCCAAATTACCTCCCCCCCCCCCCCCCACGCGCAGCATGTATTGCGAACTATGTAGTTAATTAATGATGGTGGTTTTCCAAAATCAAGAAAACTCATTCTGGCCCTGATAGAGGAGGATTCCTGGCTCTGCAAAATGAGAAAATAATTCAGTCTCTGCCAAAGAAGAAATAGAAATCCGTAAAATCTGAAAAAGGAATTTCGTCAAGCGCCTGACTGCACAGTATCACCTTAGGGAGGGTCCAATAGAGTGGTAGTATTCTCAACAACGGGTGTTTTTAGAACTTGGGTATTCATAAAACAAGGGCCAAGCAATCAAGAACGACATATATGTATGTTTTTCAGCTATGAAAAGAGGTTTTATGACACGCGTGTTTACGTAAACACATACCCTTTTTAGGCTAATTTCGTTGAACAAAACTCACTATTCAACGAAGGTATTTAGGTCACACATAAAGCCTGAGTAATGGACAAATCTTTAGTGCGAAATGTATATCTATGCTATACTCAGAAAGTACTACAAACTACAATCTTATTTCAATAATGGTCAATATTCTCAGGATAAGGCCTGAAACGGTATACTACTACAACTACTACTACTACTACTACTACTACTACTACTACAACTACAACTACTACTACTACTACTACTTCTACTACTACTACTACTACTACTACTACTACTACTACTACTACTACTACTACTACTACAACTACTACTACTACTACTACTACTACTACTACTACTACTACAATAACAACTACTACTACTACTACTACTACTACTACTACTACTACTACTACTACTACTACTACTACTACTACAACTACTACTACTACTTCTACTACTACTACTACTACTACTACTACTACTACTACTACTACAACAACTACTTCTACTACAACTACTACTATTACTACTACTACTACTACTACTACTACTACTACTACTACTACTACAACTACCTCTACTACAACTACTACTACTTCTTCTACTACTACTACTACTACTACTACTACTACTACTACTACTACTACTACTACTACTACTACTACTACTACTACTACAACAACTACTACTACTACTACTACTACTACTACTACTACTACAACAACTACTTCTACTACAACTACTACTACTTCTACTACTACTACTACTTCTACTACTACTACTACTACTACTACTACTACTACTACTACTACTACTACTACTATTACTACAACTACTACTACTTCTACTACTACTACTACTACTACTACTACTACTACTTCTACTACTACTACTACTACTACTACTACTACTTTTATCATAGACATCATTACCCTTGAAATAACAATAAAAATAATTAGCATTTTTATCACCAGTAAAACAGTTATTATAATGATAGTAATAAGGATCATCATAAATAATGCCATAGCTCCTTCTACTACTACTACTAATACTACTATCGCGAATACTACCTATAATGATAACTATATAGATGACGAATATCATTATGATACTAATTATTAATAAAAAAATATATATATATATTATATTATATATATTGCATTTTTTAAACGACCATGTTTTGTTGAAATTCATTATTGACAAAAGGGCCAAAGGCATTTTCTGCTTGAGTGCAAGCCTATGAGAGCTTATGGAATAGATGGCCTAGACATTCATAATTGATCTGGCTATGAGGAAAAGGGTGTAGGCCTTAACATATCTAAATATCTCAACGATTTCCCCAATATTCACAGATTAAACTCATAAGCAACCCTCAAATGTCTTAGTTCCATGTATTCTCTAATTTATCAGTAGGTTTACAAACCTCTTACCCAGTGAGTACATTCACCTATGGACTGTACGTGTATGGTGACGCCACCTTTTGAGCGGTATAGTAACTAATTATAGCTCCTGCCTGTTCTTTTTCACAATATGAAAGCAATGGGCAATTTGTGTAGATTTCAATGAAAAATCTGCAACCAAAGATTTAATTTCCATGAAACAATGATTAAGCAATAATTTCATCTCTGAATGCCCATAAAGGGAACAGATAAAATATAACTTATCCCAAAAAGTAAACACGGTTAAAATTGGTTTGACATCTTTTGGTGTCCATTGGATATTTACAGCCCCCGCCCCTATAAATTCATACTACCTTAATGAAAAAACATGTTTTTTAATCTTAAATTGCGCTTTATCGTTAACTGTATGCCCTCAGTTCTTTATCGTGAACTGTTATCGATAGATCCTGATTAGCCATAAGCTTCTTCTAACTCGCTGGCCGTCCTCTTACTATGTGTATACGCAGGTGTGCGTGTGCACACACACATACGTACACGCATACATACGCACATACATACATACATACAAACGTACGTACGTACATACATACATACATACATACAAACGTACGTACGTACGTACATACATACATACATGCATACATACATACATACATACATACATACATACATACATGCATGCATACATACATAAATACATACATACATATATACATACATACATGTTCACTGAGATGATTACAGTCATTTTCCAGGTGTTATTGCCTCGTTTTACATTCGCCAAACTAGCCACCAGCAGCATAAGGGTTAAGGTACCATCATACAAATATGACATCCCTTTGGATTGTACACCAAGAATAACTTCCCCGATAGAGGAGTGTCGCTCGAGGGCGTAGCCCGAGGGCGACAATCCTCTCGAGGGCAAACGCCGTTATGTTCGTGGGTATTCTTCAGGCTAGCGGTAACTATTCTTCGGGCTAGCGGTAACTATTCTTCGTGCTAGCGGTAACTATTCTACGGGCTAGCAGTAAGTAATCAATTAGTTACCGCCGATAGCCTGTCGTGAAGGAGTGAGGAAAACATGACGACTAATCCACGGCCCTTGCCCAACTTGAAGCAAGAATCTTCACGTGAGGTATAATAATATTCAAGACGACAATTTCAGGAGGAACTCTTAATCATTAATGGATTAAAGAAACTAAAAAAATTAAATAAATTATGTGAAGGAATTGGGTATTATTTTCTGGTCGGTTAAATTACTGAAACGCTCACTTGAAATGCAAGAAGTCCTATGCCGCTACAAAAATAAGGGAGTTTGTCACTTCAGAAAGTGTTTGAGAAACATAAAGAAGTAATGAGCGCAATGCATACGGAGACATATAATTTACATTTGTGATATTTAAATCAAGTTGGTCACCCGTTCGAAAGGTTTGTAGTAGTGAGCGCAATTAAATTCATACGGAGAAATGTTATTTACATTCTTCAAATTTGAATCGAGCTAGCCAATGAATGGCCGTGATCGATGGCAAGGCTGATAAAATAAATGTGCATGCATGACAGGAAATGGTCACATACAATGTAGAACTTCTGAATGTCACTAGATACAACTTTCAACCCTCAAGAGCACGCTAAAATCATATATTAAGCTGTAAGCCGTCGTATTATATACTTCCTAACCTAAGTATCCCACTGTTTTGCAGTCATTTCCAATAAAACTGCTTTTATACTCAATCTTTTTCAACGAGTGGAAATCTGTAAAGCTGTCACTCCTTGTGTGACACCCTCCAATACACATAACAACCAGAACGTCCGGACCTGCCAGAGGCAGCGTTCCCGAGGGAGGAACTTGACCCGGATCAACGGAGCGAAGGGAGAACATAGACGGCGACGACTAAACAGGAAGCACAGCTAAATCCCAGTGTGCCAGCGTCGTGGACACTCCACAAGTCGAGTCTGGCCGACGGTACCCTATGTGAACATTTCCTGTAATGTGCTTGAGTAAGTCTGTCTCAGACTCATTACAGATAATGTGCACACTGCCTACCGCCGCCTGGACTACACTTGTGTAGTCTACCCGGCACACTGGGACTCTGCCGTGCTTCTGGGTCAAGTTCCTCCCTCGGAAACGCTGCCTCTGGCAGGCCTGGACGCTCTGGTTGTTTTGTGTATTAGAGGGGGTGTCAACGCAAGGAGTGACAGCTTTTCAGATTTCCACTCGTTGAAGAAGATTGAGTATAAAAGCAGTTTTATTGGAAATGACTACCAAACAGTGGGATACTTAGGTAAGGAAGTATATAATACGACGGCTTACAGCTTAATATATGATTTTAGCGAGCTCTTGAGGGTGCAAAGTTGTATCTAGTGACATTCAGAAGTTCTATGTGACCATTTCCTGTCATGCTGTCTCTTCAATGTTTCACACATTGTTCCAGGACACTTCATCCTGCTCTCTGTTGATGAGTGACAATTGAACACATCTGAATGCAAAAAAAAGTCCATTCTTAGTGGCGACTTTAGTTCTCTACTTTACTCACCAGTCGACAGTTGTGTGTTATTTCCGATAGAAGACCATATCGCCGAGTGTAGTATCACTGCAACGTTCGAATCCTGCTCGGTTGACGTGAGAAACTTGTCAGAGACTTGCAGTGCGGCACGGTGGTGGTTTTCCCCAAGGTACATTGGTATTCTTATTGACCCAAAACACAAACTGTATTGAATCTGGCAGAGAAAAATGACCACAAAAAGATTTCCAAACGTCTGCACTGTTATATCAATTACAGCACCAGTCCTGCTTACGAGGTAGTTGTATATCTTCAATATAGATGGCGCAACAGTATAAGCACCGGTAGGTCGGCATCTCTATATGACTTATCGAATGATACCTTCAGTTTATCCTAATAGAGCGTCAAACAGTGTCTTTTACAGATAGATAAACTAATAAGAAGCTGTGATGTATTTTCTATATATGCAAGCAAAGAAAAAACACGATGAAGTAAGGGTAAAACGAAACAAAATGCACAAACAGATGTAACTTTTGCATGGGATACCAATTTTAATATACCATTAAAAAAGTATGAATTTTAACAAATTTTACAGTTTTTGAAATAGAAACATATATATATATATATATATATATATATATATATATATATATATATATATATATATATATATATATATATATATATATATATATATGTATATATATATTATATATATATATATATATATATATATATATATATATATATATATATATGTATATATATATATATATATATATATATTTATATATATATATATATATATATATATATATATATATATATATATATATATATATATATATATATATATATATATATATATATATATATATATATATATATATATATATATATATATATACAAATGAACACTTGAGATTTAGAGATATATTAGTAAAAGCTATGTCAAACTGAGGGGGTTAATATAATAAAGTCGTAATTTTTAACCCATAAATCCACATAAGACGTTAAGTTAAGGGGAGATAAAACATATTCCATCTTGCTGCTTTAACACTCGCATGTACATTTTGCTGATGTTTATCAGAAATAATACAAAAAACTACCATTTGTTGGAAGAAGTGATCTGATGGGCATCTGTCAGTACATGCAGACAAGACGTCACGCTCGGTATCAGGAATTCCATTACGATATAAAAGTGTAGTTGCGTGTCTTACAAACAAGGTTGAGAATACATAGCTCGATCTCAAAATCTCTTCTTAAAATGGAATAGGCCAGCCTCAGTAATTTTCTTCCGGGAGAATGGCTAGCAAGTATATACAGATATGGACTCTGCCTATATTTGATTTGTGTTTTTCTTAACAACATATTTTCATTGAGTGTTATATTTCTTTACATCAAATATCTTTTGGATTTGGAATTTGGAATTTCGGTTTTCGTCAACTTTGTGCCATATTGTGGCTAATTCGTGAGTGGCCATTTGTAAGTAGAGGAGGAAACTGGAGTACCCGGCGAAAAACGTCGCCTAACTTCAAGTCAGATATCATTAGAGTTTATTACACATTAGTAAGCACACCTTTAGTAATTAACATGTAATATAGTTTTAAAAGCATATTGGCAATGACATTCATGCGGGCACATAGCTATAAAGCATCTCCAGTTTCAAGCAATACATGATACGCCTATGGCATAGCACTTTAAATGCAATTAATCTGAGAACAAGCAAAAAGGAAGTTCATATATAACACAAAGACACATGGTGATATTTTTACAAAACCAATTCTGGAAACACAATCATCTTTAGAATTCCTTTACTGGTATAAAGGTTTTGTTAATCATACCAAAACATACCATGCGTTGTGTATAATCCTAGATGACTTCATACATAGTTTAAAATCTCATACAAAGGAGTATACTGTATATTCAATGATTGGTCATTCTACAATGAGCTCATGAGAAAATGCTATCCATATGCAAAGTAGAATTGTCATCAATTACCTAAATGATCATTATAACAAATGTTTCTAGAGTCTGGTAATAGGTAAAGATCCCAATATCAAATCTTTTGTGAACATTTTCGGATTTGGCCTATTGCATACGCTGTACACAAAAGTTGTCATCATGATACAAATCATTTTATTATACCTCACGTGAAGATCGTGAGCCGTGAGTGGCTGACTAAACAGTTGCCAATTATCATGTCCACTGAACGGCGTTATGGCCACCGTTGGCACTGGTGACGCCATGTCCGTTTTGCTTGTTGGCTGACGTCATTGTTTGTCGCGTCATCGCTGCACGTGCAAATAGCACATCGACATCAAACATGTTGCTACAGGCGCTAGCGCAACATGGCATTCTTGATTAGATTAGACTTTATGCAGGGATTATTGATAGGGTCAGCGAATTGTTGTTTTTATTGATATTTTACCATCTTTGTTCGGTATAATAAAATAAATATAACATCTCAGTGGGGATAACCTAATGGAATGTCCCCCTTCGCCCTCGGGAAGACTATCGGGAGACATTCCATCAGGGTATCCCCACTGGGATCTCATATTTGTATATTGTACAACCCCTTCTCTTCCTTTTTTAAAATCTTCTAGCAAGGATGGCGCCAATGGCTAATGCTAGAGCTGCCATTATAATCATGGTAAAAAGTGGCCACTTGAGGGTGGTTCCCTTTTTTGGATAGCTGATATTCCTAGTGGAGTAGAAGCAGTGGTCACGAAGAGACATAATACATTTACGTGCTGAATCCCAGCGCGTGTGGGGCCCAAAGAGTCTATAAACAGCAGGTATACTTGGTCCCATAAGCACACGCCAGGCAAGTGATGGATCATAGAAAAACATACAGAAGATCCTTTTCAGCGATGGGTAGGCTCCAAGGAATGAAGATAATTGCTTGTGGTAGCAATACAGTATTTCCTGTAAAAGATTGATACAAATAATCCTGACATATATGTATATATATATATATATATATATATATATATATATATATATATATATATATATATATATATATATATATATATATATATATATATATATATATATATATATATTAAATGTATATATATATATATATATATATATATATGTATATATATATATAGAGAGAGAGGAGAGAGAGAGATGAGAGAGAGAGAGAGAGAGAGAGAGAGAGAGAGAGAGAGAGAGAGAGAGAGAGAGAGAGAGAGAGAGAGAGAGAGAGAGAAAATTTTGATAATTAATCGCTTTAATGTTTATTTTGCATATTTAAAACTGGTAACTCCAGTGAACTTATGCCTTAAATTGTCTGCGATGATCAACTACATTAGTCTTTATTATATCATAGGTAGTACTATTGTAATTTATTTTAGTTTGCCTACATTCTTCGAAAATCTGAAACAATATATGTATAGAATAATCTGCATATATGCGTAAACTGTTCTGCAATTACATTGCAAATTGTATGTGATGAAGTATCTAAACACATGCATCATACCGAGTGTTATATTGCTACGTCTTAACATATCCTATCATTAATACATCGTTCTTATTTCTAAATACCCTGTCTCTATATGCGGTAGCTTTTATATCTTATATCTAAATGGTAAAATTATTTGGATGGTTTGAGGGCAATAAACTCAAAAGCTATTGTTCTAATTCCTTTGGCACTGAAAAATGTATTATTCGTATAGAAACATAAATTTGGTTAAGTTTGGCCCATATGACACTGCTTTGGATTGTGTATTGTGAATACACCTTTCCTATGGACGTATTTAATGATTTGTTTCATGAAAGGTCTATTCCAACCACAAGGTATGCATTTCATAGGATGAAATATGTTTTGTTTCCCTTTTAGATTCATTCCACAATAGCAAGAGTACTATCGTACTAACCCTTCCAATATTGAGGCTTCTTTCATACAAAGCACAAGAATGCAAAGAATTTTGTAAACCATCTAAATCTTGTCATGTTGGTATTCATTAGGTAGCTCTCATTGAGTACTCGCACATGAATACCCATATGCCAGGGTTTCAGTAATTCTTCAGCATCTTTGCATTATTTTGTATTTGCCAAATTAGCCACTAGCAGCATAAGGGTTAATGCACTGCTTACCCTGGGGACGTCGTCTCCCCAACGACTCCTTCTTCTAGCAATGTCAGCATTGGCTTCCTTCATCATGTAGTCACGTGATGGCAGGGGGGAGTTTGCCAGAAAAGACCCTCGCAGCCACTCTGGACTGGAGCTCGGAAGTGGGAGGGTTTGTTGAATAAGGGTTTATTTTTCCAACAAAGGCCAGGGTGCCATGCTGCAGTTTTGGAGGAAATACTCCTAGGAATAACTGAACACATGATTTGGACTTCTCTGAAATGAATGAAAGAAAGTATTACCTAATCCAAGTTCACCGTATAACTCATTACGAGTTGGGTATACTCAAACTTCCCCTGGTGGACAAAAGAGGAACTAATGCACTTATCTGACGTCATGAACTACTCTATTCTAACACAGTAACCTGCTCATCTTACTACCCTTTGAAAGAAAGTTGTTAGTCCTTAGAGCTACTATATCCCTTACAAATAGCCCCTTAACAATTTCGACATATTCTGCAGTGACATCATTGTATCGAAAACAAAGTAAAGAAAAAATGTCCCCTAGAAATTTCCGGAAATTGTACGTATCAGGAAATGTTTGCAAACTTATTGTATTGTTCTGCCAAATGAAATATAGATACTTATCTATACCATTTTTGCCTATTTTGACTAACTTTCTTATGTGGCTAGATCTGCTCAATTACATGTCATTTTGCTTATAGTATAGATGAAGATTTACATACAAGTGAAAGTTACAGATAATACATGTTTTATACATGAGGGGCATATTCTAAGAACTCTTAGCACAATATTTCTCTCTTGTATTTTAGGCGTGTCGTTTTCTGTGGATACCTTGGTTGCCTACACAATAAAGTAATAACTGGTGTCTGATGCTGCAACAGCTGAAACAATGAGGGTAAACTTACACTTCAAATTCACTCACGATTGAAAGTATGCTGGTAGTGCTACAGTACAGACATTTAATTCCTGCACCAGTTGACCGGACGGCCTGGTTTCACAAACACCTGCGCATAGCAGGTCAAAAACAATAAGCTAAACCCATCAATGACCCGGGTAGCGTGCAAATCAAAGCTACGTCCAGTTGTGTTCTCATTCATGCATCCATCCCCAGAAAACTGGGTGAAAATCAGACGTACGGCCATGTATTAATCCCAGGCATTTAGTGCAGGAAATAAATGTCTGCACTGTAGCTGGTTGATTATTCAATTTCACATCGATGGAAGTGGTTTCGCATTGTATATAGAGTACCATCTATTGATGATGTGCTGAAATCATTCAAGCACAGACGTTTGTTATTGAAACTTTTACACTTTGAAAATATAATAGGAATAAAGAAAAAATATTATGGGCAAAGTATGACTATTTCCTAAAATAGGGATATAGAGCCACTTGCCAGTTGTATGGCTTCTTCTGGTTGCTATTGGTATAAATGGGCAGAACATTATTATGTAAACTTCATTATCTACAGTGCCAACATTTAATTCCTGCACTAAATGCGTGGGCAGCCCGGGCATCATAAATGACCATATGCCTGTTTGCTACCCAGTTTCCTTGCATAGATGTATGGATGACCTCACAACTAAACGTAGCTTTGATTCGCAAGCTACATGTGTCATTGATGTGTTTGGATTATTTTCTTGACATCTTAGCATGGCTTTTTATACAACCAGTCATTGGCAGACGTCCGGTCGACTGGTGCAGAAATTAAATGTCTGTACTGTATCTCGCACCTGGAAAAGGTATGGCCTCTGGATCATCCAGAAAACTGCAGGTTGACAGGAATCCAGACGTGAAAAGTATAGCATCTATTTCCACAGACTTGCCATTTTTGAACTTAACACTATTTTTGCCAAAACATTCTATATCTGGCATTACCTGTAATGAATCAAATAATCAAGTGCAAATAATAAAAAAGCTGTAGGGCAATGTATTGCCTTCCAATGTAATTAACGGAAAACATCATAATAACAAAGAAATTAAATTCATGCTACTGTACTAGAAATGGCAAAAAGCTATCATGTACTATTGCACAAAAATATATCTAGCATGAACTCACTAGAGCAATGTTAGAATCGTAACAGTGGTAAAATGAAATGTTTATAATGCACCACTTTTTACTTCCTTTATTCAGCAAACAATATAAACAATATGATAGCATCTAAGTGCTATGGCATCTGATATTAGAATATGTAGTTACGTACCGCAACCTTTCCTGATATTATCCTGTGTTCTAGGCCATCACTTATAGTAACGCTACCCTTCATGAATTTGCGTTCTGGTTCTAGTGAGAGATCTCTTAATGGGAACCGTGACCGGAGGAACATTTCGACACTGTTAAACACATCTCTGCAATTATTCCAAATCAGAAAAAGAAATTGAATCATAATGTGATTGACATCTGTTAAATACCATTCTGTAATTCATCAAATGAAAAAGAAATTACAAATACATTTCTGCAATTTCAGCAATATCAGAAAATTGTGTCAATTCATTATGTTTTGAAAACTGTTAAATACATTTTTTGTAACTCATTTAATCATATTAGAAATAGAAAGAATATGTACGAATTTAAGTGCTATTGGCTCTAAAAAAGTTCCAAATATGTTTAACACACCTATGCAATTAATTCATTAAAGAAAACAGTCTTAGGATGTTAAGGACTATAAGATACATTGCTGACGTTTTATAAAAATAACTAATTGCCTTTGACATCAAATAAGCAAGGCACTTCATATTCATCCAGCATTTGATACAGTATAAGGACCTTTGACAGCTGGGTGAGGACGCATGGATAGTCAAAGGTACAAATGACATCTTCTCAATATTTCTAGGACGAGAACTGGAAGGACTATCTGATATCGGTACATTGAATCTCAGAATGGTTGCAGTGGCACATATTCATGCAATGTTCCAAGGCAGAACCAGAGTCGAGGTAGGGGTGGGTAAAACCCTCCAACAATTAACGCCCATAATCCGTACAGAGGTGGAACACCTTTCATTTTAATTTGGTAACTGACCGATAGGTGGCTTGTGTTTTCAAATGATGCCACCTAATGGAGGAAAGGTCAACTATTCATTTTGACAGTGTTACACAAACTCAGTTCAGATTCTGATTCTGATTCGGTACTGAGCAGACTCTATTAAGAGTATTTCGCTGTGGGCGAGAGTGGCAATTTCATTGCCTGTCTCTCGATGCCTGTCCCTCTTTGAACTGGTCAAGGCTTTCCACTGCCTTAATGTCTATCGGTAAAGAGTTCTAGTCTCTTATGGTACGTGGGAAGAAGGAGTTGGCGTAGGTAGAGGTGTTTGTTGTATATTGTCTGTAGCTGTTGCTAACACCTGATATGGTTCTGCTGCTGGATTTGGTTTGGTATTCCTCAGCAGGGATAGCTATTAATTCATTTAATTATTCTGAACATCATGGTCAACCTGGTGTCACGCCTTCTTTCTGTAAGAGGTACCCAGTCTAGTTTGGAGAGCATGTCAGTTACGCTGGAGGTTCTGCTGTAGTTGTTGAAGACAAATCTAGCGCCTCTTCTATGCAGCTTCTCCAACTCCCTTTTTTCTGTTTCACAGAAAGGGACCCAGACTGTGCTGCTTTACTCTAGCAGAGATCAAACATGTGCTGTGAATGCCCTTTTTTTTTGGCTGGTCATTGCTTGAGGTTTTTCAGAATAAAGGCTAAGGTGGAATTTACCTTTGTTTTCACTTTTTGCAAGTGACTACCCCATCCTAAATCTTGGCTGATGATTACTCCAAGGTATGGGTCGTTAGGTACTTGCTCCAGCACGTGGCCACAAAGTTTGTACATGTGGTCTTTTGTTTTCAGCTCTAGGTCAATTTGCATAATGTAGCATTTTTTCACGTTGAATTTCATCCCCCATGTGTTTGCCCACATTGCTATTGAGGTTAGGACTTTCTGCATCGCGTTCTGATCTTCTATGCTCTTGATGGTCCTGTAGAGTAGGCAATCATCCACGAATAGTCAAACCTGTGACTTTACTTGTTCTGGCAGTTCGTTAATAGAGCACAGGAACAACAAAGGACCCAGGACGGTACCTTTAGGGACTCCGAAGAGCACCTTGCTCTGCGCCTATGACTCCCCTTCTACAATAACACGTTGGTGACAATCCATTAGGAATGACTAAATCCAGCCGCTTACCGGGCTGTATGTCCCGTAGTGCTTGAGCTTGTGGAGAAGGTGCTTGTGTAGGACAGTGTCAAAAGCCTTGCTGAAGTCAGGATGGCTACATCAGTCTGCTTGTTGAGGTCTCGATTGAGTGTGAGGTCATGGAGCATCAAATTAAGCTGGGATTCACATGAATGACCACTTCTAAATCCGTGTTGGAGATGTTGTTCTTTGCCAGGTGGTTCAGCACATATTTTCAGATTATGTGCTCCATGCATGACCTTACAGCATAAACAAGTAAGTGAGTATGGTCTGTAGTTATCGTGTTGTTTAAAATATTATCAATCAATTGCCTGTGTAAGATGGTTATTGAAAACACAATGTTAAAATGACCTTGAAGGTTTGTCCAAGATAATTCTGAGAAAGTAAGTGAATGCTCTACAAATTGGGGTTTTAAAGCATATTCCACGTTAGACTGAATACATTTTCGTTGTTTTATGTCATACACATTGATGATTCAACCCTTTAACTGAATCATAAAGTAGAATGTGCTTTGTAAATTGTCTACGATCTGAGCTCACCTTAATGGCCTTGTTTCAAAGTCGAATTTCTTAAGTGCTCCATGTGTTATTGGGACACCGTCTATCAATCTTGGCAAAACCCAAAACCCTTTCCTTGTGCTGACGTACACCTACAAATATAAATCCACAGTGTGTTTATAAATAAATTCATAGAAACGCACATGTGTGCTTTCGCACATACAATACAGAATTAATTACTGCACCAGTTGACCGGATGCCTGCCTTTGCCTGGTTGTACTAACACTCACGAATAACATGTCAAAAGAATAAATCAAGCACATCAATGTCATACGTAGCGTGCAAAGTAAAGCTACTTTCTGTTGTGAGGTCATGTATGCATCCATGCTCAGGAAACTGGGTGGCAATCGGGCATACGATTGTGTATTATGCCCGGGCTGCCTGTGCATCTAGTGCAAGAATTAAATGTTGGCACAATGTATGTATGTGGATTCATGCATACATATATACATACATACATACATACATACATACATGCACAAATACATACATGCTGTCAGAGATTATTAAGGTGATAGTCTACTAAAGCAAGATCATCACCACTAGGTGGCGTCTTTGGCTGGCCCCTAAGAATGGATATCAAAAGAAAAGATCACACACGAGGAGTGGTCACCCACCACGAATCTCGACCTAGCGACTTCCTATTGTTGTACGACCATAAGAACAAAGAGCGGCTCCCTTAGGGCCCTCCACGTTTAATTGGTCCCAAACAACATCAGTGTCTGCTTCGACCATGCAGATTCCTTCGAGATTTTCATCTCGTTTTTTGGCTGAAAGTGAATAACGATACCGTCTTCGAAGGCGTTGCTTTAGAATATGACAGATAAGAACCCCCTCTAGGTGCAAGGTCCTGTCATAAGTAACTCGTATTATGACAGGACCTGAAAATCAGTAAACCACGTGCTATTAGCAATCTTGAGGCATATGGGAACATTCAAAAATGTTTTTCACATACTCCTCGTGCAGATTTCCGGTTTAGGTAGAACCTTGCACCTTGCCAAAGACATGAATGATCAAATGGTAGAGTTTGGTTTTCAAGCAAAGGGTGAGTCTTGACATTTTGCCAACAAATGAAACACAGACAGATATGTGTGAAAAGCGTGCCGTATTGACTCAAAATAGCAAATTATTGATAAGTTTATCATTATTATGTAACAATGAGATGTAAGCTATACAATAGCATAAGTGCCGTTGTCTACATTTAACTCAGTTTTCAGATATTTAAGTTTTAAAAATGACCCAGGTATCGGGAAGGGTTCTACCTTAAGTGAATTCAAGTATAAGTATTGTTATGTTATGCGACCAGTGCTGCCACCTATATATTGGTATGTTAACTAATATTACTTGACCAATGCTGTATGCAGTGTTTCTATATATAGATCCTAGGTGTTAGGCTGTTCATTGTTTTGCATTGGTCATGTGATTGTTTAATTGCTCTCCAAACTTAGAGGTAAAACAAAAGGGGCTTGGCAGAAGCCATATTGGTTTCCGTGAAGATGGTTTTGATGTGTTGTTCTTTTGATCCTGGGCTTTGTTGAGTGGGCTCTTTAATTCTCAACATTTGGTGCTGAAACCCGAGACAAATTGAAAGTACAACTAGACACTGAATATGGTGACTATGGTTTCAAGGTGTTTGATGCAGAAAAGGAGTAGTTTGTGAAGGAAAATCAAATCATTTCTGATATTGTCAAACAAAGGACTGCCCTTAGAGGATGGGTGACTAGAACCTCTAGGAAACGGGACGATGTGTACATGGGTAAACTAGTGGACAAGTATGTATTGCCTGATTTGATTGAGGAGTTTGACAAGTACATGAACAAATTAGACAAATGTTAGACAATCACCGATTGAAATTGAAATGGATATTGAACAATTAGACCAGGAAATTGACTCTGCGGGAAATTTCAGGGATAAAGTGAGAATCCCTAGGATAGAAGGAGGGAAGTTACTTGGAAAAACGTTTGACAATAAAGCTAACCCTGGAAGTGACAATGGCTCTCACATATCTACAACAAAGGAAACTAACTTGCCTAAACTGGAACTTCCTACTTTCTCTGGTGAGGTTACTGAATGGCAGATATTTTGGAACCAGTTTTGTGCTGTCGTGAACAATACAGACCTTCCTGAAGTTAGTGAATTTTCATACCTTTTATCATTATTGAAAGGTGATGCCAAGTTAGCTATTCAGGGTCTATCCGTCACCACTGAACATTATGCAATTGCCTGTCAGATCCTGTGTGAACGTTTTGGGCATAAGGCGCGCATCATATTTGCCCATATTCTAAACTTGTTGAATGTATTTACGCCGTCAGCAAAGAAGAACATGGTTTCATTACTATGGGCACTTCAAGAAGATTTGGTAGCACACATACGCAGTTTGGAGGCACTTGGTGTGACTGGCTCACGGTATGGGGTCATTTTGACTCCATTGATTTTGTCTCGTCTACCGCAGGATATTCGCATTGAATGGGCGCGTGAGGGAGAAGGACATGAGAGGAATTTGGGCTGGTTGCTTGAATTTCTGAAGAAAGAGATACAACGACGGGAGCGCTCTCAGACTTTTAGTGAAACACCACCAGCTAGTGAAAAAACTCAAGATTCGGTACCTGAGGAACGCAGAAGAATGGCTTCGGTAGCTACTTTGTCCAATGTTAGTAATTATAGGTGTAGCATTTGTCATAAACCACCTCAAACAGAGCAGTGCTGGGAATTAACTAACTATCCGATAAGTGTGCGAAGGGAAAAAATCTTAAAGCCTGGCCTTTGATTTCGGTGTTTGGGCCAAGGGCACATAGCGCGTGCATGCAAGCAAAAGTGTTTTTACTGCAAAAAGGGGCATCACGCCTTACTGTGTTCTCCAAGTACTATTCTGGAAACCTCTACAGCAGAGCACACATAGTCAAAATGTTCCTGTTTCTCATTCTGTCAGTTCTCGAGTGTCAAGTGTTAACACTAATGAGGTGAAAACTTTTATTTTGTTACAGTCAGCGTCAGTAGAGGTCAGAGGTCAAAAGGGTGTTGCTCATGCAAATGTTCTTTATGACACAGATTCAGATCGTTCGTTTATTTCTGAGGTCCTGAGTGGGTAGGTACTCAGTCAGTTGCCTACGCTGCATTTGGCAGCGAAACGTCTAGTAAGAGTGAACTTTGCAACATGTTTCAGTTCAATCTCAAGGGTTCTGGTGGTACTTCTGAATTACTTACAATTGCAGAGGTTCCTGTTATATGTGCACCTTTGTTCAGACTAGAAATTCCAAGGTTTGTGATGGAGTCCTCTGGTGGTGTAGAACTTGCTCCTCATGATATTGAGGGAAAACATATTTCCATTGACATCTTGGTAGGTCTGGATTCTTACTGGAAGTTTGTCAAACAGGGGATAACTACCCTGCCAGGGGGACTTGTTGCTCAGGAAACAGTATTTTGTAGTATTCTACCAGGTCCCCTACCTAGTGTTGAGGTGGAAAGTGTCTTTGCTGCAGATATTACCAAGGCATTCTGCAGATTATTGTGAGGCAAGAGGACCAGGATGTTCATAGGTCTCTGGGGAATGATCATAGTGATGTGAAGGTGATGAGGTTTGTGTGTGTTCCGTTTGGAAACAGATGTAGCCCCTTTCTTTTTAATGCTACAAAACAGCATCACCTGTCTTCAGTCCTGTCCACTCCGGTTATTGAGGAAATGAAAGAAATCTTCTATGTTGATGATTTGCTGACTAGAGGGGAGGATGAGCAGGAGGTTTGTGACATGCTTAGTGAAGCAACTAGTGTGATGGCTAAAACTAGTATGAAATTAGCCAGTCGGTTCTCACAGTGAACGGGTGTGTCAAGAAGTTGATTCCAAGTTTCAGGAAGCTATCAAAGTTCTTGGTTTGAAATGGATTCCTACTTCTGATACTTTCACTTTTGAGCTAATGGACATACCTAGTGTTATAGTGGTGACCAAACGTGTGGTACTTAGTTTCATTTCTCGCCTTTCTTATCCTCTTGGGTTTTTGACCGCGGTCATCATGTTGGCCAAGTGTCTTTTCCAGGATCTGAGGAGGGAGGGATTGGATTGGGATGATGTGATACCTGTACCATTGCAGCAAGTATTTCTGCAATGGGTGGAAGGTCTGAGACATTTACATGAATTTAGCATTCCCTGTAGTTACTCCGGTTTTCCGTGGAGTGACATGAGAGATATTGAGCTTCATGCTTTTGGGGATGCTACGGAAAAGGGATATGGGGCGTATGTGTATCTTAGTTACCATCTTTCAAATGGCTACTTTGACAGTGATTTGATTATATCTAAAGCAAGAGTTGCACCCCTGAAGTTTACCCGGATTGGAGTTGTTGGGAGCCGTGCTGTGTGCTAGACTATTAGTGTTTGTGAGGAAAGATCTCAAACTGCCAACTGAGGTAGAGTCTAGGTGCTGGAAAGATTCAACTATTGTCCTGACTTGAATTAAGAGGGATCTTCGTTGGTGGAAGATGTTTGTTGAGAATAGAGTGAAGGAGATTCTCACGCTGACCCCCCCCCCCCCCCCCCCCCCCCCCGCTCTCCAGTAGGGGCATTGCCCTGGGAAATACAGCCTGGCTGATCTTGTTCCTCGATAAGGAATCTGAACACTTTTTGGGAAGGACGGTCTGTTGAGGGTTAGAGGACGTTTACAGATGTCGGATCTTTCTTTTGAAGAAAAACACCCTATCATTCTGCCCAAGTGCCACACTTCAATGTTGATAGTGAGATTTCACCACAATCTGTCGAAGCATGTTGGGATTCAAACTATCCTTGTTTCGCTCAGAAATCGTTATTGAATTGTTGGTGTCAGGCGCATCGCTGAACTAGTTAAGAAGCAGTGTATTGCTTGTCAGAAGCTAGATGCTCAGGCGTCCAGTCAGCCTATGGCTCCTTTACCTGCGCTTCAAGTTAAGCCTGCACCATCTTTTGCTATTGTTGGCATTGATCACACAGGTGCGCTGTTTTGTTGTGATTTACCAGGAAAGTTCTATGTGCTGTTATTTACCTGTGCTGTAGTTAGAGTGATCCATCTAGAGTTAGTGGACTTGATTTCAGTGAAGGACACTCTGTGATAGGGTTGGTGAAGTCAGCTCTCTAAAGGTCAGTCGGATCTCGTGCATTAACGAATAGAATTAGAGACCTTTTTAGATGAGGTTGAGGCATGTGTCAATTCTAGGCCTCTGACGTTTGTTGGGGATGACCTTAGTTCTGAGAGTGCTCTCACTCTATCTGACTTCTTGATAGGTAGAAGTCCTGATCATAAGGTATCAGTGTCTTATAGGTTCCTCCTGGTTTGGTGTCTCGCAATCAAGTTTGCAGTCCTGGTTTGGTGTCTCGCAATCAAGTTTGGAGTGAAATGTTGAATAGATTTTGATCTATTTGGTCTACAGACTACATTCGTGGTCTCCCTCTCTACAGGGGTCCTGAGGCTAAAGAAAATATTCAATTGGGTTCTGTAGTCCTCAGCAGAGAGGATAACGCTCCTCGTCTGAAATGGCCCATAAGAGTTGTCAGGCAAGTTTTTCCAGGCAATGATTGTGTGGTTCATGCGGTGGATGTCCAAACAGTGAAAGGCACTTTTACTAGACCTATTCAGTGCTTACATGATATAGAAATTAGTGAGAAACCTCATATCATTACTTTTGCTGACAATCAAAAATCTGGTAAACCTATCAGGAATAGTGACAAAACATATGACTCGGGTGGTATTCAAAGTGGTGAAATACCCACCAGTGGTAGTAATAAAAATGACAATGGTAGATCCAGATATGGAAGGTACTGAAGCTTGCTAGAAGATTCCCATTTGACTTACATAGTGTGGTTAATTATAATTTGATTAATCAAAATCTGTACTCTGTGTGTGTTTAATAACATTGATATTGTTTACAAGAGATTGGACTATGTATGCAAATACTGGAGTAGCAATGGACTAAGAAACAAACTCTTTAAACGTTAATTCTATTGGTTCGTAGTTGTTACTACGCCCCAATGGGTGGAGAATGTCAGAGGTTATTAAGTGAATTCAAGTATTAGTATTGTTATGTAATGCGACCAGTGCTGCCACCTATATATTGTAATGTTAACTAATATTACTTAATCCATGCTGTATGCAGTGTTTCTATATACAGAGCCTAGGTGGTCAGTGAAGATGGTTGTGATGTGTTGTTCTTTTGATCCTGGGCTTTGTTGAGTGGGCTGTTTAATTCTCAACACATGCATACATACATACATAAATCTACCAAGTAGTGAATATATGATTCTATGTTTCAAGTAAAGTGGGTAATTTCACATCAATAAATATACAGTCCCAACCATAAATGTCTGCTGATAGGCTAAATGATGGATAGTGATTCCAAAGTTTAAGGCGCTTATTCCAAAGGCAATTGGATCAAGCATATTTTGACGCCCATGCCAAATACCCATTGCAAAGATTTAGCCACACTTCCCCTTCCCCAAGCGGGTGGGAGGCTCACCTTCTTTGCTTCTCTTGCTATATCGTCAGCCATGTCTGCTCCACTAACTCCTCCACCTTAGAGGAGAAAAAGAGATGCATGATATAATATGATCAAACCTATGATCTGATTTAGTTATATATATATATATATATATATATATATATATATATATATATATATATATATATATATATATATATATATATATATATATATATATATTTATATATATATATATATATATATATATATATATATATATATATACATATATATATATATATATATATATAAATATATATATATATATATATATATATATATATATATATATATATATATATATATATATATATATATATATATATATATATATATATATATATATATATATATA
>OZ012701.1:4583728-4588728 GCA_963942565.1 Maea johnstoni
ACACCCAGCAAGTTTCCAGTGCACGGGTTGGTGATATACTCAAATGCATAAAGGATTTCTTCATCAGCCATCTTTCAGTGGCACTTTAGAATAGTAAAATTAGGTGAAATTCAAAATGTTTTCTTTGGGATTTCTTTCAGAAGGATTTTGTCCTAGTAACATCATGGCGGCTCCGACACTTCTGCTGTCATACCAGGCCAGTAAAGTACCTCTTTTGCTTGTCGAACACATGCATGCCAAGGTGGCTTGTATGAGATTTTACGATCATTTGTTTCCTCATCCGTGTGAGTATTACTACTTTCATACCCTTGTAAGTAACTCCATCTAAAACTCGCAGTTCATCTCGTGTGTTCCAGTAGTGCCTGATACTGTTTGGAACATTTTTTCTCACATCAGGTACCCAGTGAGAATAGCTGTTTAATAATATTTGCAGTACTTTGATCTTTACTATATCTTACCAGTGTGAGATCCCACTGTTTTCAAACTGAAATCAATTAATAATCCAGATCAACATTAACCCTAAGAGTCACCACCATGCAATCTAATATCTACAGTTTACCAACAAGCTCATCTGCAGTTGACTGACTCTATTAAAACTTCATTGCTACACAGGAGTACTTGCAGAGACATTAACATGTAAATTCATCTGTATATGTTTGACCAAAATATTTGTTACCTGGGCTTGTGGAAAGTCGCTGTAACAAAATACTGCTTTGTCAGTATTCAGGACACAAGCTGAATAGACACGAGATGCAATGTCTACCATCTCATCCGTCTTCTCTTTATCAATGTTCCACAATCCTCCTGGGAGAAAAAGAATCTTTGTAATATTCAACCACCAAATAGAGGCATATATATATATATATATATATATATATATATATATATATATATATATATATATATATATATATATATATATATATATATATATATATATATTTAAAAAAAAATATATATATATATATATATATATATATATATATATATATATATATATTTTTGAATATATATATATATATATATATATATATGTATATATATATATATATATATATATATATATATATATATATATATTATTAGTTATCCTCCTTGTAAAAAAGGGATACGGCCTGGTATCTGCGAGAAGCCAGCCGTATCGCACGAGGCCAGAACTTATCATCAGTTTCTTTTAAAAAAATTTTTTTTTTTTAAAGTTAATTTTTTTTTAAAAAAATTTGTTTCAATTTTTTTTAATTTTTTTTTTTATTTTTTTTTTTTTTATTTTTTTTAAATATTTTCAATTTTTTTTAAAAATCTAATTTAATTTTTTTTAAATCTAATTTTTTTGGTTTTGTTTTTTATTCTTTTTGTGTGTCTTGTAATATAAAAAAACATCGAGGCTGTGACCTCTAAACTTGAGATCAACCATAGTAACCATGGCGAAGGAGGATAAAACATTGAGCCTCGATTTCAAGAGTGAGGATAAAACACTTATACCCATCCTGAAATTGACAAGTAATGAGAAGCAATGAAATACAATCCAGTACCCAACAGCAGTTGACCAATCAGCTGCGAGTATCAGAGTGAAGCTGATGATAAATATATATATTCATATATATATATGTGTGTAATTATGTATATAACTACTTAGAACAATGAATTTGGAAACATTGACGGTTGCCAATACAATCCTTTTGGCAAATTTGATAATTTTCGATTTGATAAGAATTTGCTTACTTACTTTGCTTACGAGAGTTTCTCTCTTATGACTTACCTACATCATCCCTTTGTTCAAAGCACACCGGTTCCATACCCTCCTCGATACAGCTTTTAATGGCGACCAGGCCAGAAACACCGGCACCTACTATCCCCACCCTCTTCTTGCTCGACGCCATTTCTCCAAACTGCTCCGACTGCGCAGTACACTGCTGTCACATTTAGTCAGCCTGTCAAAGGTGGCTCGTCTTATATGTGAAACAGATTATTAACCCAATTATGCTTAAGAGTTTCTTTGAAAATTGTCGTCTGGATTCAAAATACTTTCAGTAATAACCTGATAACTAAGAATAACTGTGCAAAATATTTGAAGGAGAGTTGTAGGTGATGTGCTTATTAACATCTCTCCTTCAAATAATTTCCCAACTATGCCTTTGCTTGAAAGATTTGGTTGAGATATTAAGGGCTTGATTTGGCTGCTGTGAGTGCTAATGGGTCAATCACATGTCCCTGTCCTGAGCTGACTAGGTCAGTATGAACTGAGCTGCTGAAAAGGAGGTTACATCAACAGCATAAACTTTGAACAGTTATTAAACAACAATCACAGGCTAGATATCAGGAGGGTTACTGTTTAAAGGGAAGGAATGAGTTGAATGGCTTTGACTCATTCAAACTAAAACACTTTCCTCGTGCCAAATATCCCTAAAAATGCAGGGCGACCATAGACCCAGCTGAGGCTGAATTGTATGCACTAGGTGTGTATCAGGAGGGTTCCTTTTTAGAGGGAAGGAATGAGCTAAATGGCTATGAGACATCCATATCCTTGCTAAAACACTTTCCTCATGACAAATAACCCTTAACCCTCACGCTGCTGGTGGATAATTTTAGTCAGGAAGCACAATCCACGACTCAAGCTAGAGATCACCCTAGCTTACTTTTTGTAAAAGTCGGCAACATATCTGTCTAACCTAATTATAGGGTGCTGATTAAAAAAAAAACGTTGCCGAAATGGGAAATGTTTCCTTTACACTTTTTTGGGGCATTTTCCTTCAAATATCACAAAATAGACATGCATTCTCTGTAATATAAGTCTAAAACACACCTGGATCAGGATAGAAACCTTAAACCTGGTACACTTATACAATGATAGGTGCTGAGTAGCACTTTGTAAAGAAAAAGCATGAGAATGCACCATAGGTGCTCGTTTTTGTGTCGTTTTGACCATAAATCATCAAAAAACGGACATTTGCGTAATTTCCCATGTGAGGAATTTAAACACTGAACACAACTTAGCAAACTTCTTCTGTCTATGCATTTACAATGGAATATTAAACATATGAATAAGTTGCTCACTCTAGATAAATTTTGAGAATGCAAACTTTGAGGACTAAGTTAAAGGTGAAAATCGGTAAAAATGTCTTTTTTTTCTAATAGATTATTACGAATTGCATCAACACATAGACTGTGGTATGAGTATACCTGAACTGTTGCTTATTAGGTATGCTCTTAAAATTTAGTTGTAGATGATACAGCATTATTCTTTTCACGATATTTAAGACATTTTCTGCTTAAACATTTTTTATAAGGAATTTGCCTTAATATTGTTCATTATGGTTTCCAAATACTTACATTCTACATGAATATAATGTCTCATGTAAAATACCAGCTATTTGTTCATACGTTAGTCATAACATTTGTTTCTTCATCAATGTCCCAGCAGTTCCATATTTTAGCACATATGCAAGCTGCTGAGCATTGGAAGACTGAGGCAGGTCCATCTGTATTTTTGATGTTAAGCGATATTGCAGGATTTTCGTACATTGATAGCTTATAAGTTCAAAAATACATTCATCAGGTATGGTAGATTTATTCATCAAAGTCATGATCCAATAGCTCCAAACCATACTGTTAGAGGCTGGTTCTGTTGCCTGTTTCACATATACCGGCACTGTATATAATAAAGTGCGTAGGTGTAGTGCATCTAATGTAGGAGGTGGGCTCTTTGCTGCTTTTGATCCCAGGAAAAGTATCTATCTTGCTTTGTCACAGGCCTGCAAATCAGGTAGACCATACAAGTCACAGACGAACTGCTCAGCCTAATCATCTAATTATTGTAAGAGATATGTGGAATTAAAGAAAGGGTGCAAAGAAGATAACTCTGTGACACAAGGTTTTGAATAATTGGCTAAAGTCAAAATCTCTGCTCTGTTACCAACACTGCAACTGTATAGGTAGCATGGCTAGATCACTCAAGATACTTGGTAATAACATGACTTTGTTTTCCAGACACATGTTTTATGAAAGTGAATTTTTTATGTCTATCCTGTGACATCGATTGTGAACAGGACAGGTGTGAACGGGACACTTTTGTCCCATGAAGAAAAACAAGAAACCATCTATAACCATCAGATTAGTCTAGTATTTCAAGACAAGCAGCATGAATACCCTTATGTTATGTTATGCTGATACAAGTTGGAATTTGAGTTCCATTTTATAAAAGGGGCCTGAGCTAAACTTACACCAAAGGAATCCATTTTAAGTAATAATGCATTCACAAAAATGAAGGCTACCATCAAATTTTCAAAAAGTATCATACGTAAAAGGGTTGTATACTGAGCACATTGGGATTCTGTGGAGATAGGGCTGGTTTCTCGGAGTTGTGGCCTTTCTCATATGAAATGCAGTATGAAATCAAGACAATCTCAACTTCATTAAGGCGTACAGGATAACTAAGAGGGGAAGATAAACATCTATGCTCTAATGAAAAAGTTACTCTTTATCCTTAGTAGCTATCATTAAGCAGTCATTGCATCCTTGCACAGAGTTAGATACTGTAAATCACTTAAATATAGCGGGAACAATAAGATAGCGATACTAGCGCTCTGACCATGGGCGCTATTTTTGAATTAATGGATGAATAAAAATATCATCTGAGTGACAAATTTATATAAAAAAAGGTTTCTCATTCATTTTTATGGCCATTTAAATGCGTTTTTACCCTTAAATCACACTGAACGCTCATATAGGTTGCTAGAGTTAAATTATGTTATACCTAAATACTTGTTAGTTGGTTTGATTCTTATGGTAGAACATGAAGTCCATTGGCGAATTGTTTTGAGGTAATAGAAATCAATTTAACTCCATAGTAAATGACCTCTGGTGGCCACTAAAACTGACCTAGAGCAATTTCAGAGTGCCTCCAATCTCTAAAATAGTGATTTAGCCATAAACTACCACTGTACCAAATTTGGCACTTTTACCAAAGAGTGCACGATTTTATACCTTGTCCGCTGAACTAT
>OZ012701.1:4593728-4607646 GCA_963942565.1 Maea johnstoni
AATACGAAGTCCTTGCTATACTTGCTATTGGATTGGTGAATTTCAACTGTGTAGGGCTTTCTGATTTTGAAATACATGCGGGGCCTGAAAATGAGACATAGGCTGATTTGTTCACAGGGGGGTGGGTTAGAGAGGCCAATATCTCAAAATGCTCAGGGATGCCAGGGTGTCATCCGGCATTTGCTGAAAAGGCATGCCTTACTCTCTTAGAATCAATCATAAAAAAACTATACCTGACAAAACCAGGTTCACCCCCAAAATGGGTTTTGGCTGCCGGACTATATTGGCCTATTCATATCAATAGTAGATGGCACAACTAATAACATGATGAAGCATGCCTTCGACGACGAGCGAAGCTCTTATCCCTAGATACTTTCGCCCAAAAGGTAAGGATGCAACGATGAATACTATTTAATCCCTGCCAGCGTTGCCATTAATTGTTCAGGTTTTTTGAATGATTTTGTATTGGCGTTAACATAGCTGCAATTTTCTACCCATAGTGCCAGCATGTATTGTAGTTAATGCTGAAAAAACTAATTGCACGTGTGTATTACGTACGCGATTTGGCGCCAGTTTCTAAGGAAAATAAATGCTGCACGTAACAACACACGCCTATTACAATTGTTGAATTAGTGCATCAGGTTCATGGAAAACTCGTATATTTCTCCTCTTTGTCCGCTACCGTAAATGCTAAAAATATATCCGTAATTTATACTTAATAGGACAGAGAACTGGGCCTGGAAATGAGCATAACAAAACTCAGTGTTTACCCATTTCAAGCGACTCTGACGTCACTTCCTTTTTAACAGCAGGACTTACGATAATTTGGTTGATAAAAGTTGGGCCATTGTACTTCTGACAGGAATGAGGTATCTCACGCATTATCATTTTATACGCTACGCTCGGTTTTGCAAAGACAAGATAAACAACAACTCTAAATTCTAGTTTTATTGGCGTACTATTGACTTCATATCATACTGCATAGGCAAACCAAAATATCAACTAAAGATATATTTGTTAACTCGAGTATGGTGTGATTTAGGCCGTCCAGTGACAGGGTAGAGACTGTATGTCTGGTCTGCGTGCATGTAGGATACTGGCACACTTGCGCGTGTCAGTTGCATGATATAACCAGGTATTTTGACTTCATTGTTGTTGACAGGCGGGAATCCATGCCCGTCCTAGTATGTATGTATTGCCTGCTGCTCACCAAGAATGTATGCTATCTCAGTTGGTATTACCCGATTTATATATGTATACTATGTCAATTTCCTCTGTTGATAGTCTGTGTGACAGCTATGTACTGCGCTGTCCTTGGTTACATATCAGCATTGCTATTTAAAGACACACATATCTGTCAATACTGTACTCGCACCTGTGACCCCCTCAGCCACTGGTGTGTAGGCGACCTTTCACTGGTGACCTGCGCAGCAGTGGCACTCCTAGCGGGGGATGTTGGATTTAATCCCTATTGGCAAACGTCTCTTGACATTCAGATAGCCTGTGAACAACAACTACGGGCTAGTCTACTCTGCAGTGTGACACAACGAATGTGTCTCTATCACTTTAGCACTCAATTGTGCGTCGACCAGGTTCAGGTTACTACACTTTATTTAGTGCACACTATGTGAGTGTTTGAGAGTAGGTACCCGTTTCTCATTATATAGGTGTTCTATACAAGGTATACTCACATCTCTTGGTTATTTGGCGTGCGTGCCAAAAGGTTCCCTAGTAATACTTGATCTCAACCACTGGATCTGGTACTTTGAATTCATGTTTGATGGTGTACACCTGCCACATCAGGAAATCCCTAGATCGCACTTGCAGTATATGTGTATTACAAAACAAGATGCTTGGTACAACTTTATTATATACACTGATATCTCTGTTTTTCTGGAAGGTACATACTGACATGTCCAGTACACCCTCTCTTAAACTGACTTGCTGGAATGGTAGGGGGTACCTTTCTGCGGTTCCTTATATGCGACAACTGTTAAATGGCTGCGACATTTTGGCAGTCAGTGAACACTGGCTCCATAGCAACCGGCTAGGAGTTCTTGAAAATATCTCAGATAAACATAATGTCTTTGCTCGCGCAAGTAAAGCTTCTGAAGCTGCGAACTACGGGTCACGTAGGGGCCAGGGGGGGGGGGGGGGGGGGGGGGGGTTGCTTTATTCTGGCGTAAGGATCTGGCAGGGGTTTCAGTGGTCTCTGATGTTATACATGATCGTGCGTGCGTAATTAGATTGCAAACCCCACAAGGAGTGATAATTAATTTGTTATCGGTTTACCTCCCTGCACAAGGCAGCGTCGAGGACCTTGGGACCTGCCTGGATGAGATAGCTGAGATAGTCGAGAGTAGAGAGGCAGACTCTCACTGTTGTATTATGGGGGATTGCAATGGCGATGTAGGCAATTCCTTCGGAGGTAGAGGTACCTACCCTGCCACCCCCCAGGGTGTGCTAATTGCAAATTTCTTTAAGAGGTACAATTTAATACCTTGTTATATGCTTGATCTAACCGGTGGACCAGTCCACACCTTCGAATCCCATAATGCACGCTCCACCCTCGACTATATTACGATCCCATCTAGGATGGTTGGTACTGTTGCTGCATCCTCGGTTCACAAGGATCACATGCTAAATAACTCCGACCATTTCGCTGTTAGTGTCGTTATCAATGTGGGGCAGATAACTGGTACCCATTTGTCAAATAACCAATCCCCCTGCATTAGATGGGATAAAATGACCGCTGTTGAGAGAAATACAAGGTACACTGAGAGGGTCGACGCTCAGGTTGACATAATAATGGATACTCTCCTTGCATCAGAACCTAATCCACAGAACATTGATCTAGCCCTTGATGCCCTTACTCGCTCAATCATGAATGTCTCAATGGACCTCCCTCATTCGGCTTTCAGAAAACACTTAGAGCCTTATTGGAACGCTGATCTTTCAAGACTGAAATACTTAAAAGTCACTGCTTATCGAGAGTGGGTGCCGATGGGCCGCCCTAGAGGTCTTGATAATATCTACTATGTTTCTTACAAAAGAGCGAAGAAGGAATTTATGAAGACGTTAGTTAAACTCTCAAAGCAGTATGAGGATGAGGAGGTACTCGAAGCAGTCAGGTTGGCTGAAATCAATAGAAACTGTTTTTGGCGCTTGGTTCAAAAGAGTCGAAAGGCTGGGGGGGGGGGGGGGGGGGGGGGAACCAGGTTGCTATTAGACGACGAGACGGCGTTGTGGTCAACGATATTAATGATGTCTTAGAAGTTTGGAGGAGTCACTTTGCTGCCTTGGGGCAAGAAGTTGACTCACCTGCCTATGATAAAGTTCACTTTGATGCCATCTCTCAGTTTGCCAATAACTACAACCTCTCTCAGGTTAATGACGACATATTTCTCGCTAACCCGATACATGTTGACGTGATTCGGAAAGCAGTTAAGAGTTTAAACCTGGGTAAGTCACCCGGGTTTGATAAGGTCTCATCCGAACATGTAGCTTTCGGAGGTCCTAAGCTTATGCAGGTGCTCTGCGTAATCTTCAACATGATTATCGACATCGAATACATCCCGGAATGTTTTCGATATGGGGTCCAGGTACCCCTTTTCAAGGGAAAAAAATTGTGCAATCTAGACCCGAATAATTATAGAGGAATCACCCTCCTGTCTACTTACAACAAGCTCTTTGAGATTGTTCTCTGGAACAGACTCAAGGGTTGGTGGGTGGACAATGGGGTGATCTCGGAATTATAGGGAGCCTGCAAGTCTGGACTTTCCTGCATCCACACAGCATTTACATTGCAAGAGACCATAGCCACGTCATTGGAGGACAATAACAAATGTTATGTGGTCTTCCATGACGTGTCTAAGGCCTTTGATGGTGTGTGGATTGACGGACTGTTCAGACAGATGTATGACTCAGGAATTACCGACAAAACCTGGCGCCTCCTTTACCGCTCGTACATTGACTTCAAGTGTTGTGCGAAGATACAGGGTTTTTTATCAGAGACATATGCCCTCCACCGTGGAATTCATCAAGGGGGGTTTATGTCACTGATAAAATATACCGTGTTTATCAACTCACTCCTCGTACGGTTGAAGGCGTCTGGGTACTACTGCAAACTCTACCATACGCCAAGTACACCCGTGGGGTACGCCAATGATTTGGCTACGGCTTGTACGAATAACTGGAAAATAGAAAGAGTCATGGACATTGTACATCGCCACGGGTGTACTGGGCGGTACGAATTCAACGCGAAGAAAAGTGGCGTTTTGGTGTATGGTGAAGGCATCAATGAGCATAAACAAAATGCACCAAACAGGGCATTCCGGTTAGGCACTGCCAAGGTATTGGAGAGGGAACATTACGATCATGTTGGGATAAGAGCGGTGATCTCAGATGACGATATCTCAGGCATTGAGGAGCGACTTTCAAAAGCAAGGCGAACTTTCAATGCAGTCGCTGGTATCGGGATCAGGAGCAGCGGCCTTACAATGGCAACTTGTAACGTCATCTTTTGGACGATCGTTGTTCCTGCGGCCCTTTACCGCTCCGAGATTTGGATATTAAACGCCCAATCCACTGCATTGATAGAAGCTTTTCAGATTTATGCCTGTAAGCGAATTCAACGCCTGTATAGTAGGGTTCCGAACGCACCCGCCCTCTACTCACTCGGGTGGATGCGTCTGGACGGCTATATACAGGTTAAGAAAATGCTTTTTATAAGATCAGTGATGACGCTTGACGACCAAACCCTATCCAGGAAAGTGTTCTGTGAAAGGGCCAGAGTCTTCTTCCAAAACCCGAACTTAGCTAACCTCGAAACCAATCACAGCGTGGTCCTTGATCTACTAGAAGTTGCCTCAATATTTAATATGTACGAGGATGTAAGAGACATGGTAGATCGCGATCGTTTTTTTAGTAAGAATGCCTGAAAAACTAGAGTGTGGGCCAGAGCATGGGAACTCGAAAATGTATACTGGATGGTAGAATTCAACCTGCATCATAGCCTCGATCTAGTACACCTGGTATGTCACGAAAACCGGTACCTAACCTGGTGGGCACTTTCAGATAAATACCCCCCTCTTACCCCTGTGTGCGAGACACTTGCCAAATTAGTATGCCACGCCAGTCTCCTGAAGGTCGACGATGTCTGCTTAAAGGGTTCGACATTAAACACCTTGTGCTACAGTGCCCCAGTCTTGATGGGGAGCGCGACAGTATGTTTCGTGAAATAAGACAACTCCCGAATAATCTAGGTACAAACGCCCTGGAAGGGGATGAGGATATTCTAGGTACCCTCCTAGGCCGTAATATCGATGGATATACCGTGGAGCAAATGGAGATGATATGGCTAATCTCGAGCAAATGCATTGACTCTATGTATAGAAAGAATATTAAGGAGAAGAAAGGAGAAGGCTAGACCTCTCTCCCAGTTATCTCTATCCAGATTCAGACGGTACCAAATCTAGAACGTTATGAATTCTCCATAGCCAATCGATTATGTTATTAGCACGCCTATTTGTTTCTGTTCTTTCAATAATAAGTTTATTCAATTAAGGGTCTGTTTGAAAGTTTTCGCAACCCTGATACTGATTACTCATTATTTGTATATGTTTGTCATTATTTCTTTGTCATATATGATTTTTTTAGTGATACTACAGTCAATAAAGAATATATATAGAGAATACAATTGGCAACCAAGTAAGTGATTTTAGTGCACATGATCACTTCATGCATAAATTGTATAGAGTTGGCAGCATAATATGAGTTTATTTTGCGGTATGCCTCATTGTATGGTTACACATAAAACCATATAGAACTTCAAAAACCTAATATATAAGTTGGATCGGCAATTGAAAACGTTTGGATGCTGTCATTTTCCCTTTATTTTGATCAATATTTTCATTTGTTTTGCACTAAACAAAAGTTTAATGTTATGATGTTCAGGCATGTTGGGTGCCTATGTGCTATGCAACTATGCATTAAATGGACCCTCTGATACAGTGGATATACAGGATATCTGATTGCACTGTTTAAGCCCCCACTGCCGCAAATTAACTGAATTAACATCAATAACATCATGGGGCTGCCCACAGTACGTAATACCGCTGAAGAAGTGTCTATAACAGTTGATATTTGGCATCGGATAGCCTGTACGTGTTTGACAGATCTTGCTGTTTGATGTAATGAGTTAATGATTAGATTTCCAGTATAACTGAAATGCTCTCTGAATTAGACTGGGTATAATTATCAGAAAGGAGGCGTGACGCCACGGTGACCATGATGTTCAAATTAATGAATATTCTACTAGCCCTCTTTGCCAGGGAGTTCTTCACCAAAGGCAGAAGTCCTACTACCTATGCCAACTCCTTCTTCCCACTAACCATAGAAGACTGGAATTCACTTCCGATAGACATTAAGGCAAGAAGAAGCCTAAACCAATTCAAAGAGGGGCTGGCATCGAGATACAGACAATATATATTAATATTATATATATTAATACATGTGTGTGTGTTTGTGTGTGTGTGTGTGTGTGTGTGTGTGTGTGAGAGAGAGAGAGAGAGAGAGAGAGAGAGAGAGAGAGAGAGAGAGAGAGAGAGAGAGAGAGAGAGCGCAGTTCTGGGTAGCAGACGTTATGTAAGAATTATTGTTGCGCAATATGCACATTTCTTTAACAGATGTTGTGTTATATTAACTTAACATCAATAACCTCCTGGGGCCAGCCACCCCACGTAATGTCGCAGGAAGAAGTGTCTCTTACAGTTCGTGGTAACCTGACAGCCAGCATGTGTTTGAAAGATCTCACTGTATGATATAATCAGTTAATGAGTGCTACCTGCACCAGGTGATTCGCACGTATATATATATATATATATATATATATATATATATATATATATATATATATATATATATATATATATATATATATATATATACTTGTGAGCTACCGGTGAAACTAATACAACAAGACAGACGACGAGTATTTATCCCAAATCTATGGTGTTTTTAGTTTTTCCTTCTTTTGTGTTTTGCATTTTGTTCGGTATACTAAAACATATATGACATTCCTGTGGGGTTTCCGTCAGGAATTGAAATTCCATATTTCATATCAGTTATTGCATGCAAAATCATATTTGATGTTGTCATACATTGCCTATTGGCCTATTTTGACGAGCACATTGAATGAACCTCTAGCACTTTCAAACATGTAAAACAGGCATTGTACCTTTTTGGTTGGTTGAACAATATAGACATCTTGAGGATGAACTGGTAAGAGAAGTTTTGTTTGCTATGTTTAATTGATGTTAGCATAATAGCAATACACGTTATGTGCTGGTCTAATTCTCAGAAACCAACCTCTAAATGTTTGCTCATAAGGTTAGATAGGTAAATAAAGAAGTTATTCTTTATCCTTTTTCTATTTTCTAAGAATATATACATGAACACCTGAAATTGTATTTTCTAAGGTAACTGCATAATTATATGTCCGTTATTGTATATGCTGTATGGCAGATTAAAGTATAATTTTTGATAATTTTCAAAGTGTCTCCCCTGTAAGGTTTGGTAATAATAATAATGATAATAATAATAATAATAATAATAATAATAATAATAATTATGAAAATAATAATAATAATAATAATAATAATAATAATAATAATAATAACAATAATAATAATGATAAAATTACAATAATAATAATAATTTTAAATATGATAATGATAATAATAATAATAATAATAATGATAATAATAAAAATAATGATAATAATAATAAGAAGAAGAAGAAGAATGATAATAACTATAAGAATAAGAATAATGATAACAAAATTAATAGGTTAGTGTGTCATTGTTTTATTGTTATGAGATATGCTGTGCTGCATTTTCTAGTTATCAAGATTTTGATCCCAAATTCCAGGTCAGGTGTACCATGTTGAGATCTTCATATGCGGCTTAAGGTACCTGGCATGAACGGACAAATTAACTAGACAGAGTCACTTACATTAGGGGTTAGTAAGTGAAATGGCACTGTTAACACATATGTCTGTTAGCATCTTGGAGACATGTCAAATCAGTCTTAAACTAAAAGTTATGCTTACTGCAATAAGGGTGACATCAGTTAAACATAGTCAACAAGAAAAACATAAGTACTCACTAACATTCCTAGAATGTCCAGATTGTTAAACCTCCTCAAAATGTAAAAAGAAATATGTTTAAATGTGGTTATTTATATATCTCTGTTAACAAACAATTTACTCCAAACGAAAGGCTAGTTCAGGGAGTACTGAAGATCACTCTTTCTAGTTATCTCTGGTTCTAGTGTGCAGACATTGGTGGCTAGTGATTAGGTATTCCTCAAGGAATTAGGAGGAATCAAATGATCTAAACGTTTGTGACGTCGAAACCTTCCCCCCTCCCACTCGACCTAACAAACTTGAAGTTTTCCAGGCTGTAAAAACACTTCTATTCTTAGTCTGTAAATCAAATGCCTAGACCGTTATTCCATATATGTCTGTTAACAGCAGGTAATCACCTCATCCACTCAGGCCCTTCCCTGTCTGACATAAGCTTGTTGCTTTCTAATTAAGGCACGAGGTAACAAAAGACAGGAAAGAATTGTAATTGGAACAGGTGGCCGAGGCTAGTAAAGCAATTAGTTCTGATGTTTGTCCACACATGATAAAGTGGTGCCAAGTGACTCATCTGCTAGGTATGCTACAAGTCTGTGATATCTGGCTCTTTCTCTGACCTGAGTTGATTTCACTCCAGGATTAGTTCTGAATAAATCCTCAAGGGAGACACACTTGAGCTCTAGTCTGTACCACACGTATCACATTTTCAACCGCAACTCATGAATACAGTGCTTCCATCTATAGTTCGAGAGAGACATCATAACTACTTAGTGTGTATAGTGGTGTGGGCATTATACCCCACACAGCCTGAGAACCAGGCTACCAGGGATGGTATGTATATGTGTGTGTGGAGAGAGAGAGAGAGAGAGAGAGAGAGAGAGAGAGAGAGAGAGAGAGAGAGAGGGGCCT
This sequence comes from Maea johnstoni, assembly GCA_963942565.1. Classification (NCBI taxonomy): domain Eukaryota; kingdom Metazoa; phylum Annelida; class Polychaeta; order Spionida; family Magelonidae; genus Maea; species Maea johnstoni. The sequence goes on from OZ012701.1 coordinate 4,602,781, forward strand.
CTAGGTCAAAGGTCATGTAACAGATACCTTGAATTATTACAGGACCTGAAAAATAAGCATTTACTACGTACAGCACGTACTCTTAGTAATTTGGGGAATTAAGGGAACATTCAAAAACGTTTTTAAAATACTCATCTTGCAGATCTCCGGGGGATGTAGAACCTTGAACCTTACCAAAGACATGAATTATCAAATGGTAGAGCCTGATATTCAAATGAGCGGTGAGTATTGACACTGGCAAAATGTAACACAGCCAGAAATCTTCTTTAAGGGTGCTCTTTCACATCATAATAGCCACGTATGGATAAGTTTATCGTTTTTCGGTAACTATAAGATGCAATCTATACAATACCACAAGTGCCGTTGACTTCATTTAACTCAGTTTCCAGATGGTCAAGTTTCAAAAATGACCCTCGTATAACGTAGGATTCTACCATAATGAAATGCTCCTTAAACACATGACCATGGCACGCACACGCGCTTTTGACAGCTGCGAATAATCAATTGCCTTATTTCCGCACGTCAAACACCATATATGGTATTGCATACCATATACGGTATTGAGCCAACACCTCACGGGCGTGGATGGCAGGTGCATTAATAAAACCATATATTGCGTAGTCCCCGCGTGAGAATAACGCATGCAGATCATTAAATCGTCTTTAATACAGCAACAGCACCGTCTAGAGTACACAACCATACATACCATGATGGTGAAACCTTCGGACAAACTTTGCACAGTATCCTATGGAGTCTTGCTGCTCAGTCTCGCTCTATCTACAAGCTGGGCATCCTACACAAGGCAGCAGTGTCCCGGTGACATCAATCACATGATGGAGGCGTGCAAATGTAAAGAGAATATCTTCGGCGTGTACGTGATTTGTGATCTGGCGGGAGATACATATGAGCGACTTCCGGTGTTTGGACAAGTCAATAAAACCGTAATCAGTGTCACCCTTCGAAATGGCGGAATTCGAGAGCTTCCCCGTCATGTTGTTGGAAATCTCTCGGTAAGTTATATATTATTTTACCCATTTATGTCCAACGTCATCAAATGGTACAATAACGGAGATTCCATGAATTGGTAATCTTTTTGGTAATTTATACTGGTATTTTACCAATCTATGCCAACAATGGCATAGATTCCATGACTTGCTTTAGGAAATACCTCGATAAATTGAAGTGGGTTTTTACCCATTTATGGCCACACTCAAAGTCTATCCTTGAAATGGAAGTAGAGGAGGGATTCCACGTCTTGCTTTAAGAGACGTCTCAGTAATGTGTAGTGTTTTTTTTACCAAGTTCTGCCTACACCCTAAGTCTATCCTCTTTTTGTGTTTATTCTGTTACAAAATGTCTCATAACAGATGATTTATCAATGCACGTCTACTTTTTCAGGACAATTTCAGGTTAAGCCTTATTGGTATAAAATTCCAAGATATACATCACAAAGTCATAAATAGTACCGCTAAAAGTATAAGTATCTATGGATGCACCTTCAATGGACATACTGCAAGTTTCTCATGGGCGAATGCAACATATCTCAGCCTTTCAAGTATGGATATCAGACGAATAACCAATGAATCATTCCAGGGACTGTTGAATCTTGAGGTACTAAGACTCAAGCGCCTGAATCTGACAACAATCGACAGCAATGCCTTTCAGGATCTTCCCAAGCTGACAAGTATATCCATTTGGCACTCTCCTCTGCTAAAACTGGATGGCATGACACAAGCCTGCTGTCTCTCCTTCATCAGCATTAATGATGTAACATTGCATAGTCTGTACTTTGACTCTGTGGCCAGTATTAGTTCCCTAAAGTCTTTGATCATTTCAAAGGGTTCGTTGATGCACATTTTTCCTGAAATTTGCAACAGCACAGGAAAAGACAAGGAACAAGCTATTCCATTTTCAGACAGTGATTTAGTTGTCAACGTATCTTGTAGTAGATATGGCAAAAGTGCCAGGTATAATTTGTCCAACTTAACATTAGTAGATTTAAATGATAACTTTATCCAATTCATTCACCCAGCAGTACTGAATTGTTTCCCCTCACTTACCAAATTAATACTTTCAAACAACTTAATCGAGTACTTACATGAAGATTCCTTTTCTGGACTTCCACATTTGGAATATTTATACCTCTCTTACAACAAAATCACATTTTTACCGAGGCGTCTATTTTCACCTTTGCATAATCTTCAAGCTCTTAGCTTATATAGCAATTATATTACGTTTCTTAGTTCGGAGAGTTTCAATCCAACGACCACGATAGGAAATTGGAATGAAGAATTCAAGTATTTACCTGTTAGAACATTGTATCTAAACAACAATAACATAACTTCAATTGGAAAAAATACTTTTCATAAACTTGTATCAATCCACAGCCTGAGATTAGACAGAAACTACATTCGACATCTAGATGTGGCGACATTCCATGGATTGAATAATTTATCATACCTACAACTAAATTACAATGAACTCACCCACATCCAGACCAGTCTGTTTAGTGCACTGTACAATATATATAACCTTGCAATTGCACATAACAAGATTTATCATTTGGACAGGAATGCTTTTGCTAACTTAACCCACTTAAGATCATTACAATTGAATAATAATGCACTTAGTAAACTCCACCCTGACCTTTTTTGTGATCTAGTAAACCTAAGAAGTTTGCGCTTACAGTTCAATAATATTACTTCTTTACCTGTAGACATTTTTCAGTCACTGAACAATTTACGGATGCTATTATTGTTCGATAATCAAATACTTTCTATCCATCCCGGTACGTTTCTACCAATGGTTTCTTTGATTAATCTTAATATGGACAATAATCAAGTCAGTAACCTGACCAGAGAATTGATCCTTGTTTCAACACGTTCCAGTTTCAGGCAAAACCCATTTGTTTGTAGTTGTGACTTATTTTGGTTGAAAGGTTATACTGACCTTTTACCTAAAACCCGACTGCCTTTTTGCAACAATGTTGCTAAGACCCCAATCGTTGACTACCTAGACAGATTTTGCTGTAGGTTAAGTGGGGGTAGGTGTAAATCTGGTGATACACTGGTATCTACTTCTGAGCCTGCCATTTCCAAGGGAAATCTTACAAAGTATATGTATACAATCTTTGGTGTAAGTATTGCTATATTTCTAATTGTACTCGCTTGTATATATTTCTGTGGAAGGGAAAAATCTCAGCATGTTCAGTGAATTGAACATATTTGACCAAATTTAGAATTTAGTTTTTTTTTTGTTATTTCTTCTGCCACATTGGGTGAGTTCAAGTACTGCGTTAGCACATTATGTAACACAGGCGTAAGTGTTGCAATTAGCGGTACGGCAGTACTTGACATCCCAGCAAGATGTTTGCGTCAATCCAAAGCTGTGTGTTGAATTTTGCATTAACAACAAATGTAACAGAAAATGTTTGATTTTAACTGAGCTTTCTGTTTAGGGAAGCCCTATTCCCTAATAGTTTGTACAGGCAGAATCACCAATGCCTTAGGGGTTAATATAGACTTATAAGTTTCAGATCTATTAGTTTAGCGGCTAATCATGGGGCAGCAAGGACAAAAATTGTGCACTTTGAACAAAAATTATGAATTGACACATTAAGTGTGTTTTTGTGGATGTTTTTTACACAAACGTTAAGCAAAGAAATTGCTGGGATATGACTATCAAAAGCCTAGGCCTGAGAGAAGCTGCAAATCTCATACACGTATACTGAGATTATGATGACTGACGTAAGTAAAGTTTGTAAAAGGCCCCCCTAAGGACTGCATTTCTGGAGTTGTTTAAGCAAAAAAAGTCTGAAAATGTGAAAAACTTATACTTCAGAGTAGAAAGTGAAGATGTTAAACACATTTGTGTTGGTGGTTATTGATTGAGACTACTCTCATAACTTCATTAGCATTTTGAAATATATAAATATATCCATGGTGCCTTATTTTGGGGTAGCTATCAAACAATGATTGAAAAATGAGACCATTGTTGGATCTGCCTCTTAAAATTCTACTTCGAAGAAGATACTACAAACCTCCCAGAAATATTGTTTGAATGTTATTAATTGAAACTACTTTTGGTCAACATTATAAAATGTATCCATATTGCGCAATTTTGGGGTCATTTTGTCAAAATGTAACTTAAAAACAAGAGATTTTTGTGATCTCCGAAACTGACTTCTTCATTTTGTCATTGTTGATAGGGGAGATTCTTTGTGAATATTTAAGTAAAACCACAGCTCAGAATCTCAGTCAGAGAGTTATTGTTGGGCCCTCATAATAATGAATACTCATTCCAATTTCTGTCATGATCTGAATGATTTATTACTCATTTGTGGTTAGATGTTGCAATACATCAAGCCCTAGGTATAGTACTAAATGGGGTATTTCCTTGCAACTATTGTTTTTATTGTCATATTCAAATGCTCACACACATTTCAGATAATGGTAAAAAATTCTGTTAAGCACCTATTATTCAACAGTTACATTTAACCATTGATACATAATAAACTCCTCACAGATTCTGGTACAATGTGACATATGGAACAGGCTTTAAACCTCTTTCACACAGTCACTCAATAATATAACCGGTTTGTAGAGCATTATGAAAGTGCTATAATAACTTTGATGTACAAAATATGGAATAAAACTTTGTCTTCAATTACTTATTTCTTCATTGAGTTTTTCGTTATAATATTGAATTTAATATGAATCTTCTATCCTACCTATCAGCATCACATTATCAAATGTTCACCCAATTATCTATACCCAGCAATTATTACTTTAACACCTAAGTTTGTAACCTTAATTTCAAATGTAATAACATAGGTACCTTTTCAGCAGAAATGAACAAAGCCCATTA
>OZ012701.1:4610346-4637846 GCA_963942565.1 Maea johnstoni
AAATTCAGGCAAGTTATATATAATCATTTTCACATAGAGATTGTTTTCTAAAAAAGAAAAATTGAATCAAGAACCAAGAATGAGAAGTGATAGTCCAGAGGCAGGGTGCTGAGCATGCTGCAATGCCATTTGCATAATCCTGGAATGTATCAGCAGATTTCATGCATTCCATGTTGGTATAAAGCATGCATGGCACACCCAGCAAGTTTCCAGTGCACGGGTTGGTGAGATACTCAAATGCATAAAGGATTTTTTCATCAGCCATCTTTCAGTGGCACTTTAGAATTGTAAAATTAGGTGAAATTCAAAATGTTTTCTTTGGGATTTCTTTCAGAAGGATTTTGTCCTAGTAACATCATGGCGGCTCCGACACTTCTGCTGTCATACCAGGCCAGTAAAGTACCTCTTTTGATTGTCGAACACATGCATGCCAAGGTGGCTTGTATGAGATTTTACGATCATTTGTTTCCTCATCCGTGTGAGTATTACTACTTTCATACCCTTGTAAGTAACTCCATCTAAAACTCTCAGTTCATCTCGTGTGTTCCAGTAGTGCCTGATACTGTTTGGAACATTTTTTCTCACATCAGGTACCCAGTGAGAATAGCTGTAGACTAATATTTGCAGTACTTTGATCTTTACTATATCTTACCAGTGTGAGATCCCACTGTTTTAACAACCCAGATCAACATTAACCCTAAGAGTCACCACCATGCAATCTAATATCTACAGTTTACCAACAAGCTCATCTGCAGTTGACTGACTCTATTAAAACTTCATTGCTACACAGGAGTACTTGCAGAGACATTAACATGTAAATTCATCTGTATATGTTTGACCAAAATATTTGTTACCTGGGCTTGTGGAAAGTCGCTGTAACAAAATACTGCTTTGTCAGTATTCAGGACACAAGCTGAATAGACACGAGATGCAATGTCTACCATCTCATCCGTCTTCTCTTTATCAATGTTCCACAATCCTCCTGGGAGAAAAAGAATCTTTGTAATATTCAACCACCAAATATATATATATATATATGTATATATATATATATATATATATATATATATATATATATATATATATATATATATATATATATATATATATATATAAATATATATATATATATATATATATATATATTTATATATATATATATATATATATATATATATATGTATATATATATATATATATATATATTATTATTAGTTATCCTCCTTGTAAAAAAGGGATACGGCCTGGTATCTGCGAGAAGCCAGCCGTATCGCACGAGGCCGGAATTTATTATCAGTTTCTTTTTTAAATTAAAAAAATATATATTTAAAAAAAAAAAAAAAAAATTAAATTTTTTTTCAATTTTTTTTTTGTTTCAATTTTTCTTTTTTTTTTTTTCTTTTTTTAATTTTTTTTTAAATTTTTTTTAATTTTTTTTTTTTTTAATATTTTCATTTTTTTTTTAAATCTCATTTCATTTTTTTTAAATCTAATTTTTTTGATTTTGTTTTTTATTCTTTTTGTGTGTCTTGTAATATATAAAAACATCGAGGCTGTGACCTGTAAACTTGAGGTCAACCATAGTAACCGTGGCGAAGGAGGATAAAACATTGAGCCTCGATTTCAATAGTGAGGATAAAACACTTATCCCCATCCTGAAATTGACAAGTAAGGAGAAGCAATGAAATACAATCCAGTACCCAACAGCAGTTGACCAATCAGCTGCGAGTATCAGAGTGAAGCTGATAATAAATATATATATTCATATATATATATATGTGTGTAATTATGTATATAACTACTTAGAACAATGAATTTGGAAACATTGACGGTTGCCAATACAATCTTTTTGGCAAATTTGATAATTTTCGATTTGATAAGAATTTGCTTACTTACTTTGCTTACGAGAGTTTCTCTCTTATGACTTACCTACATCATCCCTTTGTTCAAAGCACACCGGTTCCATACCCTCCTCGATACAGCTTTTAATGGCGACCAGGCCAGAAACACCCGCACCTACTATCCCCACCCTCTTCTTGCTCGACGCCATTTCTCCAAACTGCTCCGACTGCGCAGTACACTGCTGTCCCATTTAGTCAGCCTGTCAAAGGTGGCTCGTCTTATATGTGAAACAGATTATTAACCCAATTATGCTTAAGAATTTCTTTGAAAATTGTCGTCTGGATTCAAAATACTTTCAGTAATAACCTGATAACTAAGAATTACTGTGCAAAATACTTGAAGGAGAGTTGTAGGTGATGTGCTTATTAACATCTCTCCTTCAAATAATTTCCCAACTATGCCTTTGCTTAAAAGATTTGGTTGAGATATTAAGGGCTTGATTTGGCTGCTGTGAGTGCTAATGGGTCAATCACATGTCCCTATTCTAAACTGACTAGGTCAGTATGAACTGAGCTGCTGAAAAGGAGGTTACATCAACAGCATAAACTTTGAACAGTTATTAGACAACTATCACAGGCTAGATGTCAGGAGGGTTACTTTTTAAAGGGAAGGAATGAGTTGAATGGCCTTGACTCATTCAAACTAAAACACTTTCCTAATGCCAAATATCTCTAAAAACGCAGGGCGACCATAGACCCAGCTGAGGGTGAATTGTATGCACTTTGTCATATCAGGAGGGTTCCTTTTTAGAGGGAAGGAATGAGCTAAATAGCTATGAGACATCCATATCCTGGCTAAAACACTTTCCTCATGCCAAATAACCCTTAACCCTCACGCTGCTGGTGGCTAATTTTAGTCAGGAAGCACAATCCACGACTCAAGCTAGAAATTACCCTAGCTTACTTTTTGTAAAAGTCGGCAACATATCTGTCTAACCTAATTATGGGGTGCTGATTAAAAAAAAACGTTGCCGAAATGGGAAATGTTTCCTTTACACTTTTTTGGGGCATTTTCCTTCAAATATCACAAAATCGACATGCATTCTCTGTAATATAAGTCTAAAACACACCTGGATCAGGATAGAAACCTTGAACTTGGTACACTTATACAATGATAGGTGCTGAGTAGCACTTTGTAAAGGAAAAGCATGAGAATGCACCATAGGAGCTCGTTTTTGTGTCGTTTTGACCATAAATCATCAAAAAACGGACATTTGCGTAATTTCCCATGTGAGGAATTTAAACACTGAACACAAGTTAGCAAACTTCTTCTGTCTGTGCATTTACAAAAGAATATCAAACATATGAATAAGTTGCTCACTCTAGATAAATTTTGAGAATGCAAACTTTGAGGACTAAGTTAAAGGTGAAAATCGGTAAAAATGTCATTTTTTTTTTCTAATAGATTATTACGAATTGCATCAACACATAGACTGTGGTATGAGTATACCTGAAATGTTTCTTATTAGGTATGCTCTTAAAATTTAGTTGTATATGACACAGCATTATTCTTTTCACAATATTTAAGACATTTTCTGCTTAAACAGTTTTTATATGGAATTTGCCTTAATATTGTTCATTATGGTTTCCAAATACTTACATTCTGCATGAATATAATGTCTCATGTAAAATACCAGCTATTTGTTCATACGTTAGTCATAACATTTGTTTCTTCATCAATGTCCCAGCAGTTCTATATTTTAGCACATATGCAAGCTGCTGAGCATTGGAAGACTGAGGCAGGTCCATCTGTATTTTTGATGTTAAGCGATATTACAGGATTTTCGTACATTGATAGCTTAAAAGTTCAAAAATACATTCATCAGGTATGGTAGATTTATTCATCAAAGTCATGATCCAATAGCTCCAATCCACACTGTTAGAGGCTGGTTCTGTTGCCTGTTTCACATATGCCGGCACAGTATATAATAAAGTCTGTAGGTGTAGTGCATCTAATGTAGGAGGTGGGCTCTTTGCTGCTTTTGATCACAGGAAAAGTATCTATCTTGCTTTGTCACAGGCCTGCAAATCAGGTAGACCATACAAGTCACAGACGAACTGCTCAGCCTAATCATCTAATTCTTGTAAGAGATATGTGGAATTAAAGAAAGGGTGCGAAGAAGATAACTCTGTGACACAAGGTTTTGAATAATTGGCTAAAGTCAAAATCTCTGCTTTGTTACCAACACTGCAACTGTATAGGTAGCATGGCTAGATAACTCAAGATACTTGGTAATAACATGACTTTGTTTTCCAGACACATGTTTTATGAAAGAGAAGTGTTGATATCTATCCTGTGAAATAGATTGTGAACAGGACAGGTGTGAACGGGACACTTTTGTCCCATGAAGAAAAACTTTTGTATCAAGAAATCATCTATAACCACCAGATTTGTCTAGTATTCCAAGACAAGCAGCATGAATACCCTTATGTTATGTTATGCTGATACAAGTTAAAATTTGAGTTCTATTTATGAAAGGGGCCTGAGCTAAACTTCAACCAAAGGAATCCCTAATAAGTAATAATGCATTCACAAAAATGAAGGCTACCATCAAATTTTCAAAAAACATCATACATAAAAGGGTTGTATACTGAGCACATTGGGATTCTGTGAAGATAGGGCTTGTTTCTCGGGGTTGTGGCCTTTCTCATATGAAATGCAGTACGAAATCAAGACAATCTCAACTTCATTAAGGCGTACAGGATAACTAAGAGGGGAAGATAAACATCTATGCTCTAATGAAAAAGTTACTCTTTATCCTTAGTAGCTATTATACCACTCTACATAAAGCAGTCATTGCATCCTTGCACAGAATAAGATACTGTAAATCATTTAAATATAGAGGGAACAATAAGATAGCGATACTAGCGCTCTGCCCATGGGCGCTATTTTTGAATTAATGGATGAATAAAAATATCATCTGAGTGACAAATTTATAAAGAAAAGGTTTTCTAATTCATTTTTATGGCCATTTAAATGCGTTTTTACCCTTAAATCACACTGAAGGTTGATATAGGTTGCTGTAGTTCAATTATGTTATACCTTAATACTTGTTAATTGGTTTTGATTCTTATGGTAGAACATGAAGTCCATTGGCGAATCGTTTTGAGGTAATATAAATAAATTTAACTCCATAGTAAATGACCTCTTGTGGCCATTTTGGAAAATGGCCACCAAAGCTGACCTAGGGCAGTTTTAGAGTGCCTCCAATCTCTAAAATAGTGACTTTGCCATAAACTACCACTGTACCAAATTTAGTCCTTTTATGAAAGAGTGCACGATTTTATACCTTGTCCGCTGGACTATAACCACACAATACATGAAAAAAACTATTCATAAATTGTTGTGTGAAGATTGCTTAGAATGTGCCCTTCGTGTCCATAGCATGTATTAACTGTAATTTTCACTCCACTAACATGTAAATCTTCATGTATATATGCGAAAAATGCACGCATTTTAAATCATGGAGATCTAGTTGTAAAGGAAAGTAGATTAAAATAGGCAAAGATGGTACCAGATCAATGTTTTTTTTATTATTATTACTTTACAGAGCAGTACAATACGGGTGCAGTTAAGTCCTCATATGGACAATGTTCGTAAAGTTTTAGGGGGCATTTTCTTAGCTGTGTTTTCGATATAATGGTGAAATCACTGCAGACTGGGTCAAATGGTCAAGGGCCTGCATTTTAGGAATGTAATAGCCCTAAGGACTAACAGATTCCTTTCACAATCGTTGTAAATCTAATAGGATACGGGTCAACACAAATAGCTCAGTAGTTCCTCGTCACCCTAAAGGGTAAATTGAGTATACCAAACTAGTATTGAGTTATATGGTGAACTGGCACGCATTTCTTTCATGTCAGTGATGTCCAAATCATGTGTTGAGTTATTCCTAGGAGTATTTCCTCCGAAGCTTCAGCATTGCACACTAGCCTTTGTTGGAAATATAGAAATTGCGAGACCATTCCCTCCCACTTCCGAGCTCCAGTCCAGGGTGACTGCCAGGGTCTTTTCTGGCAAATTCCCTCTGCCATCACGTGACTACATGATGAAGGAAGCCAATGATGTCATTGCTAGAAGAGGGAGTCGTTTGGGAGACGACATCCCCAGGGTAAGGCCTGCCTTAAGATGAAAGTACTCTTTGCATTGTGGAAAAAATAGGTTTTATGGCAAGTAATTTGCCAAAACATCTCAAAGGGAAATAAATCATATGTCATTTAATGAAATTCATACCTTGCGGTTGATGTAGACCCTTTATGAAGCATATCACTAAGTTACATTTATGAGAAAAAAGATTATTTAAAGTGCAACATCATACACGCTCTCATATGTGCCTAACTTAAATAAATGTTTCAATATCAAAATTGCATGATTAAGTGCCAATCAAGTAAAAAGTTAAAAGTTAGCTTTAGTTTATTTCCCTCAAAGAACCCCAAAAAGTGTGTGTGTATATAATAAATAATATGTAATATATAACACACATATACATATATATATATATATATATATATATATATATATATATATATATATATATATATATATATATATATATATATATATATATATATATATATATATATATATATATATATATACAGTGGAACCTGCCAAATTGAACACCTGTGCACATTGAACACCTGCGTACATTGAACAATTTTTCATGTACCAGCAGACTCCCATTGAAAATCAATGGGGGGGCTACCTGGATACTTTGAACACCTGTCTATCTTGAACATTGAACACCAAATTTGTTCCTGTAGGCCACATTTAACCTGTATAAATTAAGCATCCTGCTCTGATTTAAAACTTTTCACTATTGATCTACATCACTAAATGCATTAAAAACTTGCTGAATGATAGAAACATGCTAAAATCGATTAGACAACACTCTGAACTAATCCGAAATGAATACATATATTGTTCATGGGTCAATGGTAATATAGTTATGATTATTGTTTTTTCAAAGGAGCAAATAAATGGATATAATTTACAGGCTGTCTTAGCCTGTGGTATTTATCCTCAAACCTAGGATATTTCAATTGCTTATTTTCATAAGCCTAGCCAAACCAATCAGTCATTGAATCTATGGTATCTTTTTGTTATCAAATAGCAATTGGGAAAGTGGGATGGTTAGCATAGAACATTTTCTCCCTGTATCATAACTGCATTTAACAGGTGTCCAGTACTGCACACTGAAAATGAGGTCACATAGGCAGCTAATTTGGTCTCCTTAATCATATATATATATATATATATATATATATATATATATATATATATATATATATATATATATATATATATATATATATATATATATATATATATATATATATATATATATATATATATATACAGGTGAACTTGGATATGACGGACTCAATGGGACCAGGAAAATTGGTCCGTCATATGCAAAATCCGTCGTATACATATGACGAATCCTTGACATGCATCAAACTGGGACCAAGCATATCGTCCGTCATATGCAAGAATTTGTCGTACAGTGGTCTGTCATATCCAAGTTCACCTGTATATATATATATATATATATATATATATATATATATATATATATATATATATATATATATATATGTGTGTGTGTGTGTGTGTGTGTGTATATTATGCACATTCAAATATAGTGCAGCAAAAGCCATTAAAGGACATAGCAGAAACTGTCTGTGATGTGCGCAAACCAGGCGGACAGGCCACTAGTAGGCATTCTCCACCGATAGATGTCGCTTTACGTGAACCAGCATTTGGTTTACTGCACAAAAAGCTATTGGCCTGTTCATAGCAATAGTAGATGGCACAACTAATAACATGATGAAGCATGCCTTCGACGACGAGCGAAGCTCTTATCCCTAGATACTTTCGCCCAAAAAGTAAGGATGCAACGATGAATACTAATTAAACCCTGCCAGGGTTGCCATTAATTGTTCAGGTTTTTTGAATGATTTTGTATTGGCGTTAACATAGCTGCAATTTTCTACCCGTAGTGCCAGCATGTATTGCGAGCTATGTAGTTAATGCTGAAAAAACTATTGGCACGTGTGTATCACGTACGCGATTTGGCGCCAGTTTTTAAGGAAAATAAATGCTGCACGTAACAACACACGCCCATTACAATTGTTGAATTAGTGCATCAAGTTCATGGAAAACTCGAATAATTTTTCCTCTTTCTCCGCTACCGTAAATGCTAAAGATATATCCATAATTTATACTTAATAGGACAGAGAACTGGGCCTGGAAATGAGCATAACAAAACTCAGTGTTTACCCATTTCAAGCGACTTTGACGTCTCTTCCTTTTAAAAGCAGGACGTATAGTCCAGCGGATAAGGGATAAAATCGTGCACTTTTTGATAAAAGCACCAAATTTGGTACAGTGGTAGTTTATGCCAAAGTAACTATTTTAAAGATTGGAGGCACTCTGAAAATGCCCTAGGTCAACTTTGGCGGCCATTTTTCAAAATGGCCGCCAGAGGTCATTTCCTATGGAGTTAAATGAATTTATATCACCTCAAAACAATTAGCCAATGAACTTCATGCTCTACCAGAAGTATCATAACCAATTAACACCCAATTACGTACAACTTAATTGACCTCTTAGTGACCTATATGAGCGTTCAGGGTCATTTTAGGGTAAAAACGCATTAAAATGGGCACAAAAATGAATGAGAAACTTTTTTCTTATAGATTTGTCACTCAGATGATATTTGTATTCATCAATTAATTAAAATCAAGCTCCGTGTGTGGTACAGAGTTTCCAAATGGGTTGTTATAATGTTATTTGATGACTTCAGGGTCATTTTAGGGTAAAACCATGTCATAGTTCCCACAATTTGTGAAATATAGGCAGTTGAATTGTATTTTTTCCCTTGCAGTAGTTTCTGTTTCACCTATCAACTAATCTTAAATATCATGTGTGAACCAGGGTTTTCAATGTGTTAACATGTGATGATTCTGAGGGCCATTTCAGGGTCATTTTAGGGTAAAACCATGTCATAATTGCCACAAAATGTAAATTCTAGGCATTTGAATTGGACTTTTTCTATTGCAGTATATTCTCTTTCACCTATCAACTAATCTTAAATGTCATGTGTGAACTAGGGTTTCCATTGTGTTACCATGTGATGATTTTCAGGGTCATTTTAGGGTAAAACCTGTCAAAATGACAGGAAAAAGTTGAGTTAAGGCATTGAATTTGTATTTGTTCTGTTTCAATACAGATTAGTTACTCAACAACTAACCTCACCTGTCTTTTGTGAAACAAGGTTTCTAATTGAGTTGTCTAATGATGATTCTAAGGGTCATTTTAGGGCAAAAGGGTCAAAATGGTAACAAAACCTGTAGCAGAACCCTAGGCTGTAACTTTTCTCAAGCAATACTTACTGCAATCATCTATCAACAAAGCTTATTAAGGGGGAACGGGACCTTCGCACCTTTAAATAGGGCATTTTTTTGTTTTTTTGATATGTGAAAGCTGAAAAGGTTTGCTACTTATTCTTTGGAATTAGAACTCTCTACTAGATCTACAAATGACAAAAAACAGGACTCTTGTAAAAGCTGACTGCTAGAGGAGAGAACATCCTCAGGCACCCAGCTGGGATGTTAATCTAAGATCTTAATATCCTTTCCTTATCTGATCTCCTGGGAGTGTGCTTTACTGGCTGATGGGTGTGAATTGGGGGTTACAGTTCCTGGCCAGGACCGCAATGTGTATTGTATCAAATGGGAATATCCTGCTACCCAGGAAACAGGCACTGAGCAATGATTGCATTGCAATTAGGGTATTGAATAAAAGGTGTAATTCTTGTGCATCAGCTGTCTTGCTTTACAGGTGAAGGTCAGACAGTTCAGGTAAAACCGATCAAATGCTCCAGATATATTCTGGTGAGTGATTGGCATGATGTTTGGGATATCTTACCTAGGTGAAGAGGGTTTCCTGTATGGTTAGGAGAGAACATTTAGATGCTGGTCCCTGGACAGTGCAGAGTCTTAATGTATTCTTACAATGGGAAATAGATCCAAAAGGAAGAGAAAGAGGGGGTTTGAATGGCATGAAAAATCTTCTGTACCAGAAGATTTGGATACATTAGAGGAAGAGGAATCTGAGAATTCACTAACCATTCATAGTGCAAGTTATAGAAAGCTTAGACTGCTGAGCACTAGTTCAGATGACAGTGGCATAGCAATTGAAGATGCAGACTCTGAGTACTTGTTATGGAGCGGATTCACTGCCAGACAGCCAATATGCAATTAGCAGTCAGTAATAGTCCCTTATCTTTCCTTATCAGCTGGGGGGTGGAGTGCTCACTAGGGGGTCCAGCCTCTACCAGTAGAACCTCCAAATATTTGCTAAAAAACCCTTTTTATTCCAGTAATTGAGGTACCAAGTGAACTATCAAACATTCAAACTATTCTACCAAAACATGCAAATCATATTCTTATTCCAAATTATCCTTAAAAGTTGCATAAAGGGGCAGAACATCATAATAGGCTGTAGGATATGCAGGGCTGGCTTTAACAGCTGGTTTGAAGGCTTTCTGAAATCACCATACTTCTCATTTTTAAAAGGCCCCCATTCATTCAATATTGATCTTAGAATGCTGAGATTTTAACACATAACCAAAAACATCCTTGGGCAGATTCTAGTTTTTCATTTTTTTTATATCTGCTCTAGTTGTTTCTTAATTCAACTTCAAAAATGAAGAAAGGTAAGATTCAACAGAAAAATATTGATCACAACTTTAACTTGCTGTAAATTCCTTTAGGAACAAAACTTTGAAAAAATAAAAAAGTAGAATTTGCTCAAGCATGTTTTCTATATGATATATAAATATCAACTGTGTTAAACCTTTATTGAAGCCAGGAGGTACTTTGCAAAAACATATGTATTAGAAATCCGCATCACTGTCTTTAGGCCCCACCCCCAGGGATCTGTGATGGTATCATAAAACATGTTTAGGATATCTGACCTCTCCAGATTCTCAGCTTTCATGAAATATATAGTTTATTGGGGTTTTCTTGTACAATGACCAAGATATTGGTCAATCTTTACATGGAAGTCTCAATTAAAGAACGAAGGTCCGGAGCCCCCTTAAGCATGTAACAGGGTTTCAATGTATTTGCCCTGTCATGAGGCTGGGTCATTTTAGGGTAAAAACCTTTGAAATGGTGACAAGTTTTCATAGACTCTTTAATTTCAAAATGCATTATCAGCATGCAGTAGAGCCACCTGAATCATTTACTTGTCTAACTGGATCAAAATGGCCCATGAATGTTTGGTTTCCTGCACAAAGCTTGGCATTATAAGTATGGACAAGGACTACCTCTTGACGTTGTAAAAGACATCCGCCTGCCTAGGTGTAATTTCAAGCATGGAATAGATCAAGGATCCCTACATACAAAATTTGTTTCAACCAATTATATACATTTAAAATATTGGATTAAATATTCAGCTCTCATGGGGTTGAAAGTAATAGCAAAGGATCCTTAAAAACACTTGGTAGCTTTAGTTATATCAATTAAGTTGTACCCAACTCAATTAAAATTCTACCATCATGTTAGGGCTGAAGTGCCTCTGAGAACAGTGTATGCCAAGAATACACTTATTGTGATACTTTCAGGATTGATAGTCAACCAACTATCAATAGACTCATATCATAGCCTGTTCACCATAACTATTATTTTAGAAAAGAGTGGTTAAAAAAGGTGGCATGACATGTCCCAAAAATCTGCGATTCAATTGCAAGTCTGAATGTTAATTAAAGAAATATATATATTTTAGATTAGATAACATGATTAAAATGTAGGTTTAATTCGTCTTGACTTATGCTGCATAAGTTATGCACATAATAAGTTAAGAATGATATCATTTAACTTGAATTGATTTATTAACCCTACTTGCCATATAATCATTTGCCAAAAATATTGAAATGCCAATAGCAGATAAAATGATTACAGGGATAGTAAACATGATTGAGTTGCATTGCCAACTGTAGTCTTTGCTAGTTATTTAAATCTTAAAACAGCACAATTTCAAAATACCCTCAGTTGTATGGGATGTTGGTCCTTTCCTCATGATGTTTCTGTTAAACATTTCTTATTATTTAAATAGCACACGCAACAGCGTGTGTTATTTAATTAAATAACACACGCTACTAGTTCAACAGTGATACTTTATGCGTGATGTGGCATGCACCATCTCTTTACCAGTTCCTCTATGTGAATTTGTCACAGTGCATGCATGCCATTTTTGGGTCTCCTGCTGGACCAGCAGAAAATCGCTTGTGTTTACCGCAAAATTTGCAAGAAAAATGTCCATATTGAATGCCTTCTAGGTACTTTTAGAAATGAATAAATTCATTTAGGGAAGCTTCTCAATTTTAAGGTTATTGCCCTGGCGTTATGTTTCGCTGATGTTTATTTTAAGTTATACAAATTCAATGCCTTGACTCGGCTAGATAAGTTGATAGGTGAACCAGAAGATCTTACAAGGGGTAAATACAATTCAAATGCCTAAATTGTACATTTTATGGCTATTATGACATAGTTTTACCCTGAAATGGCCCTGAGAATCATCACTTGGTAACCCAACGGAAACCCTGGTTCACACATGATATTTAAATTAGTTGATTGGTGAAACAGAAAATACTGCAAGAGAAAAGATACAATCCAAATGCCTTGATTTTACATTTGTGGCCATTATGACATGATTTTACCCTAAAATGACCCTGAAGTGGCCCTGAGATTCATCGCATGTTAACACAATGGAAACCCTGGTTCACACATGACATTTAAGATAAGTTGATAGGAGAACCAGAAACTGCTGCAAGGGAAAAAATACATTTCAAATGCCTAAATTTTACATTTTAAGGCAGTTATGACATGATTTTACCCTAAAATGACCCTGAAGTCATCAAATAACAACGTGTTTGGAAACCCTGTACCACACACGGAGCTTGATTTTAATTAATCGATGAATACAAATTTCATCTGAGTGACAAATTTATAAGAAAAAAGTTTCTCATTCATTTTTGTGCCCTTTTGATGCGTTTTTACCCTAAAATGACCCTGAACGCTCATATAGGTCACTAAGAGGTCAATTACGTTGTACGTAGATATGCAACTATGCATTAAATGGACCCTCTGATACAGTGGATATACAGGATATCTGATTGCACTATTTAAGCCCCCACTGCCGCAAATTAATTAAAATAACATCAATAACATCATGGGGCTGCCAACAGTACGTAATACCGCTGAAGAAGTGTCTGTAACAGTTGGTATTTGGTATCGGATAGCCTGTACGTGTTTGACAGATCTTGCTGTTTGATATAATGAGTTAATGATTAGATTTCCAGTATAACAAAGGCAGAAGTCCTTCTACCTATACCAACTCCTTTTTCCCACTCACCGTAGAAGACTGGAATTCACTTCCGATAGACATTAAGGCAAGATGAAGCCTAAACCAATTCAAAGAGGGGCAGGCATCGATATACAGACAAAAAGCCGCCAAGTATATATATATATATATATATATATATATATATATATATATATATATATATATATATATATATATATATGTGTGTTAATACATGTGTGTGTGTGTGTGTGTGTGTGTGTGAGAGAGAGAGAGAGAGAGAGAGAGAGAGAGAGAGAGAGAGAGAGAGAGAGAGAGAGAGAGAGAGAGAGAGAGAGCGCAGTTCTGGGTAGCAGAAGTTATGTAAGAATTATTGTTGCGCAATATGCACATTTCTTTAACATGTGTTGTGTTATATTAACTTAACATCGATTACCTCCTGGGGCCAGCCACCCCACGTAATGTCGCAGGAAGAAGTGTCTCTTACAGTTCGTGGTAGCCTGACAGCCAGCATGTGTTTGAAAGATCTCACTGTATTATTATGATATAATCAGTTAATGAGTGCACCAGGTGATTCGCATATATATATATATATATATATATATATATATATATATATATATATATATATATATATATATATATATATATATATATATATATATATATATATATATACATAGTGAACAATATGACTATTGAATCGAACAAAGCTATCAGAGAAGTAAATGTTATGCAAATGCTATACGATAATAGTTGTTATTATACATCACTTGAAGATTATTGATTCTGGTTGGTCAAGGGCCATGGATTACTCGTCATGTTTTCCTCACTCCTTAGCGACAGGCTGTTGTCCTTAACAGCTTATGAACTAATTGAATAGTTCATTGCAACAGCCATCAACTAATTGAATAGTTCATGGCAACAGCTATGAACTAATTGATTAGTTACCACTAGTCCGAAGAATACCCACGAACACCCACGGAGTTTGCCGAGTGTGCTACCGGTGAAACTAGTTCAACAAGGCAGGCGACGAGTATTTATTCCAAATCTCTGGTGTTTTTAGTTTTTCCTCCTTTTGTGTTATGTATTTTGTTTGGTATACTAAAACATATATGACATCCCTGCGGGGTTTCCACCAAGAATAACTTCTCCTCGAGAGGATTGTCGCCCTCGGACTACGCGCTCGGGCTACGCCCTCGAGCGACAATCCTCTCTCAGGGAACTTATTCCTGGTGAAAATCCAACGGGGATGTCATATTTGTATATTTGTGTCTTGTCATATTCAGTTACATATGCTTGGTTCTTGCACGTGACATGTATGTGTACGTGGCAAGACAAGCTATATTCATCTTTATACTTGACCTGTTTCCCCCTTTCTACTGAAAGATGAGATTATCCTTTGCCACTCCTTGGCTTTAGGGCCATACATTTGATAAAATTGACATATCGCCTTGCCTGTTTTCGAACATTTTCTATCACATGGTCTTTCTATCGCAAAATTTCGTATGAACGATCTTCTAATATACTTTCATTTTTTCTTGACTGAAATATGTAATTTCTTTTCTTGTCAATTTTTCTGCAATACTGCGGCTGGGTCTAAGATAGTCAGCTATAATGCCTTAGACACATCGGCTATCAGAGCAGGCCTACAGTGATGAGAGACATAGGGCAGTAAGTAGCAACGCCATAGACCACTCAGGGAGTGGGGTAACTGTTTTTGCGTCGTTTCCAACAGTTAAGGGGTCGGTTTCAACTGCTTAGGTCCTAGGAGGGTTCAATTAAGTTTCCAACAGCGACACTGGTGGATCCACTAATAATGATGTCTACAATTCTGAAAACACCACCAGGGGACACTGCAATAAACCAAAGGGTATGAGGGTATGGCATACATTGCCTATTGGCCTATTTGACGAGCACATTGAAAAGGATACGCTAGATTCAGTCAAACCCCTTATATGGTGGCAATTAGGAGATGTATGTCCCGAAATAATGTTTGCCTGTGAGACAATGTCTAAATTAGTGTGTAAATCTAGTAAACTAAAGAGTGACCACTATGATTTTAAAAACGGCCGTGTTAATCAACAATACTGTGATCTATGCAATGACTTTGCGATAGAAAATGTAGAGCATTTACTTATGCATTGTAAGGCCCTCGAGAGAGAAAGAAGAATTATGTTAAATGAAATAGCCAATCTAGAAAATCAACATGGAGCTAGTATCTTAAAACCTGCATGTAATATACTCCATATTCTACTGGGAAAAGTACCAGTTAACGTAGAGCCTACTGTAATGCTTTACTTTTTCAAGCTAGTTGCTGTGAATGTCCAAAAGATGTACTCAATTATGCTAAAGGGAAGAGTAGGTATTGGGTAATACCCCATTTATTCTGTTAAAAATAGGGTGCGTCAGCTTTAAGTCAAACAACTATTGGGCAACCATAAAATTGCAACCCTGTAAATAGTCTCACTTTGAGACAGTGCCATTATAAGGTGATTTACATCACCGTTTAGTGTGTATATTTAATTAATGCACTATGTAAGATGGCAATGTAAAGTACAAATGTAACTTCAGTATACACTGCTTACTTCTTTAGTCAGGTTACCACATATTCTTGTACTACTACCTACTTCTTATGATGAGTAGTAAACATCGAGAATAAGAATATTAGGTATCCTGACTGGAAGATTTGCAAGAGATAGAATATCTCAATAATGTACATAAATGTTTAGCTGCGACAACACAATGTTCCTTTTGGTGACGTAGCTAACAATATTTATATTATTTATTTACTCATATATTTATTTACTTAATAACTCAATGTTATAATTTCTTTTTGTTCAATATCCTTTGTATGTTATATCAAAAAAAATGTGTTTTTGTATTCGAAAGAACTACAGTCAATAAACATATATATATTGAATGAACCTCTAGCACTTTCAAACATGTAAAACAGGCATTTTACCTTTTGGGTTGGTTGAACAATAAAGATATCCTGAGGATGAACTGGTAAGAGAACTTTTGTTTGCTATATTTAATTGATGTTAGCATAATAGCAATACACGTTCTGTGCTGGTCTAATTCTCAGAAACCAACCTCTAAAAGTTTGCTCATAAGGTTAGATAGGTAAATAAAGGAGTAATTCTTTTTCCTTTTTTCTATTTTCTAAGAACATATACATGAACACCTGAAATTGTATTTTCTCATGTGTCTCAGACCTTTTCTAAGGTAACTGCATAATTATATGTCCTGTCATTGTATATGCTGAATGGCAGATTAAAGAATAATTTTTGATAATTTCCAGAGTCTCCCGGTTAAAAGTTTGGTAATAATAATAATAATAATAATAATAATAATAATAATAATGATAATAATGATTATAATATTAATAATAATAATAATAATAATAATAATAGTAAGAAGAAGAAGAAGAAGAAGAAGAAGAAGAATGATACTAATAATAATAATAAGAAGAAGAATATCAAAAATAATAGGTTAGTGTGTCATTGTTTTATTGTTATGAGCTTTGCTGTGCTGCATTTTCTAGTTATCAAGTTTTTGATCCCAAATTCCAGGTCAGGTGTACCATGTTGAGATCTTCATATGCGGCTCAAGGTACCTGGCATGAAGAGATACATTAGGGGTTAGTAAGTGAAATTGCACTGTTAACACATATGTCTGTCAGCATCTTGGAGACATGTCAAATCATTCTTAAACTAAAAGTTATGTTAACCGCAATAAGGGTGACACCAGTTAAACATAGTCAACAAGAAACACATAAGTACTCACTTACATTCCTAGAATGTCCAGATTGTCAAAAAGTAAAAAGAAATATGTTTAAATGTGGTTATTTATATGTCTCTGTTAACAAACAATTTATTCCAAACGAAAGGCTGGTTCAGGAAATACTGAAGATCACTCTTTCTAGTTATCTCGGATTCTAGTGTGCAGACATTGGTGGCTAGTGGTTAGTTATTCCTCAAAGAATTAGGAGGAATCATATAATCTAGACGTGTGTGAGGTCGTAGAAACATTCCCCCCTCCCACACGACCTAACAAACTTGAAGTTTTCCAAGCTGTAAAAACACTTCTATTCTTAGTCTGCAAATCAAATGCCTAGACCGTTATTTACGATGGACCAAGTGTGAATGAGAAAATATTTAAATATTTTTTTCACCACCGTATTTTGGGGGGAGAAAATATTTATAAATATATTTAAATGTATTTAAATATATTTTCTCCCCCCAAAATACGGTGGTGAAAAAATATATTTAAATATTTTCTCTTTCACACTTGGTCCATCGTGGTTATTCCTTATATGTCTGTTAACAGCAGGTAATCCCCTCAGACAGAATGCTCATCCACTCAGGCCCTTTCCCTGTCTGACATTAGCGTGTTGCCTTCTAATTAAGGCACGAGGTAACAAAAGACAGGAAGGAATTGTAATTGGAACAGATGGCCGAGGCTAGTAAAGCAATTAGTTCTGATGTTTGTCCACTCATGATATAGTGGTGCAAAGTGACTCATCTGCCAGATATGTACATATTTATATATATATATATATATATATATATATATATATATATATATATATATATATATATATATATATATAGATATAGATATATATATATATATATCTGGATCAACTCAACCAAGAGTTAGCGTGAAAAACATACACCCTTTTATTCTGAAAGGGGCTGAACTGTCGGAAAAAATTATCGTTTATCAATCGTGTCTATTTACACCCTCTCACTACACAAGCATCACAAATAAGGAACGGGTCAAAATCCATCTGATTCAGGTCCTTTGGGCTGGTGGAGAACATCGGTCTCTATTGTTACATTGGTCCCAAACGACCTGGCTGTCTGCTTTGAGCATGTTGATTCCTTCGGCCTAGATCATTATAACCAATATTTTCATCTCAATTTTAGGCTGTAAGTGAATAACGATACAGACGCCAGTATTTTAGAATATGACAGATATAAATCCCCTCCAGGTCAAAGGTCATGTAACAGATACCTTGAATTATTACAGGACCTGAAAATCAGCATTTACGTACAGCACGTGCTCTTAGTTATTTTGGGAATCAAGGGAACATTGAAAAACGTTTTTATAATACTCATCTTGCAGATCTCCGGGGGATGTAGAACCTTGAACCTTACCAAACACATGAATGTTCAGATGGTAGACCCTGATATTCAAATGAGCGGTGAGTATTGACACTGGCAAAAATGAACCACAGGCAGAAGTTTTCCATATATTGCTCTATCACATCATAATAGCCACGTATGGATAAGTTTATCGTTTTTCGGTAACTTTAAGATGCAATCTATACAATACCACAAGTGCCGTTGACTTCATTTAACTCAGTTTGCAGATGTTCAAGTTTCAAAAATGAACCTTGTATAACGTAGGATTCTACCATAATGAAATGCTGCTTAAACACATGACCATGGCACGCACACGCGCTTTTGACATCTGCGAATAATCGATTGCCTTATTTCCGCACGCCTTACACCATATATGGTATTGCATACCATATAAGGTATCTTAAACCATATATGGTATTGCATACCATATAAGGTATTGAGCCAACACCTCACGGGCGTGGATGGCAGGTGCATTAATAAAACCATATATTGCGTAGTCCCCGCGTGAGAATAACGCATGCAGATCAATAAATTGTCTTTAATACAGCAACAGCACCGTCTAAAGTACACAACCATACATACCATGATGGTGAAACCTTCGGACAAACTTTGCACAGTATCCTATGGAGTCTTGCTGCTCTGTCTCGCTCTATCTACAAGCTGGGCATCCTACACGAGGCAGCAGTGTCCCGGTGGCATCAATCACATGATGGAGGCGTGCAAATGTAAAGAGAATATCTTCGGCGTGTACATAATTTGTGATCTGGCGGGAGATACATATGAGCGACTTCCGGTGTTTGGACAAGTCAATAAAACCGTAATCAGTGTCACCCTTCGAAATGGCGGAATTCGAGAGCTTCCCCGTCATGTTGTTGGAAATCTCTCGGTAAGTTATATATTATTTTACCCATTTATGTCCAACGTCATCAAATGGTACAATAACGGAGATTCCATGAATTGGTAATCTTTTTGGTAAATTTCAAGTATGGATATCAGACGAATAACCAATGAATCATTCCAGGGACTCTTGAATCTTGAGGTACTAAGACTCAAGCGCCTGAATCTGACAACAATCGACAGCAATGCCTTTCAGGATCTTCCCAAGCTGACAAGTATATCCATTTGGTACTCTCCTCTGCTAAAACTGGATGGCATGACACAAGCCTGCTGTCTCTCCTTCATCAGCATTAATGATGTAACATTGCATAGTCTGTACTTTGACTCTGTGGCCAGTATTAGTTCCCTAAAGTCTTTGATCATTTCAAAGGGTTCGTTGATGCACATTTTTCCTGAAATTTGCAACAGCACAGGAAAAGACAAGGAACAAGCTATTCCATTTTCAGACAGTGATTTAGTTGTCAACGTATCTTGTAGTAGATATGGCAAAAGTGCCAGGTATAATTTGTCCAACTTAACATTAGTAGATTTAAATGATAACTTTATCCAATTCATTCACCCAGCAGTACTGAATTGTTTCCCCTCACTTACCAAATTAATACTTTCAAACAACTTAATCGAGTACTTACATGAAGATTCCTTTTCTGGACTTCCACATTTGGAATATTTATACCTCTCTTACAACAAAATCACATTTTTACCGAGGCGTCTATTTTCACCTTTGCATAATCTTCAAGCTCTTAGCTTATATAGCAATTATATTACGTTTCTTAGTTCGGAGAGTTTCTATCCAACGACCACGATAGGAAATTGGAATGAAGAATTCAAGTATTTACCTGTTAGAACATTGTATCTAAACAACAATAACATAACTTCAATTGGAAAAAATACTTTTCATAAACTTGTATCAATCCACAGCCTGAGATTAGACAGAAACTACATTCGACATCTAGATGTGGAGACATTCCATAGATTGAATAATTTATCATACCTACAACTAAATTACAATGAACTCACCCACATCCAGACCAGTCTGTTTAGTGCACTGTACAATATATATAACCTTGCAATTGCACATAACAAGATTTATCATTTGGACAGGAATGCTTTTGCTAACTTAACCCACTTAAGATCATTACAATTGAATAATAATGCACTTAGTAAACTCCACCCTGACCTTTTTTGTGATCTAGTAAACCTAAGAAGTTTGCGCTTACAGTTCAATAATATTACTTCTTTACCTGTTGACATTTTTCAGTCACTGAGCAATTTACGGATGCTATTATTGTTCGATAATCAAATACTTTCTATCCATCCCGGTACGTTTCTACCAATGGTTTCTTTGATTAATCTTAATATGGACAATAATCAAGTCAGTAACCTGACCAGAGAATTGATCCTTGTTTCAACACGTTCCAGTTTCAGGCAAAACCCATTTGTTTGTAGTTGTGACTTATTTTGGTTGAAAGGTTATACTGACCTTTTACCTAAAACCCGACTGCCTTTTTGCAACAATGTTGCTAAGACCCCAATCGTTGACTACCTAGACAGATTTTGCTGTGGGTTAAGTGGGGGTAGGTGTAAATCTGGTGATACACTGGTATCTACTTCTGAGCCTGCCATTTCCAAGGGACATCTTACAAAGTATATGTATACAATCTTTGGTGTAAGTATTGCTATATTTCTAATTGTACTCGCTTGTATATATTTCTGTGGAAGGGAAAAATCTCAGCATGTTCAGTGAATTGAACATATTTGACCAAATTTAGAATTTAGTTTTTTTTTGTTATTTCTTCTGCCACATTGGGTGAGTTCAAGTACTGCGTTAGCACATTATGTAACACAGGCGTAAGTATTGCAATTAGCGGTACGGCAGTACTTGACATCCCAGCAAGATGTTTGCGTCAATCCAAAGCTGTGTGTTGAATTTTGCATAAACAACAAATGTAACAGAAAATGTTTGATTTTAACTGAGCTTTCTGTTTAGGGAAGCCCTATCCCCTAATAGTTTGTACTCGCAGAATCACCAATGCCTTAGGGGTTAATATAGACTTATAAGTATCAGATCTATTAGTTTAGCGGCTAATCATGGGGCAGCAAGGACAAAATTTGTGCACTTTGAACAAAAATTATGAATTGACACATTAAGTGTGTTTTTGTGGATGTGATTGAATATGAGATCATTTTGGGATCTGCCTCTTAAAATTCTACTTCGAAGAAGATACTACAAACCTCCAAGAAATATTGTTTGAACGTTATTTCCTGAAACTACTTTTAGTCAACATTATAAAATGTATCCATAATGCGCAATTTTGGGGTAAATTTGTCAAAATATAACTTTTTGTGATCTCCGAAACTGGATTCTTCATTTTGTCATTGTTGATAGGGGAGATTCTCTGTGAATAAGTAAAACGACAGCTCAGAATCTCAGTCAGAGATTTAGTTTTGGGCCCGCATCATAGTGAACACTCATTCCAATTTCTGTCATGATCTGAATGATTTATTACTCATTTGTGGTTAGATGTTGCAATACATCAAGCCCTAGGTGTAGTACTAAATGGGGTATTTCCTTGCATCTATTGTTTTTATTGTCATATTCAAATGCTCACACACATTTCAGATAATGTTAAAAGATTCTATTAAGCACCTATCATTCAACAGTTAGACTTAACCATGTATACATAATAAACAGATTCAGGTAAAATGTGACATCTTGAAAAAGCTTTAAACCACTTTAACACAGTTACTCAATATTTTAACCGGTTTTTACAGCATTATGAAAGTACTATACTTACTTTGATGTAGAAAATATGGAATAAAACTTTGTCTTCAAATACTTCATTCTTCGTTTCTTTATTCAGTTTTTCGTTAGAATATTTATATTTAATATGAATCTTCTATCCTACCTATCAGCATCACATTAGCAAATATTCACTCAATTATCTATACCCAGCAATTATTACTTGAACACCTAAATTGTAACCTTAATTTCAAAATGTAATAACATAGGTACCTTTTCAGCAGAAATGAACAAAGCCCATAATTTCTATTTCTTGAGAAATATTTCACTAAAAGTTGTTGATTCTCTAAGAATTTACAACCCCTCTTCAAACATTTTTCAAATTATATCAAGGTTAATAATTTTTGTAAGAAAGTTGAACGTCGATACACACACTCGAGATATGAATGGTTTAAATCAATACCTGTAGTGTCTTACTACTCATTTGCAATAGAGCTGCCCATTCAAACAGTTTAATAGTGATAAAGTGGATTGCAGTTTCTACTGGTGCAAACTGCAATCGTTGTTTCTACAGGTAGGATCACCAATCCTGCCAGATTAAGGTTTCTACCGTGACATATATATATATATATATATATATATATATATATATATATATATATATATATATATATATATATATATATACATATATATATATATGTATGTATGTATGTATGTATGTATGTATGTATGTATATATATATATATATATATATATATATATATATATATATATATATATATATATATATATATATATGTATATATATGTATAAGTATATATATATATATATATATATATATATATATATTTATTTTTATATATATAAATATATATATATATATATATATATATATATATATATATATATATATATATATATAAATATATATATATACATATATATATATATATATATATATATATATATATATATATATATATATATATATATATATATATATATATATATATATATATATATATATAGTGCGTACATGATAAACATATTCCAAAACTGACGCAGTCTAATTGACACAACTGGAAACTATTCAACAAAAAACACCAAGATAAGAGAGTGTATTAAGTTGCACTTATAACTATGAGAAAATGAGAAAAAAGCAGCAGGGTTGGTGGGTAGCAACATTGGGAGACATGCTGGCCACCTTCCAATGCGGGATGATTAAGCTGCTATATACAGTGCGGACATCTAATTATTGCACCAGTAGGGTTGACATCTGCTAGTGCCTGGTTGTACAAATACCTAAACATATACAAACACCTATAAAGAACATGTCAAACGAAATTAGCCACGCACATCAATGACCCACGTTGCTTGTGAATCAAAACTGTCTTCAACCTTTAAATAATCCATGCCCAGGAAATGTGGTGACAA
Source organism: Maea johnstoni (assembly GCA_963942565.1). Lineage (NCBI taxonomy): Eukaryota > Metazoa > Annelida > Polychaeta > Spionida > Magelonidae > Maea > Maea johnstoni. The sequence continues at coordinate 4,633,851 of OZ012701.1, forward strand.
GCGGTCATGCATGTGGTTGTGTATTATGTCCAGGCTGCCTGCGCATTTAGTGCAGGAGTTCAATGTGGGCACTGTAGCAGAGGGCTATTTTCCAGAGGATTATTTCGAGCATTGCGACCAGCAGTGAATTGTGTGCACTCTACCAGATTCTCTCAGACAACAATGCCAATATACGAAAATGAAAAGAATGCATAGCCCCTCGCTAAAAAGCTGGTTCTTAACATTAAATGACCAAGCATGTATGAATAAAGTTCCCTGGCTTATTATTAATAAAGCATTCCTGTAAGTATACACTTTTGGTTACCCAGTTAGAGTAGACGTTTGTATAAGCAGTCAAGTTTAACGGTGCAGTGGTTGGAGGCATGGGGTCTAAAGTTCCGTGCTAGGGCAGGTTAAGTAGGGATTTGACTCCTCTATAAACTGGGGCAACCATGATTACTCTTTTGTCTGTCGCCTAATTATATGGATAGATTACTTTGAAGAGTTTAATATCCATTTCATATTCGCTCCTTCATATTTCTGAGCCAACCTTTAAAAAAGGGGATTGCGAACCCATTAAAAGAAAAGAATGGCTCTTTAGTTTTAGTAGCTTTTACTATACTTCAAGTCGATAAAGCGAGAAAGTCGACTCATTGTGTGGCTTATATGCTGAGGCGAGATGACAACTTCACCATTCTTCTCGCTCTTCTTAGCTGAATCCTTTTCACCGGCACCTTTCCCATGCATCGTTCCACCTCTGACGTCACTTCCTGTACTGCCTCCTAGTTGAAGGTCAGGGTCATTTTCGGTTACGTCATCCTCACCACCATCACCAGGATTGTTGTTTCCGCGTATTATCTGCACCACGCTGCGAAGCATGCTCCTAGCGTAGGCGATCAGTTCCTCATCATAGGTAAACAGCTCCCCCTGGCGGACGTCGGTGAAGATCTCGTTGATGATGCTGATGAGGAGGTTGATGAGGATGAGGAGGGAGGCGATGGAGAAGAGGAGGAAGTAGAGCTTAAAGTAGGTGAAGTCAATGGCGATATCCAGCACACCACTGTACGTCAACCTTCCTCGACTCCACTCAAACAGCGTGAAAATAGACAGCAACATAGAACTGGAAAAAACAGACAACAAATCACAGGATTGACTTCGTATTTTCTGTTATTGCCAATTACTTTCAGATAAAATCATTCAGCAAAGTTATGTGTCATGCCCTGAACAAAGACTCATTATTGAATTATTGAATAAGTTCTCTTCTGTAACAGTGGGCTATTGTGCTGCTAGTAACTGCCATCTCGCCAACTGCCCTAGCACCCCCTGGAGTGAAGATGCCCCCCTTTTGTCTGGGACTTCCTGCATGTGGCAGGTATCACATGTGGGAACCCTTCCGCCCATGCTCAGTGAGGGAGATACATCCTGTATCTCTCTCACTCTTCATGCTGCAGCCGACAGAGGAACACCTACACTCTACTCTCTAGCCCACTCCACTGTAAGTAACCCTCTTTTTACCTAGGGCATTTCCCTTGTATTATATCTCCTTCTAAGGCAGTTTAACAGCAGCAATAGGGTCCCGTGTGCTTCTGGTCACCATTGATTATATTTTATAGTATGTTCAATAAAGCATTTTAAATTAGAAAAACTCTTAAGTTATATTTAACCCTTTCCTTCCTACAGCCATATAGACTTCCATCCCTACCCTTCTCCTGTAACCACCCCTCAGACCTCTAACCCTTAAGTACATAAACCATAGGTTACATCTTCTCTCTAAGAATAGTTACAAGGGATCTTTTAGTTGCCAAAAAAACATAGACAGTCCTCTACAATGCCACACATTTATATAGCATCTAGATCAATCAGCTACTCGAGGCATGAGGGAATTATGTCTTAGGTGTTATTTGCCACTATTACAAACATTAATTCATGCTGTGCATTAAATGCTTGAAGAATAAGCCAATACATTATTGTATATCAACATTTATCTATGTTTCTACGAATAATTTGAACACATTCATTTCAAACTGTTTAGGAAGCAGTTTCATATGATGTCATACGAACATGCTTATACAGTGGTTAGTGATAAAACAGGGTTGTGGATCGGAGATCATTTTTTTCTCGATGTTGGAGTTATGCTATCCTAACCTCTAAGGATGAAGATTCGTTAAATCAACAGATAAGTGTCCCCTTGAGTAACAATAGAAGTCCTTAAGTATTAGACCATAATTACGGCACCGTTGGATCCATAGGCTCTGCTTCATTACCCTAATGGGACTGAACCTACTTGACTGAATAAGATCACTTGATTATCTCTGGATATGATTACCCCAGTCATTCATTTATACAATGGTTGGTGTTACATGCTGGCAGTATACGAGTACCTACCTGAAAGAGTGACTCGCTGATACAAAAGCAATGAATCCCATTCCAGCAAAGGAGAGAATCATGACAAGGAGAACAAATCCAAAATCCGGGATGATTTTCAGACAGTCTTTGACCGTGCTGGATACCATGGAGATGAAGGGAAAATGGTTAAGGTATTTGAAGGTCAACAAAATGGCGGTGTAGCTTGTCATAGCGAGGAAAAAGACAAAGTAGGTATCCCACATCAGGCACTCATCAAAGAGGATGATTTCCCCTGTCAAGAGAAAATAAAAAAGCTGTCATTAGGTTGTGAATGTAAATAAAATGGTGGCAGACTTATCAAAATTGGGAATTTGTTTTATCGTAATCTTTTCTAAAATAAAACCAAAAATGAAATAAATTACAAGTACGGTTGTAGATGCAAAGCATCAATAGTCAAAAGGCGGGGCCAAGTTATTTATGAACTTGTGAGGGAACCGGATGTATAAAGAACATTAACATTATAGAGGAAAATAATTTAAGACTAGATTTGTAACATTTTTGTAGAAATGAAACAAATATCGTAATTCTAGGCGCAAGCTGGAGACTTCGAAATCTCTTGGGTGCGAAGCTACTTGGGTACGCATCAGTTTGGTTACGAACCAGTTTGGTTACGAAGTCTCCTGATTTCATTCTATACACATTGTAGACTAGTGCCAGTCCTATGAGCCGCTTCACGCCAACAATAGATGGTGGGCGATACCAGTCTCTAATCCGTGACGTGATTGTGAGACTGGCGCTAGTCTATACACATAGTATTTTTTTTCTTAGTAATTTTCCTTCCTATACTGAAAAATTTATTTTATGTCCGCTTAAAATATTTTATATACTTGAAAACTTCATGCTAAATTAAAATAAGGAAGGCACGATTTTCCGCGGCAAAGGCAACATTTTTATTATAACCAATCAGAATAGAGAATTATATTCAGCCCGGCCTCAGGATTTGGAGCACGGACGTCTGGCCCATGAACATTTCAAATCGGCTTCCCAGATAGGTGCGGCCTGAGGGCCCCGCCAATGATTAGGTTGTACATGTATGTAAAAGGGTGACAGACAAAAAAAAAGGTATCATTAGGTTGTGCATGTAAATAAAATGGTGGCAGACATAAAGTTTGGGGCCGCTTTGTTTTATGGCAGTTTTTCTAACATATAAGACTCGATTGTGACTGTCACATAAGTCTTCTTCCTGACAAAATGAGAAAGGTGCCACTAGATTTTACAGGTGTATAACATGGTGAATGATTTGACTCGAACCTGCGAACTCACGCTTGCGAGTCGACTATCATAACCACATGGACACAGGGAAAGTGATTAATATGTTTGCTCAATTATTTTACTTTCGTGAGGTTTCCACCAATTTAGTAAAGCAGCATAATATAGCTGTACATTTTGCAAATAGTGATATATTTGTGACATTTAAGAGTTCGTCATACCTGGATTGTTATGAAACTTTTCCACAACTTTCATGGTGGCATCAATCTTGAATATGAAGCAGACGATAGTGGCCAGGGCAGTACTGTGGTTCAACAGATCAGTAAAATCTGAGTAGGTCCTTCCCCACTGTCGCCATCCCTGACGATACAATTTCTTCAACAACTGAAATGTGCTGACCAG
>OZ012701.1:4642846-4652846 GCA_963942565.1 Maea johnstoni
CAACAACAACATTTATAATTGCATACCGCTGTTTTCCACTCTGCATTCATGCCACTTTGTGCCGCGATGTTTTGTGAGATTGAACGATAGTCTCGCACGTCCGAGCATATGATCAGCACCAGCAATACGGAGAATACGTACAGCACAAAATCCTCAGACACTTTATAGAACCGCTTTTTTATATCCTTCTTCTTTAGGATTTCTTTGATACGACTCTTGTCTCTGTGGAAATCTTTGTCGAAATCTGGAGAGAGAGAAAAGGCTGTAATTGTAGAACATAAAGTAAAGGCATTCAATGTATGTACCAGACGACCAGACGTTTGCTATTGATAGGTGGACCTGTTGCCCAGTCGTCTTCGGTTCCATTGTGAAGATATCTGGGCATGCATATTCATGACCAACTCATCTGCGTGTAAAGAACAGTTTTAAGATGTGGTGTCAAGCCGTACGGTCAACCCGTTGAAATCAGGTATGTGGTAATAAAAACATGCCTGGCCCGCTTGCGTTTTTAGTGTAAATCAAATGTCTTCACTAGTGGAGAAGGTGATTTTTATACAGGAAAAACCTGTGTTGGAAAACCCAAATGCCAAGGGGGGGGGGGGGGGGGTTGGTGCATCTCAGAGCCTAGGGCCTGCGGGTTTTCCGACACAGCTGCCTGACGAAAAAAGATTCTTTGCAATTTTGGGAAAATTTTCTTTAGTTTATGTTTAAAAGGCTTCTTTAAAAAGTTGTTTACATATGGTTGTATAACATCACGCAGGGCAACAGATGAGGTTAGAAAGCGCCTTGTTCTTGTACTAGTTGCACTGAGTGGCAATAACAACAATGTCTACACATCACTATAATGGCAATATGCTATATGTTTCTGTTCAATTTATGGGAAAGTGCATTGGCGCGAGAGTAACGAATAAAGGTAGAAAAAGGTGTGGGAAAACAATGTCTAGATATTACTATGGCAACATGCTATAATCGTGCATTACATCCCAGAGCGTCTGTGATGAACTGACATAAAACCTTACATCAAAACTCAAGGCAAACGAAGTACCTATTGTATGAACTACAGTACATACATATAATTCCTGCACCGGTCGACCGTATGACAGCCAATGCCTGGCTGTACAAACATTCAGGTACAACATGTCAAAGAAATAATCTAAGCACATCATTGATCCACGTAGTTTACGAATCAAAGCTACCTTCAGTTGTGAGGTCATCAATGCATCCATACCCAGGACACTGGGTGACAATTTGGCGTGCGGTCGTGTATCATGCCCGGTCAGCCCTGCCCACGCATTTAGTGCAGGAATTAAATGTCAGCACTGTACATACGAAAAACTTGTATATACAAAAGGAAGGATGAACGTTTCTCGAACACATACCTTGGTTAAAGTGAGAAGGGAGAGTCTCAGGCCATTCCAGTTTTGTGGTGAATTTCTTGATTAGGAAGAAGATAAATAGCCACTGAATAAAAGAAAATGGGAAGGATTATGTATTAGGTGTATCCAGAAATGGATGATTATTTTACAGATATTACCATTGCTACAATAAGGAAAAATGCACGTTATTGCGGCTACCAGTACTGAAATATTACTGCTATTCTTGCTGCTGCCGTTGCTATGGCTACAGAATATAATGCTCTACTGATAACCCAAACTCATCAAGCTATTAACCAATAAAGAAATTGTTAAGAAACACCCTACTACTACTACCACTACTACTACTACCACTACTACTACTACAACAACAACTACTGCTACTACTACTACTACTACTACTACTACTACTACTACTACTACTACTACTACTACTACTACTACTACTATAATCATTATCCTAATCCATCGTGCTACTTACCAATATAGGGTCCAATATGAAGATGACCTGTATAACAGAGAGCATGAGAGCTTTGAGCCAGCCCAGAGATTTCGTCATACCCCAGGAGAGAGAGTACAGTATTGTGAAGAAACAGCCAGCTGTTATACTTATTGCCACGAGTGACCAGCCAACGAACAGAAAAAGCTTGGCCATCTTTTCCTCCGAGATTCCATAATGCAGCTTGTCTTGGCTCTGAAAATTCAGCAACAACATTTAACTCAACAGATATCCCAGATGTTTCCACCATCTCAACTACCAATCGACATAACCACAGGATTAGAGCACTGCATTATAAGTACAGCTACACTGAAACATGCATTGTTTGAATGAAAAGAATAATCCAACTTGAGAAATAAAGCTACCTAACCTATTCGTTCAGACAGTTTTAGACCATGAGAAAATGATAGCCCCACATCGACCTGTTCACTACATCTTACACTTTGTATTAAGGAGTGTGTATTTTGATACGGAAATATGCAGAAATGTTAACGATGAAAAAGAAAACGATGATTGGATAAAGGAAGGTAATATATAGAAAGTTATATAGAAAGGTTTATATAAAACGGAAGAGTCCTTCGATAACTCAAATTTGTCCAAATATTATGTACGATGATATCGGCGGAGAAATAATAGCAAATAAAAATGTGTCTTTTTACGAGCATATACTATCCATGAGCTGCTCAATCGTATGTACAGTAAAGAAAAATATCACAAATTAAATTATATATACATTGTATATATATATATATATATATATATATATATATATATATATATATATATATATATATATATATATATATATATATATATATATATATATATATATATGTATATAAATATATATATATATTATTGGCCGTAACTCGCGTTCACGGGGAAAGTGTTTTTCTTGACTTACTTTATCACTTGAGCTTTTCTTCTTTCTAGTCGGATACACAGAGGATATTGCATACGGGATCTAAAAAAGTTAGTGAACAGAAGATATTAGTAAGAAACAATCAAACACATACGAAATAGCACACGTGACAGGCAGAAAAAATCAAAACTTTCCAACACTTCCAAAAACGTTTTCATATAGTGTCAGATTTATTTCTGACGGCTTCCAACAAGCGAATTATTGTTGAATTATTTTTTCTGCTTGCTACTTTTGTCTCTTTCGTACATTAATCTGGAGGTCAATGCTCTTATTATAAGCATCAACCAGCATACGTTATAAATGATACGTGAGCTATGTTCTAAATTAGACTTGTGGGATTCATTTTGATAACGGTAGGAATGTCTTAAAGTACAGTGCTGACATTTAATTCCTGCACTAAATGCGTGGGCACCCCGGGCATAATACACAATCGTATTGCCACCCAGTTCCCTGGGCATGAATTCATGGGTGCATGGATGACCTCACAACTGAACGTGGCCTCGATTCGCTAGCTACGCGGGTCATAGATGTGTTTGGCAGATTTCTTTTTGACATGTAGACAGTTGGTGTTTGTACAACCAGGCATTAGCAGACGTCCGGCCAACTGGTGCAGGGATTAAATGTCTTCACTGTATATGTAAACAACGGCCATATGGCACATTGCTCCACTATTTACATGACGTCATACCGATTTTTGCTTTTGGAATTTCGATAAGTGTTACGTTTTTCTGCCGTATTGCGGCTACTACGGTCTGTCCTTAGGCAAGACAGTTTACTTCTCACTGCCTCGTGCCTCGGATAGCACTTAAAGCCATAGGTCCAGTTGACCAAGAGCCCTCGCAGCTCGTGTTTACCTTGTTCAAAATGTACCGACTTAAAATAAAGCTTACTTTACTTTTTTACTTTACTATTTAGATGTAAGTGCTTGGGAAAACCGTAGTACCTGGGACAAGCTACTGTCTAGCCTAAATTTATTGGCAAATATAATCATCTTCCTATTTTTACACGACGACACGAACCTTCTTACTGTTACTTCGTTTGAACAGTTCCGCGAGAAGTAGGGTAGGCGGGAATACGACGAGAATTGAGACGAGACTACAGTAGAGCTGCGTCCACTGGATGCGCAGTGTACCAATCGTCAGCGAGAAACTGGTATTTTTCCTGTCGCCAGCTTCGTAAAACATGGCGTTCGCGGTCGTCATGAGAACAAGTACACAGAAACAGACGGAAACTCTCTGCGCACGCGTGTAGGTGCTATACGTATTCTTCTTAATAATGGAAGTTAAAACGTGCTTTTCGAGCAGACTTGGGTTCTCCGGCAATATTTCTGCTTGGTTTTCATGGTCAAACTTGAATTCGATGAGAAGCATCTCGCTGCCTTTGGGGGACGTAGGATTAAGCCATTTTTGTCCCACGAATAAGAAACTACAACGGTAAAATTGATAATGATAATGATGATGATAAAAATGATGGTGGTGGTGATGATGATGATGATGATGATGATGATGAATCTTTTGATGATGATGATGATAATGATGATAAAACTAATAAAAATAATATTGATAATAAGAATGAAAATAACAATTAAATCAAAAAATAATAACAACAACAATAATAATAATAATGATTATAATAATGATGATAACGTTAATAATAATAATAAAAATAGTAATAATAATAATAATAATAATGATAATAATAATAATAATAATGATAATAATAATGATGATAATAATAATGATTGAAAAAATACTAATAACAATATAATAATAATAGTATTAATAATAATTATGATGATTACAATAACAATAATAATAATCATAATAATAATAATAATAATAATAATGATAATAATAAAGATAATAATAATTATGACAATAATTTATGATTGAAATAATGATTATAGTAAAAATTGTTATCATGATACGTTACTTCACTTCACTTTATTTTCTTTTGTTACGCTGTTGTTTTGTGATTTCCTGTAAATAGTCCGGTAGCCAAACCCAATATTTTGGGTGAACCTAGAAATTTTTTATAAAGTTTTTTTCTCAACTGATATTGATAGTTTAGAGTGTCCTCTTTCAGAATCTGCCGGGTGAACCTCGGTCACCCTTGAGCGTTTTGAGAAATTCAAGATGGCGTCCAAGATGGCTGCCAATTCAGGGTATAAGCTATATCTCCACTTGTGTTTGCCCTAGGATGAAAGTTTTGGTGTCTAAACATATGTTTATGGGGCCAAGGAATACATTGAAACCATCCATGAGGTTTGGCTGAGTTTGCATTTTAAAGAAATCCAAGATGGCATCCAAAATGTCCCGATTCTATGGTTTTAGGCATAACTTCCTTTATACCAGGTCTATGATGATAATACTGGTGTCTCATCTTATGTTTCCGGGGCCAAAGAATTCAATGAAACTATCTATGAGGTTGCCTTGGGTTTGGAACTTTACAGAAATCCAATATGGTGTACAACATGGCCACCAATTAAGGGTATTTGCCATAACTTTCACTTTGTTTGCTCTGGAATGATAACCTTGGTGTCCGAACAGATGTGTGTTGTGGTACAAAATTCACCGAACAATCCTGGAGTCATATTCTGATTTACTCTTGAAGAAATTCAAGATGGCCACTGTTTCAATGTTAAAGCCATAACATGAATCAAAAATGTCAATATCGTGACCAAACAATATGTTTAGGGGGCATAGAATACATTGGACGCCTCATAAGGTTGAAGAGTGATTGGATAGCAAGGAAACCCATGATGACAGCTGATAATGTGACTTGATACTTATAAAAATCAAGGTTTTGTCACAATGTGCTAGGATTAGGGATGGATATGGTTAAGAATGAAATGGTATGGTACAGGTGTCGGTACCAATGAGATAGTATTCTATTTTAACAATACTGATAATGGTACTTTATTGCATTGTTAACTTATAAATTTTGTTTTAAAACTCATCCAAGATTTAGGATCCTGGACAATCAAAATAATAACTTCTAAGTCTTAATATAGTTATGAGTACCTTTAAGGAATATGATGGTATAATATGGTTCTTTTTGAAAGGATACCATTACCATTACCGGTACCTCTTAACGATATCCCACCCTAATTAGGATGCACATATATTCAGAACATAGTCATTTAGTCATTTTTAATATGGTCATGTTATCATTTATTCATTTGACCATATTCTGAATAACCATCAATACCAAATCCTTTGAGCTGTCCTATCTGAAATTCAAATAAAGGGGAGTAAAAGATTATGCAGTGTCCCTCTTCCTTTGTGACCATATCAGTTTGAAGTACAATATAACGAGTAGCTCCCAAAAATGGCATATAAAGTGAGACCTGCTATGCTTGTTCTTTTATTTAACGTTAATGATCACAGAGCTGATGGTAGTTGTTGTGGCCTACTGTGTTGATGTTTCCTACTGCTTGCCAAATTATAAAGCCTTTGTATATGGAGGAGCTCTTTACAAATCTTAAATCCCCTCCTTTTAAATTTAGGGGGATGCCTCTCAGACTAAACTGATTCCTTACATTAATATTTTCAAAATGTTACCCATCATTTAAATGGACAAAAGTATGTTAGGCCTGTTTCAGCCAAGAACATTTTTAGTACAATTACAAAGGCTTTTATCCAGCACATCTCCTCTCTTAAATATTGGATGGTAACTTAGTCTGATGAGATCACCAGTACTTTTGACACTAATATTTCTGCATTTCATTAGTTTATGACTGATTTAGGGACTTGTATTCGGTTTGTCATCATATTTTTAGATGTATTCAGTCGTTTAACCCGGTAACCAAGAGGTTTTGAGACTGACATATTTTTATTCACATTCTTCCTATAGATTATTTCCAGCTGTCCTATCCAATCTGAAATTTTATTAAATTCTCATATCTATATTTGACCCATGATAGGTGCAATGCACTAAGTGTTCACTTTATCACAGGCATTCAGGTCCAGGCATTGTACCAATGAAGTGCCATTAAAGTTACTAGTTATAGTATTATCCCATTGAAATATTCAGGATAGTGAACTCAATGTAGAGTCAGCTAAATGAGCGAATGTAATAATTTCATATCACTGACATTGGCAAAGCAGTAGAAAAACTGCTTATTTTATGAGACTGTGTGGACTGTGTCTATAGATTGGGACAAAAGGAATGTTTTAAAGCTGTATTGCATTTATTGTTTTGTCTAGGTTGTTTGGATTCCCAATTTCCGAGGATCAGTGAGTGCACAGACTACAGCATTCATACCAGCTTGTGACAATATGCACTGGTTCAAACTAATGTCTAAGCACACTGTTATGTGTGAACGCTCAAATCCGCACATGCTGCATCACCATCTAAATTGTCAAGGTGGAGGCATTTGCAGAAAATATAAATACCAAAATTAAAGGGCATTTGCTCATAGAAAACCATCAACTAGAACTAGATCCAGAATTGAATGGCAGGGTTAGGAAACCAAGTTGAAAACATTATTACGGATTCCCTTCCATGATGGTACAGAACTTGCATGGGAGTCTGTCAAGCATACTAGAGCTTGTTAACAGGCGCGAACTTAAAATAGGATCCTAGTAAAACAATTGATAATGGTTATTTGTTTAACTGGCAACATAAGAATATGTAACACATACTCCAATGAACCACAAATATGTACTTCAACACACATTAGTGGTGAAACCTTGATATTTATAAGTATCTAGTCACAAATGTCATCTTGGATGTCATTACTATGTAACCACTTAACAACATTAAAACTAACTAAATTGATTATTTTGGTCCTAACAACATATCCTAAGACAGATACGTTATCAAACTTGACAATACAAAAAAAGAGTTAAACCCCTAAAATGGCAGCCATATTGGATTTCCTTAAGAGGTAAAACCATCATCCTGGGCTGAGTACAATGGCAGTTGTGGCTGATACTCTGTAGTGGTGACCACCTAGGACGCCATCTTGAATTTTCTCACATCAAAGGGTTGGCCCAACCATACCTAATAGATAGTTTCAATGTATTCCTTGGCCCCAAAACATGTGAAGACACCAGAATTACCTTCCTAGCCAGAATGCAATGGAAGTTATGACTGAACTACTAGAATGGCGACGTTTTTGGACGCCATCTTGGATTTCCTCAAAATGCAAACTCAACCCAACCTCATGGATGGTTTCAATGTATTCCTTGGTCCCAGAAACATACGTTTAGACACCAGAATTTCCATCGTAGCCAGAATACAAAGGAAGTTATGGCTGAAACACTAGAATGGCAGCCATCTTGGATGCCATCTTGAATTTCTCAAAATGCTCAAGGGTGACCGAAGTTCACCCGGCAGATTCTGAAAGGGTACAACCTCAGCTACCAATATCAGTTGAGAAAAAAACTTTATAAAAAAATTCTAGGTTCATCCATACTTCTGCCGGACTAAAAGTAACTTTTCCTTCGGTTTATGCTATTTTTGTTTGCTGTATAGTGTTTATTTTGTTCATGTTATGTATGTTGTACATCCTGATAACAGTCATTGGACATACAATACAGTATAATTACCTTCTCTTGGTCACAATATCTTGAACAATAATCCTGTCCACAAACAGTACGTTTCTACGACACGTGGCTTTTACTGCCTTGATTCTGACATACTGAAGTTCTCCCAGCCTGCCGCTAGATGGCGCCACCTCGAGACGATGAATGGAGTTTGATTTTGTGCACTACAGAGAGAATTCTAAGAATTATTAATTGATAAAATCTGCATTTTCCAATGCCTCTGCGAGCTGTTTGTCATATATTTAGAGTATATTTGATCAGCCACTCCTATAAAATCCATTAAATTGCGAGAATGAAATAATCACTTACATTTTCACTTCAAATTGAGTGCTAGTACAATAGTTAATGACAAAATGAATTTGGTCCCTAAGTTAATATACGCTTATTCTTATGAGAGTATATTTAGGTATACCTTGGGCATTCGACAGGTGCGCATCTATGATTTCTGTGAGGGAGTTCGTTCTGTATGAGTTTGTTTGATTGATTTAAAGAAAAAAATCAAAATCACTTGTGTTAATTGTAAAGCGGCGGCGAAGAGGAGGGGGTGGGGTGGTTGTCGAACCAAGCTCTATATTGGCAAGTGTGAGATGAGCCCTAATTTATTATGAATGCCAACTTTGGGGTTTCCACATTCACAATACTTCCTTAGAAGATCCAGAGAATATGGATGGTGTGTGTGTATATATATATATATATATATATATATATATATATATATATATATATATATATATATATATATATATATATATATATATATATATATATATATATATATATATATATATATATATATATATATATATATATATATATATATATATATATATATATATATATATATATATATATATACTTATATATATATATACATACATATATATCTATATCTATAACTATCTATCTATCTATATCTATCAATCTATCTATCTATCTATCTATCTATCTATCTGTATATATATATATATATATATATATATATATATATATATATATATATATATATATATAGAGAGAGAGAGAGAGAGAGAGAGAGAGAGAGAGAGAGAGAGAGAGAGAGAGAGAGAGAGAGAGAGAGAGAGAGAGAGAGAGAGTAAGTACCTGCTGATGTTCCTGAATGAAGTTAAACTGGAATGTCCTCTTGTCTCCCAATATGGTTATGTTAAGATGGCAGGATCCAGGGTTTTGAGGTGTCCTCAGGTGTATGGTAACAAGGTATTTGTGGGCAGAGAGATCCGTATCAGGTAAAACAAGATACTTCCTCTACAAAAACAATGGATAAATATTACACTAGACTTTGTCGTTTCAATATCATAACGCATCTAGTTATTACGCAGTCATTTAACCCTTTCATTACAAAAAATGTTTGAAAACAATCCGAACGGTGTCATCTTGGTATCAGTGTTTTCAAGTTACCCACAATTATGAACCAGGGACCTTAGAAATCTCAAATGTGGAGAAAATAAAAGCACCTAGTGAAGGGTATCACAGTTTTAAAACGCTTACTCTCTTTGAATTTGACAACCATTTCTTTCGGACTTTTTTGTTGAAAATGATCAAAGTACATCTTTCTAGTTTCAATTCCGATAACGTTTCAACAACGTCAAAGTTACGCTTAGCTACTTAAGCCATATTACCCATATTACAAGCAAAT
>OZ012701.1:4657846-4723483 GCA_963942565.1 Maea johnstoni
CCAAGCATTGCGATGAGCTAGACGACCTGGCCTTGGGGTGGGCCCCTGTTATGTGTAAAGAGTGTGGTTGACTTACCTATAAGTTCCCGAGCTTACTCTCAGAGAAGTATCATGTAGTGATATGACCAAGCATTGCGATGAGCTAGACGACCTGGCCTTGGTGTGGCCCCTTGTTGTATGTAAGGAGTGTGGTTGAAATAGAAGTTCCCGAGCTTACTCTCAGAGAACTATTACGTAGTGATATGATACATGTACCAGGCATTGCAATGTGCTAGACGACCTGGACTTTGGGGTGGCCCCCTGTTATGTGTAAAGAGTGTGGTTGACTTACCTATAAAATCCCGAGCTTACTCTCAGAGAAGTATTATGTAGTGATATGCCACGGGTACCAAGCAGTGCAATGTGCTAGACGATCTGGCCTTGTGGTCGCTCCCTGTTATATGGAAAGTGTGTGGTTGTCTTACCTATAAGTTCCATAACCCAACCTTTCAATGAAGTGTTATATAATGATATGGCACTAGTACAAAGCATTGCAATGTGCTAGACGACCTGGCCTTGGGGTGGTCCCCTGTTATGTGTAAAGAGTGTGGTTGACTTACCTATAAGTTTCTGAGCTTACTCCCAGAGAAGTATTATGTAGTGATATGGCACGTGTACCAATCATTGCAATGTGCTAGACGACCTGGCCTTGGGGTGGGCCCCTGTTATGTGTAAAGAGTGTGGTTGACTTACCTATAAGCTCCCGAGCTTACACTCAGAGAAGTATTATGTAGTGATATGGCACATGTACCAAGCAGTGCAATGTGCTAGACGATCTGGCCTTGGGGTGGCCCCCTGTTATCTGTAAAGAGTGTGGTTAACTTACCTATAAGCTCCCGAGCTTACACTCAGAGAAGTATTATGTAGTGATATGGCACATGTACCAAGCAGTGCAATGTGCTAGACGACCTGGCCTTGGGGTGGCCCCCTGTTATGTGCAAATAGTATGGTTGACTTAGTTACAGGATCCGACGCTTATACTCAGAGAACTATTAAGTAGTGATATGACTCATGTACCAAGCAGTGCAATGTGCTAGACGACCTGGCATTGGGGTGGTCCCCTGTTACGTGTTAAGAGTGTGGTTGACTTACCTATAAGTTTCTGAGCTTACTCCCAGAGAAGTATCATGTATTGATATGGCACGTGTACCAATCATTGCAATGTGCTAGACGACCTGGCCTTGGGGTGGGCCCCTGTTATGTGTAAAGAGTGTGGTTGACTTACCTATAAGCTCCCGAGCTTACACTCAGAGAAGTATTATGTAGTGATATGGCACATGTACCAAGCAGTGCAATGTGCTAGACGACCTGGCCTTGGGGTGGCCCCCTGTTATGTGCAAATAGTATGGTTGACTTAGTTACAGGATCCGACGCTTATACTCAGAGAACTATTAAGTAGTGATATGACTCATGTACCAAGCAGTGCAATGTGCTAGACGACCTGGCATTGGGGTGGTCCCCTGTTACGTGTTAAGAGTATGGTTGACTTACCTATAAGTTCCGGAACTTACTCTCAGAGATGTATCTGTTGTTTGGATGTCTATGTTGTCCTCATGTTTTAGAATGTCAGTCATGAGTGATCTCATCCCCTGTAGCATATCTGATGCCTCACTCTTTGCCTAGTAAAACAAGACATAAGTATACACCTTGTATCTTTTAGGACCAACTCACTAAAATGAACATGTGGTCGTTCTTTTTGGTGATATTTCATTGTTTTGTTGTTTTTTCAGATTTTTTCTCACGAAAACCTTTTGGCCTACTGTTTCACGGCCGGGCGGGCATTTACTTTTCAGATAAATGTATGTATGTATGTATCCTTTGTAACTGTATATCTTGCGAAATCATACAATGAATAATATTGGTAATGCACACGAAGCAGAACAATAGAACATAGCAACAGTAGAAGTATAAAGGACCAAACAATGGGTTACGACTGTAAACATTCAAATGCATACACCGATAATTGGTAAACCAGCGCAATAAAACTCTTATTCATAATCTTGTTTTCAGATTAAAACATTCCCTGTGAATGAATGTCAAAATAATCCACTTAAAAACCACCGTGTGAATAAATATTCTTCTGTGTTTTCACACAACAGAACGAAATATTTCTATTATTATATGATGCTTCTAAAAACATGTGAATGATAAATTCTCACAGCTTTCTATTAGTGCGATAGAAATAGTGTCAAGAAGTTCAAGTTTGGATGAATATCAAGTAGGATTCTTATTCAATTCAAATATCACTGAACTCCTGAAGGCTTATAGAAACATACACCCTGCGGTGCCTTTTCTTAAGGCCCACTGACTGACGTATGCTGCCCTTCTCGATATTGAGTAATGCACAGAATGGAACAGTTTCTGGTTTAGAGAATCTGGTGCACCAGCTGTCTTTCAAACCTGTAGGGTACGCCGTAAGAATGTCACCCAAATGCCAACGCTGAGAAACCTTAACCCGTCTACCCAGCTGAAAAATAGGTACCTAACATCAATAGGGCAGTGCTTAGAGCTTGTGCGCTATATGCTGCCAACTGCTACGGAATATCCCTCAGAGGATTTAAATGATTTCCACGTGTACAGGCCTGCTAAGGAAGGAATGTCGTGTGAGCGTTTCGGTGGATACAAGACTATAAACCGAATACCTTTACCTGTAATGTTCGCTATAGCCAAAAAGAAAACCTGGCACTTTTGATGTACTTTTTCAGACGAAGGCACAGTTGGGAAATTAATTATCTGAGAAATGTTGATCAGAACATCACCAACTACTCTCCTTCAACTATGTTGTAAATTCTTTCTTAATTTCCAATTGTTGACAGAAGTATCACAGATCCAGACGACGATTTGAAGAGTAACTCTAAAGCATTAATGTGTTAAAGAATGGTTTTAACCTGTGTTTTAAGGTATTGCATTTTCCAAATTTTTAGCTAATGAGATATTGATATATGGGAAGACGGACACGACAAAAATAACATTCATTTAAACATTTATCTATTTCGATGTTACGGCGAAGTCCTTACTAGCCAGTTGTAAGTCGTGGAGGAAACCGGCAAAACCACCGCCTAACCCTAGGACGATGGTAACTTTCACAAATGCCCTGGCGGGGATTCCTACCCTTATAGTCATGGTCATAGTCATTGAGAAGTCAGTGATAGCACCTCAGACCTATCAGTCGTAAAGTAAAATAACAGTGAAGACAATCTCTTCATGATATTTGGAGATTGACAAAAAGTAAGAAATGCATATGGTGAAACACTCACCTCGTTGCCAGTAATATTTCTGTCTCCAAGGGAACTCATCGCCATGGTAACGACTTCAAGAAAGAAAGAATTAATAAGAAACTTTTCTATTATTTGTATTTAATTTCTATTCATACAAATCATTTGAAGCCGATAGTATGTGGCATATAGGTATATACCCGTACTTGATACGACTTTTTATTACATTTTCAATCGGTTATATGTCCTTATAGGAGGTCGTCATATTTATCTACATTTATTGTCGTTTTTAGCGAGTACATGTACATCCATCCATACATACATGCATACATGCATGCATGCATACGAAGATACATACATGCATATGTTCATCTGCTGTATAAGCGTTTGCTTTTAATGTATATATATATATATATATATATATATATATATATATATATATATATATATATATATATATATATATATATATATATATATATATATATATTTATATATGTATGTATGTGTATGTGTTTGTGTATACAAATAAAGTATACCTTTCAATACGTTTCCTGTTGGTTGTACATCAAAGGTACTGGTAAGGCTTGTCATAATGGTACTGAGAGCAGCGATCTGCAAATATAGGAGTATTTGAAAGACTACAAGAAGGAGCTTCATTGTATGAGATCCTCAAGCTGATATTCTAAATAATAGAACATTCGAGTCATCTGAGTAACTGCATTACATGTTTGCGATGAACATAAATTACTGTTTAAATTCTGTTCAACTAAAATTCATTCATTTGGACCATCAGTACTAGCAACATAAAGTAATTTATTTGATTATTTATTTTCAATGTTGCCAGATGCAAAAAGGGTTTTGATTGCGTCATGGTCAACTATTTTGCGAGTTCTTTCTAACTGTTCCATTCTTTCTGCATATGTTTCCTTTTACTGTTTCTATTTTTGGCAATATTGCCAATGTTTGAGTCTATTAAGAATCCTGTTCCACCTATTGCCAGTCACTAGAGGTCAGGTGGTGATTTCCTTAGTTCTCCTGTTTACGCTTTTCCATTTTGGTTAAAATCTGTCAGACTCAAGCTTTTTCCATTTTTTGCAACGAAAGGTTCGAGATTTCCGTCCATCTCGCGTGTTTGTCTGATACGAACAATACCAACACGCGAGATCGTATTGTTGGCAATGGGCAAATTTTAAAATGGGTCCTTATGAGCAAAATCAACATTTTTTCAGAGTTGAGACAAAGGGTATGTTTATACACACACGCGATAGTGTTCCAAAGAGGTTTGGCAAGTTGCGACGGCAATCTCGAACATTTTGTTACAAAAATGGAAAAAACTGTTTGCCAAGTTTGAGTCAATTAGACTATTGTAACGATTTCTTCTCACTATGGCAGAACGGGTGAAGGTAGTCTATATTCTGAATACATAATATATTTTTGGGATTAGAGGTAAAAAATTAGGTTGCAATATGTATGTATGTATTTTATTGACTATAGCTTGCGCTATAAAATTACAATACATCGAGATAATGAACAAAAGGAACATAATACAAAATATAAATGAAATCAAGAAGAACATAACATATACTGAATGAACAGAAAGTGGAATAACAAAAGTGTGTTTAACAGATACACAAATAAACTATAAAATTAGATAAGCCGATAATCTGGTGTATATGCAACTACAGCTTTCTTCACCTACCAGTGCCGCTCCATCTACACGTTGGTCCTGTACCAGCAACAGAGCGGCATTGACATTTTCTGGCGTCAGATCGCTGGTCATCGTCGAACCTAGCATCGTACCAATCTCCAGGGTTGGCGTAGAGGTGATCGTATTGGTGGACCTGTGACAGTAAAGACAATTATTACCTATAAAGGGTGAGGGGCGGACTGGACTTCATACATACATACATACATACATACATACATATTTGCATACATACATACATACATACATATATACATATATATATATATATATATATATATATATATCTATCTATCTATCTATCTATATATATATATATATATATATATATATATATATATATATATATATATATATATATATATATATATATATATGTAAATATATATATATATATATACTTACATACATAAATACATACGAGTATACATACATACATACATATATGTGCGTTTGTTTGTGTGCATACATACATACATACATACGCACACATATTTACATACAAACATGTATATATATATATATATATATATATATATATATATATATATATATATATATATATATATATATATATATATATATATATATATATATATATATATATATATATATATATATATATATATATATATATATATATATCTTTATATATATATATATATATATATATATATATATATATATATATATATATATATATATATATATATATATATATATATATATATATATATATATATATATATATATATATATATACATCTTACCTTTACCCTTCCATATATTCACCTTTGGAATTAGCTTTCTGACAATATCAAGGCAGGTTAGAGTGTGCAATGCCTCAAAACAGTTGGAAATGTTTGAAAGGTCAACATCACACATCTATGTCTATTTGTGTGCATATATGTATTTTTCCATGCAAGCTCTCATGCACACACATACATAAACACATACATACATACATACTCACAGACACGTACATACATACCGAAAAAATTCATGCATACATACGTACATATATACAAAAATATAAACACATACATATATACATACATACGAAAATGCATGCATACATACGTATATACAAAAGTATAAGCACATACATACATACATACATACATGCACACATACATACATACATACATACTCAAAAAACATACATATATATGTACATAAATAGATAGATAGATAGATAGATAGATAGATAGATAGATAGATAGATAGATAGATACCATACATACATACATACATACATACATACATACATACATACATACATACATACATACATACATACATACATACAAACATACATTCATACATACATACATACATACATACATACTTATATTCACTCATACATGTATTCATTTATACATACATCTTAGCGCCTGTCGTGACGATGTCTGAGGATCCCGAGTGAGAATCTATAGGAGCGCTTGTAGCACTTGTAGATTCGCTAGTGTGGAATACGGACTCGGTTGTCATGGTGATCAAGTCTTCCATTGTTTCAGTGGTAGAGACAACCGACTTTGTTGTTTCTATGGACAAATCTTCAATTGGGGTTGAATCGGCTGATCCTGCAAAATTATTGATATTTACCATATCAACAAGACAATGTGTTGTAATTCATTTAAAATTAAAACAATAACAGCAACAACGAAGATCTATTAACAATCATATTGGTATTTTGAACATAGGAAATATTCAAATATCAACAAATGAAGTAATAAGGTATGTATTGGTAAATAGGAAAGATAAAACAAACTCGTTACAGATGGAATGAAATCTCTGATGTGATGCATATATGTATGCATGTTTTATGTACGAGTATATTTGTATGTGTGTGTATATGTATGTATGTATGTATGTATGTATGTATGTATGTATTTGCGCGTTTGTGTGCGTAACTATGTTTGTATAATATATATATATATCTATAGGCAGATATATAGACACGTAAATAGATACATAGATAGTCAGTTTGGTGAATAGATAGATGGATAGATAAATAGATAGATAAAATGGTAAAAAAGTAATTACCATGAAAGGTAAATGAGATGTTAAATCCTCCGCCAGTCGGGAATGGGCTCTGACTGAAACTGTAAAAGTCAAACCGCGCTGTAGGTCCAATGGATGGATCAATGTTCATGCATCTGACCCCATCGAGGTAATCCCAAAGGCCATCATCATTGGAGTAGTCCATGTAATGCCATAGGTCACTCCCCAAATTAAAATGCTGGCAAACGAACTGTATTTCCTAGAGTGAATGAGATAAAAGGAAAAGGAAACTTATCTAGTTTATCCCATTTACACTCAGAGCAGCCAAAACAGGCCTGACTATTTTCGAAATATTTTACTACAAAAGTATTCATTTTGAAAATATTTGATTGAGAAGCTGCACAATTCTCAATGAAATATTTGCGATTGTTTGCTTCATCCGCAGGTTATTATCAAAAGTATGAGAGTAGCAGACGATAATTTCTGAAGAAACTCTAAGTGTGGATGGGTTATTATACAAATATGACATTCCTGCGGGGTGTACAACATGAATGTCTCCGCCGAGAGAGTATTGTTGCCCTCGGGCGTCAATCCGTATACACATCACAGGGATGTCATATTTGTTGGATGATACTGAGCAAAATACAAAACTCAAAAGGGGGAAATGACAAACACCAGACATTTTGGATATATAGTCTTTTGTTTTGTAAAAGTTTTACAAACTACAATTAAATGTTCATAGAAACAGTAGGCTCATATATTATGGTAGTTTAAAGTTTCCTTTTGAGTCATTGTCCAACATTCACTAATAGCTCTTTTTGTTATGCTAGCACAGCAGTGCCATCAGTGGCAAGACTGCATGCAGCATGATTCCTATTGTCGTCTGCCTTGTTGACCTAAATTCACCAGTAGGTCAGTCGGCAAACTCCGTAGGTGTTCGTGGGTATTCGGGCAAGCGTGGGTCATTGAGTTACATGACCTCCACTGGAATGACCCACGTTGGTAAAGACCACAGCCTGATGCTAAGGAGTGAGTATAACATTACGGTTAATCTATGGCCTTTGACCAACAAGAATCAGGAAACTGCACTCACGGGGGGAGATCAACTCATGAGCTCACCACCATTTTGACTCATGAGCTCATGAGCTCACGGACACGCGTTTTTAAAAATAGATATTCTTGATTCAGCCCACCAATCAAGAAAGAAATACTTACTGAAGGATACTTGCTAATATTTACACGGTTATTTCCTTTTAAATGTGCTTGCACAGAAGAATACATGGCTCTCCAGTGCCGACATTTAATTCCTGCACTAAATGCATGGGCATCCCGGGCATAATAGACGATCGCACGACCGATTGCTACCCAGTTTCCTTGAAATGGATGTATGGATGACGTTATAACTGAACGTAGCTTTGATTAGCAAGCTACATAAGTCATTGATGTGTTTGGATTATTTTTTTTGACATCTTAGCATTGCTTTTTAGACAACCAGGCATTGGCAGACGTCCGGTCGACTGGTGCAGAAATTAAATGTCTGTACTGTATTTACATAATGCTGTCTATATAGCAGTACAAAAGTCAGTATAACGCTCCACTCTGCCTGTAGACATTGGGTATTGTAAACTTAATGACAGCGATAAGCAGTGATAGGAAAGTGTGTGTTAAGTGTTCTCTGTTAGGTTTGTTGTCTCAACATAGACGAGTTCGCGAGATGGCCACTTCAACTCGACCTCGGCTCGTCTGCCCCAGTGCTCGAGCCACTCGAGTTCGCAGCTCTACCCGAGGTATAATAATATACAAATGAAACATCCCATTCGGGGTAACCTAATGGAGTGGATCCAAGAGGGAGGATGCTTTTCCTGAGGAAGAAGCCCCGGAGTAACCATACTCCCATCAGGTAATCCCCACTGGGGTGTCATATTTGTTTTTTATACTGGACAAACCCCGCAATGGTAAACTATTCTCGCTTAAAGTTCTCACTTACCATATCGAACCCCTCTGGGTTGCTGATGCATAGGAAGCCACTGCCTGCTGTTTTGGTCACAAGTGACTGGTTACTTTCACTTTCCCTGCTAATGCTAGGGGCACACAGAGGCCGAGGTGAATATGTTTTTACGCGAAGTTGGAGAATTTCACTTTGTGTTCACTTCGCAGAAAAAATTGACTCTTTGAAGCCAATGAACCATACCTAACGAATCCAACACGTACACAACAGAAAGTTAAGACGCAGATATACGAACTAAACGGGTAGATAAAACGAAGTCTATGTGAAATGTACATGACCTGTGCTGAAGCTAACAAGAATGCAAAAACACCAAACACGACTAAACAAGAAAAGAATGTGATGGTAATGTGAAGTCTTCGCGCTACTTCGTGTTTTCGTCACGGTCACTTCATGGTCAATCGTTCACAAATTTGTTCATGGTGTCTGGGTAGTGGACAAAACTTTCATTTAGGTGAAACTTACTGGTGAATTTTTGAACGGCTGCCCCGAGGTGACCAAGTGTTATGCGGAAGTGGCCACAAACTGATTCCGGTTAATAGGGGCCACAAACTGATTCCGGTTGATAGGGAAGCCAAGAAGAAGCTCCGCGATGTTAACAAGTACTGGATTTTGGCCACTTCGCGTAAAAACATATTCACTTCGGCCTCTGTGTGCACCTAGCTTTAGGGTCAACAGCAGCGAGAGGGATCAGGAGAAGTTATAGAATAACTAACAGGGTGTGTCACATTGCCTCATGAGCACAACAGCATGGAATGGTGAACCTCAATCAGCCAATCACGGCTTAGGATTTCTCCACGTGACATATCATAGAAGCTTACAGACTATCAATACATTGTTTCGCTATCGCGATATGCACATCTGGTCAGGGAAACCGTATTGATCATCTCTTTGATGTCAAAAGACTCCTAGCCAATCAAATGATGCTAGAAGAAAGACTATCAAACTCAAACAACGGAGAACCTCAATTTGAAAAAGTATGGGGTCAAGTCTATCTAGACCTGTCTGATCTGTGAGATCAATATAATGAGAACCAGCTTACTATAAAACGTATTAGGGAAACAAGGAACCATAAGTACTGAATATATGAATTTATATTTGTTTTCTTTTTCTATTTATTTTTCTGTGTCATGTCATTAATAGAAAATGAAAAACTGCAGTTCGTTGCGAAATTTTAAAAAAAAGATATGCACATTTGTTTGAGGCCATGTGTTTGTGATAGGCGTGGATTGTTATATCATATACTCACAATGCCACTAGGAGCAAGGAACAAGGAACCATAAGTACTGAATATATGAATTTGTATTTGTGTTTTTTTCTGTGTCATGTCATAAATAGAAAATGAAAAACAGCATTTTGTTGCGAAATTAAGAAAAAAAGATATGGACATTTGTTTGAGGCCATGTGTTTGAGATAGGCGTGGATTGTTTTATCATATACTCACCATGCCACTTGGAGCTCTGATATCATAGATACATTCCACATCCATGTCAAATGCTTGTGGGTAATTCGGGGAAGTGAAATAGCCCGGTGACGTCAGATAGACACCTGGACAAGCTGCTGGATCACCGAAAGGTACATGCGCTGTAATAAACGGAGGTCAACATCTCTGCATTTCTCCCTAGCAATTATTTAACTGTAGATTTACAAAAGATAATCAATTTTGCGAATTTACAGAAAACCGTTTTTTGCGTTTTTTAACTTTGTGAATTGGCCGTAACATGGAGTGCCAGCTATACACTTAAAGTGGCAGTACTAATCATTCGGGGAATTAAAATTTTGCATCTGAGGCTAAACGCTGAAAAACGCAAAAATTAAACTTTTATATTTTTCAATCCTTTTTTATTCTCCATCCACATGTCAATAAATACGGTACAGTACAAATAGTGATGAGAATAATGTGTTGTCTATTGTTGATATAGGTGATATGTTTTAATAAATACTATGTTGTATAGAAAATATTCTGCTTGTCGAAATAACGACCTTTCCCTTGTACATAATGTCGATATTTGTCTTCATTTTTGACATGAGATATATGATGTTTTTGTTCTTTCTTCATTGCATTATAAATTACCTTTTTGGTTAATAATATGATAGAGTTGATGCATAGCGCATTTTCTGTGTCACCAATGATGATTTTGGAGTCTGTTATATTGTAATTTGGCAAACCTAATTCCTCTATCCAATCTTGCACGCCTCCCCACAGATTCCTTATAATGGGGCATTGGATCAACATATGTTCCACAGAATCACTAGTTGCAAGACAAAAGCTGCATCTTTCTGATCTTTTTATACCCATTTTGTATAATTTTTCATTGGTATAGAAGCGATGATGAAGTGTGCGGAATTGTATATATTTTAAATAAGTATCGTTATAATGCAAATGATGAAAGTGAAACGATTTGCTCAAACAGAAACTTTCAATTTCTACCTCAAGTTTACTAGTCCATATATCGACAGCGTTATCAAGTATGTGTGTATGAGAATCCTTCATACGACTGTATATGCGAGAAACTCCCTTAGATGTAAGGTTAAGAAACACATTGAGTGCACTGTTTTTCGGTGATTCTTCCGTATATAGTGGTAAATCTTGCCATTCAATGTATCTCTTAATCTTTGTGGTGACATAATTATAATCCAAATTAAACTTGCACAATCTTTTCCGAATTTATAATAGACCAACAGATAAGGGACAGTTTTGGGTGGCATTGTGCACTTTGGGATAAAAGAATGAAATCGTGTACATTGAGAATTGGAGTTATCCTTGATTTGTCCTGTGGATTTTAAGAATGCTGCTATGTAAAACTCATTATGAGACAAGCATATAAAACGTAGCAAAGAATATTTGCATATTTAAATCTTAATGGTGATATGCCCTTCCAAATAATTACAAACAAATACCTTGAGCTTAATTTTGGTAAAGTTAAGGGGTCAATTTTGAGGAAAATATTCAAATAGCGCTTTTTAAAAGTGGAATAAAGTGACATTATTTTTTCATTTAGCATGACACCAATTGCTCCATCTACTTTTAATAATTCATCATGTTAGTATGAATCATCATACAAATACTTTGAAGCAACTTGTTTAGGTTGGTCCAGAACTTGTAGTGTCAAATAGCCAAAGTAGGTTTTTGGAATTTCTAATCTCAGGTATAAGTTTCTCATATGTTGGCTCAACTTTAAAGTCCAGTGGCGGCACATGGTAAGTTCCAATTTCCACGTGGGTTTATTAAGTAACATGTTAGCAAGGGTTTCAGCTAACTACCCTCTCGGCTTCAGATTCTGAATGAGTGAGCTACGCCCCTCAACAACCCAGTTCCCTGGTGTGTGGCCAACATCACTCATGCATGAATAGCCTGTGTAGTATCGCCAGGCAACACAATAGGTGATTTGGCAGGGAAAGTGCAGCTATATAAGCTATCCTAGTAAGTTCTCTTGAGTAGCTTTGATAAAACCAATCAAATCTCAGAAATGATGAAAGCAATTCTATGATTCACGATGCAGATGTCTTGTCAACATCATAAAGATGACAAATACCATGACAGAATCTACCTAACTCCTTCCATTTCTCTTTCATTGGACCATTTCCAATTAGGGGTGGAAAATTGGCTTTTCTGAAGAATGTATTTATAGCAAAGGTGGAATGCTGTTTAAGATTTTCCCTCTCAATTGCAATAGCTTACATCAACACTAATAGAGCAGCTAAAGGGTGTCTTGGATTTTCAATGAGATGCCCACTTCCTGAGATAAATTAACTCCTTTCTATAGAAAGACCACCACACTTGATTCTGACACCAAAGATCTCCCATGGGAATGCACATGATATAAAGCCAGGACGCTTTTTCTAGCTGCATGTATGACCCTGTCATCCATCCAAGTTAAATGGACATTCTGCCCCTCTGCTGCGGGCCAAAAAATAATCTAATTGAAAAGATAACATTTTACATTTTTCTCAATTTAATTCTGGAATTTGAGAAAAAACTAAATCAAGATACCGTTGAGAGGTAGCTGAAATAGGTATTCTTTCAGGGAAATATAGTTTACTGGGTGTTTCAACGACTGACAGGCTGTCGACCGATCAAGAAAATGCTAGATTAAATGTCCTAAGTGCTGGACCCATCTTAAGGTTGTGGTTGCCATAGCATCCATTTCTTAGATGGCTGGTAGAGTAATCTTCTTATCATACAAGCATATAAAGCGAGGCCAAACATATGTAAATTCAACTTATATTGGTTGTTTTCCACCGTTATGAATACCTTGATTGATACTGTATATAAAGAATATTTTCAAGTTGACCTTTGGTCAACTTTAGAGGTCAGTTTTAAAGAAAATAATCAAAAATAGCCTTGAATAAATGGATACAGTTGTATTTCATTTGTTTTGCATAAAAACGAATTCCTAGATGTACCTTAACCAATGAATTGTAATGGTGAACATTATAAGAGGCAAATTGAATTGTGAAGTATTCAGGTTGTGGTGGTGTTAGTTGCCATAATGAATGAAAAAAGATGGCCAACTACGTGTAAAGTCATTTCTTGATGGTAATTACATTGTCTAGCCATTACTACGTTGCATAAATATAGCATACAATGTAGTTCTAAGCTGAACTATAGTGACCTAAAGGTAGTTGCTATTAAGACATTACTAAAAGTTGGTTCATGTCAATAGTTATTTGAACATGCCAGCAAATGCTTAAAATTGCAATTCACAGAATATGGTCATCACTGTTGATTTGTTGGACATGTCACTTTTTTAGAGCTCAAAGTTCAGCTGTTGACCAGTAAACAGCCTTGTTCGTGGTTCATAATGAATTACTATATGATGATCTAGTTATACGGAGAAATATAATATATATCTTTTGAAAAAAAAAGGTCGGTAGGATCAAACTCACAAGTGTTATTGCAACACATATCATCATATTTAGGTGTAGGGTTAATAACAATTCAGATTAAGTATTTTGAAATATATAAAAAAATGAGTAATGTAATCTAGCATAGGAAAATTTATTGTAAGAGTTATATATGAGATTTTCTATATTTTCAGTACCTTTAATACTGATTATCATGACACGTGTACAGCAGATAGTCCTGCCTTATGAACATCCTGTTAACAAGCGAATAAAGGAATATACGATACTGATTTTAGTTGCTACTACTCTCTGATACATATCCAGAATGCAATCTCAAAAGCCCTTTTCAAATATTCTTCAATTACCGTTTATAAAAAGCCTCATTTTCCTCAAATTGACATACAGGTGTGTCATAATCTAATCATCTAATTGTCACGTTTTTTGTAAGGTGCAGATCAATACTTATAAGTTGATTGATCAAATATACCCCTTTTAGATGCTTTACTCCCTCCTAATAAAATAGCGGTAAAATACAATAATTTGGTTATTTAGCCAACGAGAAAAATCATGAGAAAATGTACCAGATACAATAAATATGCTTCCACTTCTACTTCTACTTCTACCCTGACTGTCCAGCGCTTTTGAAAATTTTAATGAAAATAGAGCATTAAGTGACGATTTTATTTTTATCATTACTTACCTATGTAACAAATAGCGGTGATCAATGCCTTGCGTCCAAAATCCATAATTGCTAGTGATGAAACCGCTGTATCTACTTCTTTTCTCGCCTCATTACAAAGTCCCTTGGTCACGGTCCCTTTTCCGTAATGAAAGATCTCGCTTACACAAACGTCAAACTGAACGGAATGATCTCATATACAATATCTACTTCACCTATCGATTGAAATATGTTTCCAACGCGAGGATGCGTGATTGGTTTTCTGATGTCAGCTGACGCCTATGGAGGTTTGCACGTGATTTGTGTTTAGAGCAAAAACATTTTTTTCACTCTATGAAAAACATTACCTTTCCACAAGGAAATTGAGAGTAAACATAATACACAAATACAAATATAGTAATTGGTTTAATATATATATATATATATATATATATATATATATATATATATATATATATATATATATATATATATATATATATATATATATATATATATATATATATATTTATATATATGTATATACATATATATTTATATATATATATATATATATATATATATATATATATATATATATATATATATATATATATATATATATATATATATATATATATATATATATAATATATATATATATATATATATATATATATATATATATATATATATATATATATATATATATATATATATATATATATATATATATATAAAGAATGAACGTGGCTAATGTGATGATGAAAGGTGTCCCTCCCCTTTCTAAAGGGGAGTGTATGGAAATGGTTAAATATGCGCATGTAAAGCTGATAAGCTTTGTTCTGAATAAAATATTGTCTCCAAATAAAATATATTGTTTGTATTCTATATTTCATTTTATTGTAAATCAAATAAAATTTGAAAAAAGTTTTTTCATATAAGTCTCACTCAAAAGAAATGAGCTATAATAAGAGACAACAGGTAGAAGTAGAAAAAGAAGATCGTAATAGCTGGTGAATAGAAATAAAATGCTAACAAGCAAAAGAACTTGTTGTAAATAAATATATAAATAAATAAATTTATAAATATGAATCATGCTCCTTGTTTATTTGATTAGTTAATTAGTTAGTAATCAGATATCATTATGGTATTAATGATTGCGGAGCAGATAAGTTCATCATACAAAAATAGATGATGAGATTGTATGTGGACTATGTCGCACCTAAGATATGAGAGTTCAGCAATGCAACGATGAAAATAAGATTAAGAATGTTAGGCAGGTATCTGTGGAAGATACTTTTATGGAAGGCACTTCGGCTCTAAGTGCAATATGGTTTGTAACAAAATTTCTAGACAAATATGAATATACATGTTTGTTAAATGCTCCACTATGATGTAGTGGAGTTTTGCATGTGGTATTAGTGGAATACAGGCTGGTTGATAAAGTCCTAGCGGGTTTTGTTTTTGATGGGTTTCTTTTTATTATTGAACACATTAAGACCATCAGGTATTTTGGTTCTGAGGGTACAGATCCATTTTTGTTCTAGATCAAGTCTCATGTTGAGTGAGACGTCACTGTCAGGATGTCCTCTGGCAAATTGTAAGACGAAAATATGGACGTCTTCTAGACCATTGTGTCCTTGTTCATTAAAATGTCTACCCACACTATGGACTGTGGTGTTGTTTTGAACAACATTTCTGAAGTGTTCACAGAGCCTGGAGCGTATACTGCGTTTAGTCTGGCCTACATACATTTTTTGGCATGACTCACAAGTGATGCAATATATGAGGTTATTACTCTCACAGTTGGCCTTTCTAATGCTACTATAGCTTAAGTCGGTGATGGGGCAGTGTAGTCTTCCCCCTGTATTTATTTTGTTACAGTATTTGCAATTTCTTCTAGAGCATGCCCTCAAGTCAGGATTGTCAGTAGGGTCTTTTGCTTTGGGGGCAGATTGGACATCCCAAGGGTTGGATGTCATGGCTCTAATCAAAGTGTCTCTACAGTTTTTAGGTCTTCGGTAGCCTCTAGTTATTTTGTATTCGAGTAGGGGACGGGTCGCACTTGACCGGTCTAACATGTCCCAGTTCATCTTGATGATGTTATCTAGGACATTACCACTTTGGAATGTGGTAATGAGAAAGAGATTTTTCTCATCCTTCTCCCTCTCGTAAGTTTGTTTGTACTCTAATAGCTCCTCCCTATTTAATTGGTAGGTTTTGGTAAAAGAATCTTGTAATAGTTTCTTGGGGTATCCGGCTCTATGAAAGTGACTAGCCATTGTCCTAGCTTCATTAGTGAAGTCTAGAGTGTCACTACATATCCTGCGTAATCACAGGAATTGACTGTAGGGTATACTATTCCTACACTTTGGAGGGTGGCATGAAGAATAGCTCAGGTAATTGTGAGCATCTGTGGGTTATATATATATATATATATATATATATATATATATATATAAATATATATATATATATATATATATATATATCCATCTATATATCTATCTATCTATCTATCTATCTATCTATCTATCTATATATATATATATATATATATATATATATATATATATATATATATATATATATATATATATATATATATATATATATATATATATATATATATATAAATACATATATATGTATATATATATATATATATATATGTATATATATATATATATATATATATATATATATATATATATATATATATATATATATATATATATATATATATATATATATATATATATTATAATCATCATTATTATCATTATCATTAGTAGAAGTAGTAGTAGCAGCAGCAGCAGCGGCAGCAGTGGCAGCAGCAGCAGCGGCAGCAGCGGCAGCAGCAGCAGCAGCAGCAGCAGCAGCAGCAGTAGTAGTAGTAGTAGTAGCAGTACGCTATGATATGTCACCATAACCCTAAACATAAGACTTTGGCTAGTAGTAGTAGCAGCAGCTGCAGCAGGAGCAGCAGCAGTAGTGGTAGTAGTAGCAGCAGCAGCAGCAGCAGCAGCAGCAGTAGTAGTAGTAGTAGTAGTAGTAGTAGTAGTAGTAGTAGTAGTAGTAGCGGTACGCTATGATATGTCACCATAAACCTAAACATGAGACTTTGGCTTTACTCATTTATAGGTTTGCTTTACGTCCTATGGATTGACCTCATGTACATGTATGTTTGATTTTGCGATTTGAACGTATTCGTCTTAATTCATTCCTATAAGATGCACAATGCCAGTGAGACCCAAGAAAGGAGCGGTTTCTATTCAATGATAATCAATGCCGCTATATTAAATGTCACCTCCTGTAGCAAGGTAACTTAGAAACATGAAATATTTAACGAGAGAAACCTCGTTCGATCTGCAGCATAAGAATAGCACTGCGGTGTTCGTATTCTTTCGAAGACAGGCAATTATATCATTCAATAGTTGATATTAAAACAGCCGTGCCTAGGGATTTTGCTTTTATTCCTCTCTCTTTAAATATGAAATATCTTTTTTTAACATCTGGTTAACAGGTTTTAACCATACGGGTCTATGTTAGGTATCTAGAATCACTGAGCCACACATTTAAATACATGTTTATGTTAGAATGTGTCGTATGCAGCTTTCTGGCGGTTTCTTTTAAACTTAATTTTAGGAATATGGAGATTTTCAAAAGAACAACATTCATTTAAGGAAGAGATTGATATGACCAATTATGATCAGTATACATCCCTGAATGTTTTTTGCCAGTTTTAAATTGTGAGGTTTAGATACAAATGAACAATATATAACCTTTTACTATGCTAGATTCATTCATAACTACAGGATGTCTTGACATGTTATCGATTGTGTCATGTAAGTGTACTAAATGCGCTGTGTGCCTGATTACTTCGTGCTGCATGATCTTTAGTAATAGATTAAAGATTAACGTGTTATTCAATTGGCTTGATGCAACAACGGGAGGAAAACAGTAGGATTTAGATATTTTTGTATAAACAGGGTGTGGAAACATGATAACAACATGAAATATTTATCGATATAAACCGTGTTCAATTCCACCATAAGAAAAGCAACGAGATGGATTTTTCGGATTCAGCCTTTATTGCATTTTTCCATTATGATAGTTCATGTTTAGGTCAATATTGCTTATCCACCCCTCTCTATCATGGCAAAAGGCAATTGCCCTAAAGAGACACATTGAATTACACGTATAACAACACAGTGGTGTCCAACTATTTTACATCTAGGGCTGACTCATAGGCCTGGTGCACAGTAATTCCTGACATTCGTTTAAACACACTCTGGTACTAAATGCACTACCATAAATCCATAAATGGTACTAATAAAACGGACCCTGATCAAGCAATAGCCAATAAGATTTAACTGGTTTTTACATATTTTCGAGAAAGGTAGAAAAATTCTAAAATCCATTGGGTTTACATATTTCTTAATGAAATCTGCATCAAAATACTACGTAGGTAGACATATCTGGTAGTCAGGCTCAAAAAACAATGTACTGATATATACAAAGTCAGAACCATAGATACCTTCGAAGAAACATTAGGAAAAAGGACGATATGATAAAGCAATGTATGCATAATCTTACTAACAGTCGTTTAATATATTTGCACCTGACTGTTTGCTGACTGTTTGAGATTAGCATATGTAAAAGTGTAAAGATATATTCAATAAAAAGAAACTTGGATATTCTTAACCCTTTTGCTGCTGATGGCTATATTGGCCAATACAAAAAGTTTCAAAAAACCAGAAAAATGACTGAAACCCTTGGCACATCTATGATGTGCTTATGACGAAAGTGGTCTTATTATTGCAAGGGTTATGATTGTTCAAATGTTATATGAGTGGTAGTTTATATGTACCTATTGGAACGCTTTCCCAGATTATATCTCTTTAACCCATTGAAATGAAGTATCAAATATATGTAGTAAATAGAATATATAAAAGTTATGACGCAAAATGAGGGCAGTATGTTGCAACCTTCATTTGCTTTGATCAGTGTAAAAATCTACACAAACAGTTATGAGTACCAGTTCGAATTATTGATGTGACATAGGTGTAATTGGACTTCAATCTGTAATCACTATCACACAATAATTACCATTACATATGTACAAAAAATCAATAATGAAAAAGAGTGGTATTACGTTGTGGCATTTCTTTTAATGTATATCAACTACAAACACAATTATGAGTATTAGATTTCTAAGGAGATATGATGTGAAATTGTTTTAGTGGGAATTCAAGTTACAAAAAGGGGAAGAGCCGGAATAAGTACCATTATGCAATTACTGCTGTCCATAAATGCTTTACCACTACGTGCTTAGAGGTTCACAACCTTGGAAATTTTCTAACATTGAAAGAGAAATGTGTACCACAGTTGACTGGTTATAGGACTCACAGAGTGTCTTATGTGACATGCCCTATGCTTTTTGAGCTTTTGTACTTTAGGACACCTAAACCACAAAAAGTGTAAGCTAAGAGTAAATGAATTGTTCAGGAGTGTTCAGTCATACTCTTCTTAGCCCAGGCGAAGTGGGGTTTTACCCACCACAAATTGCAAAGGAAATGTATTAAGAGCATTGGTGTACATATATTAACATCCCACTTATATTTCGATATATATATATATATATATATATATATATATATATATATATATATATATATATATATATATATATATATATATATATATATATATATATATAAATATATATATATATATATATTTATACATATATATATATATATATGTCGTGGTAGAAACTGCGATCCGGTAGGATCGCCGATCCTACCAGTAGAAACTGCGATCGCAGTTTCTACCGGTAGATACCGCGATCGCAGTTTCTACCAGGATTATGCTGGTAGGAACTGCGATCGCAGTTTCTACCGGTAGAAACTGCGATCCACTTTACCAAGTGCTATTTAAGGGTTTGAATGACCAGATCCATGGCAGATGAGTTGTTAAATACTACAGGCATTCATTCAAACCATTCATTTCTGGAGTGTGTGCATGGTCTTTCAACTTTTAACAAATCTCATTTTAATTCAATATAATTTGAAAAATATTTGAAGACGGATTGTAAAACCAAACAAGATCACCAACTTTCAGTGAAATATTTCTCAAAATGTTGCTTAAAATCAAAATATTTACACATTTTAGGAATTGAGTATTTAATTGAGATGATTTATTGCTCTGTGTTAAGACAGTTTCAGGTTAATTGGCTGACTTACAATCTCAATCAACATTTTGGGTGTGGTTTATTGCAATTAATTTGAAGCTGTATTTGTCAATTGTATTAGGTTGATTTGGAAACAGTTTAAAATCCTTGGAAACTTCTCCCATAAATCAGTCTGGTATGACCAGTAGCTAGTTCATGATGGGTAGACAATTGTTATTATAGAAATTATGGGCTTGGTTCAATTGCGCTTAATAGTTACTAATGTAATTATATTGAAATTAAGGTTACAATGTAGATGTCCAAGTTTTAATTGTTGGGTATAGGTAATTGAGTGGTCATTTGCTAATGTGAAGCTGATATTTATCAAATGTTTTTTTCAATTTGACTTTTCTAAGATTGAAGATGAATATCAAAACCAATATCTTAACCCATTTACACTCAAAGCGGCCAAAACAGGCCTGACAATGTTGGAAATATTTTACTTATAAACATTTTTCTGAAAAACATTTCATTGAGATATGTTGATCAGATGCCATACACCAACTCTCCTTCAAATATTTTGTGAACTTTCGCTTTATTGCCAAGTTATTTTCAAAAATATGAGAGTAGCAGACTTTACTTTCTAGAAGAACTCAGAGTGTCAATGGGTTAAAGAACAACTGAATGAAGAAATGAATATTTGGAGACTAAGTTTTATTCAATACTTTGCATATCGAAGTAAATAGATATAGTATCTTCATAATACTGTGTAAAGCGGTTATACTATTGTGTGACTGTGTTAAAGATATCTGAAGCCTTCTCATGATGTCACATTGTACCAGTATCTGTTGGGAGTTAACTATGTATAAATAGTAAGATATAACTGTTGAATGATAGGTGATTATGTTGAAAGATTGCATGAAAGATTGCATAAAAGAGATTTGGAGACTTCATGAAGTAATATTGTGCCAGAATATGTTGCATGTCCATTAAATTTAAATGGTGCTATTCAAATCAAAGGTGAACAAATAAGTTATCCATTGTAAGTGTCTTAATGAAGAAAGAAAGGTGCTTTGTGCTTTGAAATTCTCACAAAAAAACTTTTTAGCCTACTACTGCAACTATGGGTTACCGTAAATTGCTAAACATGTCAATACTATCACAGCCTTTACTGAATCGCAGTTTCTACCAAGGCATGGTAAGATTGTTCTGGTAGGATCGGCGATCCTACCGGTAGAAACTGCGATCGCAGTTCCTACCAGCATAATCCTGGTAGGAACCGCGATCGCAATTTCTACCGGTAGAAACTGCGATCGCAGTTTCTACTGGTAGGATCGGCGATCCTACCGGATCGCAGTTTCTACCACGACATATATATATATATATATATATATATATATATATATATATATATATATATATATATATATATATATATATATATATATATACACATATATATATATATATCGATAGATCAACTCCATAGATCACTCAGCCTTCAAGGTAGAACTATTTTAACTCTTTTGCTTTTTCCCATTTAAATGTATATCTATCATATTCACTGTATTATCCATCTAAGCCTTTCATGGCTTATTGTGTGATTGTCACAGCTCTTTAGAGACCGTTTGATGTTGCTAGGGATTTAACATATGCACTATTCATGTTATTTACTTCTGCCCACTCTCTCTATCAAGAGTACATGCTAAGGTATAGTTAAATAGAATGTGATTTATGGTCCCGTAAATGAAACTTTTCAAACAAAACTGCGTATTCTCGAGTGGTTGTCTGGCCGTTTAATATGTTAGCTTGTCTATGACATGTCCATTAGCACTAAGTAATAATTGATCAATATTCCAATAAACAACGTTTATACTGAGGAACATACCATTGCTTCTCTAACCACTACTGGCGTCAAACAGGGTGAAAAAGTCGTGAAAACGTCGTGAAATTTCATAGACCTGTGAAAATGTCGTTAAACAGCATCGTGATTTCTTATTAATGAAATTTATCCAGAGTGAGATATTCCTACTCTAATGTAAGTAATATGTAACAAAATGATATCTCTACTACTCTACTGCTTCTATTTCTTATTTGTTGTGAAATCACAATCTTGTATATTCATATATTTGTTGTGACAAAAACACTCTTAAATCTTAGGTCAAATTTCATTTCGAGAACAGTTTGATAGTTATGATTGTCATGTTTGTGTTCCATAGCAAATCAGCTTCCCGAGAGTATGGTATCCTTTTTCTTTTATTTGTTCACGTTGGTGTCCTGTGTCTCCAAAGTACAACTTTGTGACTGGAAGTGTTTCTTTGTCGGTGAGGTAGCCTTCATCAAATCGCCATTCATAATCATCTGCATCACAATTGCATATTATATCTGGTTTATCACATGATTGTGTCATGCCACAAGCACACATTCCACTTCCAGGTTTAGCTCCTCCCCAGTAGGTCATTATTTCTCCACTTCTTGATTCCCATGCAGCAACTGGTTCGACGTGGTTTACTTTAAGCTTTATAAGCTTAGACCCATGACAATCATACCGTATGAACTGCTCACAATGTCCAGATAACATCATCAAAGCAACTAGTTGCTTTTGTGGGATACTGTAATGAATATCCCGTGCATAAGATTGTCTTCCTTCATAACCATCAACCAGGGTCTTTGCTTCAGAGTCATGACTGATCATAGTTCCTACTTGACCATTCTTACCAGTCATATTACATCTCACAGTCACTGGTGCCTCGCCTGCAAACCCATCAGGATCAATCATGTATTCCCCATCTCTCTGTATGCCCATATTCCTCAGATCTTGGCAGGACTTTGCTCCTAAAGATAAAAAAGGATAGTGTTGATGAGACTACGATAAAGATATCTTGTAGTTACAGTGCTCACTGTAATAATCTTGTCTATATTGAATACCATCTTGGCTACCATGTACCTTGTATACCTAGAGAAAACTTGGTGTAAGTGTTTTGTATCAAAATATATTTATAGAGGGTGCACAGTACAATAAAAACTTAACTGGACTACTAAGCAAAACAAACCATAATGTTGTCAAAAAGAGAATTATTTTGATACGGATATTATGATGATCACTTTACCAATATCATCACGATTTAGCGCAACATTTATGACAATCCCACATACAAATAGCTGGCTGAAGGTAACATGAATAGAATGCTTCACTTTGATTGTAATGTCTTTGAATTTACTTGTGTTAACTGTCATATTTCAAGAATCCTTATTAAGTAAATATATCTGCTGTAACTGACTTACCTTGGTGGAGGACTCCACTGATGTAACCCTTGCCTATACTGATAATCCCAGAGATTCTCCTTAGCAGATCACAATGATGTGAGTTAGTATTGTAGTTATAAGCAATGCATGCATCCTCCTCCAAACATTTCAGCATACAAAAAGTATATGATTGTTTTATGTGAGAGGCAAATGGAATAGCATCAAACTTGGTGTCGATCTTATATGAGAAAAGTCCACTTTTCCCAAGTGCTGCTGATGCAATATGCACTGATAGCAGTAGAAATGCAGGCAATAGCTTCATTGTTATAGAAATGTAGCTTTAGTTTGGTATACTACCTTCTGCTTAAAACATGCGTTATACCTTAGTCTATTAGTTTGAATTAATTCACCAAAATGTCTTTCTTTTTTTCTTTGTCAAGTGATTATATCTTCAGTTACTTCCAAACCAAAGCATAATTCTTATAAGCTTGAAGTGAGTATGAACCTTCTGGACACTGTTCGATTTGTTTGATGTTTCACCTACTCTTCTTCTTTGCTTCAGTATGTCTGTAACAGTTCACAGTGAATCCCTTTAAGCGCTTTATGTCTTAATGCGTGCCTCTTAGACATCTGTGACAGAGTGATATTACTGCAGATATGTCATCAAAACTGCTGTTGCTGTTATTGCGGGCTTGCCTATGTTTTTACTGTCAATGTTCGACAAGTGCAGACTGGTCCATTGCTACAAACCATTATATATCAACCAGATAGAGGGGATAAGGCTAGCCAGAATCAGTGGTCAATGTGTACACACAGGAGTTCAAAGGCGCTGGTGTATACAAAGTCTGCTAATGGGTTTCTATTGGTATACGTAAGTGTATTGAATGTAAAACCATTTTATATCTACTTTATGGTGTATTTCCTGACAAGGAAGCCAATAGACAGCAAACATTTTACTGCTTGCACCTATTAGCTGTTAAGTGGAATGTCTATTTGCTCATTAACATGTGTGTGGATGCCACCAGTGGCAAAAGTATTAATGGTCATTGTGTACACACGAGAGTTAAAAGATGGTTGTGTATATAAAGTCTACTAATGGGTTTATATTGGTATATGTAAGTATAATGAATGTAAAACCACTTTATATTTACTCTTTGGTGTATTTTGACACTAGGAAGCCAATATACAGGAAACATTTTACTGCTTGCACCTATTAGCAGTTAAGTGCTAATTATGTCTATCTTCTCATTAACATTTGCGTCGATGGCACTATTTGCTAAAGTATTAATGGAAAATTGTTATAGTATTAAAATCCTTTTTCTTGTGTTTGCCCTACTGTGATTAGATCTCTTGAAGTGGTGAGAGCCACTAAGCAGCACATGCAACCCTTTAGACCACTCAACCTTTAGGGCATGCCCTCTTAAATTGAATGATGGTGCCATTTTGATTTTTGCTAGCTACACATTGAAACGAATTAAGTTAATGTTTCATCTCCTTGGCTTTCTTTCAATTTAAATGTGTACCTATCAGTTTCACTGTATTATCCATCTTGGCCTTTCAGATGTAAGTGTGTGTTTGTCAAAGTGGCTTAGTTACAGTTTGATGTTTTTAGGTATTTTACACGTACCTCATTTTGGCTATGTACATTATCTCTGTCAAGAGTATATTGCTCTAGCTAAGGTGTAACTTATTAGATCTGTGACACAAAAATTCTTGAGCAATTATCTAGACTAATATGTTAGCTGTTCTATGTCATGTCCATTAGTGCTGTAAGTAATGTTTGATCAACACTACATTTCACAACGCCCATGCTGAGCAAAAGTCCATTATTCCCTCAACACTCATTAGCTCTTCTCCTGCAATATATAACTAATTTGTTTACTGATGCACCAGTACATAGATTTCAGTGTATTTCTGATATGTCTATTTCAGTGTATAGATTTCATCTGGAAAGGGGGTAGACATGAGGTGTCCAAAAGTACCCTCTACAAATGTATCAAGGACGGTGGTTTAAATATGGTGAATATCAGGGATTTCGAATCCTCTTTGAAACTGACTTGGATTAGGAGATTAATTTCCGGTTCCCCAGACTGGACTGAGTTTGCAGAACTATACTGCATAAATCATTTGTATCAGACAGATGAAAACTATCATAGAGAGCTGCTAACAAAAGTAAAAAACGAATTCTGGTTGAGTGTTATAAAGGCTTTCTCTGTCTGGTTTAAAAAATTGAAATACACTACTGACTATCCAGCGGACAATTTCAAGTTATGGGGAAATCCGGAAATTAATGTCCATTTCAACAGCAAGATTTACAATGGGAATATTAGATATGTCTCAGATCTATACCGGAGTGATGGGGGAAAATTATCACAAGAGGACATAGAAAGGAAAGTTGGTACACAAATACCATTTATTGAATACTATGCACTCTACATGAGTATAGCAGGTTACATGAAAGAAGAATTTCATAATAAGACAAAAGTTGCTAACATGACATACCCTATTGAAATTCAATATCTAACCAAAGACAAAAAATGTTCTAGAAACCTAAGAGAAATATTTAATAAAGGTGTGAAGGATATCCCAATCGGACAGGCTAAATGGAATCTAGAACTTACTTTAACAAAAGTGGATTGGGAATCACTTTACCTCAGAAGTAGAAAATGTAATTTAAATGCTAGAATTCACTTTTTTAATTACCAAGTGTTACATCACACTCTAATTACTAATAGGAAATTACATCAATTTGGGTTAGTAAAATCCGATCTTTGTGAGAAAGGTGGTATGCCTGATACAGTTGTACACTTACTTCATGATTGTAAATACATACAACCAAATTGGAAAGACCTAGAGACTTGGATAGCTAGAAATGTACAAGAAAATGTAGAATGCAATAATGCAACTGCGATACTAGGTATCAATGACTACTCAGTCCTGGTAAATTACATATTTATAATATGCAAACATGAAATTTTCAAATCAAAATGGACAACCAAGGTAATGAACCAGGATTCATTACTTAACACATTAAAAGAGTTCCTCACAATAGAGGAATATATATCTACTCTCAAATAGGAAAGAGAAAACTCTTGGTAAATGGTCTCCTATTTATAACCTGTTGAAGAGAAGACAATAGTAATAGAACGGTCTCTCTATGGTGTCAACCATTGCCTGTTATTTTCACTGATATATTTCTATTGAACTATTTGTAAAATTGTCGTTGAATACTATTATGTGTTGTATATGGAACAATGAATTATAAAAAAAAACATGTGGGGAGGTGACAGGCAGTTAGAATTACGAAAGTAGGATATGCACACATTGAATGGAAAATATCATGAATGAATGTCACAGATTCGTTATTGCTAGGGCAATGCTATTAATACAATGAAAGACCCTCTAATATTGATTGGTCTAGGTAAACCAATCAATTATGATATTTTAACCCTTTCCTTTCCCTAGAAGTATGTTTGGTCTTCTTTGTGCATGTGAACTCCTCTACACCCAATGGCCAAAGACCTACTTAAAAGGCGTCTTAAGCATTTGCAGCAATATACCGGAGAGTACTCCATAACAAAATGTACATCGAAAGATATTATTGACCTCTATAATTCAGTTTCGAATCTTTTGTAGAGTGTATAATATGTAACACAGAATGATTATTTATTCATGCCTTGATGGCATATAAGATGAGGATATTCATTTTGTGTCGAGGTTGTGTTTTATTCCTGAAGATTTTACATTGTTGGTTATTTCCCTTGGGTTGTCTTTGATGGTCTCTGTCCCTCTTACACTCCAACCTTTCCATTCTAAGTAAATGGGTAGAGGCCTCATTGAGCCTGGTGCTAAAAGTAGGGCAGATGCTAACTCTATTGTGACTATCCCAAATTCCTACATACACATTTGATTTATTACCTTGTTAATGTTAAAAATATATATTTACTATTTTGAATACATACTCAATCGGCATTACATTTGAATTGTGGGGAACACAGATACTATATCAATTGACATGTATAAAGATAATACACTACCATTAGTTAATACACTACAATTGCGCTCTTACAATATTATATGATGACATTTAGGAAACTGAAATCTAACTAATCGAAAAACTGGCCATTATGCATTCATCATTTCTAAAGGTATCATTACATATTCTAAACTGGCCATCTATTTAGCCTAATCAGTGCTTCACCAACATAAGAATGAATGATAATATCAAGCCTATCAGGAAATAATACTGTGGAAATTAAACTTGGTTCTTTACGAAGAAAAAGTTAATATCCTCCGATTGATGTATAGTGATGGAATGTTCATATCACATACTTGCAGTGTGATAGACATTATTCAAAAGTTTAATTTTGTGGTATGATTACAAATGACTGGTCAACTCTGACGTAACTTTTGTTAATTGTTATTTGGGAGGATATATAAATGTGGCAAATAAATGACCTTCTGAAACAAAGATTATTGTTTCATATTTTGTAATCACCTATCATCTTGTCACTCACATCCTCAGTGTGCTAACAATTCCTAATTATCAATTATACTAAAGTTACTATAATACATAATGTTTAATAAGCCATTTTTTATCAATGGAATTTGTCCAGAGTGAGGTATCCCTACTCTAATGTAAGTTGTATGTAACAAAAAAGATATCTCTACTCCTCTGCTGCTACTACTAGTATTTCTTATTTATTGTAAAATCACAATCTTGTATATTTATATATTTGTTGTAACAAATGCATTCTTAGATCTTAGGTCAAATTTCTTTGTAAGAAAATTGATATTTAGGATTGTCATGTTTGTGTTCCATAGCAAATCAGTTTCCCAAGAGTATGGTATCCTCGTTCATCTGGGTGTCCTGTGTCTCCAAAGTACAACTTAGTGACTGGAAGTGTTTCTTTGTTGGTTAAGTAGCCTTCATCAAATCGCCATACATAATCATTTGCATCACAATTGCATTTCATAGATGGTTTATCACAGGATCTTGTCATGCCACAAGCACACATTCCACTTCCATGGTCAGCCCCTCCCCAGTAGGTCATAATTTCTCCACTTTGTGATTTCCATGCCCCATATGGTTTAATTTTGGCTGATGTTAGATTCATAAGCCTAGACCCAAGACAATCATATCGAATGAATTGTTCACAATGTTCGGATAACATCATCAGGACAACTAGTTGCTTTTGTGGCATACTGTAATAAATATCCCTTCTATAAGATTGTCTTTCTTCATAACCCTTAACTAGGGTCTTTGCTTCAGAATCATGACTGATCATAGTTCCTGCTTGACCATTCTTACCAGTCATATTACAGCTCACAGTTACTGGTGCCTCGCCTGCAAACCCATCAGGATCAATCATGTATTCCCCATCTCTCTGCATGCCCATATTCCTCAGATCTTGGCAGGACTTTGCTCCTAAAGATAGAAAAAAGGATAGTGTTGATGAGACTACGATAATGATATCTTGTAGTTACAGTGTTCAATTTAATGTTGTCTATATTGAATACCATCTTGGCTACATTTAATATTTCTATGTACCTTGTATATCTAAAGTAAACTGACATGGACATAGATATGTAAGTGTTTTGTATCAAAATATATTCAAAGGGGGTGCACAGTACAATAAAAACTTAACTGGACTACTAAGCAAAACAAACCATAATGTTGTCAATAAGAGAATTATTTTGATATGTATATCATGATGATCACTTTACCAACATCATCAAGATTTAGCGCAAAGTTTATGACAATCCCACATACAAAAAGCCGGCTGAAGGTAACATGAATAGAATGCTTCACTTTGATTGTTATGTCTTTGAATTTACTTGTGTTTACTGTCATATTTCAAGAATCCTTATTGAGTAAATATATCTGCTGTAACTGACTTACCTTGGTGGAGGACTCCACTGATGTAACCCTTGCCTATACTGATAATCCCAGAGATTCTCTTCAGCAGATCACACTGCCCTGAGTCTGTATTGTAGTTACAAGCAATGCATGCATCCTCCTCCAAACATTTCAGCATACAAAAAGTATATGATTGTTTTACGTGAGAGGCAAATGGAATAGCATCAAACTTGGTGTTGTTCTTGTATGAGAAAAGTCCACTTTTCCCAAGTGCTGCTGAAGCAATATGCACTGATAGCAGTAGAAATACAGGCAATAGCTTCATTGTTATAGAAATATAGCTTTAGTTTGGTATACTTCCTTTTGCTTAAAATTTGTGTTATACCTTTGTCTTTTATTTTGAATTAATTCACCAAAATGTCTTTCTTTTTTTCTTTGTCAAGTGATTATATCTTCAGTTACTTCCGAACCAAGGTTTATATGTATTTGTTCTAGACTATAATCCTTATAAGCTTAAAGTGAGTGTCAACCTCCTGGTGACTGCTTTTTATCACTCACATATGCTTTAAATGTGCACTTGGTGTTTGATAGGCAAAATGAAGATCTAAGATTTGTCTCACACCACGGAACTTATGTGTGTCGCATGTCCGTTGTAGAAAAGATTTGATTTAACATATGCAAAACAGTTTTTTTGATGTTTTACCTCCTCTTCTTCTTTGCTTCAGTATGTCTGTAGCATTTCACAGTGAATCCCCTGAAGTGCTTGATGTCTGATTGCTTGCCTCTTAGACATCTTCTGTGACAGAGCGATGTCACTACAGATATGTCATCAAAGTTGTTGTTGCTGTTATTGCGCTCTTGCCTATGTATTTACTGTCAATGTTCTACAAATGCAGACTGGTCAATTGCTACAAGCCATTATATATCAGCCAGATAAAAGGAGTAAGGCTAGCCCTATCCATTTGTCATTGTCTACACACGAGAGTTCATGGACAGTTGTGTATACAAAGTCTACTAATGGGTTTTTATCGGTATATGTAAGTGTATTGAACTTTATATTTACTGGTGTATTTCTTG
The DNA here is from genome assembly GCA_963942565.1 of Maea johnstoni. Lineage (NCBI taxonomy): Eukaryota > Metazoa > Annelida > Polychaeta > Spionida > Magelonidae > Maea > Maea johnstoni. The sequence goes on from OZ012701.1 coordinate 4,688,685, forward strand.
ACTAGGAAGCCAATAGACAACAAACATTTTACTGCTTGCCCCTATTAGCTGTTAAGTGATATGTCTTACTGCTTATTAACATATGTGTGGGTGCCATCATTTGCAAAAGTATTAATGGAAAATGTCTATAGTATCAATAACATTTTTGTTGTTTTGTCCTTGCAGAAATTAGATCTCGTGAAGTGGTGAGAGCCACTGGGCAGCCCATGCAACCCTTTAGATCACTCAACCTTCAGGACATGCCCTATTTAATTGAATAACAGTGTCTTTTAAATGTTTGCTAACTATACATTCAAACGAATTAAGTTAATGTTTCATCTCCTTGGCTTTTTCCCATTTAAATGTGTACCTATCATTTTCGCTGTATTATCCATCTTGGCCTTTCAGATGTATTTGTATGTTTGTCATAGTTGATTTGTGACAGTTTGATGTTTTTAGGGATTTTACATATACCTATTTTCCGTATGTATATGTACATTATCTCAGTTAGGAGTATATTGCTCTAGCTAAGGTGTAGCTTATTAGAACTGTGACACAAACATTCTTGAGCAATTCTCTAGACCAATATGTTAGCTGATCTATGTCATGTCCATTAGTGCTAAGTAATGTTTGATCAACACTCTGTTTCTCAACGCTCATTCTGAGCAAAAGTCCGTTATTCCTTCCACACTCATTAGCTCTTGTCCAGCGATATATAACTAATTTGTTTACTGACGCACTAGTACATTAAAGTTATTTGTGTTTCTGCATTGACTTATTGTGAAGTTAATGCTTATAACGTATCAATTACTTTAGAGCAACTGTGTAAATGGTGTCCATCTATCCTTTCTGAATCCATACCTCAAATAGCTCGATGGCAGGAAGTCAGCAACATGGAAGGATGGATTGATTATCACGTTCTTAAAAGCATATCACAAAGGGCAATGAATATGTAAATAGCTGCAGAATTGAATTTTTCTAGCCTCGCATAAAAGGTTTTTAATATAAATAGTTTAAATTGTACTGTCTGTTCGCGTTTTCCTAAAAAGGTTTCTATCTGACCAGCTCATAGTTATCATGGATCATACAGAGCTCATATCAATGCTTACATATATAAATATATATATATATATATATATATATATATATATATATATATATATATATATATATATATATATATATATATATATATATATACATATATATATATATATATATATATATATATATATACTGTAGACCACATATATGACGCGTGTCCCAAATATAGCGAATTGGGGAATTTTCACATCAAAGCGTATCTTTATGTTAGCGACGGTAGCCGCCGCTGACAGCGCCAGTACAGTAAGAAAAAAGTACAGCGTTTTTATATATATCGAAACGGAACCACAAGCTATGTACGCTATAAATAAGCAGACGCGTATATGCGTATGTATATATATAGAGATGTACATATAAATTTATCTATATAACTATTGAACTTTTTTGGTGCTGAATTAATTTTCCTTCTCTGTTAATCTCAAATATTCATTACTTTATGTAATTTATATTGGTGTCATTGTTTTATACTCTCCTGCTTTTTAGTCCATGAAGCATTCCGACATTGAGATCGGGTTAGCATATCACCTTCTATGCCGTTCCCGATCTCGATGTTGGAACATCGTATCCAAGGTTGGGCTATGCCGTCGGGATAAGTATCTGACCATGGCGCTAGGCCGAGGAGTCGTACTGACAAGGCCACTACCAAACAAAACTCCTTCTGTCGGCATGAAACAATTGTAATTGAAATTGAAATTGAAATTGTTAGACAATACGTATAGTAAGCTTCCACGTAGCCACTGTAAGATGTTTTTAACAAACTGCTTACAGCATAAATTTAGCAAGAAGCTACGCCGTTCGATAATTACGGGATACAGCCAGTTTATGTCGGGTGTTGAGAACGGCGCAGAGTCGAGCAATGTGGGAAACGATGACGTCAACACATTCTATGGCTAACAACGATATATGTTACAGTGGTTACTTTTGAATATAATAATTGATGTTATTTTGATATTTCACTTTAGTTGCCAACCAGTAAGCCATAGGATTATATTTATCAAAACCTTGTCTTCCTTTTTCACAAACTGGCCCTGGCTTTTTCTGTTCATGGATACAATTTACCCCTGGACAAACATGTATGTATATCATAATGTTCTAGAGATACTGCCCCCCTTTTAATAACATTGCTGTAGCCTTTATCCCAAAAATACATGTGGGGAGGTGACTGGCAGTTAGAATTACGATAGTAGGATTTGCACACATTGAATGGAAAATATCATGAATGAATGTCACATGTTCTTTATTGCTAGGGCAACACTATTAATACAATGAAAGACACTCATTTATTGATTGGTAAACCAAGGTAAACCAATCAATTATGAAATCTTAACCCTTTCCTTTCCCTAGCAGTATATTTGCTCTGCTTTATGCATGTGAACTCCTCCAGCCCCAATGGCCAAAGACCTACTTAAAAGGCATCTTAAGCATTTGCAGCAATATACCTGAGAGTACTCCATAACACAAAATGTACATCGAAAGATGGTATTGACCTCTATATTCAGTTTCGAATCTTTTGCATAGTGTATAATATGTAACACAGAATAATTATTTATTCATGCCTTGGTGGCATATAAGATGAGGATATTTCATTTTGTGTCAAGTTTGTGTTTTATTCCTGAAAATTGTACATGGTTAGACATTTCCCTTTAGTTGTCTTTGATGGTTTCTGTCCCTCTCTTCCGTTGTCACCTGGTTGTCTCCCTTTTACACTCCAACCTTTCCATTCTAAGTAAATGGGTAGAGGCCTCATTGATCCTGGTGCTAAGAGTAGGACAGATGCTAACTCTATTGTGACTATCTCAAATTCCTACATACACATTTGATTTACTACCTTGTTCATGTTAAAAATAAATATTTACTATTTTGAATACATACCCAAACGTGCATTACAATTGAATTGTGGGGAACACAGATACTGAAACTGGAAACTGAAATCTAACTAATTGAAAAACTGGCCATTATGCATTCATCATTTCTAAAGGTATCATTACATATTCTAAATTGACCATCTATTATGCCTAATCAGTGCTTCACCAACATTAGAATGAATGATAATATCAAGCCTATCAGGAAACAATACTGTGGAAATTAAACTTACGAAGAAAAAGTTAATATCCTCCGATTGTTGTATAGTAATGGAATGTTCATAACACATAATTGCAGTGTGATAGACATTGTTCAAAAGTTTAATTTTATGGTATGATTACAAATGACTGGTCAACTCTGACGTAACTTTTGTTAATTGTTATTTGGGAGGATATATAAATGTGGCAAATAAATGACCTTCTGAAACAAAGATTATTGTATCATATTTTGTCATCACCTATAATCTTGTCACTCACATCCTCAGTGTGCTAACAATTCCTAATTATCAATTATACTAAAGTTACTATAATACATAATGTTAAATAAGCCATTTTTCATCAATGGAATTTGTCCAGAGTGAGGTATCCCTACTCTAATGTAAGTTGTATGTAACAAAAAAGATATCTCTACTCCTCTGCTGCTACTACTAGTATTTCTTATTTATTGTAAAATCACAATCTTTTATATTCATATATTTGTTGGGACAAATGCATTCTTAGATCTTAGGTCAAATTTCTTTGCAAAAAAAATTGATATTTAGGATTGTCATGTTTGTGTTCCATAGCAAATCAGTTTCCCAAGAGTATGGTATCCTCGTTCATCTGGGTGTCCTGTGTCTCCAAAGTACACCTTAGTGACTGGAAGTGTTTCTTTGTTGGTTAGGTAGCCTTCATCAAATCGCCATACATAATCATTTGCATCACAATTGCATTTCATAGATGGTTTATCACAGGATTTTGTCATGCCACAAGCACACATTCCACTTCCATGGTCAGCCCCTCCCCAGTAGGTCATAATTTCTCCACTTTGTGATTTCCATGCCCCATATGGTTTAATTTTGGCTGATGTTAGATTCATAAGCCTAGACCCAAGACAATCATATCGAATGAATTGTTCACAATGTTCGGATAACATCATTAGGACAACTAGTTGCTTTTGTGGCATACTGTAATAAATATCCCTTCTATAAGATTGTCTTTCTTCATAACCCTTAACTAGGGTCTTTGCTTCAGAATCATGACTGATCATAGTTCCTGCTTGACCATTCTTACCAGTCATATTACAGCTCACGGTTACTGGTGCCTCGCCTGCAAACCCATCAGGATCAATCATGTATTCCCCATCTCTCTGCATGCCCATATTCCTCAGATCTTGGCAGGACTTTGCTCCTAAAGATAGAAAAAAGGATAGTGTTGATGAGACTACGATAATGATATCTTGTAGTTACAGTGTTCAATTTAATGTTGTCTATATTGAATACCATCTTGGCTACATTTAATATTTCCATGTACCTTGTATATCTAAAGAAAACTTACATGGACATAGATATGTAAGTGTTTTGTATCAAAATATATTCATAGGGGGTGCACAGTACAATAAAAACTTAACTGGACTACTAAGCAAAACAAACCATAATGTTGTCAATAAGAGAATTATTTTGATATGTATTTCATGATGATCACTTTACCAACATCATCCTGATTCAGCGCAAAATTTATGACAATCCCACATGCAAAAGGCCGGCTGAAGGTAACATGAATAGAATGCTTCACTTAGATTGTAATGTCTTTGAATTTACTTGTGTTAACTGTCATATTTCAAGAATCCTTATTGAGTAAATATATCTGCTGTAACTGACTTACCTTGGTAGAGGACTCCACTGATGTAACCCTTGCCTATACTGATAATCCCAGAGATTCTCTTCAGTAGATCACACTGCTCTGAGTCCCTATTGTAGTTACAAGCAATGCATGCATCCTCCTCCAAACATTTCAGCATACAAAAAGTATATGATTGTTTTATGTGAGAGGCAAATGGAATAGCATCAAACTTGGTGTCGTTCTTGTATGAGAAAAGTCCACTTTTCCCAAGTGCTGCTGAGGCAATATGCACTGATAGCAGTAGAAATACAGGTAATAGCTTCATTGTTATAGAAATATAGCTTTAGTTTGGTATACTACCTTTTGCTTAAAATCTGTGTTATACCTTTGTCTATAAGTTTGAATTAATTCACCAAAATGTCTTTCTTTTTTCTTTGTCAAGTGATTATATCTTCAGTTATTTCCGAACCAAGGTTTATATGTATTTGTTCCAAACTATAATCCTTATAAGCTCTAAGTGAGTGTGAACCTCCTAGTCACTGTTTTCTATCACTGACATATGCTTTAAATGTGCACTTGGTGTTTGATAAGCAAAATGAACAACTAAGATTTGTCTCACGGCACGGAACTTGTGTGTATTGCATGTCTGTTGTAGAATAAATTTGATTTAACATGTGCAAAAAGGCTTTTTTGATGTTTCACCTCCTCTTCTTCTTTGCTTCAGTATGTCTGTAGCATTTCACAGTGAAGCCCCTTAAGAGCTTGATGTCTGATTGCATTGCTCTTACACATCTTCTGTGACAGAGTGATGTTACTACAGATATGTCACCAAAACTGTTGTTGCTGCTGTTACCCCTGCTTATGTTTTCATTGTCAATGTTTGACAAGTGCAGACTGGTCCGTTGCTACAAACCGTTATATATCAACCAGATAAAGGGAGTAAGGCTAGCCCTAGTCATTTGTCACTGTGTACACACAACAATTCATGAACAGTTGTGTATCCAAAGTCTACTAATGGGTTTCTATTGGTATATGTAAGTGTATTGAATGTAAAATCACTTTATATCTACTTTATGGTGTGTTTCCTGACTAGGAGGCCAATAGACAGCAAACATTTTACTGCTTGCACCTATTAGCTGTTACGCGATATGTCTATCTGCTCATTAACATATGTGTGGGTGCCACCATTTGCAAAAGTATTAATGGAAAATGTCTATAGTATCAAAAACATTTTCGTTGTTTTGTCCCTGCTGAAATTTTATCTCTTGAGGGGAGAGCCAGTGAGCAGCCCATGCAACCTTTCAGAGCGCTCAACCTACAGGGCATGTCCTCTTTAATTGAATAACAGTGACTCTTAAATGTTTACTAGCTATACATTCAAACTGATTTAGTTATTGTTTCATCTCCTCAGACTTTTTCCCTATTTGAAAGTGTACCTATCATTTTCGCTGTGTTATCCATCATTTGGCTTTTAGATATAATTGTAAGTGTGTCGAGGTGGTTCTGTGACAGTTTGATGTTTTTAGGGATTTTACATATACCTCATTTGCGCAATGTACTTTATCTCTGTCAAGAGAACATGCTGTATATAATTATAGATAATTAGACCATGTTTTGAGGCCTTGTAAATGAAACCTTTGATCATATTCTCAAGCAATTATCTAAACTTCTAATATCGCGGATCTATGTCATGTCTATTAGTGCTTAGTAATATTTGGTCAATACTCCATTTCACAACACTTATACTGAGCAACAGCTCATTATTCCTTCTGCACTCATTAGCTCTTTTCCTGTTATATATAATCAATGTGTTTGCTAATGCCTGAGTACAACTAAGTTCTTGATGTTTCAGCATTGATTTAGTTGGTAGGTAAAGCTTTTAACGTATCAATTTCTTCAAAGTTAAAAGCCCCTACACTATGCGGAGATTCTTAATATATGCTTAGTTATTCAACCTTTGAATGCAAAGCCTTTAGTGAAAGAGAAACGTTTGTTTTTCATCCTTATACACATGACATTTGGAATTTTGTTTTTCGTCACAGTTATGCCAATTATGGCTAATTCGTGACTAGCCAGTTGTAAATAGTGGAGGAAACCGGAGTACCCGGCGAAAACCACCGCCTAACCCCAAGTCACTGGCAACTTTCTCACATGTCCAGGTCAGGAGTCGAACCTAGGCAGAGGTGAGAGACAGCATGAGGTCTGTGACGGCGCCTTAGACTATACACATGACACATCAGATATATATTTTCCAATAGAAAATTAAGTATGGGTAGACAGTGCAGTGCCTCTGATTATTAGCTGAGGGTTCTACTTTCTAGGAAAGAGGTATTATGACCTTCCAATAAACGCAATTAGTGATTTTTAACTTAAGACACTTTTATTCATATATATATATATATATATATATATATATATATATATATAAATAAATATATATATATATATATATATATATATATATATATATATATATATATATATATATATATATATATATATATATATATATACTACGGGGCCAAATAGCCCAAATTGTCAAGTGGCCCTGTATCTCTGGAGTGCATTACCGAAACTTTATGAAATTTGGCTACCAAATAGCTTGCAGAAGTACAAAACATTTGAAGAATTATAATGACATTGATATGACCTCTAATGACCATAAAAGTTATTGCCCCCTAATAATACAAAAATGGAAATTACTCCCCCTTATTATCATAGATATCGTACTCTAGTATATATTTTCAAGAAAATCTGGTCAGAAAAAGCAACTTTTTTATGAAGTATGATATGAAAATATTTATTTGCTTTTTTTTCGCCATAACCAGCATCCCTACCAAAACCAAACCAACATTATCAGGTTGGTCTCAAGGAGTAGATATCATTAAAAAAAAAGATCACCCCAATATCTGCTTTCATCGCAAAGTTATGTCCTATTCTCGAAATCTACGATGACCTTTGACCTCAAAAATCCAAGATGGCCGCCCTCGGCGGCCATCTTGGATTTCAAAAATTGGACATATCTTTGCAACGGAAGCAGATATCGGCATGGTCTTTTTTTTAAATAACATCTGTACTTTTAGCTCTAATCAGTTATGTGGTTGTCATCTTGGTAGGCCTTACATGTCTGGCAGTAGAAGAGAAAATGCATATGTTAATTTCGACCTTCACAAAAAAATTTCATTTTTGTACTTTTTGTACCGATTTTTTTGTTAATGTATTCTAGAGTGCCTTGCTCAAAATCGTATGAGAGCAGATTTTTCATTTTCAGACAATTTTGGGCAGAAAATGTGATTAAAAGAGGGATATGCTGAGAAAAAATGTTTTCTTATGTCATTTCAAGGTCATCGAAGGTCAATCAAGGTAATTTGAGTTTATAGATTTTTTTGTATCCCCATTGGCTATCATGTGGTCAAAAATGATGAGAATATGAAAATGTCTCACAAAGATATGCCCACATATGCTCTCAATTTGGCAATTTGGGCCCATTTGGCCCCACAGTGTCGATATATATATATATATATATATATATATATATATATATATATATATATATATATATATATATATATATATATATATATATATATATATATATATATATAAATATAAATATTACAGGCCTTCATCTGGCTTGCATTTAATTTGTACAGATGTTTGCATGAAGAAAACAACCAAATTATAACAAATTTTGTACAAAATGGTCAGAAAAGGCTGAATTAATATTTCCCCCCTTTGAAGTAAAAAACTTTTGTTAAGACAAATGTGCTCATCGATGACATATACTTAAAATGCATCCAATTTAGGACATTACATTACAGATTCTATACAAATGACCTTCTTTTGAAGTGTAAAATCTCAACCACAGATGTGTGCTCCCAATGTAATATTACTACGGACAGTAATTCACATATGTTATGATATTGTACTCTGTCCAATAATTTATGGGATCATTTTGAAAGATGGATTAGAAATCTTAGAATGGAAAATTACCATTTAACGGCTCATAAAAAGATTCTTGGAGATCTTGAAAACGCAAACATTATTAACATAATAATTCTTAATACCAAGAAGGTAATCTACATGGCCAATTTAGAAGGAAAACCACCTTTTCTAACTTGGGTACAAGCAAGTATCAAATCTATATTTGAACATGAGAAGTACAAAGAGTTAATAAATAACAAAATCACAAGCTTTGAGAAAAGATAGTCTTTATTACTTAGATATTTTAATTACAGGAATTAATAACTACTCAATGCTCAAAACAATACTGTATAGAACACTTTTACAAGATTGTCAAATCATAACAACATTTTGATAACTTTCTTCTCTCCTGTTCTTTATTACTAAGGCATATTAATCACATGAATAAATAACTATACATAGCTCAATACAATATTGTATAGCATACTTCTACAAAATTGTCAAACTTCAAAACATACGCGTTAATTTTTCCTCACCAATTCCTTTCAGTTCAGTAAAGTTCATTGTACTATTATTATAAATATTGTGACAATGTTCATTTTAATTTCTTTTTTTCACAATTATTACATTTGTACTGTGATTATCCATGCAAGACTGAATAAATATGATTTGAAAAATAAAAATGCATTTATTGCAGGAATTGTATATCAACAGTGTAACTCTAATAGTACAATGCCAAATTACTACAGAAGTTATATGTTTATTGACAATTAAACAATCTAATACACTACCACTGGGTAAAATTGGGATCTTGCAATACCATATGATATCCTTCGCAAAATGAACATCTAAGTATTTGAAATACTAGTCCACTTGAAACTGTCAGTAGTACAATTACAAATGGCTGGTCAATTTTGAAGTTTTGTTAATTGTTATTTTAGATAAAATTGGAATGGGGTAATAAATGAGCTTCTGAAACAAAGATTATTGTATCATGAGTATTCAATACATATCATTTTGTCAGTGCACTCCCCAGTATAGTTACTATTATCATCTTGTTTAATCATGAATTCCTTATTCATGGAATTTTACAATAGTGAGGTATTTCCACTCTTGTAAAAGTCACATGCCAGAAAAATTATATTTGCTTTTCTTGGTTGTTCACTGGGAACGATTCATTTCTCATGGTAACTCATTCATCAAAATGTAATAAACTCATCATAATTACTCATTTTTGCATATTTGTATTAACAGAAACATGCTTAGCTCCTAGATCATATTATATTTGAATATCAGTTTGATAGTTATGATTGTCATGTTTGTGTTCCATAGCAAATCAGTTTCCCAAGAGTATGGTATCCTCGTTCATGTAACGCTCCTGTGTCTCCAAAGTACAACTTTGTTACTGGAAGTGTTTCTTTATCTGTTAGGTAGCCTTCATCAAATCGCCATACATAATCATTTGCATCACAATTGCATATCATATCTGGTTTAGCACATGATTGTGTCATGCCACAAGCACACATTCCACTTCCACGGTCAGCTCCTCCCCAGTAGGTCATAATTTCTCCACTTCTTGATTTCCATGCAGCAACTGGTTCCATTTTGTTTAGTTTTAGCTTAATAAGCATAGACCCGTAACAATCATACCGAATGAACTGCTCACAATGTCCAGATATCATCATTAGGGCAACTAGTTGCTTTTGTGGCATAGTGTAGTGGATATCCTGTGCATAAGATTGCCTTTTGTCGTAACCATCAACCAGGGTCTTTGCTTCAGAGTCATGACTGATCATTGTTCCTGCTTGACCATTCTTACCAGTCATATTACAGCTCACAGTTACTGGTGCCTCGCCTGCAAACCCATCAGGATCAATCATGTAATCTCCATTTCTCTGTATGCCCATATTCCTCAAGTCTTGGCAGGATTTTGCTCCTAAAGATAAAATTGGATATGGTTAATGAGACCACAAAAGACAAATCTTATATTCAGAGTGTGCACTACATGTTGGTGGCTAAATCACACCCTTTAATAATCTAGCCAACTTCCACATGACTTTTATATATACAGAAAACTGGTATGGACATAGATATGTAAGGTTTTCTGTATCAAAAGACATTTACAGATGGCACAATAGAAATTTATCTTGACTACCAAGCACAACACAAGAATGTCGTCAATAAGAATACTATTTTGATAAGTACATCATAATAATCACTTTACAAATATCATTACTGCTTTGACGTAGAATGTATGACAATCCCTGATATGAAAACCTGGATGAACAAAACCTGAATATAATGCTTCACTTTGATTGTAATGTCTTTATTCTCACTTGAGTTCAATGTCATATTTTAGGAATCCTTATTGTTCATTGTATATGCTGTAACTGACTTACCTTGGTAGTGTACTCCACTTGTGTAACCCTTGCCTATACTTGTAATCCCAGAAATTCTCTCCAGCAGATCACATTGCTGTGAATTAGTATTGTAGTTACAAGCGATGCATTCATCCTCATCCAAACATTTCAGCATACAAAACGTATATGATTGTTTCTTGTGAGAGGCGAAAGGAATAGCATCAAACTTGGTGTCATTCTTGTATGAGAAAAGTCCTCTTTTCCCAAGTGCTGCTGAAGCAATATGCACTGATAGCAGTAGAAATGCAGGCAATAACTTCATTGTTATGGAATAGTTGCTGTAGCTTGATATAGTGCCCTAGATGTCTCGTGGTTTTAATAAATTCAATTAAATGTTTTTCTTCTTTTTTTGTCAGGTTCGTATTGCTTCAGTTACTTCCAACCCAAATTTTATATGCGTTTTCTTTTTCAAAGTACAATTCTCATCAGCATTTACTAATCATAAACTTTCTGATTACAGATCTCATTTATGCTTTATCTGTGCACATGAGGTTTGAAAGGCAAAATGTTTGTCTCAAGGTATAGAACTCAAGCTGATTGCATGTCGATTGTACAAAAAGGTTGATTAAGTATGTGCAGAAAATTCATTTGATGTTTCACCTGCTTTTCGTTTTCTCTCCAGTATGCCAGTAACAGTTCAACAGTAAATTCCTTTCCAGTGATTAAGGTCTGATTCCGTGCCTCTTAAACATATTCTGTGACAGAGTGATGTCACTACAGATCTGTCCATATGTTTTCATTGTCAATGTAATAAAAGTGCGGACTGGTCCATTGGTGCGAACAATTATATATCAACCAGATAGAGAGGGTTAGACTAGCCCTATTCATGGTTGTTGTTTACACACAAGAGTGCGCACACAATTACGTATACAATGTCTAATAATGCGTTTCAAGGGTATATGTAAGTATATTGACGGTAAAGCCACTTTGTATATGCTTTATGGCGCACTTCTTGAATAGGAAGCCAATGGACAGCAAGCAATTTACTGCATGTACCTATTAACAGTTGGTATGTTTATTTGATATGTAACATATGCGATGTAACCATTTGTAAAAGTAGTAATGGAAAATGTCTATACTATTAAGTACGTTTTTGTTGTTTTGCTACTTAGCTGCCTTTCAGATGTTCCCTAGAAGCTTTTGAAACAATCAATCACAACTTTTATACTTTACAAGAGTTGAATTTCAGCCTCTGACATTCTATGTAAACCCAATATTTGGATATAAAGTGCATTTAATTACTGCATCAAATAATAAAGCACTATACACGACAACACACTTTAGCACTGCTTGGTTGTCCAGGTTTGGATAAGATCTGCTTAAGAAAGCTTATATACACTGCTATCCCAACAGTGCATGCCTCTGGCATAACCGGAGAATCATAAGGGTCAATTTTCGTAGTACTTTTATTGTCCATGTCTATAATAATTCCATTTTTGCCTTTTAATTACAAGAGTATTGCAAAGAAACAGAAATTTCAGTCGTTACTCAGATAAAATGGGTTTATTTCCATTTTTTTTTTTCGTTGGGGTATTTTGTATGTGAATTGCATTTCGGTCTGTACATGGTTGACATATACTAAATATGATTATTCAACTGGAGTGGGATGGTGGTTAAAGTTGGATATGTGTTCTGCTATGATGAAACCAGCTTATTGAACCATGAAACCATGTACCAATTGTATTGTGATGATGGTATTTTTATTCCAATTCCTAATAGCTATTAATCCTCATTTGAAACAAGTAAAGATGTTATTCATTTAAGCAGAGAAAAACGTGGGGACAACTTCTACATGTGTGCCTCATTCCTAGTATTACAGGCAATTATAGAAGACCTCCTTGGTATTCAAACATATGCATAAGAACTAGTATATTCTTTGGATGAATATGTGTCAGAATCCTAGGACAATAACCTGGAGGGAAATTCTGAATGAGTAGGAAACACAAACTGGCGTGAATGTCAAGTCTGCATGTCCCTATCTCAGAGGGAATTATCTGTTGACATATTCTGGAGGAAATTATGAGGTATTGACCATGTAACACAACACATGGACCGTGATGTTACCTGCCTGTATCCTTCAATACTGGCAACTTCCAATGTTGCATTCATGCAATTCAAAGGTTCTGGAGAAAGAGCCCCATATATTTCCAACAACAACTAGTTTTTTTCAATAACTAATAAAACTCCTATATAATTTTCTAAATAATCTTGAATGCTCAAGGGAGCAAAGTAACCCACACAGACTTACTTATGAGCAGAATATCTAAGGTCCATCCAGTTCTTTATTATGGAGTCATCTAGCTATTAGATTTGATTTCCTGACTATCTACCTGGGTTAGGAACTGAGTAGAATGTTCTACAAGATTTTTTTCTAGTATCATTCTTGCTTTCAAAAGCTTGACAATCTGCGCTATCGACATGTTGTTGGTGCCCAAGTTTTTAGCTGTTCACACAGCACCAGCCATATCTGACAAGTGCCTGACTTTGGAGCAGTTGATCTGGTGTGATGTCACTCGCATCTATTTAACAATACTAATTAGGCCCTAAAGATCCAAACATGGCAGCCTTGATGAACACTCCTTCTAACAGTACTATCTCAGTCAATAGGTGAGTACAATTGTAATTAAGGTGTCCTACGAAAGGTGACATTGAGCTCTAAAACACATTATTAATGTTGAATGTGGAGTTCCATTTTAATGAAATCAGGAGCCGATTACATGCATACATTTGACCTCACCTTACCGGACGTATTGTGCAGTCAGTCTCCATTTGCCCAAGATAAGTGAAAATACCTGTTTAATACGGTAAGGTGTAGAGTAAATTATAATATAAGGAAGATGTGTCCGTTTTAGGGTCTACACATGTAAGTTAGAAACAGTACGAAAAATACACAAATTGATTGATTGATGTTTATTGACTGTAAGGTTGGCTTACAAAATCATCATAAATCATACAAAAATATACAAATAGATGCAACTTATAAATACCGGTATAAGAGCGAGCCGGAAGCGAAAGAACATAGAGACTAAAAACATAAACTAAAGGTATTAACCATAAACTAAAGTTATAAATCAGATAAAGAGGTTGGTACACACGTTGTTATTATGAAATAAAAAACAAAAGAAAATATGTATGTTAGATTACGCATGGAAAAATAGACACACACACACACACATTTCTAGTTCACGAGAGAAAGACTTCCTTTTAACACATTGCATAGATAACGTATGATTAATGTTACTAAATGGCACTCGAGCTAGATAAATGAGAACTTTACATACCAGTCTGCTTTGCGAAAGCTAGACGGAAAATACAAATGAAATGTCGAGAAGTATGGGTGCTAGACCAGATATGAAGAGAGGTATTATCGTTTATTGGTTATATTGCATTCCAGCTGTGTGTGAACTACACAATTCCTACTCGTTCAATGACAGTTCTCGCATACAATTTATGTATCCATTTTTGCAGCAATACACCAAATGGGCAATATACTCATAAAGTCTCGTCCTTCCTGTTTACCACCTAAAATGACTTACACATCTTTACACTTCGCTTGTGGACAGTTCATTGAACATTAAAGTATGTAAATCACAATCATATGGACATGACGTAACTATGTGTTCAGCATTCTCTTATGCTTCATGGACGCATAGAGAGCAAGATTTGTCGTGAAAAGAGGCATGTTTATGTCTATAATCATCTGACTTGAGATCACTGGCCTTACATACTATCCTAGCCATGGTTTCACATTTTTTATGATTTTGGGATACTTGTCATATATATGCCACCAGGATAAATATTTACTTGATCCTACTGTCATTTTTTATAGACTCAAGCGACATAAAGAACATGGAATGATATATCCAATATGAGTCTTCTATTTGCCATGCTCTGGTACATACGACACTTTTCCGTTGTGACTTACTATACATATGCTTTTCCATTATTACAATTATAATTAACGGAAACAATGTCAAAAATTACTGCTATTCTAAGCATGTCAAAAACTGAGCTATCAAAACAATTCTCCATACCCTTTTCTATATCGGAATTAAAAAAGAGTGCTCTCTGAATAAAAACCTACTCAAAAAAACTTATCCAGGGTATCTATGTCATTCTGTTTTAAAACCCACAGCTCAGATGCATTTGTTAGTATAGGTACTATCAGACACCAACAAATTATGTTACATGCGAGAATGCTTAGGCCACCTCATTTGATCCCCAGAGCAGATGCGCCATTAATCGCTTTCGGGCTTTTGCTTACTTTATCTAAAGTCCTTTCTATGTAGTTGCCACAATTACATGTCTTTACAGCTATGGTCATATATGGATATTATTTTCAGGATCATTTTCATTACCAAGTCTGTAGCATCTTTATTGCATACTTTGCATATTTCCACGTTCGGTTTCACAATAAACAACCACTGCTGATGTGTTTGCATTCAGGTCATTACGTCATTGGGAACTCTGATTGTGAACTATCCTCCGTATCTGATGCATCCTATGTGTTGACGTCCTTGCGCCATCTACGTCATCTGTGTAACCTAGTGGGGAGGTTTTTAATATATAGACTTCACAGCAAACATTTGATTCTTTTAGGGCAATTAAGGGAGAGTTTATGAAAGCAGCGTATTTTAATAAAGTAAGATATTCACCTTGGTGGATCCTGCATGTTATCTCATACCAGTCTGAGAACCTGTCATGTATTTTAACTCTGCGCATGAGCCCTTTGTAACGGTTAAACAACATCCTCCTCTTTTTCCTCTTATACCTCTTTCATATAATTGGTAAATTGGTAATCCATCTACCCATACTCTATCAAACGCCTTGCTCACATCTAGATAGGTAATGGAAACATTTTTTCCCTTTTCAAGATTGGTTGAGAATGACTCTTGCAAGAGCAAAGCTGAGTGCAGGCATGATACACCCTTTTTACAGACACCTTGCTACCTAGGGGGGGAAGGGCTCTCCGGTACAGAGGGGGGGGGCAGCACCAGCATTAAATATTTCGTGGATAATGGGGTCTTTTTTAAGACCTCGGCATGTCCGCAATTTGTAAAAGAAAGGTACTTTTTTGTATCCAGGTACGAAGTATGGGGGGGGGGGTGAAAATCCCCTTACAATTCACAAAATATCCACGGCTATGACGCCGAGTGACTCCCGGAGTGACTGGGCTTCCAAGTTTGCTGCCATTACAGCGGCTGCTAAACAGGCAGAGGATTATAAAATATAATGTTAAAATATGTGTTCCCATTCATCCAACGTCAGTGTTTTGATAAAAGAAGGGGCGTTTTTTTATTAGAAAAAGTCAGCGTTTATTTTTAAATGAGGGTGGTTTTTTGGCCTGAAATCAGTGCTTTAGGATTAACTTTAAATTTTGATATGAGCGTATGCATCCCCCTTAATACCAAAGTGAACCCAAGGACATTGATATCACCCAAGCACTTCTCCTTGTGATCCCAAAGAAATATAAAGAAGAAAGTAAATGGAATCAACTCTCACGAAAAATAAGACTTGAATATTTCAACCAATCTATTATCTAAAATATTTGTTTCGGCCAAATTTTGCATTTATGTTAAATTGACTCTACGTTCATGTATTTGAAAATGGAAACTGTTCCATTGTCCTGGCCAACAATAAGGCGCTCATCAAGAATACTGACAGACCAAGGATATTCCATTTTCAGGATGACATCCAGGAATTTTCCCTCTGGTGAGATTTTGACCACTCTATGGTTTCCACTATCTGCAATAATCGAATTCCCAGAACTATCGAATGTAACTCCGAATGGAAATGATAGCTGATCCTGGCCACTGCCTCGACCATTCCCAAAACGCCACTGTAGCTTATACGTGGAGCCTTCGCAACTGAATGAAAAGACCGAGGCGTCACCGTCTGACACCACAATGCGGTCAAGGCCATGGGCTGCCACGTAGCGAGGCCAGTTGATGTCGAAGCTTGAGGGCCCGTTTTCCACGATGGTGTCTATCTCTTGTCGCGAACCGTCCTCGGTAATACTATAGAGACCAACTGAACGGTTCATCTCCCACAAGGGACAACAGACAACAATTTTTCCCTCCCAGGGGCATGCAGGATCAACCGAACAGAGAATCGCCATGCCACGTGGTTGCGCCGGTAGCGAGCTGAGGAAATATCCGACTGGACTGAATACTTTTATGGCAGCGGATCCCCAATCGCACACAGCAATATTATCATTAGGAAGAACGCACACATCCAATCCGTTATCGATTAACCCTCCTTGCCCCCTTTTACCAATCTTGGTACATTTACTTCCGGTAGCATCGTACGCAAACACCTCTCCACCGGAAGCCACCAGCAGACCGCCATTTTTAAAGAGGGCGACACCATCGACACACTTTCCATCCCGCCGCTTGATTGACATCACCAATGGTAAAGAGGGACCTAACAGGAATAGAAATATGAATCTATGAAAAGAATAAAATGAATGAAATAATTCAATTTGCAGTATACATCATTCTGTAGATAGTTTCAGAAGAAAGTAACATATTTTTAGAAAGAAGTTTTTTTTCGTTTTGTTCTCTTTTTTTATGCTGAGCGTGCAAGCGAGTTGTTAATGACTGATTCTAAATGAGGTTATTTTTTATTTGCAGTTATGACGCTGACAGAATCTTGAAAGGACGACTCTGAATGTACATTGTAGATATCTAATTCCTTCACCAGTCAACCGGGCGTCTGCAGTGGCTGTTGTACAAACGCCCATGGATAACATGTCAAGAATGCCAAGCATCTATTGCAGCAATTAAATATTGGCACTGCAGAATTAGATTAGTGCACTATTATCATCATTATCTATGACGTTAACGTGCAAATTACATAACGTAAAAGGTCTTACCTGAGGGGTCAGTTACTGAGTCCTTGTTGAGATCCGAACTCGATCTCTGAAATTAAACAATAAAATCGCGATCACAATCAGGTCTCTTTTTGAAATACAATTCTCTAATATAACTCTGTTTATTTATCCGTGGATAATAGTCTTTATTTTTATTCACCCATTAAACTTTTTGATATAATTATGGAATGTGAACATTTAAATAGGGATGGGATTATCATTACAGTAGATCTTGAAAAGGCATTTGATTTGATATGGGCTTCTAGGATTTTATTCAAAAATGTATACAAATCTTAAATTCTAGGTAAAAAAGTGTTTGTGTAAATTCGTTTTATTTATTTGTAAATCTGTGTGTGCACTGGAAACCCGACCGATGAAAAAGAATTCCATCTTGTGCAATGTAATACAATTACCTCTTATTTATGAGGCGCCGTTGTGGACAAAAGTAAAAAGCACAGCATAAATGCATGTACAAACTTTGAAATTAACTATATTTTCAATGAAAAATAAAGAAAAACTTCGAAATGAAATAATTTGCACTGTAAAAATAAACAAAACATTGGAAACTTTTCAAAAATTTTGAAAATAAAAATTATTCACTCTAAAACACTAAGATACGCTGAAATTTTCCAAAACATTGATATTATTGTAAAAAAATTTGAAATAAAAATTTATTGAGTTGAGAAAAGGCAAAGAATCAATGTAAATTTTCAAAGATTTTGAAATTAACATTTAATTCTCTTTAAAAGTTCAGCAAAATAGTGATTTTCGTTTCACATTTTCTTTGATAGTATAACATTATTCAATTTCTCAATGCCTTTCTTTAAAAATCTCAACGCTTTTTACTTTCATTTTCAGATAACTTTTTTTTTTGGAAGTTTTTCTTTTTTATTTTTGAAGTTTTCTCTCTAAATCTCACTGTAATTCTATCAATTCTCTTTGCGTTTTTACGCCTCAATCTTACGCACGTGATCGTGAACTTGGGTACAAATCAGTGACCTTCAATAAACAGGTGGGGAGTGGTATGTATCTGTGCGTGCGTGCATGCGTGTGTGTATGTGGGTGTGTTCGTCTGTGCTAATAATGAAACGTAACGAGCAGAGGAAACCATGTAGCCAATATACTTTTTTTCATCTGTAGTTCAGGCAAGAATGCCACTCCCCACCCGGCTATCAAAGGTCACTGATATGTGCCCAAGTTCACGATCACGTGCGTAAGATTGAGATTGCACGCTATTTATAGTTATTTAGTTATTTATAGTTACGAGTTATTTATAGAAGCCTCATGACTAGCTTTGACCCGGATGAGGCGTAAAAACGCAGTGAGAATTGATAAAATTACAGTGAGATTTAGAAAAAAAACTTCAAAACAAATATTAAAAAAATATTTTATTCCAAAGTTTTTCGATATTTTCCATTGCCTCTATAACAATTTTTCATTGAAAATATAGTTAATTTCAAAGTTTTTACGTACATTTATGGTGTGTTTTTTACTTTTATCCACAACGGCACCTCATACTTATTGATATCGAAATAATCTAGGTCAGATGGGTTGCACGTCAATGAAACAGGATCTAGTCTGGATATGTCTCATCATGTTATAGACTGGTATGTGCGCTTGCAAATAACTGTCATTGTGCCCTTACAACTATCAGTATTCTATCAACATACCTCTTTTGCTACAGACGTTTGCGACAATGATATTAATAATGGGTATGATACGGCAGAGGAGGAAAATAATAGTAGTTAATGTATATATTGATGATGATGACAATGATGATGATGATGACGATTGTGGAAATCCTTATGATATCAAAAGAAGATAATGATAATGACTACATCTCTCTCTCTCTCTCTCTCTCTCTCTCTCTCTCTCTCTCTCTCTCTCTCTCTCTCTATATATATATATATATATATATATATATATATATATATAAATATATATATATATATATATATATATATATATATATATATATATATATATGTATGTATGTATATATGTAGGAAAGTATGTATGTATAAATATATATATATATATATATATATATATATATATATATATATATATATATATATATATATATATATATATATATATATATATATATATATATATATATATATGTGTGTGTGTGTGTGTGTTGCATATCAAAAGCTTGTTGCGGCAGGCGAGAGCAACGGACTTGGGTAATGTACAAAGAGTGGGAAATGGAAGCCACTCAAAGTATGTGGAAACGTATTGTTATTCAAAAGCGCTTTAATGTAAAAGCATGCTTCATTGCCGATTGTTTCTATAAAGAAGAATAGTTGCTTGGGGGATAATCAGATTCATTTAAAGAAGAGCCTATCTCGCCAATCTAAAATATTTCTATCATAGCTAAAAGATAAGCCAATTGTCAGTCAGAACGGTGTGCTCGATTCAAGGTTAATTTTGATATGTCACATGACTATGGAGGAGCAAACTTTTATAAGATCGACAAGCATGAAAAACCTAGAAATGGATCAGATGACTTGGCCAACAATCCAATGCTAATTTGGCATCAAACATTTGTGGTTTGGAAATTATGGTTTGGACTCAAAACGGTTAACCCTTTTATGACTGTAGCACCCAAAACTGCCTGCCATTTTTGATGATATTTCTTGAAACAAAACCAATTTTCAGAAAGTATTTGCTGAGAAAATATTGCTAAGAAGTCAACTAACAACTCTCCTTCAAATACTTTTACAATTTATGACTACTGCCAACATTATTTTCAGAAATACCACAGGTCAAGACTCGATTTGTCGAGGAGGTCACTCGGTATGAAAGGGTTAAATACTTATAACTAATCACTTTACCTTTCGTGAATTCCAACGCTGAGAGAGTCGTCGAAACATAGTTCCTGTGGCTACCAAAAATTGACGAATTCAGATAATCGAATGTTCTATCATGTGTATGGTCTCATGCCTCAAACCATACAATGGTGGCACCCAGATCTATTATACCCGAAATAGGGTGTAATTGGGTTGTGCGTTTATCATTGTATTGACCCATTTATTTCTATAGTACCCAAGAAGGGCTTCATTATACAAATGATACATTTCAAAAGAATGGAAATCAAGGAATGTTTCAAAGAAAATATCCGAAGGAAAAAATTAAACAAACACGTCCTGTAGGTATTCTGTATATCTTTTCAAGCAATATTAGCATGCAGCAACTTTTTAAGCAGGACTGGGAGTTGGGATGGGTTAGGAATTTGTCCTATTTTATCATCACTAAAGTATGATATAATTGGGTTCCTAGTTAGACCATTTGATGCGCTATATATAGGTCAAACACAAAATCGACAATCAGATTGAAGGCACTTAACTGTTCCGCCAAATATTTGTAGGGGCTGCCCCAATAGTCGAGTGGTATAGCCCGGGTTAGATTCCAGCTCAAGGTATATGAGAATGTTACCAGTAACTTGTGTTTTGGCGATTCACAACAACTGGCTAGCCATGATTTGGCCTAGGCATGACATACATAGTGACAGTTAACAAATTTCCAAACCTGAATCAGCCATTATATTAGTAATCTAATGCTCAACATCAATTGACTTGGGGTCAGGAAACCTCCGCGTAGTGTCGAGTTTTTTTCGGATGTGATTACATACATATATAATTGCATATATACTTACATATATACATACATACATACATACATACATACATACATACATACATACATACACACATACTTACATACTTTCGTACATACTTTCGTACATACATACATTCATACATTCCCAAAAACACATACGTACGTCTCTATGTACACACATACATACATACATACATACATACATACATACATACATACATACATACATACATACATACACACATGCATCCATACATGCATGCATGCATGCGTGCGTACGTACGTACATACATACATACACACATACATACGTACATACATACATACATACATACATACATACATACATACATACATACATACATACATACATACATACATTACTGTACCTTGCATGGCCAGCGATATAAATATGTGCCATACGGTAGAGGCGGTGTACATAAATGAAACCAAATCATTTTTTTTGAATGAATGCCATATTATTACTGCTGATTCACCCGTGACCTTTAGCCACCCTGATCGCATTGTCTGGGTCGTACCTCAGAGCTTACTCAATAAACCTACTTTTCTTCGGTTTTAGGACATTTATTTCTGGGAAGAAAGTAAAACACGGATGGCGTCAACAGATATACATCTATTTGTTCTATATCTAACCTCCTTAATGGTAAAAAGGCGTTCTTTTTCATATCCTATGACATACCGCTGCCTAGGCACGGGAATAGGAAACGTGGATGTTTAAAACGTGCCATGATTCCCATGTATTTGCTTAGCGTTGATTTGTTTATCTGTTTTGACTTTTGGTTTGTTTACGTGGCTTTTAACATAGTGTGTCAAATCACCATGAGATACTAGAAAAAAAACGGGTTCCGGAGCGGGATGGATGACATTCCTTTACCCATGCAAAGTGAGAACACTGGAATTAAATTATAGAAATAGGATGTATGGGCCCAAAGATAGTAAATATGATTGTGTTCGAGACCCTGACCTCAGGGTTTTTAGTTTATATCATAGTGTTACGTATATTTATATTCGTATTCATTATGCGCATACGCAAAGGAGGCCAGTATTGTTACTAATACAAATGCTGATAGACCAACGACAGTCGAGGTACCATGTCAGATCTAGCGTTGAATACCCAAAAACTTATTACAATAAGAATACTTGTCGTTGGAATGTGTCTTATGTTTATAACCTGCAGTGTCTCGCAAAGGCGAAAATTGTTGAGAATCTTCAATACAAAAACACGCATGCAAACATACATACATACGTACATACATACATACACACATACATACGTGCATACATACATATATACATACACACAAACATACATGCATACATACATGCATGCATGCATGCATACATACATACATACATGCATATATACATGCATGCATACATAAATACATACATACATTCATATATAACCGCACTATACAATTATACATACAGACAGACATACGCACATATATATGCATGCATAAACTGTACATACATACATACATGCGATCATTCATGTACATGCCTCACATTCATACGTACGTACGTAGATACATACATACATACATACATTCAAACATACATACGTACGTACATATGTACGTACATACATACATACATACATACGAACGTACTTACATACAAACATTAACACTTATTAAGCAGACACGAATACATATTTACTATCCTCCATGCAGTTTGTAATTTAAGTACCTTTTTAGCGATGACATGTGGGATGACGTTACAGGAATGTCGCTTTCTGAACGCGTCCATGGTATCGCAGTTACATTTAAAACTATTTGTTTCATGTCATTTCACATGATAGGCATTGGTAATGGAGTGTATATGTACATGGTTGACACGAGGATGTCATGACAATTATACGGGCCAGTTATTAGATTACACCAGGATGATGATGTATCTAGTAAAATACATCAATATGCCATTCAATTACATTATATTGTATTGTATTGTATTGTACTTTATTGAATGATCCGACTGGATACAAAGGTTATACAAATGCATAAATCTTATTAAAGAACAAAATTGATAGAATATACCCAATATGAGTCTCCTATTTGCCATACTCTGGTCTGTACGATATTTTTCCGTTGTGACTTACTATACATATGCATACTATTCATCATTACATTCATAATTAACAGGAAAATGTCAAAAATTACTGCTATTTTAAGCATTTCAAAAATCAGGCTATCGAAACAAATCTCCATACCCCTTTTTATATCTGAATTAAAAGAGAGTGCTCTCTGAATAAAAACCTACTTATAAATGCACTCATCATGTCTAACCAGAATGGTACGGATAAAATACTAGTTTTTTGCCATAGACATGTGTTTCTAATAGCATCCACCCTAGACCTCTAAAGCTAGTTTCGTTTGGTGTATGTTTGGAAACCTCTGAATCCTCTTTCTGGCGTACCGTTGAAACTTATCCAGGGTATCTATGTCATTCTGTTTTAAAACCCACAGCTCAGTTCCATATGTCAGTATAGGTACTATCAGACACCACTAAATTATGTCACAGGCGAGAATGCTCAGGCCACCTCGTTTGATATCCAGGGCAGATGCGGCACTAATCACTTTTGCTTACTTTATCTAAAGTTGTTTCTATGTAGTTGCCGCTATTACATGTCTTTGGTTTCCATTTATGTTAAATTGACTCAATAGTCATGTATTTGAAAATGGAAACTGTTCCATTGTCCTGGCCAACAATAAGGCGATCACCAAGAATACTGACAGACCAAGGATATTCCATTTTAAGGATAACATCCAGGAACTTCCCCTCTGGTGAGATTTTGACCACTCTATGATTTCCGCTGTCTGCAATAACCACATTCCCAGATCTGTCGAATGTGACTCCAAATGGAAATGATAGCTGATCCTGGCCACTGCCTCGACCATTCCCAAAACGCCACTGTAGCTTATACTTGGAGCCTTCGCGACTGAATGAAAAGACCGAGGCGTCACCGTCTGACACCACAATGCGGTCAAGGCCATGGGCTGCCACGTAGCGCGGCCAGTTGATGTCGATGTTTGAGGGTCCGTTTTCCACGATGGAGTCTATCTCTTGTCGTGAACCGTCCTCGGTAATACTATAGAGACCAACTGAACGGTTTGTCTCCGATGAGGGACAACAAACAACGATTTTTCCATCCCAGGGACTTGTGTTATCCGCCGAACAGAGAACCGCCATGCCACGTGGTTGAGCTGACGTCGCTTCCGTTGGTAGCGCGCTGACGAAATATCCGTTTGGGGTGAAAACCTTGATGGCAGCTGATCCCCAATCGCACACAGCAATGTTGTCGTTAGGAAGAACACACACATCCAATCCGTTACCGATTACCCCTACTTGCCCCCTTTTACCAATCTTGGTACATTTACTTCCGGTAGAATCATAGGCAAACACCTCTCCGCCGGAAGCTGCCACCAGACCGCCATTTTTAAAGAGGGCGACACCATCGACACACTTTCCATCCCGCCGCTTGATTGACGTCACCAATGGTAAGGAGGGACCTAACAGGAATAAAAATATGAATCTATGAATAGAAGAATGAATAAAAATAACTTAAGTTGTAGTAGCCGTCATTTTGTAGAAAGCTTGAGAAGAAAGTAACATACTTTAAGAAATAAGTTGCTTATTTTTCGTTTCGTTCTGATTTTATGCTGAGAAAAAGCGTGCAAGCGAGTTGGTAAAGACTAATGTTAAAGTGTGTACTTAGGTAGTTTTTTAAGTATTTGCAGTTATGACTGGGCCACAGTGATGAAAAGGTGAATTAATGTCCATTACAAGCATTTAATTCCTGCACCAGTTGACCGGGCGTCTGCAGTGGCTGTTGTACAAACGACCATGGATAATATGTCAAAAAATGCCAAGCACATCAATGACACAAGTAGCTTGGAAATCAAAGCCACTCTCAGTTTTGAGGTTATCTATGCATCCATGCACTGGAAACTGGATGGCAATCGGGCATGTAGTCGTGTATTATGCCCCGGCTGCCCACGCATTTAGTGCAGGAATTAAATATCGGCACTGCAGAATTAGATGAGTGGACTGTTATTATCATTATCTATGACGTTAACATGCAAATCACATAACGTAAAAGGTCGTACCTGATGGGTCAGTAACTGAGTCCTTGTTGAGATCCGAATTCGATCTCTGGAATTAAACAATAAAAATTGCCATCATAATCAGATCTCTTTTTGAAATACAATTCAGTAACTAAGTCCTTTTTTAGATCCAAACTCGATCTCTGAAGTCAAAAAATAAAGATTGCAATCATAATCAGGTCTCTTTTAGTCATACAATCCTCCAATATAACTCATTAAACCCATTTAACCTTTTGATGTAATTGTGGAATGTGGACATTTAAGTAGGGATGGGATTTTCATAACAGTTATGAAAATCCCATCTCTACATTGTTACAGTAGATCTTGGAAAGGCATTTGATTTGATATGTGCTCCTAGGATTTTATTCAAAAATGTTTACAAGAAGACCTTTCATCATTTGTAAAAATGGTGTTTATATTTCGTTTTGTACATTTGTGATTGTGTATGCGCACTGGAAACACGACCGATGAAACAAAATTACCATCTTGTGCAATGTTATACAAATATCTCTTGTTGATACAGAATTAATCTAGGTCAGATGGGTTGCACTTCCATGAAACAGGATCTAGTCCGGATATGTCTCATCATGTTATATACTGGTATTTGCGCTTGCAAATTACTGTCACATGTCCCCTTACAACTATCAGTATACTACTAGAATACCTTTTTTGCTACCTACGTTTGTGACGATGAGGATGATGATGGCGTGGGGATAGATATGGAGGAAAATGATATTAGCTAATGTATTGATGATGATGCTGATACTGATATATATATATATATATATATATATATATATATATATATATATATATATATATATATATATATATATATATATATATATATATAGTCTCTCCGAATACTGTGTAACATAAAAGGTTCATTTTGATATGTCACATGACTATGAAGTAGCAAAATTTTATAGAATCGACAGACATGAAAAACCTTGAACTTGATCTGGCGACGCAGCCAACAAGCCAATAGTAATTTGGCGTCAGACAGTTGTGGTTTGGAAATTATGGTTTAGACTCTTAGAGTAACACTTTCATGACTGTAGCACCCAAGATTGCCTGACATTTTTGATGATATCTCTTCAACAAAACCAATTTCAGAAAGTATTTGAAGAAGAAATATTGATCAGAATTCAACTAACAACTCTCCTTCAAATATCCTACAATATTTTAATACTGCCAACAATATTTTTTGAAATACCATAGGTCAAGACGATATCTCTCGAGGTGATTTCTCGGCATGAAAGGGTTAAAAACCTATAACGAATCACTTTACCTTTCGTGAGTTCCAGCGTTGTGAGAGTCGTCGAAACATAGTTCTTGTCACTACCGAAAATTGATGACTCAAATGATAGAATGTTCTAGTATGTGTATGGACGCATGCCTCCTACCATCTAATGGTAGCACCCAGATCTATTATATAATTGGGTTGTACGTCTATCATTGCATTGACCTATTTATTTCGATAGTACCCAAGAGGGGCTTCACTAGACAAGTGATACATTTCAAACGAGTGGAAACTAATTAATATTTGATATTTAATATTTGGAAATATTTGAAAGAAAATATTAATCAACCAAATCCTGTTCGTATTCTACGAAATAAGGCATGTGTGTATGTATGTATGTATGTATGTATGTATGTATGTACGTATGTATGGATGCATGTATGTATGTATGTATGTATGTATGTATGCATGTATGTATGTATGTTTGAATGTATGTATGTATGTATGTATGTATGTAGGTATGTATGTGTGTATGTATGTATGTATGTATGTGTAAATGTATGTTCTCATATCTTGAAAACTTGAGATTACAAAAGTATGTTTTAGGTGATTGGTGGACTCCAAGCCAATTGATGCTAAGCATCACATTATTAGTATTAATGGTTGATTCAGGTCTTTAGATTCGCTTACTGTCATGTCGTATGCCATATCGCGGCTAATTCGTGACTAGTCATTTGTCATTAATTGCCAAAATACAAATAACTGGAAACATTCGTACATACCTAAACTAGAATCGATAATGAGAGACAGCAAGTATACAAGTATGCAAGTAATACCATAGACCACTCGGCTATTCGGGCAGTCCCAACAACTGTATGGTGTGTTTGACCTTCATGTAACGCGTCAATTGCTCTAACCAGGAACCTCAATATATCATACTTTAGTGATGATGAAATAGGACAAATTATTCCCAACCCATCCACTCTCTCAGTCCTGCTTAAAAAGTTCCGAATACATACCAGGATAGTACATAAATGCACACATGCGTACATACAGATACATACATACATGCCTACATACATACATACATACACACATACATATATGCATACATACATACATACATACTTATACATATACATACATACATATATACATACATACATGGGGACAAAGTAGCTCAGTTGGTTGGGTGTCGGACTAGTAATTAGAGGGTCGCTGGTTCGAATCCCGGCCACTCCGGGCACTTTGGTCGTTCTTGGGCAAAACAGTTTATTCCATATTGCTTCAGTCTACCCAGCTGCAAAATGGGTACCTAGCCTAAATAAGGCAGTGCTTAGAGTGTGTGCGCGCTATATGCTGCCAGTTGCTCTGGAATATCCCCCGGGGGATTGAAATGGTTTCTGTATGTACAGTGCCTGCTAGGGGAGGAAGGTCGTGTGAGCACTTCGGTGGATACAAGACTATAAACCGAATACCTTTACCTTTACATACATACATACATACATGCATACATGCATCCGTACATACACACATACATACATGCATACATATACACACACATGCATACATGCATCCGTACATACATACATACATACATACATACATACATTACTGTACCTTGCACGAGCAGCAGCAAAGTCCTGCAAACATGGCCACGGATATGAATATGTGCCATACGTTGGAGGCGGTGTACATAAATGAAACCAACTCATTTATTTTGAATGAGTGCCATATTATTGCTGATTCACCCGTGACCTATCGTCAACCTTATCAAGTTGTCTGGTACGTACCTAACATTTAACTCAATAGTTCGGTTTCAGGACAATTGTTTTAGGACACGATTGTCATTTGGATGATATTGCAATTTGATACGCGGATGGCATCAATAAACTTATATGCATTGCTAACTTGTAAATCTCTACTTAGATCGATTTTCATTATTAGAGTGTTGCTTGGGTGTATTAACAAACAAAGACATACTTACATTCCGTGCATTGTATGTATGTATATATATATATATATATATATATATATATATATATATATATATATATATATATATATATATATATATATATATATATATATATATGTGTGTGTGTGTGTGTGTGTGTGTGTGTGTGTGTGTGAATGTATATATATGCATACTTTTGTATGAGAGACAGATTGTGAGAGAGAGAGACAGAGAGAGAGAGAGAGACAGAGACAGAGAGACAGAGAGATAGAGAGGGGAGGGGTTATAAGGCTTGACAAAGATGGCAGATATGAAATAAATACTCATTCGGTGTAGGGACATTTCATTTTCAACCCGAATGAATTAGGTCATTTGCATAATTGATTTCTTGGTATTTTACATTCTTTGTGCAAAAGGACTTTATCATATCTAATGACATGCCTAGGCACAGGAATAGGAAACGTGGATGTTTCTAACATGCCGTGATCTCCATGTATTGTTTAATTTCGATTTGTTTGTTCGTCATTGTGATTTACGTTACTTCTAACAGCATATTCAAAATCCCTACGCAATAGAAAAAAACTCGGATTCCGAAGCGGCATAGATAGCATTGATTTACCCAATGTAAAATGAGAACACCGGAACTGATTTATAGAAATAGGATGTGTGGGGCCTACAGATATCGTATGTGTTCGAGACCCTGACCTCAGGGTTTTTAGTTTATATAATAGTGTTACGTATATTCGTATTCATTATGCGCATCATTGGATTCATTATACGTATCATTGGATTTTAACAAAACACACACAAAAAGATGCAAACACATGCCAATATGATTGGTACAAACATATACGCACATATACATACATATATACATACATACTTACAAGCGTACACATACAACTGCAATGAACAACCATACATGCAGACAGACATTCATATATACATACAATTATACTGTACATACATACATATTCTGTATATGCATACATACACTGTACATACATATCATAGATACACAACGACACATACCTGCATACATACGTACGTTCGCACGTACATAATGCATACATACATATATATATATATATATATATATATATATATATATATATATATATATATATATATATATATATATATATATATATATATATATATATATATATACATTGCATAACTGTATATGCAGATACAAATACGTAATAAGTTATTATTATTCATGCAGTTTGTCACGTAAGTACCTTTTTAGCGATGAAATGTGGGATGACGTTAGTGGAATGTCGCTTTCGGAGTGCGTCCATGGTATTGCAGAGGCTTGTAAAACTATTTATCTTATGCCATTTCATACGATAAGCATTGGTATTGGAGTAGTTACGTACATGGTTGACACGAGGATGTCATGACAATTATACGGGCCAGTTATTTGATTACACCAGGATGATGCCGGCCTGAGATGCTTCTAGTACAATACAGCAATATGTCATTCAATTATATTATATTGTATTGTATTGTATTGTATTGTACTTTATTGAATGGTCCGACTGGATACAAAGGTTATACAGATACATACATATAATTAAAGAACAAAATTAATAGATATAACATAGAAGAAACATAATGAAAATTGAGACAATTAACAAATGACAATGAACAACCAACCTCGTAGGTTGAAGTTACCCTGCAACAACTATAAGAAGTGCCTGTCAATGGGAACTGATGACGACTTCGATATATATATATATATATATATATATATATATATATATATATATATATATATATATATATATATATATATATATATATATATATATATATATATATATATATATATATATATATATATAGTAGTTCCCCTCGGGAAACCATCCTCTATCGTGGATTTATGCTATTTGTATAATGTGTACGTTAAATGTGAATCTCTGTGTATAGAGCGCATGATAAATGACGTATACGCGACCATTCTAGAGTTGTTACTTATTGCAAAATCCGAATTGTTAAAGCATTGCGTTATGATATGCGGTGCCATTTTTAATTATCATGCAATGCCATTGCTGACTATATTCAAAATCTCCATATTCAGATGATTGTCATAGATTAGACAACAATGTCATGTTTTGAATATATCATTATAATATAATATTATTATATAATAACATTGGATGTTAACATTTGGTTTAGATACTGGAACTACTTTTAATGGCTGTCTCTATGTCCTTCATCACGCGTAGGCATCTCTCTTCTTGCCATGGCAACACGACACACTGTACACCAACCGGAAGACCCTCCGCATCCACCATCATCTGTAAAGAAAGTTTAGAAATAAGTGCAATAACAATTAACTAATATAGTTGTTGGTTCCCGAGAACAATATTCTCCTGGATACATTTCTTTTGAGACGTGTTTGTATCATAATATCGTGTGATTTGTCTATAACACCTAATATCCATCTATACTATAACTTTGTGTTTCAAACTATTGCTACTTGTTAATACCCCGTTTTATCTGTATGGGACCTGCCCTGATTGCCGTGTAGTCTAAGGTTTTGCCACTGACTACTACATGTATCTGTCTCTCACCCCTGCCAAGGAGTATATCATAGTGGTATTCATCTATAATCTTAATGACATTCTTTTACGGATATAATTCCTTTTTGAGAAGTATATCATAATATAGTGTTATTTATCTATAATCTATAACATTCTTTTTACGGGTATGATTCCTTTACGAGAAGTATATAATAATAAGGTGTTATATCTCTATAACCTACGCCATTCTTTTTATGGATATAAGTCATTTTGAGAAGTATATCACAATATGTGTTATTTATCTATAATCTTTAACATTCTTTTTATGGGTATAAATCCTTTCGAGAAGTATATCATAATTTAATGCTATTTATGTATGATCTATAACATGCTTTTTATGGATATAATTCCTTTCGAGAAGTATATCATACTATTGTATCATTTATCTAAGATCTATAACATTTTTATCGATATCGTATCTTTTGAGAAGTATTATACAAATATGGCACTTGGGTGAGTGCAATATCAATTTTTATTGCACTCTGAAAAATGATATTGCACGAGGCGCTTGCGCCGAGTGCAATATCATTTTTCAGAGTGCAATAAAAATTGATATTGCACGAAACCAAAGTGCCATATTTGTTTTATTATATGCCTACTGCTCATTCAAATAGAATGATTTACTAATTTAAAGAATTATGAAAATGTAAATATTATTAATATGTTTTTCCATTTCCGGGTTTTACCACAAACCATTGGGTTATTGTAAATTTCTAAGCTTTAATATATTCTTTTGATAATTCAGTAATAGCGCAATCAAAATACTACAAATACCCGAAGAAGTCACATGCATTTGATGCATTAGTTGTAGAAATTTAATGATTCATTCATTTGATTTAAAAATGTGTTTTATTAATTCCCTTCCTAATCATGCTTTTACAAGAAGCCCAAACTCTTCTGCGTTCCTTGTCTCAATTCACTTCGGTTGGCTTCCTTTCCAAGAGTTGAAGTTGAGAATTGAGCACATGAACCTGACAGCTCTAAGTCAGAGTGTTGGAAAATGATATTGCACCCCAATATCACTTTTGTAAGGTGGTCATGTGACCATGATCTGACCAATCACAGCAGAGAATGAGCAGTAGGCATATAATAAATCATAATATTATGTTGTAAACGGTAAAGCGTGGCATACACACATACAAACAAAAATACTATTCAGACCAATTATTATATATATTGAACAAACTATCAAGTGCAAGAGCTCATTTGCTATTTGTATACCTAAGTTGGAAGTGGATCAGACTAATACATACATGTGTAGCGGTGTGGGGTACTGACTATGGTGCTTCTGCAACTGATAGACCCCTTGGAACCATTCATGAAGAGAAGGGAATATTTCGCATTCTCGGGTTTCTAACTTTAGGTAATATGACCTTATCTGTTGAGAAAATGATTCCTATTTCTTCAGAACAAAAGTACGCTCCGGGTGCGAACGGGTTAATAAAATGATTATCCGGGGCAGATACTCGCCCTTTTTGAAAGAAATGATTCCTTCCATTCCATCAGTATGCTCCAGACGTAAACGGGTTAATAAAAAGATTATCCGGTGCAATAACTCACCCTTTTCGCGAGTTGTTCAGCTTTGTGGGGAGTGGGGTAGCTTTTTGTATCTTCTATATCACGTGGTGTCACTCTGGTGACAGGAACCACACCAGCAGGGAAGTCAATCAGATTATAGAAGGCGGAAAATGCAAATCCCCCTGAAATGAAGATATAGTGTTGCAACCATATGAAATCAACCAAGACAGATATACACTAATGTCTATTTGGGTTTGTTTTTCTAGTACAGTTATTCTGCGAATTTCACCTCTCTAACACTCCTCGATGTCAGGACAGATGCTTAGGTAGTGATAACTGACGACTCCTTTTTTCAGGAATTATCTTTGAATTCAGGAGCATGAGTGATCATTTAGATATAGCAAGAAAGCTGTTAAAGTAGTACTTGCATTAGGGGCAGATATATATATATATATATATATATAGAGAGAGAGAGAGAGAGAGAGAGAGAGAGAGAGAGAGAGAGAGAGAGAGAGAGAGAGAGAGAGAGAGAGAGAGGAGGGGTATATATATATATATATATATATATAGAGAGAGAGAGAGAGAGAGAGAGAGAGAGAGAGAGAAAGAGAGAGAGAGAGAGAGAGAGACAGAGGGACAGAGAGAGAGACAGAAAGAGAGAGAGAGAGAGAGAGAGAGAGAGAGAGAGAGAGAGAGAGAGAGAGAGAGAGAGATTGTCTATATAGACTATATACTTACAGAAGCGGCCATCATTCAGGAGATGCTTGGAGTCACCGTGGTGGAAGGCAATGTAGGTTCCCACTGGACATATCAGGGCATCTAGCCGCTGCTCCTCCCAGTAAGCAATGCATTCCTCGCGCATATTCTAAATAAAGGCAAAAGTTAAGTCTGATAAAGATATATTCTTCTTTTTATAATTGTATTAACTATTATTCCAACAAAATATATATAATAAGGTAATGTTCAAACAATAACAGGTTTATGTACAACAATAATAGCAATATATATGGTATGTCATTTGAAATATTTTCCCGTATGCAGAGTTTATTATGTAAAGATATATAAAGATATAAAGATATATTCTTAAAGCAATCGCTTAGGTATAATTCAGGCGAAGCAGTGACACGCCAGTTTTAAGTGGTGGAGGAATTTGAAGAACCCGGAGAAAAACACCGCCTGACCCCAAGTGAGTAAACTATCAGTGCAGTTACAATACGAACAGTAGTATGTATAATTGAGTGGAAAATTCCAATATTTGAACAAATATATATATATATCTATATATATCTATATATCTATCTATCTATCTATCTATCTATATATATATATCTATATATCTATATATATATATATATATATATATATATATATATATATATATATATATATATATATATATATATATACATATATACATATATATATTATAATATATATATATATATATATATATATATATATATATATATATATATATATATATATATATATATATATATATATATATATATATATATATATATATGAAATCTTATCTGATGTTGACGAAATGTATGATATGGTATTTTAGTTTTTTGTCTCATAGTCCACAGTCCTCCATATTTGTACAGAAAGATGCATTTGTACCAGTATGTGTTTTGTGTGTGTTGTAAAGAAATAAAAAAAATGTGTTTTGCAGAAATTTTCATAAAATGTCATTGGTACCTTTCTCACATGTCCGTATGGATTTAAATGCGGCCAAGTGCGAGAGACAGCTAA
>OZ012701.1:4723683-4756183 GCA_963942565.1 Maea johnstoni
TATGCGACTGGTTCATTTAGATTTCGCACGGAATACATATATATATATATATATATATATATATATATGTATGTATGTATGTATGTATGTATGTATGTATGTATGTATGTATGTATGTATGTATGTATGTATGTATGTATGTATGTATGTATGTATGTATGTATGTATGTATGCATGTATGTATGTTTGTAGGTATGTAGGTATGTATGTATGTATGTATGTATGTATGTACGTATGTATGTACGCACGTACGTACGTACGTACGTACGTACGCACGCACGCACTCTCGGACGCATATATATATATATATATATATATATATATATATATATATATATATATATATATATATATATATATATATATATATATATATATATATATATATATATATATATATATATATATATATATATATATATATACATTCATCCTTTAACTGTGTATCGTTTTCTGCAGTGTGGAATTTTGTTCAATGCGACACGAAACTTTGGTTGATCGTTCGAATGGATCGTACACAGATGGATAAATCAATTTAGAGACATCTTTTCACGAATCACATCGTTTTAAACTGTTTTCGCCTTTATGTCTTACTATCTTGAGATAATATTGACAAACAGTATTGTGATACTAAAAATCAGATAGCGATATACCAACACGTTAGACAGTATATATTCGAAGTCGTTCGTTTGCACACTCACTAGATTGCCACATACTCCGAACTTTGTCGCGATGTAAAGTCTAAACCATTACTGCCTACAGCGATCACAACAGCCTGACAATTTTGGTGAAATATGTTGGCCAAAAGCAATTTTGGGGAAATATTTGAAGCAGAAATGTTCACCAAGTTATTACTGGCAACACTACTTCAAATATTTTGTAAAATCATTCTTGATTTCCGAGTTTTTCTCAAAAGTTCCAAAGGTCCAGACGACATTTTCAATTAAAGTTTGTCTTAAGCATTAATGGGTGAAAGATTGTCTTTATCCCTATCGTATTTTCTGTCAGAATTAGCCTGCCTCCTATTATAATAACCTTAGCGTGTCTTTAAGCTGAATTAGTTGTTTTTATCTTTAACTTAAATTTTCAGATGAATATTCAATGTTCTCTTCCTACCTTGCATTGTTACTCTCTCGATGATTCTCGAAAAAAGAAAAGGAAAAGCATCATTCCTGGCTTGGCCATGTTCTTCAGCCGATCATTCACACAAGCTGGAAATACTATATCTTCTTTTCTTCGTCAAACAGCATTGAAGTGCAGAGCTGATACATGGCTTAACGAAACAGCGTCAATAACTATACCACTGCTCGTGTGTGCACGTGACACGTGACGCAAGCAGAAAACTCTCATTGGCTGAATAGATGTGCATGTGACACGTGACGCAAGCAGAGAACTCTCATTGGCTGAATAGATGTGCATACACGTAATGGCTAAGGACCATATATTATTTAAACGAATATTGATCAATTCATACATTGTTATGGTATAAGAGTAGTTTTATTCAAAAATGTTTAAAAAAAACATATCATTCATTTCTCAATATGCATCTCTATTTCAAAAAAAAAACAAATAAACTACTGTCTATTTCTCTTTACCGTCTAATTGTCTTTTATGTACTGAAAAGTTCGAAATATTAACATGGAAGTAATATTGGCGACTTTAACGATTGGGTCCGATTCGCTATTATAACGATCCGTTAATATTTGGTATTCAAATTGCGTATCTAGTCACAATTACACATGGTCAGTTGATAACCATACGGACATACATATAGACACACGTATGTACGTGCGTGCTGTGATATATAAATGTTGCATGGTGTACAACCAAATTTGAATAATAATAAGTAATAAGTATTTATTGACTATATCAATCATACAAAATATACATCACTTACATTCAAAAAATCATATAAAATACAATTCACAAATAAATATATAAGGATATACAATGTACTGCCCATTATTTATCCGCAGAAATTCTTTACTGGGCGCATACGGACATCTAGAGAATTAATAATAATCAGGTTGTGCCATAATTACCCTAAAAAAAGAGTGTTTTGATGGACAGAGGGCAATTAAATTACCCTATGCCCTTCCTGCTTGCTATGGCCCTCCGGTACATTATGGATATTGCGTTACCAGATGTACACCAGAGACATGGCATTTCCTCTCCACATATGGAAGGGATTTTCCAGCCTAATAGATAGTACACTACATTTGCACTTTCCTCTTCAAAAATAGCTTTAACATTTGGACACTTCCTGAATATTTCATCATACATCAATAATATGGGCATTGCGCAATAATATGGAAAATATCTTCTATGCAGTAAGCATCACAGTTGGTGCATGTCCTGTTACTCATGGTCAACCCTTTTAATCTGCAGTCATCCCTTTTAAGTAGACTTGCATGGCAAGTTATCTTACTCATATCCTCACACATATGTACTAGCCTGTAGTCTAAGTCACTGATAGCCCACCATGTGAGATAACGAGTCTCCCCTATTATGGGGCATAACAAGTCATTTTCTTTTAAGATTGTATTTGTAGCATGCCAGTTGGTATCATCTAATTTCCATGCACGGTCCCATATGAGAGTAGACCAAGCCTTTTTTGATGCAATAGGGATTAAACCTTCAGTTATATCTTGTATAGAGTTAAAAAACCCAAAGATCATAGCAACATCTAACAAGTTAAAGATTGGGCTCCTATATCTGTTTTTTCGGCACACTTTCAAATTATCACAGAAGACCTTTAGTCTTAGTTCAAAGATCTTCCTTATCACATTTTCTGGGTCCAATTTTAAAATTGTACGTACAAATAAAAGTTGCTTAACCCGGATGTAGGTTGTAATTTTTAGCCATCGTAAGCCATATGAGCTACTTGTATTGGGGGATCTTTGCGGAAATCTTTGTATTCTTTTACCTGCATATGTCTGGAAAAAAATTAGTAATTCCTTATCTCTCTCAGACAATACCCAAACTTCACTTCGAAATGAGACGGTAGGCATTACTACTTGCCAGTAAATAATATTACACGTAACCATGTTGAGCCCGTTTTTTCTGAACCCCATTCCCGATGATGCATTGAGGGTTTTTCTTCCTTTTGAAATTTTCTCTTCAACACGTGATGTGTCATCAGGGAAGATGCTCATTTTAACACCTACATGATCGTAATTGTCTTTTTCTTTAATACCTTCCGGACTGAGTCTAAACATCCTATTTTTCTTATTGGCCATGTTAACTTTTCTTTCTTCACCGAAGACCATTACAGCAGACTTAGCCGCGTTATACCTAAATCTCCATTTTTTACCATATTCGTGTACAATGCGGTTTACCATGTCAGTGTGATGCTTAGAAATTGTGGCCGCTGCCAAGTTATCAGCATAGCCTGCTGGGCTGCTGGGAATACGAGAGATTGTACAACACAGTTTCGATTTTTCCAGGCTAACGAGAAGCTCATCAATAAAGACAATATACTTAATCAACGAGAGAGCACCGCCCTGATGAATTCCACACGACATGGGGTCCCAGGGGGGCACTCAGGTACAGAGGGGGGTCGCAACTGCGTAACGTATTTCGCGGAAGAAGGGGTCTTTTTTTAAGACCTCCGCATGTCCGCGATTTTGTAAAAGAAGGGTACTTTTTACCGAGGTACGAAGTATGGGGGTCAAAATCCCCATACAATCCACAAAGTTTATGCGTCTCTGACGCCGAGTGACTGCCAAAGTGACGTGGGCTTACGAGTTTGCTGCTGCCACTTGCTGCCGCTAAACAAGCAGAGGATTATAAAATCTCAAGTTAAAATACCTGTTCCCGTTCATCCAATGTCAGTGTTTTGATAAAAGAAGGGGTGTTTATTTAGTGGAAAATATCAGCGTTTTATTAAAATAAGGGTTCTTTTTTGGCCAGAAATCAGTGCTTTAGGGGTATTTTTTAATTTTGATAACGAACGTATGCACCCCCCTAAATACCCAAGTGCCCCCCCCCCCCCCCCCCCCCCCCCCCCCGGGCATGGGGTACCAGTCTGAGAAACTGCCGGCAACCTGCACCTTACAATGGAAGTCTGTATAGGTTCGATACATTAACCGCCACAGCTTCCCCCTAATCCCCATTTTGTGTAGTTTAGAGAACAGGCCATTAATCCACACTGTGTCGAAAGCCTTGGAGACATCGAAATATGACACAAACACTTTACTATACCTCTCCAAGGCGCTCGCCACAGTCTCCTGGAGTAATAGGGATGTGTGCACACAAGATTGGCACCCTGGAACTTGGACACTGCCTCGCTCTCTTTCCACCAGGAAGACACTCTCTCCCATATGATTAGTTCAAAAACCTTACTAAATATACTCAAGAGGGTTATGCCTCTATAATTGTTAGTGTCTGTACTACATATATTTTTTCCTTTAAAAAGCGGCACCTGGATACCACGTCTGAAGTTCTGAGGTACGTATTCCATTTTATTTATCGCATTAAAAATTATAGTCAGAGTAATCATTAGCATGAATCCACCAAACTTCACGTGCTCAGAGCAGATGCCGTCAAACCCACAGGCTTTGTTAAGTTTAAGTTTATTGACCGCACTCTGAACTTCCTTTGTACTAAAGGGGGTTTCTAGAAAGCAATCTCCTTCGGTCAACTTATTCAACTCTAACACCTTTTTGTTAATGAAAGTAAAGTGCGACTGATCAAAAGCAGGGTCATCTTGTGGGGTACTGAGTGCTGCAAAATGCTTTCGCCAAACATCAAGGATTTCGTTAACTTCGTAAACCATTGACCCAGATTTGTCTTTAATTGCCTATACTTTACTACCTGCTGATTTCATACATTTTCTAAGGTATCGCCAGAAAGCAGATCTATCGGTAGTGTTACTCTCGATGGCCTCGATCACCTTTTTATTTTCATATTCCTTACTGACCTTTTTAATGGCTCTAGCGAATTCCTTTTTTGCACATTTATGTTTAGACCATGATTTGGAGGATGGCACCCGTGGTCTGCCTTCTGATGCCCAGACCTTGAACTTAGCCACTTTGTTATTTCTCAATTCAGTAAGCTCACTATTCCCGTAAGGTTTGAGGTTGGGGCGAAACTTAGACACAGGTAGGTTTTTGCTTACTCTATTTCACAACTGTACAATTTTATCAATGGCAGTGTCCAGCTCTCCTGGTGTTTTAACTAAACCCGTAAAGGTAAGTATATCTTCTACCTCTCTGTTAACAACGTCTGCATACAGTCGTTTAACATCCTCCGCTGAGATATTATTCCATCTAGTTATACGAGGGGGTTCAACATCAATAGTGGTCGGAAGTAGGTCACCGACAACAAGATTAATTACTATGGCATTATGATCCGAGCAATTAAGATGTTCATCACCAAGCACAGAGCATTCAGTTACACTACCCAGCATCTCTTTAGGGGTAAGTATATTCAATGGTACTAGACCCTGTCGGGCCTATGTATGTTTCAATAGGCCCCTAAGCCCACCGTTGTAAAT
The DNA here is from genome assembly GCA_963942565.1 of Maea johnstoni. NCBI lineage: Eukaryota > Metazoa > Annelida > Polychaeta > Spionida > Magelonidae > Maea > Maea johnstoni. Next base: position 4,729,181 of record OZ012701.1, read on the forward strand.
TGGTAGCCTCAAGGTTATGACTGTTAACCAAATCAAAGAACTTTTTACCTTTGTTTGTGGGAGGACCCTTTCCTCTACTACCTCCCAAAAACCCCATGTCACAATTAGCATCTCCGCATATGATAGTCATAGAACCGTCTTCCCTTGATTCAATAAAGTTGCAAAGATCATCCAAGGATGCATCCAGACTCTCAGGTGAGCCCAGAGCAGGTAAGTAGATAGAAATTATGTTTACCACTAGTTTTCTGTCCGTCTCTAGCCTTATTCCACACATCATGTCATGTATTATGTCACTTATCTGTGACACCCCCCATAAATGTTTACTCCAGAGAATGGCTACTCCACCTTGGCCTCTCTTCGACCCATAGTTATCTGCTAGGGCGAATTTACTGGCCCTAGCACAGTATAGAAACTTATCAGAGACATCCTTTATCTGCTTTAATTTATTTTCATGGAGCCAGTGTTCTGAAACTGCAACCACATCGGCTCTATTACATAGTGATCTTCGATAGGGTACGGAACTTGCAAAGCCTCTCATGTTCCAGCAGGCTATTTTAATATTTTGGGGGGCTCTTTTCATGCAGGAGATCATTTAGAAAGTCACATATATGCACATACCTCAATATTTTGCCATAATAACCATAAATATCTCCGTGATGAGCTGCATAGAGACTACCACGTAAGTACAATATACCCTTTTTGTAACAATAATGAGTGGAGGACAGGAAAACTCTGCACTACTAGGTACAATAATCAGTTGCGCAAAGAGGAGACCTCACCACATAGAGATCATATACCCATGGCGACTTGTGGGGCATTTCTTCTCACTGACTGTTGAGCAACTCAGGTCACTCTACTAGTTTAGGTTGTGTAAACGACTATAGGAGCATATGGTACAAAAGCGTAACTCAGACGGCTCACACTCACATAAGCATTGAAAGATTACGAACAGCATGGGTTCAGTTTGCAAACATGATTCAGTTACTATGGGCGTGGGCTCATGCCGAGGTATGTTGGTACTGAGCCGCCAGTGGGTATTACAAATATCTCTGATTGTGGTAACATATCGAAAGTAAACGCGTAACATACCAAGAACATAAAACATAAAACATAAAACTTTGTGCATGTGAAAGCGACTCGATACCGATTATAACATCTGTTGATATAAGAAACCGAGTTTGCTGTCTGGTCATGCAGCGGCTGAATCCATAGTCAAATAACACACATTTATACATAAGGGCATTGAGCACTTGTCTGGTGTGCACATATAGCCCGGTATGCTCTGGGAGCATCACAATTATCATAACTGTAATCACTGGGATATCAATGAATGTCATATTAATGGCAGGTTGAGTCGGAGATGCGATTATCTCGTCGTAGGTCGCGTCTTTACTTTGCACTGGTCCTAGTTCATTATAGAATCTGCATCCGCATTCGCCTGATATGAAGTAATGGTTGTGTATCATATGAGGCCAGAGGTAGGATGCTTCCAAAGACCGCGCTGGTTGACAGATGGAACCCACCAGGAGTCACTCTTGTCTCGTTGTCATCTCTGAATAATAGAATAACATTTTCATTAAGGTATAGGCGATTGTCAGTACACATATTTGGAGTAGGTAAACACCGTCTATTCCTCTTATTAGACTCGGTTATGTAACTTTTAACACCCGGATGGGGCATGGGTGTCTGACTATCGTATCTCACACTAGACAACGTATCTACAGATTGTATTTCGTCGTATGGTGTTCCATTATCGCTAATATAGATTATACACTGAGATTTCCTGGAAAGTACCTTGTAATTCATTATAGGCATGTCAACATACACGGAGTTAAATTGGATCATCGTCTGATACTCACATATATATCTCGGCCACGCATTTATCGTTAAACGGACAAATTGCCCACTTGGATCTTTTGCATGGGGGCTCATACTAGCCCGTTTGTTAGCCCAAACCTTCATATATAGAAGTCCAATATGTACATGACCAGTGTAGTAGGTACTCACGGTAGATGCGGGGCATACCGCTACCATGGACCGGCACTGCGAGGTGAAGCTACATTGACTGGATTGGGTTACACAAGCATGCGCGGTAAAATTCACAGGACATATATCTTGATAAAAAGACTGACAACACCACCCACAAATTTACTGATATGCTGGGGTCACTGGGTATCGAACAACACGTCAATAAACCCACTCACATGTCTGGACATACATTGGATGTTATCATGTGTCGAGACACAGATAATCTTGCACAAGAGGTCCAGGTGGGTGATATGATAACAGACTAATCTACTGTTATGCAACGTCCATCACCCCAAGCCATACCTTCAGAAGACAAAAATAATAACCAGGGCCTTTCGCTCCATTGACCTGCCCAGTTTTAGAACAGACATTTCACAAGGACTGGGGGATCCTGATGACAACCTCTCTGTCACTGATCTCATGGATATATATATGATACACAACTAACCAATGTGCTGAATAAGCATGCACCACCCAAGGAAAAGTCTATTGTAATAAGACCACAACAGCCTTGGTTCTCAGATGATCTCCATCTAGCAAAAGCTGAGAAAAGAAAGGCTGAAAGGCTGTTGAGGAGAACTGGCCTGACAGTTCATCGCGAAATCTTCAAAGAAGAAAGAGACAAATACAACAAGCTCCTTGAAAGTAGCAAAGTTTCATATTACAATCAGAGGATTATTGATTGTGGGCATGATGTCCCAGACAATGAATGAACTCCTCTTCAGGCAGAGAGTGTCAAAACTCCCAGAACACAGCTCTGCAGAAGAACTTGCAAATAGGTTCTCATGCTTTTTCAAGGAAAAGATTGATAAAATCAGGGATAACCCCCCTGACTGCTCTGACATCAACCTGGAAATAGCACAGTCACCACCTGTTTCCACTCTGAATGTTCTGCGGAATACTATAGAGGAGGAAGTATGGAAGATAATTTGCAAGTCTCCTGCGAAAAGCTGCATGCTTGATCCAATCCCAACTTGGCTTATCAAAGAAAGTAGAAGTGAATTACTTCCAGTAATGACTAACATCATAAATTCTTCTCTCAGATCTAGCCAGGTACCGAAATCCATGAAGTCGGCTATAGTAACACCGTTACTTAAGAAATCTACCCTAGATCCAGATATTCTAAAGAACTACCGTCCTGTCAGTAACCTTTCTTACATCTCAAAACTGTTGGAGAGGGTGGTGGCGGGGCGACTCACTGACTACATGACTGAGAACAACTTGCACGAACATTTACAATCTGCTTACAAGCCTGGTCACAGCACTGAGACTGCCCTAGTGAAAGTACAGAATGACATTCTAACCAGCATTGACCAGCATGGAGTAGTTATACTGGTCATGTTAGATCTGAGTGCGGCGTTCGACACCATCGACCATGATATTCTATTCAGCAGAATGGAAAATACACTAGGTATTACAGGTCAAGCACTTGCTTGGTTTAGGTCTTACCTGTCAGGTCGACACTCCGCATCAAGATTGACAAGTCATTCTCTGAGATACAGGACATTCTGTGGTCCGTACCACAGGGATCAGTGTTAGGACCATTGTTGCTCCTAATCTACCTCCTACCCCTTGGAAAACTAATCAGAAAGCATGGTTTAGAGCTTTACATATATGCAGACGACATATGGCAATAAAACCCATCACTCAACAAGCCATGGACATAGGAGTTGCTATGCTGGAGGGCTGCCTCACTGACATATATACATGGATGTCACAGAACAAGCTAAAACTGAATGCAGACAAAACGGAAGTCCCAGTGCTAGGTACCCCTAAGCAGCGAGCCAAAATACCTGTGCCTAGCATCTCCGTAAATGGTGAGATTGTTAAGATTCTCAATATACCTATCGGCAATCTGGGCTCTGTTTTTGATCCAAGCATGAATATGGCCGCACATGTGTCAAAGGTAGTCAAATCTGCAAACTATCACCTTCGAAACATCGAAAGGATCAGAAAATATTTGACTGCAGAATCAACTAAAGGTGCTGTCATATCCCTGGTACCCTCAAGATTCGACTACTGCAATGGACTTCTCTGTGGAATACCTGAAGAGCTAATATGTAAGCTCCAGAGAGTACAAAAAAATGCTGCCAGGGTGATCACGCTCACAAAAAAGCATGACCATATCACTCCAGTACTAAAGGAGCTTCACTGGTTACCAGTCAGGAAGAGAATTGAATTCAAGATTCTGCTCCTGGCTTACAAGTGTTTGCATGGAACTGCACCCTCTTACCTGAGGGAAATGCTGAAATAGTATGTCCCACCACGGAACATGAGATCAACATCCAAGAACTTACTCTGCGAGCCGAGAATCAAGATGAAAACCTACGGTGACAGATCATTTAGTGCCTGTGCCCCAAAACTATGGAATCAGCTCCCAAATAATATTTGGGCAGCTGGGAGTGTGGCAATCTTCAAACGACAACTGAAAACACATCTGTTCAAAATGTATTTATCAAATAACTATGTGGATATTAACATCTATCCTTTGACAATGAATGTAATGCGCCTTTGAGCATGTGTATATGGAAAGGGCGCAATATCAAATGACAATATTATCATTATTAATATTATTATTATTATCATTGTTTCTAGTAGGTATAGTGGTAAGAACAGACCCAGTGACATTCCCCCTTAATGTGGAGGTGGATATATTAGTCAAGAGATCAGCATTTAAGAAAACACGTTTACCATATACATAAACATAGTATATCTGGCTTCTATAATACCAAAAGTCAAAGTCCTTTAGGCCCTAAGAATTATAGTATTAGTTACAGGAGTAGCTATTGTAGAATTTACAGCAATCGTTAGAGAGTGGTATGTGATTACCACATCGTGGAATGTGCTTAGATCACGGTGAATCTGAGTTTCTTTATTGCAATTTAGCAATCAGTACGAACCTTCATTGGCATATGAGTTTGATAAACAGCCGTGTGGCAATACTAGTTTAACGCATATACTAGTAATCCGTGTGGTTCTGAGAAATTACGATTTCAATAGACCCATTTCACTCGTACCGTTCATAAGCCCGATCTGATTATCTTGAACCCTTAATTTACAATTCTATCACAATTCTTAGTGTTTATAAATGATTTCCTTGTATTTATAAATCATTTTCTAGTATTTATAAGTCATTTTCTTGTATTTGTAAATGCAGTATTTACAAATATTCGAAAATGATTTATAAATACTAGAAAATGATTTATGAATACTAGAAAATCATTTATGAATACCAGAAAAGGATTTATAAATACTAGGAAATGGTTGATTTGTATTTAAGAATGTGCATGGTTCTCTATTACTAATACATCATTTTTTAGTATTTATGAATGATTTTCTAGTATTTATAAATCATTTTTTAGTATTTGTGAATGTGATTAGCTGCACATTGTACACGTAGCCATGGCTCAAACAAAGGTTACGTCTCCTTCAGACCACAATAAATGGAGAGAATGCGTTATAAATAACCTGTCGTGCCAACGCACCCTTTTATAGCGTGGCTGTACCGCACATGGTTGACCCCATTTTGTTGACCTACTCGGTCATCTAAGCGATGTCATTTAGATGTCCTGTCAGGAACTTCGCATAATCTTAGATGGACATTTTTTTTTTAATTTATCTCTGTTATAACCAAAAAGCAACAAGTTATTTTTTATATATACAGCGAAAGATGGAATGAGTTGTTATGAAAGAAATGCTATGGGATATGTATATGGATATAGTCTGTCTGACTTTTTCCTATTTTTCCCTACTAAGAGGTTTGCCAAGTTTGGATGGCAAAAACGAACCTTTTGTGGGAAAAAAGGGAAAAGCGGTCAGCCCAACTCACCTCAAGTCAGACAGACTATAGTTAGCATTTTGCTTGGTCTGTTAGGTGTTTTTAATAGTGAAAAGGATGGCGAGTTCGCAAAAGAAAAGATCCATCCAGCCGGCCCTTCGACGAGGTCCGTTATCATATTTTGGAAGAAATAGATAAACACTGGTACGCGACCATAGCGAAAAGACGCTTTCAAGACATTTCTTTATATATCAGGGGACGCCTACCTAGTTATTAATACGATTTAAAACACCTACTAGACCAAACAAAATGCTAACTATCCATAGAAATATCCCAAAGCAACGAAACCCTTTCTTTCCAAGCATACACTTTTCTTTCATAACAACTCATCTTTCGCTGTATATATGAAAAAAACCTGTTGCTAGACCTGGTTATACCATAGACTGACTATTGGCCTTTCAAGACATTTCTTTAGGTATTAGGGGCGCCTACCTAGTTTATATTAGTACATAACCATCCAGCCGTAAATAACATCGCGCATGGTTAACCCAGTTTTGTTGACCTACTCGGTCATCTAAGTATAAGGTACATGTAGAAATTCGGTCCTCACGCTCATTCTAAAGAGAATGGATGTAGATGTCTTGTCAGGAACTTCGCAAAATCTTAGATGAATATTTTTTTTTATTTATCTATGGCATAGCCAGAGTTTAACAGGGTTTTTTCATACCTACAGCGAAAGATGAGTTGTTATGAAAGAAATGCGTATGCTTGGAAAGAAAGGGTTTCGTTGCTTCGGGATATTTCTGTAGATACTGGGCATGAGTGGTAGGCTAGTACATAAATTAGAATACCACTACTCAGATGGCGCTTTTGGAGATGGTTCACACGTGAATATTTCGATCAGCTATTATGGAAAAATGGATTGATTCGCTCATTATAATAATAATAATAATAATATTGTCATTTGATATTGCGCCCTTTCCATGTATAAACATGCTCAAAGGCGCATTACATTCCATTGTCAAAGGATAGATGTTAATATCCACAGAGTTAATTGATATATACATCTTTGAACAGATGTGTATTCAGTTGTCGTTTAAAGATTGCCACACTCCCAGCTGCCCGTATATTATCTGGGAGCTGATTCCATAGTTTTGGGGCACAGGCACTAAACGATCTGTCACCGTAGGTTTTCATGTTGTTTCTCGGCTCGCAGAGTAAGTTCTTGTAGACTCGCTAATATTTCGAACTTTACAGTATCTGATGTTCCCAACAGATTTTCTATTAGGTACCACTACCTTGTTAATTACCAGTTTATTTCTGGCAGTTCTACATATTGTGTTATGACTGGGGGTTTGAACAAGAAGTTGCCAACTGCATCTCTAGGGGTGTTGTCCTCTATTCCCCTGGTGAGATAAATGTAAACTAAATTGGCTGTTATGGCCACCTAGACTATCTAGTGTCTGGTAACAGAAAAACATGACAGAAAAGCATACATATGACAGCCTATAAATCTAGGCTACCTATATAGTTACTGCATTCGTTGCCATGCATCCAAGCTGTTTTTCTATGAATAAGTCCACACATGTGAGGTGGATGAACTGCAATCATCTTTTTCCATATAAAAGTTGAGGATAAACATGAATGATATCATCAATGTTATAAATGTTAGGTAAAAAGAAAAATATTTCTTGATACCTTTATATTGTTTATGAGATTATTTTTTTGTATTACTGTAAAATTCGAAATATTAACGTGGAAGTAATATTGGCGACTTTAACGAATGGGTCGATTCGTTAGTATTACGATCCGTTAATATTTGTTCTTTTTAGTATTCATATTGCATATCTAGTCACAATTACACATGTTCAGTTGATAACCATACGCACATACATGTAGACACACGTACGTGCGTGCTGTGATATATAAATGTTGCATGGTGTACAACCAAATTTGAATGATGTTCGTAAATCACGGTGGATCTGAGTTTCTTTATTGCAATTTTTACCAATCAGGACGAACCTTCATTGGCATGTGAGTTTGATAAACAGCCGCGTAGCAATACTAGTTTAACGCATATACTACTAATCCGTGTGGTTGCGAGAAATTACGTACCGTTCATATTAGCCCGATCTGATTATCTTAAAACCCTTAATTTACAATTCTATCACAATTCTTAGTATTTATAAATGATTTCCTTATATTCATAAATCATTTTCTAGTGTTTATATAAATATTTTCTTGTATCTGTAAATGCAGTATTTACAAATATTAGAAAATGATTCATAGATACTAGAAAATGATTTATAAATACTAAAAAATCATTTATAAATACCAGAAAAGGATTAATAAATACTTTAAGGAAATGGTTTATTTGTATTTAGGAATGTGCATTGTTCTCTAATACTAATAAATCATTTTTTAGTATTTATAAATCATTTTCTTGTATTTATAAATCATTTTCTACTATTTGTAAATGTGAATAGCTGCTCATTATACAAGTGGCCATGGCTCAAACAGGTCTCCTTCAGACCACAATAAACGGAGAGAATGCGTTATGAATAACCTGTCGTGCCAACGCACCCTTTTTAGCGTGGCTGTACCGCACTTGGTTGACCCTGTTTTGTTGACCTACTCGGTCATCTTAATGATGTCATTTAGATGTCCTGTCAGGAACTTCGCATAATCTTAAATGGACATTTTTTTTTATTTATCTATTGTACAACCAAAAAGCATCAAGTTATTTTCATATATACAGTGAAAGATGGGATGAGTTGTTATGATAGAAATGTGTATGCTTGGTAAGAAACGGCTTCGTTGCTTTGGGATATTTCTATGGATATAGTCTGTCTGACTTTTTCCTCTTTTTCCTTACTAAGAGGTTTGCCAGGTTTGGATGGCAAAAACGATTTTTGTGGGAGAAAAGAGGAAAAAGTGGTTACCCCAACTCAACTAAATTCAGACAGAGCATTTTGCTTGGTTCGTTAGATGTTTTAATCGTAAAAAGGATGGCGAGTTCGCAAAAGAAAAGATTCATCCAGCCCTTCGACGATGTCCGTTATCATATTTTGGAAGAAATAGATAAACAATGGTACGCGACCATAGCGAAAAAACGCTTTCAAGACATTTCTTTATGTATCAAGGGGCGCCTACCTAGTTATTAATACGATTAAAACACCTACCAGACAAAAAAAATGCTAACTATCCATAGAAATATCCCAAAGCAACAAAACCCTTTCTTTCCAAGCATACACATTTCTTTCATAACAACATCTTTCGCTGTATACTAGTATATGAAAAAACCCTGTTGCTAGACCTGGTTATTGACCTTTCAAGACATTCCTTTAGGTATCAAGGGGCGCCTACCTAGTTTCTATTAATACAATCCAGCCGTAAAAAACATCGAAACCCGCGCATGGTTGACCCCTGGTCAACAAAACGGGGTCAACCATGTGCGGGTTTCGATGGTACTCGGTCATCTAAGTGTAAAGTACACATGGAAATTCGGTCCTCACGCTCGTTCTAAAGAGAATGGATTTAGACGTCTTTTCAGGGACTTCACATAATCGTAGATGAATATGTATTTTTATTTATCTATGGCATAACCAGAAAGCAACAGGTTTTTTTCATATCTACAGCGAAAGATGAGTTGTTATGAAAGAAATGTGTATGCTTGGAAAAAAGGGTTTCGTTGCTTTGGGATATTTCAATAGATACTGGGCATGAGTGGTAGATTAGTACATGAATTAGAGTACCACTACTCAGATGGCGCTTTTGGAGATGGTTCACACGCGAATATCACGATCCGCTATTATGGAAAAATGGATTGATTCGCTAAATATAGATTCGCTAATATTTCGAACTTTATAGTATTTTGAATGACTATAGAGAATAAAAATCCTGTTGCACATGTGTGTAATTTGAAATGAAAAAGGTCCTCACATACGCCAATGCTAAGGCATGACATATCGACCTATGTCAAGTTGTTCATATGAATGTTAATATGATGAAGCATGGCTTCGACGACGAACGAAGCCCTGAATATAGCGGCAATATTCTGCTCTTCTGCTGACCACAAGCCCAAACACAAGACTTGGGCAGGTTATGTAAAATAAGTTTAAGTTTATATAGACATTAAATTTCGTCACAATTTTCAAGTTTTTTTTATAATGATAATTTTCAAATGGTGTCTATTTCAGCCCGCGTAGCCTATATACTGGTTGTCTGAAAAACATTTTTTGAACTATAGAAATGTCCGGATTATTCTTAAGCTCAAAATATGCATGTTATTACCCATGCGCTACCGTGGTATGCTGAACTGTCTGGGTTTGTTCAACTACTCTCTGTCCAAGAACTCTGCCCTTGTTTGTGTTTTCCCCCATGGGATTTGTCCGGACGCTTAAGCGCCCATGCAGGCAATGTCCAGGGTCTCCATGCCGCCTCAACCCTTTCTATACATGCTCTTGATTTCCGTTTGATCACCCGGGTAGGCTTAACGCTACTACAGTCAGCGCACTTCTGCCACCGTACAACCAACAAAGTTTGTGCAGTGTAACCCCACTGTGGAAGCAGAAGTTTGATATCGGTAGTACCATGTATCGCCGAGTGGTCATACCAAACCCGGCAACGCTCGAGGCTGAGAAATCAGCATCAAAAGCACCTTTTTGTAAAATATTTTGAAATTTGTTTACGCTAAGAACCATGTACATACATTCGTCCACCAAACGTTCCACTCGGAAATAGGGACATAGGTGTGGCAACGGAGTTTACCCGTTGCAAAGGATAGGGCTTCCTCTCTTATAATAAAGATTGCAGTTAATAGTAGCAATATCCTATAACTGAATGCTTTATGAGTGTAGGCAAGATGGAGTTAATGATTAAGAAAACTTTGCTACATTTGTTTCATACACTATGAGATGTAGAGATATTGAAACATCAAATCTTTCAGAACATTTGTCAGTGATCCTTGCCTTTTACCTTTATTTCACCTGGCAGATAAGTTTAACTACATATTTGATTTTTCTTATGAAAGAGAGCTGTGCTAATTAAAATTTGGCCACTCAAATGTTTTGCAAATACGACATTAACATGAAATTATTGCAAGAGATTTTAGTTATATTTTTAGGTGCATGTACAAAACAGGAGCAGAAGTTGGAAACCATTACTGACTTGTAGGGAAGGGGATTTATAATGGCTTACAAATAAGTAATGTACTCACTTACGTATCCCCCCTAGTTGGATGAGAGTCATGGGGCCATACTTCCTAAAGTTCATCATCTCCCATAACCAGTACTACTCATACCTTTACCAGCCAGGTGAATGACAGGATATAAGTAGAAAGGATAGGGAGCACAATTTGTTTACAGGGCTCGGACATGTTGCACAATAGCTGCTTGATTGATGCAGGCTTTGTTTCTCGGATTATGATTGTCTGAAGGCACCCACCCATGGTATAAGTCAGATAAACCATGTTTGCTCGGAGTTGATTCCACCTACCGACTCGTCTATTGTTCTCGGCTGACGCCTCGAACAATAGACTTGTGGTTATGTGGCATCAACTCCTTGCAAACATGGTTTATCTACTACATAACCCACACTTTTTAAGCCTTTGTTCTATCAGATCAGAATTCCAGAAACACACAATTATAGTTAATTCAGCATAGCTGTAGTGTAATGATACGTGCTGAAGTATGCTTATTTATGTTTAAGCCCTATGTGTAGAGTGAAAATGACGTGAAGCTTATATACAGAGTTATCGCACTCGTTGACATGCATCTATGGCCACTATGGCCACCTAGACTATTTGGTGCATGGTTATAGAAAAACATGACAGAAAAAATACTTATGACAGCCTAGAAATCTAGGCTACCTATATAGTTACTGCATTCGTTGACATGCTGTTTTCTGACGTAAAGGGATTTTCGATGAATGAGTCCACATATGCATCAATGCATACGCATGAAATATCGATCCGTGAAAGGTTGTTCGTATGAATGTTAAGCAACCAAAGAGAATTTAGCAGCCATGGCGCCTTTAGTAGAAAGTACAGAAAGAAAAATGAGTTTAATTTCAAGAATATCCCCTGTTCTGAAACGAAGATGGCCACCTTCATAAATAGATTCCGATTGAAAAGATGCTCAGTAAAAAACGAGTCCATACACCCTTAGAAAAATAAGAAATGTATACTAAAACAGCCGGTCAACCTGAACAGTCCCAAAGGTCGTGTTCTGCGCATGTTGGTGCGCACGTTTCTCTGTGCTGTAACGATACGAGAGCCCTCATTGGTTTTTATCTTCTAGTGACGTCATACTGTGGCCAGATTGGAGACCCCTGTGATAGCCAGGTCTTCATTAAAACGCAGATAGTTTCTCGTTACGTATCCATGTTTTATTCATCTATGATACACGTGCTAAATCAGACATGCACAAATTCAGGCTAAACTAAAGACGTTTACTCACATGCAAAATGGTATCAATAAATATTATGAAGCAAAACTGCATATAGAATTGTATTGTACTATTTTGTTTTTTAATTTCTGCAAAACACATATTTTGTTTTTTCTTAGCAGCACACACAAAAGAAAAACAAACAAACACATACTGGCTCCTATAACACACAGCAAATGCATCTGTTTGTACAATATTGGAGGATTATGGATTGAGATACAAAGATCGTAAGTAATCTTTAGGCAAATGGGAACATTCAAAAATGTGTTTAACATACTCATTGTGCAGATTGCTGATTTAGGTCGGAGTTCAAGTAAAGGGTGAGTCTTGACATCTTGCCAAAAAACGAAACACAGACAGATATGTGCGTAAAGGGTGCCATATCAACTCAAAATAGCAATTTATTGATAAGTTTATAACTATTATGTAACTATGAGATGTAAGCTATACAATAGCATAAGTGCCGTTGTCTACATTTAACTCAGTGTTCAGATATTTAAGTTAAAAAGATGACCCGGGTATCGGGTAGGGTTCTACCTTAACCTCTGTATGAACTTAGGGTTCGAGCAGGGAAAAGGCATCTGGATTACTGAGCCGTACAAAATGGCACCAAAAGATGCTATCACCCATTGAGCCTTTAGTAGACAGCATAGAAAGAAAGGCACGATTAGTCCTTGTTTTGAACGAAGATGGACACCTCCATAAATAGATACCAGCTGACGAGATGTCCAGTGAGAAAGAGCCAGAGTTCATACACGTGCTAAAGCAGACACACTTCCATAAATAGACACACCCAGAAAAGAAGTCCACGTACAAAGAGTATGAGTTCAAACACGTGCTAAAGCAGACACACTTCCATAAATAGGCACACCCAGAAAAGAAGTCCACGTACAAAGAGTATGAGTTCAAACACAGGCTAATGTAAAGACTTGGTTTACTGACATGTGTAAAATGGTAATAATAGATATTAAGAACCACAGGTGCATATAGTACACATTGCATGTACTGCGCTTTTGGGCAATCACAACATCTGTTTACGAACATAGAAGGACATCGCCATACATATATATATATATATATATATATATATATATATATATATATATATATATATATATATATATATATATATATATATATATATATATTTATATATATATATATATATATATATATATATATATATATATATATATATATATATATATATATATATATATATATTTATATATATAAATATATATATATATATATAGAGAGAGAGAGAGAGAGAGAGACCATTATTCTGCACTGAAAATCAACATCATTTTAAATCTGTGCGTCTCTGATGTGATAAGACTACAGGGAAGGCCGTAGAGCCGGGTATTCTGTTGGATATTTACAATAGCCGAAATAAAGACATCTAAACATGAATCTACCATGAGGTATGATGTGTACCCCCACACACTGCTCACCCGAATATCCTACCTTCTCCATTGCCAGTGCGCTAAACTATGTGTCCTATTAACGTCAGATAATCGAGAGGAATCTGCATGCCTTCCCATCCCTTATCCTTCACTATTCCTATCCTGTACTTCCTGTGTTCTGGAGCCCACCTTTCTCTCGGCCTGAGATTGCCTGAAGGGAGCTGGCCATGCTACAAGTCCGAAAGAACTACTCGGGGCTGTGGTTTATGGGGGACCACCCTCGGTTCCCCACTCGTGCTGCGCACTCGTGCGGAAACTTGGGTTTTCCCCCATAACCCACGGCCCCTCGTGTTCTTTCTATTACATACCCACACTTTTCAAGCCTTTGTTCTTCAAGCTGTCTAAATCCAAAGGTGTTACCCAAGGGTATTTAGCAAGAGTGCTCTGCCAAGCTTTTCTCGGCCTGTGATTGGTGGAAGGCAGTCAACTGTGGTACAAGCCACATAGACTCCTCAGAGCTTTCATTTTATTCATAAACAAAAAATGATTTCAAAATATTACTTATATTTTCATAATTTGAAAAATCTAAATCATGAAAAGTGATTCTTTCAATCATTTTTCATATTCAAGTTTCCGCTTACCTTAACCCTATTGGCCACTCTCCTTAAGGGCACTATCTAGTGCCCTTTTCCAGACTTGTGACTGGCCCAACCTGTTCTAAGCTATTTTAGTTGTGCTCGAAACATTCAAAAGGAAGTGAGCATTTAATTTCGGAATTTATAACATTCATGAGTATGATAAATGATAAGCAGAATGAAATTCCAAATCATAACTAGAAGCCAAAAGAGTCTAGAAATAAAGTGCTTAACAGGGTGAGGTAGGTTACACCAGGGTGCGGAAGGTATAGGTAGATCTACAGACAGGAAGCTGCAAAATACAAACACACAACACATTTTAGAAAGCAGAAGAAATAGGTGTAAGTCACCAAAACCATAAAGAGGTACATGTATAGCAACATGCAGACATCAAAGAAGGGAATTATATGAGGTCAAAGTACATAGACATAAAAAGAGAGGTCGGTAGGGTACTGGTGCAACATCAAAAAAGGGTATTAAAAAAAGGAAATTTTTCTTCTGAAAAACAGAAATATTTTCATCAGAAATCACTCATTTTGCTCTCAGGTAAGGCTGAGAATGCATCTCAGGGCATCTAGAACCCTCTGGCTTCTGGGGGCCTTGAGCGGCCCCCAGACCCCCCGCCACAGAAGCCGTGTGCCGCAGGCGCAGGGGCAGTACGCCTTCAGCGGACTGGGTTGGACACCCTACTTCCTCAACAAGGCCAATTTGGACACCCTGTTTCAAAAATTGGCTAAGTCCCTGATCCAGGGGCTAGCCGTTTTTTAAAATAAACCTTGCTTTGCATCTGAAATGGTCTGGTGTCATTGGCTAGCTGCATACGCGTTTTGCTTGGTTGAATACACATGTATGTACCTGCCTGTATAAGAGGAAGCTGTCCTGCGTTAGCAGACACTTCTAGAGCCAACGTTCCACGGAGAAGATGAAGGTGTTTTTTGTCGCTGTCGTTTGCTGCGCTGCTGTCCTTGGTCTGGCACAGGAGGAGGATGCGGAGGTAAGTGTTACTATATACTGTATATCATATATACGTAGTTATGTATGGATCAATGTATGTGTGTATACATGTGTGTGTATGTGTTTGTATGTATGTATGTACCTTCTTCCGTGTGACTTGACAACTTCATCAAATTGAAGACTCTGTATGTATGTATGTATGTATGTGCATGCATGCGTGCGTTTGTATGTATGTATGTATGTATGTATGTGTGTATCTGTGCGTGTGTCTGTGTATGTACGTACATACGTACGTATGTATGTTTGTATGAATGTGTGTGTGTGTGGACGTATGTATGTATGTATGTATGTGTGTATGTATGTATGTATGTATATAACTTGCTCTGTTTGATCAAGTTAGTAAAATATAAACTGTGGTCCTATATAGGTCAGCTCAAGCACCTAAGTTAAAGAAAACTCAGAGTTGAAACACCAAGACCTCAGGGATTAGATAACTATTGTTAAAAAGGGGACAAGAGCTCTAAACTAGGAGTTGTCTTATTTTGAGTGTGTCACCAGCATCACAGCCTTGATTGTAACATCACTAGAAGACACAGATCAATGAGGATCTCGTTACGTTTACATTACATAAACTTGCGCACCAACCTGCGCAGAACGCGACTTTTTGTGGGCTATTCGTCGCAGCCAGCCTATTCAGTCTCACCGGCTGGTTTCATGTCCATTAGTGTTTTCATATATCTAAGATCTAGGCTAGATGACACTCTTGATCAGTGACTAAATCTCATTAGATTATTCTGGTTGTACCAACTATGGGTGACTAAAAAGCGGTTGGATGATTGTATTTCTTTACGAAGTGTGTGTATTTATTCCGAAACCTTGTATATAGATTCAAAATTTAAAAATTGATTCCTATTTGTCTCACCAACGGCGAAGTCCATGCCCTGATATGTATACCTTTTTGCTATGGTATGACTATCGACACACCGCCCCATACCTTGCAATGTTAAAGATATATTTCCCTCATAGCGACTTCATTCCTAACACAATTGCTCAAATAATAGGATAGGCTTTAACTTGGATGTACATGTATATGGATGCGTGCCGCTACCTTAGTTTTTGACTTGCCTCTATCCGATCACTCAGAATATACACAGTTAATTGCTAGTAAACGTTTTTAACCCTGATCTTGCTAACACCTGATATATCCGGTGCTACATATCTTGCCTGTGTGACCAACACTGGATATATCCGGTCTTTGGGTACCCTTGCACTAAGCAAAATAAAAACTACATAGGTCGATTAAGGGGTATTGAATTATACTAGACATCAAGGTTTTACCGTTTACTATGTTTCTATGCACACTTTGTGAATCGCATAATTGAAACAGTAATAGAAATCGACGAAATCCTTCTGATTTGGTGGGTACACCCACAATATCCCTGATCCCACTCTGGGGAAAGGTTCTCCCAAATGGGGTCAAAGACGTCGGGTGGCATCTTGGATTCACCCAGCGTTGATTAGTCGCGGTATCTTTGAAAGGGCGTTTGAGTTCTAGTTAGAGACACGATTGCTATTGCGATAGAACGGCAAAACATGTTCCGATCGAATGCTCAGCAAAGGCCACT
This sequence comes from Maea johnstoni, assembly GCA_963942565.1. Classification (NCBI taxonomy): domain Eukaryota; kingdom Metazoa; phylum Annelida; class Polychaeta; order Spionida; family Magelonidae; genus Maea; species Maea johnstoni. The sequence continues at coordinate 4,746,053 of OZ012701.1, forward strand.
AGTTAAAAAGAAGGAAAATAAATGACGTTTTTTTAATAATCTGATGTTGCAGAGGTCAGATTGGGAGTAGGGATCCACCCCATCCTCCAAATGCTACATTGTCGATTATAGAAAGTTACTGCTTCGAACAAAGATTAAATATTACTTAGATATTAAAGAATCAGGGTTTGTGCTATAATATGGGGGTTACTGGTAAAGGTTACAGCTTTGGGGGGGGTCTCTGTATAACATTTGAGAACACGCCCACGTGTCTACTTAGTGTCATGTAAGCGCCCCCCATCCTCCAAATGCTACATTGTCGATTATAGAAAGTTACTGCTTCGAACAAAGATTAAATATTACTTTGATATTAAAGAATCAGGGTTTGTGCTATAATATGGGGGTTACTGGTAAAGGTTACAGCTTTGGGGGGTCTCTGTATAACAATTGAGAACACGCCCACGTGTCTACTTAGTGTCATGTAAGCGCCCCCCATCCTCCAAATGCTACATTGTCGATTATAGAAAGTTACTGCTTCGAACAAAGATTAGATATTACTTAGATACAGAATCAGGGTTTGTGCTATAATATGGGGGTTAATACTGTCAAAGGTTACAGCTTTGGGGGGTCTTTGTATAACATTTGAGAACACGCCCACGTGTCTACTTAGTGTCATGTAAGCGCCCCCCATCCTCCAACTGCTACATTGTCGATTATAGAAAGTTACTGCTTCGAACAAAGATTAAATATTACTTAGATAAAGAATCAGGGTTTGTGCTATAATATGGGGGTTAATACTGTCAAAGGTTACAGCTTTGGGGGGTCTTTGTATAACATTTGAGAACACGCCCACGTGTCTACTTAGTGTCATGTAAGCGCCCCCCATCCTCCAAATGCTACATTGTCGATTATAGAAAGTTACTGCTTCGAACAAAGATTAAATATTACTTTGATATTAAAGAATCAGGGTTTGTGCTATAATATGGGGGTTACTGGTAAAGGTTACAGCTTTGGGGGGTCTTTGTATAACATTTGAGAACACGCCCACGTGTCTACTTAGTGTCATGTAAGCGCCCCCCATCCTCCAAATGCTACATTGTCGATTATAGAAAGTACTTTTACGCCTTTGAGCGTAGTCAATAAACATACATACATACATACATACATACATACCTCTTCGAATAAAGACTAAATATTACGTAGATCAAGGAATCAGGGCGTGTGCTATAATATGGGGGTTACTGACATAGGGGACTCTGTATAACATTTAAGAACAATCCCGCGTGTCTATTTAGTGCCATGTGTGTGCTCCAAACTCCCCTCTATCTCAGACGTGAACCAGAATTATATAGAATTCGTTGCTATGCACCCAACGTGTCTTTGAACGTAAAGGGATTTTTCGTATGAGTACGTACATCTAGAAAACTGCACAAACAGAGTACGAGTTCATACACGCCGCGCGAAGCAATGGCTTGGTTCCCTGACCAAATAATCACACACACACACACACACACACACACACACACATATATATATATATATATATATATATATATATATATATATATATATATATATATATATATATATGCTTAGATAAGCAACCACCAAGATATATGTAAGTATGTATATGCGGAATCGTACCATTTGATGTTATGTACCCCGGGTGCATTTGGTGGACAGTGCAGGAAGGGCAATGAGCTTGTTTCTAGGCAAACAAGAGTGGACATCCCCATAAATAGATAACAACAGACAAAAAGCCCTTTGACAAACAGTCAAGAGTTCATACACGCACCACAGCACACTTTTAGTATAATGACCCACGCTGAAAGCGCAAAGATTCTTGGCGCCAGACTGAACAAGACTGAAGACTGAACAACGGTTGTTGGCAATCTCAACGTGATCTCAACGTTACATAGTCTTTCACACAAATAGATTCATCCTGGAAAGATTAAAAGTTCACAAACACACAATTATAGTTAATTCAGCATAGCTGTAGTGTACTGATCCGTGCTGAAGTATGCTTATTGATGTTTAAGCCCTACATTTAGAGTAAAATGACGTCAAGCTTATATACAGAGTTATCGCACTCGTTGCCATGCATCTATGGCCACAATAAATAAATATGGCCAACTAGACTATTTGGTGCCTGGTTACAGAAAACTTGACAGAAAGACATACATATGACAGCCTATAAATCTAGGCTACCTATAAAGTTGCTGCATTCGTTGACATGCATCTAAGTTGTTTTTGGACGTACATGGGGTTTTCTATGAATGGATTCACATATGCATGATATGCGTCAGTGCAAAGGCATGAACTATTGACCCCTGTAAAGTTGTTCGTATGACTGTTATGAAATCAAACCGAGTTTAGCAGCGAATGAGTCTTTGGCATACAGCACAGAAAGAATAATGAGTTGAATGGCACGATTCTGAAACGAAGATGGCCACCTTCATAGACAGATTCCGATTGACAAGATGCCCAGTAACAAACAGTCCATACACCCTTAGATGAATAAAAAAATGTATACTAAAACAGTCTGAACTGGCCCAAAAGTAGTGTTCTGCGCATGATTGTGCGCACGTTCCTCTGTAATGTAACGATACGAGATCCCTCATTGGTCTTTATATTCTAGTGACGTCACATTGTGGCCAGATTGGAGACCCCTGTGATAGCCAGGTATTCACTAAAACGCATATAGTTTCTCGTTACGTATCCATTTGTTTTATTCATCTATGATACAAAGCAGACATACCCAAACTCATGATAAACTTAAGACGTTCATTGACATATGTAAAATGGTATCAGTAAATATTATGAAGCAAAACTGCATATAGAACAATATTGTATTATATTGTTTTGTCTTTAAATTTCTGTAAAACACATTTTTTTTTTATTTCTTAGCAACACACACAAACGAAAAAACTAACAAACACATACTGGCATCTATAACACATAGCAAATGCATCTTGTTGTACAATATTCGAGGATTTTGGATTTAGATACAAAGATCTTGAATATTATACCCTACACTTCGTCAGAGAAGATTATAATAAGATTGTATGTATTGCTTATTGACCATATGGTCAATACATACGAACTTATGAAATTACAAATACAAAATATGATATATATATATATATATATATATATATATATATATATATATATATATATATATATATATATATATATATATATATATATATATATATACACACACATTGTCCGCAGCCTAAAGGATAGCTGCAGCTCAAAAAAAGATAGAAAGAACATAGACCTTCTGTATACTAAGCTTTCTGGTAGCCAACCCGTAACGCTACGATAAATGGATCTGTAGATACTAGGAACTAGTTTGCAGAAGATGGTCCCTACACCTTTCATCTTCACACACTCTTTTTGCTTTTTTTTTCAGATTCATGTTACCAAGAATGTAGCTACTCTTGAGAGTGCTCTCAAGGAATTGCTAAAGAGAGGAGCCCTAAATAAACTCAAGGTGAGTGCAACTTCGGACGAGTATGCAGATCACTTTTTAAAATCTATGTGGCCTCCTCAAGGTCTCTTCTCGCTAGTCCTTAAGAGTGCCAAATGGCACGGGTGCCTGGGAAATAGAAGATGAAGATTTCGGACCAGTTATTGTGGTTGTCATTTAATTCGCAGATTCCTCGCATGCATCATACCTGGCTATTCTATTTTAATTTGGTTAGGTTCAAAATTAATGGCTTATGTGTGAACGTATGTTACTACATTTTTTGCCAACACTTAATGTGTAAACCATTTTCATTGATCATTTGACATAATTTTTATATATCTCCATATTCCAGAATGAAATTTCAAACGTTGAGAAAGTTGATGATGACGATGACAAGAGGGGCATGATACCACGTAAGTCTACATAGACACCAATCCACATAAACACACACATACACACGCTACACATATACATGCATAAATGTATATATATATATATATATATATATATATATATATATATATATATATATATATATATATATATATATATATATATATATATATATATATATATATGTATATATATATATATATATATATGTATATACATATATATATATATATATATTTATATATATATATATATATATATATATATATATATATATATATATATATATATATATATATATATATATATATATATATATATATATAAATATCAACATACATATGTCAACATACATATATATATATATATATATATATATATATATATATATATATATATATATATATATATATATATATATATATATATATATATATATATATATATATATATATCTCAACTTACATGCACACATACATACATGTATGCACATATATACACACACTGGACGTATGTACTACGTATGTACATATACACATACCACCAAACACACACGTACATACATACAAACACATTCATAAATACATACGTACATATATACGTAAATGCATACATACATACATACATGCATACGTACATACACACATACAAACATCTATACATACATACATACATATATACATGCATACATCTATACATGCATAAATCTATACATACATCAATACCATCAATACCTAAACTCTCCAACTACAGTAACCAAAACAGATTTCTGATATTCTTAGAAAGTGGGTGCTTTCTTTCTTATTGTTTGAGCCAGAAGAGGAGAACATGTGCACCTGATCAGGGTTTTGTAACAACTGCTTATGTAATAACTACAGCTTATGTAATACAACCGCTTGCGTAATAAGAAATTGACTGCTTATGTAATATTCAACTGCTTGCGTAATAAGAAATTAACCGCTTGTATTACACAATCGCTTGCGTAATAAAAAATTAACCGCTTATGTAACACCAACTGCTTATGTAATAAACGAAATCTGCTTATGTAATAATAAACCAAATTTTGAAAGAAAATACTTATGTTATGGGCCTGCAGCTTGTAAATAATGTGCATGTACTCTGTATTAGTTTTTTGGTGACTTTATCTCTTTTTGCAGTTCAGAATTGTTGTTTTGTGTTCCTTAATTACTTCTGCGATTTTGGTTTTGATTACTTTAGGGACAAGGTCAAAGGTTGTGGTCATTGTGAAAATCTGATCCATGATTTCTCCACAGCCATTTGGCTAATAATGACAGACTAAGTTACTTCAGATTATTCTGTATTAGATTTTGGCGACCTTTGGGTTACGGTCAAGATCATAGAGGAAATTTTGTATCAGTAATTATCCTGCAACCCTTTGGCCAAAGTCGTTTATATTGACAGGGATTGTTGCTTGGGATGTCCTCTTCAGCTTGGGGTGACCTTGGGGTAACTATAAAGGTCAAAGGTGAAGGACGTAAAGTAAATCTTATAACACAATTTCTCCGAAATGTTGGGCAAATATTTTTCATATTGATAGGGATGTTTTGTTTGGATGTCCTCTTTATCTGATTAGATTTTGGTGACCTAGGGGGCAAAGTCAAAATGTGGAAACACTTGTCTTCCTTTGAATACCGCTGTTTTAGTTTATCTGTAATATTAGCATCAAAACTTTATTTATTTTATTTGAAAACTTTATTAATTTTTTCAGTCAATTGATAATTTGCTTTTTTGTCATTTAGTGACGAATTTCAAAATCTCTTATTTCATCTTTTTCTTTCTTAATAAGTTAATGTGATCAGCGGCAAACTCCTGGGTAAATCCACTTTAACTGTTAAGTAGCACTTTTTTAATCTATCCTTTTGAATTGCCAAAAAAAAACACAGAATATTCACAGATGTCAATATTTCATAATAGTATGAAATAGCCTATTGCCCACAATTTTTGCGTAGTGGGTGCTGAAATCGACCCAAATACGTGATGTAATAGAAGAATATTTCGTAAACCTTTTACTCCCTGAGTATTACCCTCATTTCACCAGATATCAATACACAGCATATCTTTTCAAAAAGATCTCTTAAAATGAAAGTTACAAAAAATGGTAGTCATCATGCATTATTCTGTTTTGTGCGAGGGGGACTGATTTCATCCCAATGATACATTTTACTAATGGGTCCATTTTAGCACCCTCTGAAATCATTTTTCTTTTGGTACAGTAAAACTGTAGAATGTAAATGCATGGATATCTTTTTTTACAGGTTTTGAACTTTAAACAGTGGAGCTAATCAGGAAACAAGGTGAAAATATCAATAACAAGGCAAATGAAAGTTACCTAAAGAAAACTATTAAATATTAGGTACAAATTTTTTACCACATACCATTTTGCCTGCATCAAGATTATATCCATGTTCACCACTACTGTAGTATGAAAATATTTCAAAAACATTTGAAAACACCGATTGCAAAAATGAAAGCATGAAGCAGGCAGACTTGTACAGCTGAGATATTAAGAGTTCAAATAAGGATCATCTGCCAACAGCTGAATGATATCGTACATGTACAAGTATGAGGCACATATTGTTGCATTCACAAATGTATGATTGAGCTGTTGTGAGTGGCAGAGAAAAAGAGTCCAACATTATTTTCTGTAAAGTGGTTCGCATCGACTGAATTTCACCACACATAAATGTATGGTAAACAGAATGTTCAACGCTATTCATGAGCAGAGTCCAGCATTTTTGAAATGTCCAAATATGCACAAATTTGCACACATAGAGTGTGCATCACTGTATGACAATGCTCAAATTCGTCGTCTCTCCTGTGTAGACTCTTGGGTGACTTAAGTCACGCATGAAATAACATGGACAAATGCACTGATTATGAACAGACTGATACAATACCCATAACACAACTTATTTTCTTTCAATATTTGGTTTATTATTACATAAGCAGATTTTGTTTATTACATAAGCAGTTGGTGCTACATAAGCGGTTAATTTTTTTATTACGCAAGCGGTTGTGTAACACAAGCGGTTAAATTTTTATTACGCAAGCGGTTGTTATTACATAAGCAGTTGATTTTTTATTACGCAAGCGGTTGAATATTACATAAGCCGTGATTATTACATAAGCAGTTGTTACAGGTGTTCATCTGGTCAGGCTGGCCACCCCAAAATAGCTGGGAACAATGTAGCCCTTGGGACTGTAACCACAAAAACCACACTTACGTAAGTGCTGGCTTCGTGGCCGCAGCGCAGCACAGTAAGTCATTACTAAGACTTACCGGCTAAGTACTACTTAGGTAAGCGCCCGCTAAAACTTACGGTAAGTAGGACCGGTGCATACGGCCATAAGGGTCATAGGCTGTTACAACTTCATTAAGTTATGCTTTTTTCTATTCTGGTCTCTATCATTTGCTTAATGTCTAGGGGTTAGTTCCTGTGGCTAGTGAATCAATCGTACATATAACTAAAATGAGAGAGAGAGAGAGAGAGAGAGAGAGAGAGAGAGAGAGAGAGAGAGAATCCAAAACATCATATTGTAATAAAAGTGATTAGTAACTAAATTAATGGTAATTCTTACCCTGAAATAATATATAAGAATAACTATACTACTTAAGATATAATATATAAGAATAACTATACTACTTCAAAGACTGTATCGTTCTCCACTCTCAGCCAAATGTGAGATGACACTAATGGTCAAAGGATTCTGCATGATCGAACGAGGAAAGCTAGGTCGTTTGGTAGCATGTTACAAAAAAAATCATATGTACTTTTAGCCCCAAGAGTTTCAGCAGTGATGTGATACATATGTGCGAAAGCCTTCACTCCATATACTTGTGTTGGCCGGGAAAATAAAAACAGGAAAAAGGCAAAATTGTGGTTGGCATTTCTTAATAATTGAAATTGTTCAAAATGAAATCGAAGTTCTTGAAGTGTCAGCTTCTCATATTTGGGAAATGGTTAATTGGGTTACGGAATTATACTCATCACTGTCCTTTTTCGCTAAAAATTATTGCTCATAAAAACCATGTATCATATATGTTTTCTCTCAGATATTTCAAATATGTTGTCGTACAATAATGTTACTGTCCGTATAACTAGTATTATTGTTTGGGAAATGTAGCAAATTTATCCTTGATTCTATTTCAGGAAATCTATGCAATCAAAGAAAGGATATAGATTCATGGTCCTATTGTTTTCAATTCCTCAAAGAATGCAGTGGAGACACCAGACCCAGAGACCATACCATCTCATATATGCAGACATACTGCTACAGATCATGCTGCCAGGACGGTACGTATACTGTATAACTAGTTAATTTGGCGTGTACTTAAGTACACAAAAAAATCATTTCCCTGTATTTATTTTGGCGTCTGCAACAGTCAGAACGACCTTAAAGACACTAAAATTGTATTTTTATGCGATCTTTAATTTGGCGATGATGGGCATTAGCCAAAAAGCGCCAAATTAAAAACCACGCCAAATTAACCAGTTATACAGTAATAGGGACTAAGGTGAAAGAAGAAAGGCATGGGGTTTTACGTAGCTTTCAGCAGTTTAGGAACGAACCAACGAACGAATAAGTGTTCAAAGGCACATCGACACAAAAAGGTCATTTAGTGTCATAATGTATTAGCAAACTATGGTCCTTTGCCATTGTTGAAGAACAATGACAAAGCGTGGTTATTCTAGGTGTACGAAGACAAAGATGAAGAGTAAGAGTAGAACCTTTAGATCCAAAGGGGACCAAGGGATAGTTTAGATGCAGGGTATCCATAGACAGATCCACACATCCTCCTTCTTTTATAAGGCGAGCAGGGTGCCACACCAGCTTAGGGTTTCCTGTGTGGTTCAAATTCCCATTGCGGGGCCCAACAGTTTAGGTTATTTCGCGACGAGATAGAAAACCAGAACTGGGGAGAAATTCCCTTCTCCTCAATTATAGTTCCAAGGGGTGTCTCAGTTGCAGGAGCACCATAGACAGCCCTCCATATCGCCGCACATTTATATAGCAACCAGACTAATCCACGGAGACTAGAAGCTGCGAACTGACGCTTGGGAGCCAGGCATCATAATCACATTTCCACAGCAGATTAAAGTGACAGTTTGGCCCTAAGGATGCTGTGGTGTATATGGTATACCTGCATTGTTGTGAGGTGAAGCAGAGTAACCCTGAGCAACATCACAGCTTCCGAGAGGCCGTGGTTCTTATAGCACAGTTGACTGCCTTCCGTCAATCGCTGACCAAGAGAAAAGATTTGGCTGGTTACTCTTGCACATTTCCTTCGGGTAACACCTTTGTGGTTTAGGTAGCTATAAGAACAAAGATTATATGAGCGTGTGGCATTTCGTATACTACCGACCTTTTGAGGGTTTATTTGATGGAAGACAGTCAGCGTTGGCACATACATCACAGCTTCAAAGGGGCCTATGTAGCTCGTACCTTTTTTGACTGCCTCCCACCAATTATAGACTATGGAAGCTTGACTGACCACTCCTTCTCTCGAATGACAGAATGTTGGTGTAGGTAGAATGGTGGTACTCAATGGTGGTAAAATCATTTTAACAAATACACTGCCACCATTTAATTCCTGCACTGAATGCGTGGGCAGCCCGGGCATAAAACACGGATTGATGGGTGACCTCACAACTGAATGTAGCTTCGGTTCCCAAGCTTCATTGGGCATTGATGTGTTTGGCTAGTTTTTCGACATGCTATCTATGGATGTTTGTACAATTAGGCACTGGCAAACGTCAGGTCGACTGATGCAGGAATTAAATATCTCTCTCACCACTGCCAAAGTTAGAGTCCCCACAGCGGCATGTGAGAAAGTTGCCAATGACTTGGGATTTGGCGGTGGTTTTCGCCAGCTACTCTGGTTTCCTCAAACAGTTACAACTGGCTAGTCATGACTTAGTCGCAATATGGCTGGTAATATATTCTAACTTCTTAGGCAAGGTTGCCCATATGAAAGCAGGTAATACTGACTCAGTAAATACATGTAGAACACGTAAATAGACAATTACAATTGCTTTTTAAATTGATCATGAGAATTTCGGTATGTAGATAATGCTGCTTTTGTAAAAATGTATAACACCGTGCTGGTATATTCACTGACCAACTTGTGCAAGAATACATGATTATAGCAATAGGCATCATTCACATTACCAAACATAAACTAACTCTTGTTTTGCTTTTCATTTCAGCGTTGAGAAAAGGTCAATGTAAGTATGCATTTTTAATCCCTAATAGATTAAATG